>OX453049.1:748692-1948692 GCA_949699805.1 Tromatobia lineatoria | reverse complement strand
TTGGTCAAACTGTTAAATCTAAAATGTCAAAATTTCTTGCTGAAATATTCGTCGCAAATGAGCCAATAATTAAAGACAATCATTAAACAATTTATAAAGAATGGACTTGATGGTTTAAATGTTACAGCCATTAAAGATATAACGATATTTTTCTTTCACCAAGTGTTACAAACTTTCAACAGATGGAGAGTGCATTTATTATTACAGCGAGTCTCAGCGGTAAAACTACGTAGTTTCCTCATTATCGTCTACACTTTACAAAGCCTTCTCAACAACGGAGTAAAAGTCGAGAAACAGTTCCTCATGAAGACAACTTTGTGGTCGTTGGAAAATAACGAGGAAGTTGCAATACCGGAAGTCAAATGTGTAATTTTCTGCTGTGCAACTCTGTACTCTATTCTTTTTTCACTTCGTTATCGATTATTTATTTTCTGTTGAGCTGCAATACAAGACCTCGAGGGGTGCACGACACGAAGCCATAGAAAACTCAAGTCAGAGCACAAATGAATCGGGGAACTCGTGCTGCAGATCTGCTGTGACCCCATCGAAAAGCCGAGTCACTGAAAACTTGTACTTTTCGGTAACACGTGGATGTATGGCCTCTTTAGAGCCTTTTGTACACCGAGCAGGTTTGAATTGCACGAGGAAAGGGTTGCAACAACGAGGTCTTGTAATACAAGCAGATAGGGTTCATGTCTGACTTAACGTATACCTTTACTACTGACACGTCAGACGCTCAGCTTTATTGCGGTGGAAACTGCAGTTTGGCGACACGTTATATTCTTGTGAATCTCTTGAACTTAGGGCAAACAGGTAATAGTTGTAATTTCATGTCGAAGAACAATATTGCCGTTACTAAAAAAGTTAGGGGCAATAAGGATCAGCTGAAATAAAACAGCGTCACTCGGTTAACTTTCGAAAAATTAGTCTATCATATATATCGGTTGCATTTGAAATGACTTAATACATTTTTTTTTTCTTCAAGTACTTGTGATTGAGACCAAATATCATAAAAATTTTTAAATCTATACTTTTCATATCTAGAAAGAATATAATTCCAGATTCAATTTAATCTTAATTAATTAGATTTGCAGGATGACGATGCGAAAACCCTAACATTTATTTTCTACGCAACGATATGAGTTCATTTTCAAGAACAGTGCGAGAAATATAATCGACTCTGCGATATAAATTTCACTCAATTAAATCCGTTATAAATCTACCTTCATGTGTATCCAATTCACTCGGCTCAATTAGCTTGTGCTGATATTTCTGAACCATATAACGGTGGATGTCTGGTTCATCATCAAAATGGAGTGACAGACCTTAAGGGGATACCCGCTTAATTTGCAGACATGTTTGGTGGTTACAGTTGAATACATTATGTTTATAAAACTTTTCCAGAAGTTAACGGTTTTTTTCCTTATTTTTCTATCAATGCTACATCCATACGAAGTAACGAAAAAATCAGAGTCACGTACAAAAATGTTGATAACAACCGCGTTTGAATCAGAATAAAATATCCGTTCCATGCATTATAAAATTAATTTTTTTCTTCAGATACATTATATCTTGTACATCTTAAAAAAAGTATGATACTCACGGAATTCATTCTGTGTAAATTACTATCGTATTCCGTTGAGTGACAGTCAAAGATTTCTGAGATACGCCCATATAAATGATTTCAAAACATAATGATTGTCATTGTGTCGACTTCGACCCTTCATCATCGATCTACCTGAGCAGCTTAGAGTAAGAAATGGTCGGACCAGTAAATAACGGTTTTAAATAACGTGAATGTGTATTTCGAGAATTTTCCACGTTATATAGTCTTCCATTATGAAAATTCGACACTTACATAAAAGTTGAATTAAAAAATATATATTTTTTATATAAATATATGATAAGTCGTTTGAACCAAATGTTTTCTATGGATGAACATGAAGACGTATTACAGTTAACTTTGGTTTTTCATTCCTAGATCATCAACGAAACGTTGATTTAAATAACTAAATCAATTACAGAGAAGTAATTTCTAATGATTAACGAAAATAATGACGTATTGGATTAAAAGAAAGTTCTAATTGATTTGAATAAAAAAGATTGAATAAATGTATCCAGTCGTTTTAACTAGATATTATTTCCGGATGAAGAAAGTATTTAGCACCAACGAATATAATATCTATTTAGTGTCCACTGCACAGTAAAAACTGCTTTGAATAAAAACATATGTTCGAAATAAATAAACTGCAAAACTGAATGAAATACATATTTGTTTCAGGGAAAGCAAATTTTTGTTGATTGAAATGAACAAATGGTGAATAGACAATTTTAATTAATAATACTCAATCTTTTTGCTGGCTGCTTTCGTATATACACCAGAAAATTAGAAAAATATACAACCAGTTGTATACCGGTATTGGTTTCCCGCAGTTTCCAATGCCCATGGCGAAGCGATACTGTGAATCTAAAGTAGGAATTTTACTACCTGACCTGCAGTTACTGTGACACTCAGCGTTACTACTATGACGTTCAATTGCCGTCATTGTTACCCTTGTAGAAGCTTCGGCTTTCCCGCAGCCCTTGAATTATGCACATTATTATTTTCACACTACAGTAAAAATTTACGGTTCAGAGATTGACGTGGTGCGATGGAAGGGTTGAGACAAAGCTGTGTCATAATGAGTAGTTTTATTACCTACTGAACCGACCCTTTGCAAAGACCCGTCAGGTACTCGTTCACCTGAATGTAACAATAAGACAATGCAATTCTGAACCTTAGTGAAAATTAACCGGCGTCATTACTTGACTCGGTTGACTCACGACTTTATGGTGGCCAGGTATAAGAAGGTTTCAGACGAGCTATCCTTTTCACTTTATAGACTCGCGGTAATAACGGCGTCATTCCTGACGTGGGCTGCATCGAGACACCATTTTTTTAAATAATCTGGCCCGTCAATACCGTTTAAAAAAAACAGATTTAAGAAAAATATTAAGAATCTGAAAAGTAGCTTCGGCTACGTGAGATACCAATGGCGAAATACCAAGTGAAATACCAAAGTTAAATGTCTTTAAAATCAATATTTTAAATACTGATTTTAAAGACATTTAACTTTTTTAATTACGTGAATTTATGGGGCCAATTAATCATTAATTCGGCGGGACTGTACGTATCATACATCCTTAATGTATTTTAAATTCTATTCTGAAAATTATCTTACTTATATAAAAATATGAGCAAAATAAGTTACGCGAAAGCTGCGGTTTGTGCGGCAATATTCAGTAACCCATCTTCTTTGCATGATTTTTAAAAAAGTTGGTCGTATCTAGATCAGTTAAGGAAAGACAGTATTTTTCGGCTGGGTTGCTCATCGAAATCCTTGGTCTTCGATTTTAAAAAGGGAAGTTAGATAATACTATTAAGTGAAATGAATATAATTTAAAGATTAATTTACATTCTATGGTATTTGGAATTCTTCGATATTTATCTTTTGCAATTTTTGTTTAGTTCAGCGATTTAATATTTTGTTCGAAAAAAGGTAATTTGCCGGAGAAATGAAAAGATATTTTTTTAAAGAAAATTCCTCGTTTAACTGATCTGGAATTATTAATTGTTTTTTGGATCGTTTTAAATTGAAGTCGTACTAAATATTGTCGCATGGACTGTAGGATTCGCATAACTTATTTTGTGTCATTTAAACAGAGCATGTAAATGAGAGAGTCCGAATGTCAAGTCTCCGGTATTCTCAGCATTAAATTCGCAACACGTGAATTTTAATAAGACAGTTTGTAAAAATCGCATCGTCTCAGGAGTTCACGAAAACTTTGATTTTCTATTCAACAATAAACACAACATGCAGCTTGAAGCTGGGAGCTTTTTAAAAATTGCGAATTGTAGCATTTTGTGGAGTTTTTTCAAATCCCAACCCAAGGCAGGGCAAAATATTTATTTGAAGACATCGCTTTTGGCAAAAACGTTCCTTTTACATCAAATTTTAAAAATCTCAATCAACACCGGATTTTAAAAATATTCACCTCTTTAAACCGTTCTACTGCTCACTTTTGATAACCTAGATTGCCTATAATTTCATGCATAGGACTAACCGTAAATATCAGGGAAGTGCACTTATATAATACGTGTTGGAGTGTAAATTAAATTTGTATGAACGCATAATATTACACCTGTCGGAATCTAAGAATCCATGGATAAAAAGAGCTAATGAATTTTCTATATTCCTTTAAACATACGATTACATTTTCCCTGTGTACAAACATAATCGACAGCAACTCTGAGAATTAATCAGTAGAAACGCCACAGTTGAGTCAGACACTTATTTCGATTTTTTAAAAATCAATATCCGTCGATACAAGACTGATTTGCCTCAGTGACCTGCATTGCCCTCCTCTCCTCAATTTAAAAAAAACCGTCGACATCGAAAATTCATGGAAAAATAGTGCACGACGAATGGTACTTTGAATCTGAACGATTGTATAGTATTCATCCTGCATTTGGCTTTTCAATCTTTATTATACCTGTTGATATCTACAATTTTCTTTAACTGAACTCGATAGTAGATATATCGATGTTAGTGCAGACACACGCCTAATTAAAAGCAATCTGTACGAATGTACACTTTTCGTCCTGAATTTAGCTTTCTAATGTTTATTTTACCTGTTGATATCTTTAAATTCCTTGATGAAAAATATTATTAAATTTTTGAGTAGATATACCAATTTTAGCTCAGACATACGTCTTATTACAACGAAGACAACAGTTTTCTATGACAATATTAAGTTAATTTTGCCTCTTGAAAATTTAACTCCATTAAGAATTCCTTGCCAGATACAATGCAAATATAGTATACTAAACATTTACGAATGTTTTTCTTTCGTTCAGTTTTAAAGGAAATCTATATTTCTCTGCAAAAATACTCTCTTGATGATCCGCATTGCTTTCTTCCGGCTTTTAAACACTTTATTATACCTACCGAAAACCGATAATCGCAAAAAAAAAGTTACAGCTGTTTTTTTCTACCTGTTCAAGAATTTAGTAACAAATATGCCAAATCTTGATATTGTTAAGAAAAAAAAAAATTGCTACGAAGAAATTGCTCTGTCTTCGTCTAGTATTAGTAATTAGATTAAAATAAACTTTTCGTTCTTCCCGAGAGTCAAATATACTACACGAACATTTTAAGAATTTATAAGTAGATGGACCAATGTTAAGCCCGACTCTTGTCTAGTATGAAAGACGCAATATTTTTCTATTATAATACTGTTATATCTTAGTGACCTGCATTGCCTGCTTTCCCTGAATAAAACAAACCGTCAATAGCGAAAAAACGTTGAGAAATAGTACGTGGCGGAAAGTAAATCGAATCTGTACGAATGCATAATATTCGTCTTGAATTCGTCTGTCGAAGCGTAAAATTTCCGAGACACGTACGCCTCCCCTTTCCACCGGTTATCCTGGCATCCTTGCCTCCCATACATACAGTACAAAGCTTACATTCATATACATACATACACGTACGTATATACGTAGACATTATGTAGGCGTAGAAGGTCGAAGTTCCGGAATATATTGTCTCGTTTCGGAGTTCGAATAAGGCAGACGGAAGATAGAGAGCAGGGATCAGGAATTCCCTTCAACGTATATACATTCAATAATCTCTGTGTATACACGTATGTACAGACGTATGTATATTTATGGTGCCTAGCATTGAGTTGGCTTACATGGATAAATCGTAAACGTATATGCACCAGAATATCACTGAATCATCTGAAAAAACAAACTCGATAACCTCATCACCTCTAAAATGAGGTAATAAGGTAGATTCATTTCATCCTTTTTAACTTTGCTTTGTTTTAACTTTCCAATCATGTTTATCATTTGATACCTCTACCGGTGGCTAGTTTCATGAGCTAATGATATTCCAAACACAAATCGAGTGCACAGGTAAATCAAGGAAATTGAAGAAGAAATACATGAAGCAATAACGAGGAGTATGTATATTTACACTGAGAGAAATAGATACTAAGATTTTTAATATCCGATATACTAAATATTATATACTATCGGGTAGTATTTGGATAGTACCGCGTATTGTGTGTATTCCAAGGGTTTATTATACGGAATGTACTTGGTACAATCAGATATTAACCATTACTATAATTATACTAACTGTTGCACTCCAGAGAGTGATCCCTATACGAAGCATCCAATATACTATTCGATAGTATATTTTTACTATCGGGTAGTATCTATTTCTCTCAGTGCCTAGCATTGAGTTGGCTTACATGGATAAATCGTAAACCTATATGCACCAGAATATCACTGAATCATCTGGAAAAACAAACTCGATAACCTCATCACCTCTAACATCATGTAATAAGATAAATTCATTTCATCCTTTTTACTTTGTTTTGTTTTAACTTCCCAATCATGTTTATTTGATCTTCTTCCCAATTTGATGAACTTCCCAATCATTTGAAACCTCTACCGGTGGCTAGTTTCACGAGCTAATGATATTCCAAACACAAATCGAGTGCACAGGTAAATCGAGGAAGTTGAAGAAGAAATGCATGAAGCAATCACGAGGAGAGGGAAAGTAACAAGTTTCATTACAAGAGTTTTTGGTAAAGCTGGAGGAAAATTATATTTCCGATAGCGTTGCATCAATGTAATATGATTGGTAATGAGAGTTATGATCAAAGAAATTTATTAAAAAAATTCTTTTACCTTTGCAGATTGCAATGACGAAGAATATCGCACAGGTCACATCGACGTATCGTTGGCAGTACATGTTCGAGGGGAGCCAACTTTAATTCCCAAGGTGACTCAACTCTCGTTGCTTCCGCTGACGGTTCAGCGCAACTGCGATAATATCCCGCGATCAAAGTGCGAATCCCGTCTGCTACCAACGTTTCGACGTTCATGCACTGCACTCCTCTCAGCACTGACGGATATCTCTTGTATCAACGTTGTACATGAATTATTTATAAACCAGAGACACCGGTAGGTACATTGTCGTAGCATAAACGTATCTCATCCTTCCCTCAGCAAAACATATATACCACTACTTTACGGCAGTTTCTTAACGTCCCATAAAAGATAAGTACACTCTACAAAAGTTTAGTTCCACCTCAGAAACTCTTCACTTCCTATCAAACTCCACATTTTTTACTCAAACTAAAACATCATTACAGAATATCAACAATTCATACAGGGTTCCTCCAATTATGTTTTTATATAAGAAGAAAATTAAAATAATCTTTTCACGTGTACATTAATTTTTCCATCATGATTGCAATATTATTTTTTTTAGTCGTTGCTATTGTTTATTTTTTTTTTTACTATTACACGAACGGTAACTCGATTTTTAGAGCGGGTTACTTGAATTTTTGTACTGTAGAATGTTTAAATCTTTTTTTTTTTACATTTGCACTATTTTTCTTGGTCTCTATAATACATTTTAATATTTTTTGTTAGTGGTTAATTTAGCATCATGCGAATGGTAAGTTTGTTCGTGAAACGGACTACGAATCGACACAGGTTGCCTCGACGGTTATGCGTGTCCCGTGCAACATAAGAGACTACTGTAATCGACGACACGGAAAAGGCGCGAGGGAGAGCCGAGCGAGTAACAAGAGCGCGTTCTCACGATACACTGGCGGGCCGTGTGGCAATCGGAGCTTGCGCGAAATTCCCGAGCTTGCGCAGGGGGATATACGAGGACCCCCCATCGCAGCGTCGACGCACAATACATTTCTGCTGGTGGTGGATATATGCCGGTGCGCTCGTAGCCGAAGAGAGAGTCACTCTCGCGCCCTCGAGAGCCGCTCTCTACCTGCCCAAGATTCCAACTTCCGAGACCACTTTCCGCCATAGAAATGTCTTTTTATTCCCTCTATTTGACCCTTTTTATCGTTTTTTTTTTTTTTAGTTTTTTTTTCTTCTTTTTTTTGCACTTATTCACCGAGCTTCTTTCTACATCGAGTTTTTCCTCTCGATAAACGAATGACAACGGCCACTGGGCAATGACCGAGCGGGAAAGAGAATTTTACCGACAGAAATAAAGCCTCTCAATAAGCCTGTGATTACTTGAGGACAATGCGACCGACTCTCTTTTCTTCACGCAGCTAAGTCACTTTATTTCCAAAAAACGAAGTAAATTGTCGACGGAAACTTTTGTAATCCTGGAATGAATGTTACGGCAAATTTCTCCCACGGCTTTTTAAAACGACTTATTGAAACTAACGGAAAGACTGCTGAGGAAAATTGGATAGCAATTTCACGCTGTGTTTAAAGTCTCTTTATCGACGTGTTTCAGGTAATGAGTGGAGGAATGAAATTTTATTGAATCCCAAGAGATTGAGGAGATTTTGTGCTTACGGATTATTAGAGGGATCTTATCGAACGATCAATGGAGAAAGTAATGTCATTTTCCGATAAGACTTAGCACATTTAATGACATCAACTGACGACGCGATTAATCAATAACGATAATGTAATCCACGGGATAAATAGTATTCCTCAAGGACGGCATCTGGCTTTTCACTGTACTTTCTTCTTCATTTCACATACCATTGCTCGAGATAAACAGGAAAACTGCGGAAAACGTGGCCGATACTGGTGGTTCTATTTATACTGTGTTGTACTGAATGAAATTACACTAAAAACTCAGAAAAACTTGTCTCCCGCTCAACTGTTGGCGCGTAAGCCAGTAGGATAAAATCACCAGTGAATGAACATTTGAGCAGAACGATTTGTTGATCATAGGTTTTGTGAAACATTCCATGTTTGCGCCTCAAGTTCAAACCTACGCATGGACATGTACCGACGTTAGTTATTACATCGATTGCGTGCGCGGTAAATCTTTGAGATAGGGTCACATATTAGGGATGCCCTAAGATAAACTAGGGCCCTGTCCGGCTTTAATGTGGACACCCTCAAAGGGATTTTCACCCCTTCACTCGTCACGTTTCGACTCAAATCGAAATTTTCTAACATGTCAACAGTTGATTGGACTAAAATCTTAATTGGAAATCAGTAATCGTGAAATCATATCGGCAATTGCAGCCGGATATCTCAGAATTTGCATGAGTTATAAGTATTTGCAGAAATTTTCCAAAAATTAAAATTGTAATAAAATTAGAACGGCTTGACAGATTCTCGCAAAATTTTGTACGCATAATGTTTCACGGGTAGTCCATTTATGTACAAAATTTCAGTGCAGTACCTCTTTAATTGCGAAAGTTATAGCGTGAAAACGATTTTTTCAAAATTTTCAAAATGGTGTGAAATCTAAATTTTCCACTTGCCCACTTGCATACAAAGTTTACAGAGCATTCATCGAAAATTGCGACAGTTATCGTGTAAACAACGAAATGTGCACACACACATACAGACATTTCGCACAAACCACTTTTATCGACGTTTTGGACCATTCTGAGTGTTCTGACATAAAAATCTCGAGAAAAAAAATTTCACGAAAACAAAGCTTCCTCTATGAAGAAGCGTAAGTGTTCGAAAAGTCTCACAGTGAATTCCTCTAACTGATCTATGTAAATAATTGTATGTCATTTTAGCCTAATATAGCGTGTGAAAGAAAAATCATAAAAAAATCAAAAACATCAAGGAAGCGAAGAAAAAATATTCAATCTTTAAAGTATGGAAATAAGTAACATGTATTTTGGAGCCTCTTCGTCGAATGCTAAATAAACTAATAAATAGAATTGTATCCCTCTTTTACCGAATTTAAATTTTTACTTCCACCTTTAACTCAATTTCCTCTCAAATGAAAAAGGTCGACATAAAATTGCTATTACATTTCAAAGATTGTGATCTCAATATATCGGCCTTTATTTAAAATATTGATCTGTATGCAGAATACGACGAAACAAATGAGATTACCGATAATGAGTGTCCATGACATGATGAAACCGATATATGTATTTTTTAAAATATTCAAACTGCGATAACTCATGAACTTTGCACGGTCCCAAAAAAAAAATACTAAAAATTGAGGATTTTCATACACAATTAGCAACAATTTTTCTGATGCCACTTTCCGAAGTCCTTCTCGCAAAAAAAAATATTTACATCAATTTTGTAGTAAAATATAGTTTGCAATTACACAATTAATCCCGAATTAATTATTTTGTTGTGGGCCATTAAAAAACGCACATTTTCGTTTTGTTGAGATGTCGATACGATTAATCATTTCCGAGATATCATAGGTTTAATGAAAAATACGGCATATTTTGCCAGAAAAAATGTTGAAAATCTTAAAGTTTGGTGTATATAACCACTGGAACTGATTTTTGGACATTTTTTCAAATTTTTTTTTTTTTGGTTGGTTGAAGTCATGTGAAATGCCTCATATGTAACATTTAACACGGCATGGCGTTCGTAATGTTTATGATATGAGATTCATCCAGGGTTTCGGCGACGATTGGTAGTCAGCCCTTCTATCCCGCACATTTTTTGTCACCACAGCGCAGATCCACCACATGCGTTTCTCCACAGTGCCGATACTACACGCCAGTTTCGACTCACATTTCTAATCTTCACGCGTTTTTCCCTCCACATGTCGTTCCTACACATTTTAATCCAACACAATCCTTACTACACACCGCGATACCTTACAGGGGCAATATAAGACGTTTCAGTCCCACACAACCGATCCAACAAAAACTTTTCCGACACCTTTCGTTCCTACACATTAACTCTGTCGATATCAATCGAAGAGAATATCGCGTGTCGGTAAGGTAGAACTCCGAGCAGGCAGTGGTTTTCACGCGAGTTCGTATGGCGGACGTCAACATTGCTGGCCCAACTAAGAAGTTAGTTGCCTCGACGATAACCGGGCTAACCAACTAAAAGTAGTTGACCCAAAAAATTTTTTATCTGTTGCTGAGAGCACTAAGTTAGTTGGTTGGGTCAACTATTTTATTTTCTTTACTGCAACTAAGTCGTTTTTTCCGTGCAAAAAGTCGATAAAAAATATAACAAATCAAGGTCGTCGGGGCATGTCAAACGTTACATTTGTCCGTTACATATGCACTTTTGTGGATATAAAAAAAACTGAGAATAGCTATATCTAGAGAATTTTAAGACGAAAAAAATGAGTCCTTGTTGACTATCGTAGGATAAAAATAAAAGGCGCTACGTCATATCTGAGGTTACATCTGGACGTGTTTACATGTATCACAAAAAAAAGGTCGATAAACAAAAACTAAAAATAACCACATCGAGGCAATTTCAAGACGAAAAAGATGAGCCTTATGAGTGATGTTATTGTAAGGACGACTTACGGTTAGCGAAATAAATGATTAAATACAAGTTTATTATACAAACGGAAGAGATCCTTTTATTTAATAAAGATAATGCGACTGTACGTGATCTACGCTACGATCGAACGACTTATTCCCGAGAACGGCAGCGGTGCCTCGAAATTCGCGCCATGCTACGCTCACGACTACGCGTCACGTCTGAAATATATAGTGATATAGAATAGCTTGTAACTGTCGATAATAATAGTAACTTATACCTCACATTATAAAATAATTAATTTACTTATTGAACTAAAATGATTAATGATATTGCGATTGTGGTGAGTTGATTAATTAAAAAGTCGATCGCTGATTTGAAATAAATATGAAGTATATATTTGACTATAACCGGAACGATGGTCTGGTGATTATAGTGTTTTGGCCTCTAATCCACAACGTCGGTAGGTCGAAGGTTCGATTCCCGGTGACGTCAATTTTCGTCGAAAATAAAAACAGGGACGAGACGAAGCTCCGGATGTATACGTAAGACTCACAAAGAAACCTGTAGGGGTCACATGTATACAGCTGTGGTCCGTGTTTACATTCTCGATGAATCTTGACGTTGTTTCGATGCCGGGATGGAAACTTGACACCGGCTATATCGGCATAGGTTCTTCTGCAATTTTCCCATGCCCTTAGCAGAAATTCTATGGCAAATGCGATATAGAGGAGTTAGTCGAATACGGCTGCATGGGGGTCTGGTTACTTACCCAGACCAGGCCCTTAAAGAGGACTCGCTACGGACCTGAGCCGATCCTTGAATAGCGGTAAAGCCTGCAGACCAAGAAAAATCCGGAAGGGAAAATTTTACTATGTCAAGGAATATGATACATTTAGTGAAATGATTACTTTAATTGCTCATGTGAACTAAAATTGTAATGATGATTTCCATTTTTATCTATGAGCCATTGACTTCAGCTACCCGAAAAAAAAAAAAATTCGATAAAATGTCCTAAAATCAGGTTCAGTGGTTATCATAGATACACCAAATTTTAAGTTTCTTGAATTTTTTTCTGGCTAAATATGACATATTTTTCAGTTTTTATTAAACCTATGATATCTCGGGAACGATTAATCGTACCGACATCTCAAAAAAATGATAATGCGCGGTTTTTATGGTCCACAAAAAAATAATTGATTCAGAACTAATTGTGTAATTTTAGAGTATATTTTACTACAAAATAAATGATTTTTTTTTTCTTTTGTTAAGGACTTCGGAAAGTAGCATCGAAAAAATTGTTGCTAATTGTGTATAAAAATCCTCAATTTTAAGTATTTTTTTTTTTCTTTGGAACCGTACAAAGTTCATAAGTTATCGCAGTTTGAAATTAGAAAAGCTTTTTTTGAATTAGAAAAGCTTAAAAACTGTTAGACGAAAAAACTTCTTACTTTGGCTATAAGCTAGATAATTTTGTTATTGAACAAAGTATTTTTCAGAATTTTTTCAGATTTTTTAATTATGGCATTCGATTTGTCACTTTGAAAGATATATTTAAAAAACAATAGCGATAAAAGAAAATTTAATTTTTTTGCGTACTTGAGGATCCAACTAAGCCTAGATAAAATTATGAGCTAAATCGGATGGGTCAACGTCAAAAACGGGTCGAAATGGGTTGGTTGCCCCTCATGCATGCACCTTACACGACTAAACGGTCATCAACCGAAGTTATGGCCGCAAAAAAATCTCCGCAACTCCGAAAACCGCTCCAGCCGCACGTTCTCTGCAGTCGATAAGATAAATGGAATAATATGCTACGAGGGAAGGATGTGCGTTTATTTCGCCGGGGTTCAAATTTGTTATTCGAGTGAAACGAGGTCAGAAATCTCACCACGTGCAAATTACACTCGCTCCCGTGTAACACACAATGTTTTTCCGCCTATTCCCCGTAAAAAAAACCATATTCCGTGCTTGCAACAATGACACGCAAATAGCTGATTTTTTATCATTGACGAATACATAAAACGCTGCTTATTATTCCCGTCGGGCAAGTATGAATCGTTTTCCATCCCAGGGAGTGATGGAACTAGATTGCGTGGACACGATGGCGCAAAGAAACTGCGCAAAAGAAATTACATCAGAAACTCTAAGTGACTAATTCGTTAATAAGATAAGACCTTCGCTTGCTTTCCGTTTGAGGTTAGCGTTTGAATAGAGCAACCCCACGCGACATTGTAATGATAACACACTTTCGTGCCCGGTCCACTAAAGTATGATACGGGAAAAAAATTTAAGTAGCAACTATCAAGTCTTGTTCGTTAACTAATTTATTATCCATCAAATTATTGATTTCGTTGTTCGTTTTTTTTCCTTGCCTGTTTCGTTGGAATTAATAATTAGAATCATTTAATAATTTCACGTGCGAGACCAACAAAATAGCTATAGGTCAGTCGCTATAAAATAAACATCTCACTCAAAGTCAAATGGTCATCTTTGAACTTCGCGACGTGAAGTGACCTTGGAAATAGTCTTTCTGGTTATTTATGGGAAATTTGAATTGCCGATTGGTCAAGTAAACAGTTTTTGATTATGTAGATTTTTGAATGGTCATTTAATTTGAAAATTTCTCTCCCAGGTACATCGTTGAATAAGTAATAAAATAGTACTATTTTCTAACTACTATTTTGACGGTTCCTGGTGTCAATCGGGTTGCCCCGCGCACTTTCCAACCTAAACTTATGGTTAGAATTTGGACGTTATTTCCACAACCAACATCGAACCAACCGGTCAATTGGTTCACGAAACCGACCAATGTTCCAACTTTTCAAAGGTTGATTTTGAGTTGGTTTTTGTACGCCAACCGTAGACAAACCATCGTTTGGATAGTCTAAAGCGGTTGAAATTATAAAATAACCTTTATTCCGACTTCCCTCATAACTTGGAAACTGACATTCCATCAAGAAAAGCTTAAATTTTTACAAATTATCTCATAATTTAATAATTAAACGGATTAATTGAAAATAATCGTTAAAAAAACTATGAATAGCAGTATGCATTGATATTCCAATGCGAATATCTTCTAAACGGTTAGAGTATTCGATAAACCACTACAGACCTTTTTTAAAGCGTTAGATTAATTTAAAAAATTATCGATTTTTTTTTACCCACCCTAATAAGTACTCTATTTTTCCTATCCTTATTGTTGAATATTCAATAATAAATTCTACATTTCAAATATTCAATAATAAATTATTTATCATTGGCCGCTCACCCAAATGACTTAAATTATATAATTAGAGTTTCATATTCATAAGTTTTCGCGCGCGTCTAGTCCAAGTTTAATTGGTCGAACGCAGCGCTCTCAAACTATTGCGTTAAACAGTAAAATTCCACGGCAGCTACTCGTTCTTCAGGCGACAGCAGTGACGGCGTAAGGACGTGAAAATTATCCAAGGTCTATCGAACTGTGGTAAGAGTTGGTGAAAGCTCAGATTTGTAGATTATCTTGTGTATAAGGTAACGATTTGCATTGTTAATTCTTTTGAACCGTTCCTTTTTTTACCCGTCCTATTTCTTTAATTTGAGTATATTTCCTTGAAAGAAACGTTTCTTTAAACGTGAGAATAATTTCCTCTTTTTCCTTCAATTGCGTGTTTTACTTATGGACATTAATATTTTGACAATTAACTGCTCCAATTAATACTTGTCTCTGCATTTTATATCTTCATCAAATTTCTTGTGCAATTAACAGCATTTTTCAAAATTAGTGATCGTGAAATATTTACTGAACTTTCCTCTTTATTGTTGTTTGTCTTCTCTGGCCAAGAGGCCTCGTCTGTTGTTGTTTTTTTTCTATTGTCACCTTCAATCAAGACGGTAGCGCTGTCTTTCTCTAACCAGAAGTTCATGCGTCAAGTTGACGTTCTCGTGTTTACATTTGAACTGCGGGACTGGAATTCTCCGAAACCAATTTAATAATATTTCCTCAAGTCAATCCTCAAGTCATTATTATTATTATTATTATTATTGCTAACCACTGCTCTGCTATATGGTTCTCGAGGCATTGTGACAATTGTTCTCGGCAAACGAGCAATTGTCGTTCCCTAATTTGTGTGTATTGAAATCAATGTTAAAAAGTTACCAAATACATCACGTTAGTTCTGCGTAATGAACGATTCGCGAAAAAGTAGATATGCGTTTTGCAAAAAAATCTTGAGTGTAGTATGGTTTTATGGTGATGGTTTTATGCCGAACACATATCCAAAATTCGTTATTTCGCGCACATTTTTGAAAATAAAAAAAATAAAAATCAAAACAAAGAAAAAAATCTGAAAGAATTTGTATGTATCCAAATAAATTAACATATCATTTTCATTAGAAAAAAAGTTAGGTCGACTGATCGTTTCTTGAACAATTGTTTTTTCACCAATTTTTTGATAACGTTTTGGGATTATTATTATGCGAAATCAATATTTTTAGCATGTTTTATATGCATTATTTTTTGTCTCTCATACTCACTTTTGGCGGGACTGTACGTATCATACATCCTTAATCAAACGCCTCTCAGTACCAAGTAAACTCGAAAACTAAACATCTTAGTGGCAATGGAAATCTGTTATGTGACTTGTTGCAAGGGTGAATTTATAGAAATTACTTATCCTATAGTATCAACTGTTGGTATTTTCGGATGGCGAACAGTTAATTGTGCGAATTTAGCTAATATACTAGTTTGCGTGTTAATTCGATAAGTAGAATGTCCGGACAAATAACTTCCATAATTTCACCCATGCAACTTTAAGGATGTATGATACGTACTGTCCCGCCAAAAGTGAGTTTCAGAGACAATTTCGATCACTTCCCGATGGGATAGAAATCGGAAAAAAATAATGCGTATAAAACTTGCTGAAAAGATTGATTTCGCATAATAACAATCCCAAAATATTATTAACAAATCGGTTAAAAAACAATGGTTCAACAAACAATCAGTCAACCTAACTTTTTTTTCTAATGAATATGATATGTTAATTTATTTGAATGCATACGAATTTTGTAAGATTAAGATTCGTGTTCATCGTGAGGATCGTTTCCGCGATCGTCCGTACAACTCCGGTCATTTGTCCAATAGGGTGAGTAAAAGAAAACGATATTTTTTTTTTTCAAATCTGTATCTCTAGAAAGTACTCACCAAGTATAAGCTCTTAATATTGATGGGAAGATTATGCTCATCATCCATTTGCATTTTCAATTTAGTCTCATATACAAATATTCATATCTTATGACCAACAGCCTATAAAACCAGTACCATCATTAATATTTATAGAAAATTAAACGCTCTACAAAAATGGTATGTTGTTCTTTTTTGAAAAATCTAATCATTCAAAAGATATTCAAGGTCAAAGATTGAAGAATTTATAGAAAAATAACTTTTCGTTTTTAATTTTGTAACTTACTGAAAAATAATTATTGACAATTAAGTTTCTATTATTTCCATAGGAAATTAAACGCTCTACAAAAAAGGCTCTAAGTGGTTTATCGATTACTCTAACCATTTAGAGGATATTCGCACTGGAATATCAATGCATACTGCTATTCATAGTTTTTTAACGATTATTTTCAATTAATCCGTTCAATTTGTAAATTTTGAGATAATTCATAAAAATTTAAGTTTATCTTGATGGAATGTCAGTTTTCAAGCTATGTCTCATCTTATGTTTGAGAAGATATTTTTTTGAATCAATTTTTTAACAATATTTTCTTTCTATAATTTTACTCTCATCACAGTTTAGGATCGTTATTTAATATTTTTCAACGGATTTATAACTATCTATAATATTTATGCAAATCGATGATGAGCATAATCTTCCCATTAATATTAAGAACTCATACTTGGTAAGTACTTTTTAGAGATACTCAGCAACTAGTTTTCGTATGTCAGATTTTTTTTTTAAATCTATGTTTTTTTACCCACCCTATTGTCCAAGGTTTTCAAACACTGTCATTGGCCGTTATGCAAACCAAAAATGTCTCTTCCGTGGTTGACGATCCCCGAGAAGAAAAAACTTCATATTGTGATCGTTGAGAACGTATTTTTCTTTTTCTTTCGTACAGAATCTCGAGATCAAAGTCAACGATCGCGGTCATCATTGGACGCAGTTGGTTGCCAGGTCATCATTGGACGCAGACGGTTGCCAGGTCATCATTGCAGCATGGGCGTACTTCAGAAGCCTCCTCTGAGTCCCGTGGCGGAGAATAAGAATAATCCTGCTCCGAGGTTCGAATGCACTTGCAAGGGCGATCCGAATGTGCCCGTAGTGGAGGGATCCCATTATGAAAGGTCTACTCCGACGTCCGTGGTGGAGGGTCGAAAATGGCGGAGGACCACCCACTACCGCGACCAACGTCAAGCTCCCTATGTGACGATTCGCGCTCCTTCGCCCGAAATCCCGAAGCGACCGGCTCGGCTAAGGAAGCGCCGTCAAGAGGTTCCAGCATCGCCAATTTACAAGTCCCGTGGCCATGGATAAAGCCTGCTGGAACTGTGGTCAGTCAGGCTACGAACGTGGGTCTTGCTCGCGGTCAAGATGAAAGGACTTTTCAGTTTGCTACGTTTTTTATAGGCTCCATGTCACTCCAGGAGCCGCGGAAATTTTCCGCGAAAACTAAATCGGAATATCACTGAACGTTCTTTTTTGTCTTGTTTCTCTCTTGATTTAATTGATAGAAGTAAACTTGTAACTTCTAGTATTACCAACCTCGCTCTCCAGAGCGTTGAAAATAAAAAGCAATATTCACATTCTTTCCGCCTATTATCTTCTTATTTGCCTATACTTATTATTGAAGAATTGAAAAGGTGTACGTCGATGATGTTCATCTTGCATATAGTAACTAGTTATTTCAATTTTGTAAACGCGCTGGCTCAATTTGTTTGAAATTATATGCACTTGAATTACGATGTCTAATAGCCGCGAAGGGAATTCAATGTTGGCCGAGAAATAAAGTGACAGGGACGTCAGAAATTTTCCGGACGGCTGCACGATCTTAAACGGTCGGGCCGTCCTTTCGATAAAGGGAAAGAACTTGTGACGTCACATTTTATTTTGCAACGATGCTCTTGCAATTTCATGCTTTCGCACGGATCAACGCGAGAAGCGATACTTGTCCTCACGCGGCGAGTCTCTGCAAGGCCGTCAGGGACATTTATCGAAAGCTATGATTTATACGATAATTAATTTGGCGTTCTTTCATTTCTACACGCATTTCTTTCGAAGAACGACGTTTGTCGTCAATATCCGCTTTCGACACGTCGAGATCGTTGACAGTATAGCGTTTCGGACTATCAGATATCGCTGTTCTCACAACAGGCGAATGTCTCTTGCTCCTCTCACTATGGCAAGTTCTACGTTTCGTTACTTCCTGCAGAAAATGAGCAATCTTCGACTCGCAACTACTCTCGTGATGCTGCAGCATCCCTTACATCGCTGGACCATCATCGATTCTCATCATCATCAGTACTCGTAGCTTTGGGGCGTCACAAAATCACTTGTGTCAGCTATATCTGCTACACTAGATATCGAAATATCTAGAAGACGACGATTAGGTTATTCGCGATGGTGGGGCGCAAGATTAGCAAGCGGTAGAGCGTGCGAACCCGGGGACGAAGAAAGTGGATCACGTACCGATCTTCAACTCGGGAATACCGACATCTTGCTAAGCTCGACGCTGGATCTCTGTACGAGAAAATGTCGAGAGGCTTCGCCTACTGCAACTAATCCGGTAAGACTGTCGTTCGTGTCCGATTTGAGGCTAGAGTTCGAATAGAACAAGCGCGACGCCAGACAAAAAGTCGAAAAAAATAAAAATAGTACCTGTCGAGTCCTATTCTTTATTTAATTAATTAGCCCCATTATTGCTTTCGTCCTCATTATCTTGCATGTTTCGTTAAAATTAATACTTAAAATCGTGATAACGGTTATATTTAATGGCTCGCTCAAAGTCAAAAGGTCATCCCTGAACTTCGAGACGCGAAGTCCCTGTCAACCAGCCTCTCTTGTTATCTTTATCTCGTTGTCCTTTGTGATACCGTTAAATATTAACGTCCTTAAGGTAGTAGTCTCATAACTTGCACGTTTTTTACGTTTTTATCGGAAATTTTTTTTTATGGGAAAATATAATTCAATAGTTTCGTCGTTTAGTATGTTGGCATTGATATCCAAAGTATACAAACCAGAAAAAAAATTACACAGTGACGTTTTATTGTTATATTCGTCCAAAGTAGACACCTCAAAAAAAAAAGGGTATTTGACTGGCCCCGTTGATTTCGGCTCGTGAAAATATCTGAAATAAAAAACTTGAATTGATTATTGATCTATAGAATTGTCGTTTTCGTTTAAACTACGATTATCAAATGTGTTTTTTTCCGATAAAGGTTAATAATCCTATTTCGAACGAGAACGAGAATTTCTTAGATTAATTATCAGTTCGATTTTTTTTATTTCAAATGTCCTCAAGAGCCGAAATCATCGAGGCCGGCCGAACGTACCTTTTTATTCGGCGTGTACTTTGATCACTTTAACTAATAATAATAATAATAATAATAATAATAATAACAAAACGTTTTAAAATTGAGATAACATTTTTTCTTTTTGACCCTTCAGATGTCAATAATAACATAGTAAAATAACAAAACCACTGAATTTTATTTGCCCTAGAAAAAATTTCCGATAAAAACATTAAAAAACGTGCAAGTTACCAAACCACTACATTAAACATCCTCCACCAAGAATGTATTTACGATAACTGTTCACTATTCGTGAAAATCAATTATTCGTTCAATTAAGAATTTAAAAACTGCTGCGTCGGCGAGGAGTTTTATGGTGAATTTCAGAGTCGCTACGATTGATCAGGTGAATGTATTCGAGTTTGCGTGTTGGTTTGGGTGGCGACTTCAGCGCAAATATTCGTGATATCTACAATCTGAATAAATTTTCGGAGAAATTGTAGAAATTACTGTTTGCGAATAATTGGTCGATTTCAATCGGGAACACGCGTGGGTTTTACCTTTTCTCGAGCACACCATTACAATTCACCATTCTGTTAAATGAATTATTCGATTTTGAGTTCCCTAATTTTGTGGAGCTGCTGAATTTTTAAGGAGCCGGACTAACCCTCCACCGATATACCGAGGCTGAGTGACACCAAACCATCCCGCTTCGTTTTCGGTCTATAATAAATTTGGCGAGTGAGATTCTACTCTCGTTCGCCTGGCACCTAAAAACTAGAAACGAGACTGGTTCGTGATCGTCTCAACGACAAGTTTATGGAATTATTATTGGAGTTCGGAAATTACGATCACAACATGTTTAGTCAAAATCAGTCGGAAATTTTTTTATGTTGAGTTGAAAATAAATAAACCGGAGCATGAAGGGCCCGTGTTAACAACATTTTTTGCTTCCACCCCGCGCAAAAAAAAAGTATTAAAAAAGTATTTCAAGTATTAAGAGTCTCGCGTATTGGACTTTTTAATACTCAGTTTAATATTATTTTTCGAGACTTAAGTATTTAAAAAAGTATTAAATAGTATTAAGTATCAAAGAAAGTATTGAAATCGTCGGAAAAAATACGTTTTAATACTGTTTCTAATACCTGTTGATACTCCTTTTAATACTCAAATCACAGAAAAACATATTGAATTGGGTATTAAAAAATACGATTTAATACTAGTTTTAATACTCATTTGATACTTTTTTAAATACTTGAATCTCTGACCGTAAGTATCAACTGAGTATTAAATTCTTTTCTAAAAATACGATTTAATACGTTTTTTTTTTATACTCAACACCATTTAATACTTCTTTTAATACTCAAGTCTCGAAAAGAAGTATCAAACTGAGTATTAAAAAGTCCAATACGCGAGACTCTTAATGCTTTTTTAATACTCTTTTAATACTTTTTTTGCGCGGGACTCCACATAGTATTTCATTGCGACTGATGAAAAGTATTTTAGCTTTTGTTTTATTGAAAATTGGTCGATTCATTGTGGGCGGGACGGTATTACCAGCTTTCGACACGCCGAACTTTTAAGGGTGAGTTCGACCCTTAGAACCGTTTTCCGGTCCATTAAAAAAAACGTGTTCCTTATTTATTAAAGCTTTTCAACATACATGACTTTCATAGTAATCAGCGTTTCCGTGAAAGAAGTAACGTTTTTATTGAATCGCTATTCTTTATACATAGCTTTTTAATATTTCGTTTGACATGTGTAATTATTTGTAACCTCAGCTGTACATTTATTTAACCCTCCGTTATACTTTCTTTTTTTTTTTTTGTAGTATCGCGTTATTTTGTGTTGTTTAAGTGCCGTTGATGTATCAGAACAAAATAAAATATGAGGTGTAAAGGAATATCTTAGTAGGCTATGTAAAGTCTGCAACTTTTTGCTATTTCTCCATTTAATTATATGCTGCGCTTGTGATTTTTGTTTGAAGTGTTCTTCATCGTAATGAGTGCTTGCAAGTACTGTCTCGCGTGCGCGTTTATTGGTGGTTTTCCTTCCAGCTCTTTCACTTTTGTTGGGTTCGTTGATGATGTCTGTGTTATTTTTGTGAAGCTCGTGAAGAGCTTTTCAAGTCTCAGGTACATTGGCGTGAGTTTCGCGTATGTTTTTGTTAGTCCTTTGTGAGTACTGTCAAGTTTCTTACCATTAAATTCTTAATATTGATCAATAGTAGATAAAATATACCTATTTCAGTATTGGCCATATAATGATTTTATAAATTTTTGCTGGTTGTGGTTGACGGGAATTATCAATTATTTTGTACGTTTGGGTGGTAATGTGTTCGTTAATCTCAAACTTTTTTAGAATATGACACTTATAAAATATCTCCGATTTGCGTTCAGTGCGAAAATTTACGTAATATTTCTCTAATCCTTGACGTTTTGTAAAGATTTATAAACAATCGATTTTTTGGCCGTTATTCGACATTTTATCATAACCACCATCAGCAATTATTTCTTGATAATTATTTAAAGTGCAACGTATAAAAAAGGGCAATGCTCTCAAAGTAATTGGGGCTTAAAACGCTAGAACAATTTTTTTTCGATTGTGGAATAAATCAGTTGAAAGATAATGAAAAACCTTTCGCGATTTACCTTGGATTATTTTTATTAGACACAAACGGGTATGAGATATAATATGAAATAATGCATTTTACAATGAAAACGATGTTTTATTATTTTGTTTTCATTCGAGATTTCACAGACAATTATATTACAATGTGTATTTGCCACAATAACAACTGTAAAAGGAGTGCAATCGATTTTATTCGCAGAATTGACAATCAGAATGAGAAGGTTAATATCCAGCGAATATATTCGTAGGCGTATCAAGAGGAGCATGTGAAAGCAACCACTGCGAGTAGTTTGCTTACCATCTCAGGCGTAATAAGAACAACTGATGTCCGTCACACGAATTACACGACATTTACGTGGTTTACTAAAGATTATAAATATCATTATTATTGTTATTGTTATCATAACAACAGATTTTATGGACAATTTTTTACAAGCCGCTTAACAACATCGCAATACCGAACGCAGGTCGATATGCACGAATCTCTATTATTTTTAATTAATTAAAATCTACACTTTAATCCTATGGTCACATCCTAAATTTTCATTTTGTTTAAGAATGACATATTTGGTATTTTGTTAATGCTTCTGTATGATTAGCGATTAGACTAGGAAAAATTCTTGTTATTTCATTCTCATAATCGGTTTGACAGGCAAACCTATATTTATAAATTTATATATTTATGTATAACAATTTCTGCCTCTCTTCGCTTCGCATAATATATTTATAGTACACAAGATTGTTCTCTTATTCTCTTACAAGGGTTGAAATAATCACCGTATATAATGTACACACGTCTGGACTAGCCGGACGAAGAATATTATTTCGTATAAAATTACAACGAGATAAAAAGGTTCTTTTCTATGTTATCCCCTTTGGGCTTGTATCCATTCTCAAGTATGCAATAAAAATGTGTGTGCTGTCTTTGTTTTGGGCGTCGATCGAAAGCGACCGTCAGTATATAAGGAAATTTATGAAGAGAAAAGAGAATTTTTACTGAGCATCGACGAAAGAAATGAATTATTATTTATTATTCGTATTTTAGCCGCCGTTACTGGCCGATTTTCACTGTCTTTTACGTAATAAACATGATTTATAAATTGCTTGAGCGAGGAAACATTGAGGATTACATTTACATATTATTTACACTGTAATGTCACAGAAGGAGATTTTTCAATCCTTAGACTCTGTAAAAAAGGACTTCCCGCAAAGATTCCCAACCAGTTAACAAAACAAGCGGAACAATCTCTTCTATAATGAATTCACGATGTTTTTTGTTTGTTGTTTTTTCAATGTTAATTTACGTGTAATCTATAAACTCATTCACCAATAAACGATATAATCGTATGCTAAATTTATAGTTCAATTACACACCCTACTTTCTCTTTGGCAAAATATCATTTCGGTACCCTGTTTTTTTTCTCTCGAATCATCCCAAGTGTGTTATCTATGAGTGTACAAATGTTAGTTTGTGTATCGCTGCATTTATCTTTGGACAAGTTTAAATATAATATTTCACCTTCTGAGACGACGATAAGCTTCAGAAAGTGTTTTTTTATCTAACGTTTAGCGCTTTTTTTAGGTCCTCTGAATTTGACGAATGAATTGACACAGAATATTCAGACCACGACATAGCTCGTGTCAAATCTCAGCATCCAGAAAGTTTTCTAATATTTATTTCTAGCCTCTGATCTTTTATCTTCCTCGCTTGTATATTGTCACATCACATACGCTATTTGAGACTGGCCCAAGATTTTCCAATATCTTCGCTATCTCTTTTTCGCACTTCAATTTTAAAATAATTACAAAAACTTTCCAGTATTTCTCCCTTGCGCAAGCCAGTAGAAACGACTTTTGAGACCAGACACAAATTTGGTATATATATTTTACACAGATGATGGAGAATTTTCGCTGAATCCAAGATACTGTTGGACATCTCGAGTCTCGGACAAAACCCTCTTGAAGTTGGTCGAAGTATATCTGCAACGATAAAAGCCATACATTCAGAAAGTAACTTAAAACTCCTGCGAAAAGAGAGTGCATAGTTCCTCGCAGAATGTTTACAGCACTTAGGCGAGTAGGAAAAGGGTACAACGTTGAATATTTCAACAGTCTTTAGATGGCTTGTTAGTCGCTCGCAGGAGTATGGCATTCGTAGAGAACGAATCGTCGTGCAATGATTGGCAATGAAATAAAAAGCAAAATACAGTTATTGACACAGACTTTTCTACTTCCACGCAGAGCTGTAGATTTAAAAATAATAACACTTTTCATTAAACATGAATGTACATAAAAATTATCATCACAATAAATACTGACAATAATCTGCAGTGTTTAAAAAAAAAATTGACGTTTTAAAAATCTAAAGGAAATTGATTCAATATTAAATTTCCTGAACGTTAAGAAGCCGTATTTCTATTCACACAATTAAACATCTTTATAAAAAATGCAGAAATATGTTACATAATAATAACTACTAAATCAATTATATAATAATTTTGTATGAAATAATTCGAGATTTGCAACGTCTAGAATTTACTGGTTTATCACTGTTGAGGTGGCCAATGACCCCACCATTAATCTGGCCGTATTTCTATTCACACAATTAAACATCTTTATACAAAATGCAGAAATATGTTACATAATAATAACTACTAAATCAATTATATAATAATTTTGTATGAAATAATTCGAGATTTGCAACGTCTAGAATTTACTGGTTTATCACTGTTGAGGTGGCCAATGACCCCACCATTAATCTGGCCGTATTTCTATTCACACAATTAAACATCTTTATAAAAAATGCAGAAATATGTTACACAATAATAACTACTAAATCAATTATATAACAATTTTGTATGAAATAATTCGAGACTTGCCACGTCTAGAATTTACTGCTTTATCACTGTTGAAGTGGCCAATGACCCCACCATTAATCACAAACGATGCGAACGAGTCTCGTGAAGGATCATCGCGTGTCTAGATCATTTAGAAGGCAAAGCACGTAGGGTAAATTACGTGGACGTTTGAGGGAGTGGAATGACGTCATCTCACGGTTCTCTTCGACCACAATGTAAAATACACAATGTTACAGCGAAAGAAAATGGTAATATCATAAAATATGAGGCGCTGTATCGACAGAAAGTACATTTGAGAGTCGTACTTGTACAAAGGGTGGAATTGAGAAGAAAGAGAATCGAGAACTATTCGCAAACGTTTAATTAAAACGATAAAGGGGGTTGAAACAACTCTGGGCTTGCTGCTGCGGCTACGTTCCCTGTGTCGTTTATATGAATGAAAGAGGAAGAGAATCGTGAGCCGGCGCGATTGTCCTTTGATCGAGTCCTCGCGTCCCTGGTTTTATACTACTGCTTCGTACAGGCAGATGAGGGAATGCTCAATCGGAAAAGCGATCCCACCTATCGTGGGAAGCCTCTGAAGCACGGATTATTGCTGGGATCGAATCCTGTGGTATAGCGCTGCTCAAACGTATATAGAGAAAATAAACTAACCGTTATTGCTACAATGGACGACAGTGATTGGCCACCCTATTAAGAATTCCAATTACGAAACGTATGGATTGGTTATTTGTTTATGGAATTAATATTCACGTATGTTACTAAAACGGTTGAATTCCTTAAACTTTATTATTTACTATATCTTTCATTTATTTTCATGTGTAGTTTCAACATTTATTGAAGATAAAATTAATATTTTGCAGAATAGAAAACGTGGCTACCGAATATGAAATTAATATTACTATATTTATTATCTGAAATATATAATTATCTGAAATTATCGCGAAAGAGTCAATGTATATATGTATCATGCCTCAAAAGATAATTTAGAAACTTCAAGCTCCTCATTTAGACAAAAGAAATTTTACATCATTGCTGTATGAAAAAAAGGTGTAAGTCCACTGAAACTATCGGTGCCAACCAATCTTCATGGCATCAAAAAATAAATGTGTATGGAGACCAATTTTTTCAAAAGTTTCTGTCCAACAAGTAATTGCACCAATCGATTCTAATTCTAATCACCAACTAATTAAAAATGGTCGATATAAGCAAACAGCGGTAGAAACAGTAATAAATTTGATGTGTCCTACAACTAATATATCCCAGCATTCAATAGTTGGTTTTTCCAAATAACCATCTTTCTCGGTATACGTGGAAAAAATGGTACACACAGAAACTACTTCGTGAATAATATCAGAAATATTTTCACTGAAAAATTATTTCGAATCCTAGAGAATTTTATTACTAAATCATAGATTTTTCATGGATGATGAATGTAGAACAACATACATGAAAGATGAATGTAGGTGGTATTATGACGTTCTGAATTTTAACATTCATTTTATCCGTTTCAAACGATTTACAAGCTTCAATTAATTTGATGTTTTGTTCTCTTCAAATGATACTTCAAACACCTCATTCATTAGGATTTACAAAGGAAGGATCGAGTGACTTCGAGGAGAGTCTATATAGTGAAATATAGATTTGTTCAGCTCAAAAGCCGCTTTTGAGATTAACGAGGTACATCAGTGCTGTTACTATCACCATTTCGATCAGACCGTTCGAAAGCTCTCCCACAGTAATACTTTGCTTTCACATTTCATTATTTCATTCATATACCAAAATATACATTCCTAACAAGAAATAAAATAAATAGAATCGATAGAAGCGTAAAATACTCGCCTAATAATCAGGATACTATCCAGTGAGTGTTCGCAAAGAGAGAAGGCTGACCATGACAGAAATAACACTGGTCGATACAATCCCACCTGCACTTCCTGTAACAAAAATAACAATAGCCGGAATTAATAATAATAATTATAAATTCATTCCATAGCTTTGGTCGTATGCTGAATGGCAGCATGAAATATGCATAACTACAGTCTTGTGTAAACGAGCCTGCAAAGTAGAACCTTGAAAATTGCTTCCTCATTATTTTTTTGCTTTATACAAAGCTATCTCTATGAGGAAGTCTGTTGAGCAATTTTGGCTTCCTCGTAGAGGAAGCTTTGTAGAAAGCAAAAAATAATGAGGAAGCAATTTGCAAGATTCTACTTTGCGGGCTTGTTTATACTCGGAAGACACTTTTATAAAAATTCAAAGTGACGGAAAATTTTTACCGCTCGACTGATTTGTGTAAAATTGTTACTCAAAAATTGTGTAATGATAGTCCATATTTAAACTAAATTGAAACCCGATAGTTAGTATTTTACATGAGCAAGCGCTCGAACGAGATTTTTCGAATAATTGAAAGTGCCATAAAGTTTGAACCACTCGACCGATTTGTGTCGAATTTGTACTAAATACTTTTTTTAATGGTCGTCTAAGTGTCAAGAAAATTTAAGATAAATATGTGAAAAATTTCGAATATTTTTTTTTTCGTAAAAGCTTTTTTTTCTTTTTGTTCACCGAAATCGAAATTGTTATTCATGCCAACAATTAACTAGACCAAAATCTCAGTAATTAGAACGGATATTTCAGTATTTGCACACATTAAAAAATAATTAATATTGCACTAAAATCAGAACGGCTCGACAGATTCTCGCAAAATGTGGCACCCATAATGTTTCACGGGTAGTCCATTTATGTACTAAATTTCAGCCCGGTGCTTCTTTAATTGCGAAAGTTATAGCGTGAAAATGTTTTTTTCAAAATTTAAAAAATGGTGTAGACAAAAAAATTTTCAACCGATTCGCGTTAATTACAATCCCAAACGGTATTCTATGGTAGCTCACTTGCATACAAAATTTAAAGAGTATTCATCGAAAATTGCTCGAGTATACTTTTTTACATGGCATACAAATAAAGCAAATTTCCAATCATTTGGAAATGTGCGTGCGTGCGTGCGTGCGTGCGTGCGTGCGTGCGTGCGTGCGTGCGTGCGTGCGTGCGTGCGTGCGTGCGTGCGTGCGTGCGTGCGTGCGTGCGTGCGTGCGTGCGTGCGTGCGTGCGTGCGTGCGTGCGTGCGTGCGTGCGTGCGTGCGTGCGTGCGTGCGTGCGTGCGTGCGTGCGTGCGTGCGTTACGCGCTTGAAAAATTCAAACCTTTATATTTCGCGAGCGGTACATCTACAGATACAAGAAATAATTTTTTTTTTAGAATGCCATAACAATTTCATATTGATTGAGGTAATTTTTTTTAAAGATATTGTTTCCGTGCCCTTTGCTTTGGACATTTTTTTGCGGATTCAAATCGTGATTGTCTATGATGAATCCACTCAACGGAAGTCTGTCAAAAACAGAAGTCGATGGCTTCTCTTAATTTATTAGTAAGAAGGTTCTTGACCTGGGGTTTTTTTCTGGGGATTATTTGTCTGGGCGTTTTTAGTCCGGGATTCTATCCACATACTATTCCATTATATGTGTGGTTAAAAGCAAAATAAATAGTGTCAGGATGAGTAAAGAGCAAAATAATTTAGTGAAAAAGATGCTCAACTGACGGAGGATTGCGCATATATATGTGAAATATAGGATTGATATTAGATATGGAAGTAGGTCGATAGAGTGGCAAGGCGAAGGGTTCAAAGGTCGTTAGACAGAGCAGACCTCGGCAAATCGTGGGCTTCCCCTTCTGTCGATGATTTAGCACTGTGAAACGCTATTCCGGCTGCAACTAGAACGCAGATCTCACGAAAAGAGGTACACACGTGTGAATTTGAGTGTGTCGGTGGTGGAGATAAAATTTAACAGCGGGCGTATGGTGTTAAATTGATGGCTGCGAGGCAAACGGGAAAACGATTCGGATCCTCGCTGGAATAACGACAACGAATATCCTTTCCCATACCCTACGGCCCGAGAGTTGCCTCCGCATTTCGAGTATTAATCTCACCCCTCCCCCAATCGAATCATAGACTATGGCATATACCCACGTTATATTGTAGAGGTAATTCTATGTGGTTGGAAAAATTATTACAATATTCCGATTGTTCGGAGGGATTATCGAGGGATCGATATTCGGAAGTATAGCACATTGAAGCGGTCTACGAACCTCCGATATTTTGAAGGAATATTGGAAAATGAAGTACAACGTCATACAGCCAATATCACGCGAAGTTGTAGTATTTGAATTGTGACATTTTGAGTGGTAGACGACAAATTAAATGGTATTTTACCGGCGCAAAAAAAAGCTATTGCAGTAAGTGCGAGATATTTACAAAAATTATAATGGATTAGGACACATATGATAGAAAATTTGGCTCGCTCGGAACAATTTAATATTTTATCTCACATTTCGAGATAACCTAGGTTGTAGGTTTTCATTGTTTTGGTAATTATTTGTGCTTTACTCGGTGCCCATATGTTTGTTATTTTAACTTAAAAAATTCGCGATGGTCAAGCACAATGTGAAATGCGACGATTTATTTTGATATCTTCGATCGTTATTGAATATCGATTGTAACTTTTGAGTATGCGCAAGAATTTGGGAAAATGAATCATGACTGGAATTAGTGCAGGTCACTTTTCTTTTTTTATTCCTGATACAAAATAATTTTTAAGGTTTCTTTGAAGAAACGCTTTTTCATTAATCAACATAAAATATGTTTCGTCTAATATAGAACCTTTATACGAAAGTATATTAACAAATATACTTTCATCTTCTCATCTACATGCATACATGCATCTTCTCAATGATTTGTCGGAATGACCATTAAAAAATTTATATATCCATCGCCTTTTTCTTAAATTCTAGTCGGAACTAATTTATTTTAGAAATGCATTTAGAAATGTTATCATTTATAAATGCATTGCTAAATAACTATATATCTATGAATATATAATCATCTATAAATAACTATATACAACAAAGTTCCTGGAAGTCCATGTGTATCAAAATAATCTCCAAATGACTTGAGCCTTTAAAATATTTTGACATCGATACCATCTTAATGAGGCAGGAATATTTCCATTAGTGATGTCGCATGTTACAAGTGAAAGCGGTGGATCCTTTTAAAAGGGTTGAACGATAAAGGTCGCAAGCGAGTGGTGAAGGGGGAGGTTAGAGAAGCCCGGTGTATGGGAGACAGGAAGCGGTGGCAGACTCATGCACCGTTAACAATTGATAGGGGTGAGCACCGTCGGGAATTCGACGAGTGGCTGACGAGAGGGCACAGACCTAGTGAGTGAAAGGGACGGGGAGGGTCGGTAAGGGATCCAGAGCGATCCCGTTCTTCGGTTTCCGAGGCTCAATACTGAATGTCAGCCTCTGTGGCAACATAGGCTATTTTTACATATATACATGTATTCGTACATTTGTTATGTATATATATTATCAAGGTGGTCTTTACTTGGGGTTCGGACGAATTTGGAGGTCGCCGTCCCTCATATCGTTTGCAAGTAAATAAATAAAAATCCTCTTAAGTATAATTTTTTTATTTTTATATTCCATCCTTGCGGCAGAGGCGTCAATTTTGCAATTCAAAATATGTGGAATTTCACTATACCTCCATTCAATTTGTTTTTGGCCTCTGTACCTATAATATTCAGGATATACGTGGCATATATGTAACTTAATACAAAAATGTTGAACCCTGTACGCAGAAATGTGAAAAAAAAATTATAATGAGAAAAAATATTTTTCGTATTCTGAAGTATTAGTACAAATACTTCATCGCTAGTGCTGATGAAAAAACAGCTCTGGGGTTCAACTGAAAGTGATAATTTTTGTTTACGTTAGGTTTTTCATGTTAACATACTCATAATCACCTAAAATGTTGAGAAAAGTGGTCTAGAAAATATGTATGCTCGCGCGCGCGCGCCCGCGCGCGTGCGTGCGTGCGTGTGCGTGCGTGCGTGCGTGTGCGTGTGCGTGTGCGTGTGCGTGTGCGTGTGTTCCAGATACTGACGTGATTTTTAATTAAATGTATCAATGTATACAAATTTTATAGAATTTTAAATTTGTCAGAAAAATGTCGTCATCGCTCTAACCTTCATAAGAGTTCCCTAATTTAGCTAAATATTTTTGTTGCTGTCATAACCAACCTTCAAGTATTTGCATTAATACTTAACGGTCGGAGACAAAATTATAGTTTTCATTGTTCTTATATGATATTCTTCATTTGTTTTCGTCGAATTCGTGAAACGTCTTAATATATGTATGTAGACAAGGAAGTGTGCAGACGGTATGCACACTTTTTCTATATTTCCCGATATTGAATCCAGATTTCTGTTTCTAGTTGGCCTGGATTTCTCGTGAGATTCCGGGCATTTATACACACCCGTGCCTTTCGATAATCTTAAGGCAATATCAACTCGAGAAAGCCATTAGTACCTATGAATAATCGAATCTCCAGAGTTAACTTCACCCAACAAAGTGTTTCTCTAGATTTACCTTTCCCGCTATACTATATTATCGATTGTTCCCCGGTGCGGTCATGCGTATGAAGCGCAATCAAGTGGTAAGGGTTAGTGGACCGTCCGGCAAGTAGTAAAAGTCACTATCTGCACAGACTTGCTCAAGCGTGATGACTCTACAGCAATGTGGCTATTTTCGTCGCTAAGTAGGGGGAACAAGTCGATGAATGAATACCTACCAATTGATTAACAACGGTATATGCTCTTCTATGTATATAGTAAGTAACGAATTTAAGTTTTTTATTTTAGCCTCATCTAATTGTCCAACATTGTTTTGTCATATCAGTCTATTTGCTAGAGTTCAAAAGTTGAAAAAAATGGGCTCAAGCGTTTACTTGACAACAAAGAATTTGCCATTTTGTTGCGAAGGAACAAAATGGTAATTTTTCAAAGTGCATCGAGGTCAGAATACATACTTTTGCCGTAAAAAAAACAAAAAACTAAAGTTATGAAGTTTTTTGACACGCCCTAATAATACATCCAATGTTTTAATTTTCTAGAAAGAAAACGCAGTTACACGTAAAAGTTCAACAAGTCATTTGTTTAAATGCTCATGTTTCGGAACATTTATATCCTTCAAATTATAATTCTACGTGAAAATATGCTCCCAGTGAGTTCAACCATGATATATCTCTCTGCTAGATTACGAGTTTCCAGGAATTAAACATACCTCACATCTCCACCAGGTTAAACAGCTGATTATGGCTTTCTCAAATTACAACATATTGCGAAAGTTCCTACTTTTCAGAACATTTAAAAAATAATCATAGAATAATGGGAAATTTTAACGAACAATAGAACTCCTTTAGAAATGCATTTTCCATTCAAATATCATAAAATAAAAATCCATTGACACGTAAAAATGAGAAAACTGCGTTAAAAATGTTTTATTCTTCCATCATTTGAATAATAAAAATTATACTCATTATTCAATGCAATCGATTCAGCTTAGCTACTTAATAAATTATCGATGAGCTATGAATTAAAATAAAATGTTTCACACTGTTATGCCTAAAATTATTTCAATGGTAATTCGACAATAATTCTGTTTATTTAAATTGACAAATAGAATTACACGAGTCGATCACTTGACACGTGTCAGTTTGTTTCAAGTTCTCAACCTCTTGATTAAACATATTATGGAGGATTCGCTTTTCAACTGACAACGTAGCATATTTACTACATTGAAATTTCCATAATATTTTTAACCATTAAAGAGGGGGGAGGGGTGGGGGCGCGACGAGAGTTAGCTATTGGTAATAATTGTATTAAAAATCTGCGAAATCTCACCTAGATGCCTTTTCTTACTCTTTATAAGATATTTTAAACCGAAATAAGAACGTTTTCTAAGCACCGCCAATCTTTTAAAACAGACAAAAAAATTATATTCAAAAATCGCTTGAATGTTAAGAATAGTACGCAAAGTACAAAAAAAAAATCAACAGGTCAGATTATTTAAAATTGTAGGAGGAGACACATTTTTTTCGAATCGTGGGCGATACTTTTTTTTCATTTTTAAGTACCACTATTTTTTCGTGCTTTGCATACTATTCACAATAATCAGGCGTGACAGATTTTGTATATAACTTTCTTTGGCTATTCTAAAAGATCGACAATGCTCAAGGATCGATATTATTTTGTCGGTTGAAAATATAAGAATAAAGAGCAAAAAACTGTATCTAGGTGAATGTTGTCAGAGTTTATATATATTTTTTCAATTGCTACCCCCCCCCCCCCCCCCCCCCCCCCCACACACACACACACACACACACACACACACACACAATGCTGATAACCGAATTGAGACTGCAGGGTGTACGAAAAATAGCATGTAGGGCACAGGTGCCAATGATATTCTTGAATCGTGGGGAGTGCTGAACCCAGCACTCGTCGAGAATTGCCTGTTCATGCCCCTGCCCGAAATAGTACATTTCAACGCTATGGAAGAAACGTTTTTTTAGCGTAAATCAGTTTGCAGTGTGAGCCAAAGACAAGTAAAGACACGACCAAAAATGAATTGCTCCCGATTATTGAATGGAAATGTTCAGTACAAGGTCTGAAAATAACTATTTTTCGACTGGTACACCGCTTGACCATGGTGAAGTTCTGTATCAATCGAGACCTGCGTGTTCCAAGGACAGCGAACATTCGTTAATTAAAATACACAAACAATGAACGGAGAATTTCAGTTAATTTTACTAAATTTTTTTTGTGCATGTAAAAAGTAAAAAGATCTGATACAAACCGATAGAAGTGAGCGAAAGCTGCGTAGATCCTAGTATGATTTTAACCACGATCTATGCGATTTCTGTGCATTTATATGGGTTCCTATCAGTACTTTTTGCTTTTAACAACAACGCGAATAGTTTAACTTAACCGTTTTTTCATTAATCAATTCGCTCTAGGTTACGGTTGATGAATAATTGATCATGTATGAAACTCGAGCAACATATTTTGACTCTTTACACCAAGGTGATGAGAACTTTGGGATCCATATCGTTTCTCTTAAGTTTTGAGCCCCTTGACTTTATGCATTATGGAAGATATGCCGCTGCCGGTACTGTTGCTGTTACAAAGCGATGGTATAGTAAAAGAGGAGGCGAAAGCTGATATATACTGAGAAGCAGAGAAAGATAGAGGCTGTAAGCCCGCTAGTGCTGCTGCTAGTACTGCTCGGCTTCCAGAAATGTGGCAGAGGAGAAGTTATGATGCTGGATAAGCTCTGTGGCCAAGACGCCCTCTACGTTGGGCTACACCACTGCTACCACACCAGTTCGTTGTAACACTCATTGTACAACGGAGTGCAGAATTTCAGTCCCTTCTCTTACATAATACGCTATCTTTGTGCCTGTGAAAGCGTGTTTCGTGGGATTAAGACCCCAAAAGCTCAGTCGTTAGATACACTATATGACTATCCAAGCACAAGATTTAATGATGATGATCAAACTCTCCGGACAAAAATTGGTTGAAAAAATGTGGATAAGTTTTATATGTCAACAAACCCACGGCGTGGTACACTGAGAGAAAATTATGGTATTAGCAACCATAAAGTGACAACTATTCATTTGTAGTTGGTACAAATATAGTTGTTACCACTTAATTAGTTGTTACAACTATTTTTATAGTCACCGTAACTATAAAAGGAATAAAAACGAATAATCGTCACTTTATAGTTGACTGTAACATGATGATTTCTCTCAGTGTTGTGAGGAATAAGGTTGCAAGTATCGTTTATTGAACCATATTATCATCGTTTCAACCGTAAAACATTGCAAGCCTTCCTACATTCATTTTATCATGTGAAATCGTTAAATAAACGATATGCTTTTCGCACAGTGTATCGACGAAGATTTTTTGCAGTTTCTCTCCGTCTTTCGGATTCTGACCAGAGTCGACTGTGATACGTTGAGGAAAGTCGGCTGTAGCTGCATGTGGGAAAAGAATTCTCCGGGTAGAAGACAAACGTACTACTAAAAAATTTGTGAGGAAGAACTAGGATAACCCAGGCCGACCGCATAAGCGTCGCAATGCCAAGACAATGTACCTGTTTTTAGAATCAGAAAAGGGAATCGTATGCTACGCGGAAGGGAGCGTGATTTACACCTTATGTGATTGTTTTTCCCAAGGAGAACGAAAGTTAGCCCCAGCAAAACCCCCTTCCTTCCCCGCCGTGTAGATTAAGTAACTATTTTTCTTGTCTACGCTAAAAGGCAGCATTCCACGCCATCGAAGCGGGTGGAAAGTTATTGATTCTTCACGTCGAAAAAATTGATATGTCTTCTTAAATATCAACAAAGTTATTTAAAAAATAAACGGTTTGACCTTATTATTTTTTGGAAAAACAATTTTTTTTATCGGTTATTATGTATTGAAGATCATTATTACGTAAGATCAACAGTCTTGGTGCTTTGATGTCTTTGGCATAATAATCAAAGAACGATTCAGCGCAAATTTCGAATACTTACCAATGCAAGCATTTAATTGAAAATTGAAGTGTTGTAGTCGAAAAGTTGATTTCCCATATAGCAGTGCACTATTCGCTCTACATTTGCCTCTTCGATGCCATTGGTGCACCTTGGTGTGCTGACATCCATACAAATGTCACATCATGACCCTTCCCGTCATTGATTTTTGCCCGTTTATGGATGGATTGTAACGGGGCGTTCGTGGAATTAATGTTGCTGACAGCTACGAATGTCGAGAGTCAGTTTGTGAAGATCACAGTTTGAGAATGCTAGTAAGACAGTTTGATATCTTCTACCTTCGTATTAGTTTGATTGTTCTTTACGTCCAATTAATTAACTTTGATATTCAGCCTTGTGTGAATTTGAAGAATTTGACGCTGAATCTCTCATGGAAAAAAATATACTTGACAAAATATCGAAAAGTATATATTTAATATCCCAACTATACTTTGGACGAAAAATTTGACATATCGGATATAACCTTTAGTATACTTACAAAGTATATTTACCTTAAACTTGAAATTTCAATTGAAACTGATTTTACATAACGGAGAGGGCGATATTCTGAACTTCAAAAATTCATAACTAAAAAACTATCGATTTAAACGGAAAATTTGTAAGCACTTTTTCTCTTCCCAATGATCTGAAGATAACAAAAAAAGATACGCGAACTTCGACATATTGGATCTCCAATCTAGGGAAATGAATTTATTGAGAGTCGCATTCATCTACGTGTTAATCAAATGGTAAATCTATAAATCGTTTGAGCTGCCTCTAAAAAAATTTTCATCGCGCTAAAATTTAGAGAAGAGTTGCTTAAAGGTACAAACTATAGATTAAAACGATGCAAAATGAAAAAAAAAAAAAAATTTGTCGACACACCCGACATTTTATCGTTACTCCCTCTACGTCACAGTTTACTCAACGACGAATTTAATTAGAGGCCACGAAAATTGTCACTTTAATGGAAGCTCTCGAAAAGATTCCAGTAACGATTGTATAAAAAATGTACTTTACATAGATTCGCCAAATATACGTGTGGACAAATTATTGGATATTGCCAAGTATGTAAGAAAAATACCTCGTACATTATTTATATATTTTTCGATATGTCGAAAAATATACTTTGTTAGCGTACTTTTTTTCCATGGGGGATACCACTGTTTTTATCGTTACTCCCTCTACTTCACGGTTTACTCAACGACGAATTTAATTAGAGGCCACGAAAATTGTCACTTTAATGGAAGCTCTCGAAATGATTGCAGGAAAAAAAAGAATAATAGAAGTCACAGAGACAAGAGACAATTGCTCTTGCAGTAGAAGGTGCGGGTGGTGCAAATTTCGCGACCCCTTGAGAAGTCGACTGACCGCTGAAAGCCCATTTGTCGGTAAAGTTTGAGAGGATTCGGACGACTCCCTTTCGAAAGAGCGAAGGCCGGTGGTACTCGTCATCCCTTATAGGTGTTCTTCCTGGTCAGAGTTAAGAAGGTGGAGGTCGGTTCTTCGGGTACTGCAATTTCTGAGGCGAGAGAAAAGCCACGAATACAACGGTTGGATTCTCTTCTATGTACAAAGTACTTGGAGCCTCGTAACAATCTTCAAGGAGTCCCGGAGCCTCTCGTTGAGCTTTCATCTACGGTGATAGAGTAAGACGGCAAAAGCAAAAAAGAATAAATCACCTTTTTCTCCAGAATATTTTCTTATAAATTTTCATGGCCTCTTTTATAACTTATCTTTCGAATTTACTGAGTGAGCCTCTTTCTTCCACACATTTCGATGCCCTTACAAAGAAACCTCTAACGCTACGAAATAGACTGCACTTAACAGTAGATTAATCGGTGGATCTCAATGAATAATGGAGTTTGTACAAAAGATAAAAAATAGACACACGTTGCTATGCATTAAGCTCTTATCGATTCGCTTGATTAATAGCACACCGAAATAAATTTGGCATTTAAACAAGCTACTGTATTTTAAAAGTATAGAAATTTCTCAAGTTTTACTTTTAGTCATCCTGATCCTCTCAACTGCACGCCGAAAATACTAGCAACCATGGAAGTTATAAGTGAAAAGTTTTATATCTTCATGTAGTCACATGAAGATACAGTTATAATAATTAAAAAATAGTTGTCATTAATTCGAAAGATTTTGACGTGCTCGTTTTCAATTTTCCTATATTTACTACAAGAAGAGGAATAAAAAATTTTCAAGATTTTCAATATCGCGATTGTCTAACAATTCTGAAAAATGTCACGAGTGAATACTTACTGATTTTTTTGAATAGACAAATTAATTTATTTGATAAGAAGAATAAATCTCGGTCGAATTTGATGTGCAATATCAATTTCACTATTTTATTTGTAACGTTTCCATAAAATTGTTCGGCAAAATCATTGTTCCAAGTATTGTACAATGGAGTAAAGTGATTGACCGTACAAAAATTGGTGTAAAATCGTCAGAAGAAAATGAATCACCAATATCGATTTAAAGCAGTGTTTAAAATGGCATGTGCCACTGTGGGAATTAAGGGTTTAATACTCTCTTCTGCAATTCGTTGATCTCGGCCGCAAAATCCATTATTCACATGGCTCAAGCTGACCAGGAGTTCGGACCCCTTTTAGTAGCTGATGCAGTTTTAATGGCCCATTACGAGGATAACAGGCCTGAACCCCGAGCGTTTTCGTTGGGATCACCGATTTTGTCGCATTGCATAAGACCAATAAAACACACATGCAGTTCAAAAGTGCAATTGGTTCGTCGAAGATTAGCGCAGGCGGTCGCTACCAGATTTGATAAAACCGAAGCGATTCATTTCACCAAACGGTTGACTGTCGGAATTTGGCGCATTCTAAACGAACCACACAATATTTATTATCGCTGTTGAAATACGCCAGATGCTTGGTCACATTCGTACCATCGCACCGCAGCGCTTTAACAGCGGCAATCCTCGAAAACTCGTCTGGCAAACCAGTCGCAACAGCTCGAGTGCATTTATCGGTGATCGGATTTATCGAGATTTTTTTTCCACTCCAGCAGTCAGAATTCACAAGATATACCACGACTTTTTTCCGTTAATTCAAACTTTCCACCGAAGAAGCAACTCCAGAGCGATTCTATGAATGTCAGAAAAAAAAGTATATCAAATTACTTTCTCCTGTCAAAAGTCTATCAATTGCCATATTAATTTATACATTATAGTGAAAATTGGCGACAGCAAAAAAGAAAGAAACCCTCCGAAACTCTACAAGCTAAAGCCTGTGGGTTCTCCCCTCAATTTTTTTTCTGGGCGTCAAGCGCTTTCACGCCAATGAAAACCCACCCTAATATAGCGAAGCTGCTTTCGTTCTACTAGCCGCAGCCGGCAAAATATTGTAGAGTGGCAGGATGTTTTTTTGGTAATTGATTCAGTCGATAATTTTCTGAAACTTCACAATAAATAAATCGATCATTCATTTTGATTTTTAAAAAAACCAGAAGGGGAAAGGGAAAACCTTGCAAATTAATTTCTCATTCATTTTTAATTTTTGCAAAGTTACCTCTGTGAGTATGTGGGTCGATTTTAACTTCCTCATGAAGGAAGCTTTGTAAAAACCAAATAATGATGGGAACAAAATTTGCAAGGTTCTACATTGCAGGCTTGTTTATTCTTGGAAACCATTATTATGAAATTTCAAAATCTCATAAACTTTTGAACTTCCAACCGATTAGTGTAAAATTTTTGGTCAAATATTGTTAAATGGTAGGTTATACGTAAGCCAAATGTAAGCTCGGCATCTCGTCATTCGCACAAGCAAACGCGTGAACAAGGATTTTCAAAATATTTAGAATGTCATAAAATTTGGACCTCTCGACAAATCTGCGTCAATTTTTACTTGAATACTTTTTGATGATAGTCCATATGTGTACAAAATTTAAGCTAAATCTGGAAAATATTCAAATTTTTTTTTTTCCGTGACCTTTGTATATTTTTTTTTCATTTCACTAAATTCGAGGTTTGTCCGACATATCGACAGTTCATTGAACTCAATTCATCATTGGTAATCAATGATCGTGTAACCCTGTCAAAAATTGCAGCTAGATATCTCAGAATTTACAAGAACTAAAGTATTTGCAGACATCGTACTGAAAATTTGATATGCAGAATAGCATAAACGTTGGAAAAGTCGTGAATCAAGTGATTTAAATTTTTTAGCTTCAATACTGGAAATTATTTATCAAGACGTCTAGTATTTATTAAGGATATAAAATTTTTCAATATTTTTAACAGTGCACTTTGTGAAACGCGACATATTTTATAATGCATTTTTGACCTACTAGCAAATGGTGAATAACCTGATCAACCACACTTTTTAGGGACGTAATTGAAACTGAAAGCCTGAAAGCAAATTTTCAAACTGAGTCTTCTAAAATGTCATAAAGTAGCCTTGTAACAAGGCACCCAGTGTCACAAGATAGCCCAATGTTCTCTACGAGTAAGAGAGCAACAGAACTAATTTTCCCATGCCAATTTTCACCACCAGAATTACCAGACCGAGAACACGGTTCTCGGCTTTTATACGAGAGTTTAACGATGACAGAGAATTTCGAATTACAGTATCTGTTACCGACTGAGTGGCACATTACCTCAATACCTAACCAGAGGACCTCTAGGAAGCGTATAACGGAGACATTACGCTTGCTATGTATTTCCCGTCCAAGCGGATAATGAAGAGAAGCTATTCAAAGCTAGAGAGTCGCATCATAGAGATAGAATCGTGACATGAGATGCATTGTACATGAAGAAGGAGGAGGTTCTATAGATCCGTTACGGAGAAATTGGCAGCTCAATATGATCCAAGATCTGTTATGTCAGATCCCAATCTTGTCTTCGTCACGACCTCCTCCTTTATGTGTCCAAAGTTAGCTAATTAGGTGCACAGGTCGACTAGGACCAAAATTTCGCACACGTTCTGTGATTATATGGATAGGCGAAATGCAGGACAATGCCGAAGCTATATGGATGCGGTGGGAACTTTGAATCTCTGCACTTGTGAAACTTTTCGTCAAGTCTCCGAGACGCACTGACAAGGAATAGATGTCTAGCCGGTGTATTATAGAGCCGAAATCGGTACCATGCGAAGGACAGGAAAAGGGTACCTCGCAGTCTTAATTCATTATATCTTGGCTCAAAAGTCATAACAAAGTTTGCCACGTTAAATCCACTGACACGAATCTCTCCTTATTTGTCTCCTGGAGCAAAGTTAAGGTTTTGCTGAGATCGCTTATCGACTTGACGTGGAAACCTGTGAGTGGTTTCTGGGAATGTATGTTAGGTTTAAAATCGTGGTTCCTTACTACTTTACTGTTGAAAATGTGGTGTCAAAAAATATATGAAACCGATGTAGGTTTTGATTCGTCTAAATTAGATTCATCGTTCCTTAGAAAGGAAAACGGTTTTGTATACTTCCGTCGTGAGTAATTAAAATCAATTTTTGAAAAATATCGAATTCCTGAAGAATTCTGTGAGACTCGAATCTACGGTTCCTTTCAACTCTACTGTTGAATATTGTTGTGTCACAATCCAGCTTCATTACACCCCAGGAAGAAAAACGGTTCATTTTTCCGGGTGTGAGTAATTGCTGTGTAGCCTTGCAGTCTTAATTGATTATGTCTGCGCTCAACAGTCATGACAAAGTTCGTCATGTTACATTCGCTGACACGAATCTCTCCTTATTTGTCTCCTGGCGCAAAGTTTAGGCTTCGCTGAGATACCCTTAGCGACTTGACGTGGAAACCTGTGAGTGGTTTCTGGGAATGTATGTTAGGTTTAAAATCGTGGTTCCTTACTACTTTACTGTTGAAAATGTGGTGTCAAAAAATATATGAAACCGATGTAGGTTTTGACGTGTCTAAATTAGATTCATCGTTCCTTAGAAAGGAAAATGGTTTTGTACTTCCGTCGTGAGTAATTAAAATCAATTTCTGAAAAATGTCGAATTCCTGAAGAATTATGTGAGGCTCGAATCTACGGTTCCTTACAACTCTACTGTTGAATATTGTTGTGTCACAATCCAGCTTCATTACACCCCAGGAAGGAAAACAGTTTATTTCTCCGGGTGTGAGTAATTAAAACTATACTGTGCATGCGTGCATAGAGCAGTAAGAACTCCGAATGTCCGAACTAGCAAAACTTTTCGTCAACTCTCCGGGATGCCTAGACAAGAAATACATGTCTAGGCAGTGTATTATGGAACCAAGATCGGCACTATGTGAAGGACAGGAAAAGGGTACCTTGCTGTGTAGCCTCGCAGTCTTAGTTGATTATGTCTGCGCTCAACAGTCATAACAAAGTTCGTCATGTTACATTCGCTGACACGAATCTCTCCTTATTTGTCTCCCGAACCAAAGTTGAGACTTCGCTAAAATACCGTTGTGGGCTTCACGTGGAAACCTGTGAGTGGTTTCTCGGAAATTATGCCAAGTTCAAAATTATGGTTCCTTACTAGATCACTGTGAAAAATGTGGTGTCAAAATCTACACCATACCGGTGTTGATTTTGACCTGCAATCTACCTTCATTGTTCCCTAGAGAGAAAAAGGGCTCTGTACTCTTGGCGTGAGTAAGTAAAATCATTAGAGTCATTTGGGGTGAGTGTGCGAAGTGGGTAAATGTGCGCGCCCCTTTTCTCTCCGAACGAGGTGAAGCCGATAACAGTCAGACGTGTTTGAGTGAGGAATCAGTTTGGGCGAACAAAAGTGACGTGTTGCGCGACATTTGTATTTTTGGCAAAAAAAAAGACGAACTTAGATCTTCTCAAAATAGTTTTTTCGAGTTACGTGCATTTATATAAAATTTGTCTCTTGAGTGGGCGCGCACGAAAATGTGTGACAACCATGACAATTTTTGGGAATTTCGGGGCGAGGGTTGAAATAGCGAATGACTAAAATATGCCTAAAATAGCGAATTTAGAAATAAAGAACGTCTAAACGTAGAGTATCCATAATTATGAAATTCGGGTTTTCAGCCATTCGCCATTTTTATCATTTGCTGTCTTCAATGCATTTTAATAAGATGGAGGTCAAAATAGCGAATTTTATAATAATAACCATACTGGATCCAGACGATCCTAATTTCGAAATTCGCTATTTTAACCATTCACCATTTTGGTCATTCGTATTTTTTACCGCCACCCGAATATTCAATCAGTTGTTTTTGGTTTTAGTTATTCTCATTAAATTTCGTATCTGTGATTCATTAATAAGGGATCTCAAAAACTCGTTGATCTCTGTTTATCTGTAGATCAACTTTTATTTGAAATTATTCAAATTTGTTTCAATGAATTATTACACTGGGAAAAATGGATTGTAAGGTTAGTAAAATCTAAAATGCTGAAAATATTTCCAGCGACCGCTGCTATATAGATATTACTGTATATTATGGAGAATAGCATATTTGCGCTGTGATATTGTTTCCACAACTGCGCAGTTATTATAGAGGTGAAATATGAATGCTTACTTTATACACAATAGGCCCTACAATCGCCGATATCTTTGGATAAAAAAATCGTATTATATATTGATTTCAGTCCATTATTATATGTATATTAATGATAATATGCATAGATATTAACTAAAATAATCCACGTAGTGACTAAATAGTAGATATTATGTAGAACCTGCAGATTGCAATAATATTGATCCGGAGTGTTATGGATATGAATTATCAATATTCAGATAGTATTACTTATCATAGTCGCAATTGCAATAGAAAGATTTTTCGAGCGACATTAACGATTCCATGCTATACAATATGGAACTGGAGCGCAGGGCAAAGAAACCCCAGTTAGATATTCATGTTGAACCGAGTAAAATGTATTATCGCTATTAGCATCCAGATATTGAAAACTTCGATCGATTTTCGGAGGTAATCGGGCGGTATAGAATTTGTCAGTCGCTACCTAGATAGCACATAATATTGCAGAAATATTTGGAATAATTCATCGCACAGTAATAGTTTCATAAGCTTCCGGTCAAATATTCAGAAATATTCCATTGCAATATTATGAACTCAACGATCAGGAATATTATTGCAGGTAATAGAATTACTAATAATCTTGAAAATATATCTCAACATTACCTGTGAAAAATACTATCCCATTTCTTCAATGATATTTCACAAAGTTTCGAATAAAAGATTCCAGATCTGAGGTTGTTTGAAAATGGTAAAAAAAATAACCTATTAATTAGAAACCTCATTAGAATTTTCTGAAAAACGTAGCATGGTATCAACCGATTTTTCACGCACGCGCATACTGCGCATGCGTGCATAGATATAGATGTAATACGAACTCCGCATATCTGGAGTTGCGTAACGTTTTCTCCATCTCTTCAGGGTGCCCCGACGAGGAATAAATGTCTAGGGTGTGTATTATAAAGCCAGGACTGATACCATCCGAAGGTCAGGGAAAAGGGCACCCCATTGCGTGGACTCGCAGTCTTAATCGATTATATCTTGGCTCAACAGTCATAACAAAGTTTGCTATGTTAATTTAGCAGGCACGAGTCCCTCCTTGTTTGACTCTCCTAAGCAAAGTTAGAATTCCCTGAAATGCCCTTATCGACTTTACGTGGGAGGCGTTGAGTGGTTTTTGGAAGATTCTGTGAAGACTAAACCCGTGGCTCTCTCTACTTCGGTATCAAAAAATATTTCATAAAAATCTACCACAAAAGTGAAAACACTAGAAAGAAGTGAAAAGACTAGATTTGCTCTAGATTGAAATTTGCCCAAGTAATTACAGATACTTCGCTGATAGTATAAAGTTTTCCTGTTGAGATAAAAATAATCTTATGCTTCGTTATACATTTAAAGTTACCCGGTAATTAACCGGTATTTCCCAAATACGACAGGGTGTTGATAATTAAGGCAATACCCAATTATTTAACTGTTTTCGTCATTTCAATGCTATTACTTTTCAGTAGTAATTGATTAAGTATCCAACAGCTATTCTTTTTTGCCAGGATATAGATGTTTCCTTTACAGAAAAGAAAACCTTAGTGACTGCGATTTTCCCCGTTCTCTTCTACATTCTCATTCGTCTATTGAATCCCGGATGGTAAATACGATTTACTCAAAATACCTCATATATTTATCCTCTCATAATCTTTTTAAACACTTTTTCGGTGCTTTCAGGTATATCTAATTTCAATCACTGAGCTGAGCTGCGAAATTTGCTGTCGAGTAGGTGAAAAGCCGAGAGCTGAACTGAGATGAAATGCTGTGTGGATAAGAGACGAGAGTGAAGTAGAATAAAAAGGCTGACTGGCCAGTCGGCTACTTGGCCTGCCACTTCTCCATGCCACTTCCTTTTTTTTTTCTTTTATCTCCCATTTGCATGGCAAAGCTCCTATCGCGCAAAGTCTGTCGGCTTTGATGGCTGCACCCGCTTCGTTGGTGGCGATGCTCGTCTCTGAATCTCCGGTTCTCGCACTCCGGTTCCTTCTTTCCTTCCCAACCAACCACGCTTCCAGATATACCAGGAAATCTCGTTTTCTAAAGATAACAAAGTGAACGCGAGCGGCAGCAGAGAGAAGATTCTGGGCCACGGTAACAGCAAAGAGGGAAGGCGAGAGAAGACGAGAAGCTGAGGGAAAAAGCGGCGTTCTCTCTTTGTGAGAACATCGAGAAAGATGAGAAGAGAAAATGAAGAACAAAAGGCCGAAATGGAAGAATAAGGGGAATATAACGACTCGACTCATCACGCTCGACCAAAGTCAGACGAGATATTTTCTCCTTTCTTTACTACTGCTTCTCATATAACGCCATACAGCGCTGTACAGAACGTATATAAACTCTATGTATACAAAGTGGTAATATTGTGTGCAACTCTTGGGCACACTCAATTTCCGGCACCGCGCCGAACAGATTTGCCAAAAAGGCAAAGTAAGGACTTGTATGTATATATTTTAAAATTCTTCTTGATCCATAAAATTGCGAACAATTGGCTTTTGAAACGAAATATCTTCATGGGTTCGCGAAATTATACATTACTATTAATTAGGTTTTCGTATGGCTTGCTAACCAATAACCGCAACCAATGCGTTACTTTATTTTTCATCCCATCTGGACTTGCGAGACTTGGAGTAATCAGGCTTGGGGACCATGGTGGTCTTGGAAAAATGAAGCCTCCGGAGGCTGATAAGAGATTTGGAAGAAACTAATTCTGGGACCATGTTTTATGATAATCGCCACAATCAAGCGTGTAAACAGCGACTAAATCACGGTACAAGTAACTATTTGTATAGTATGAATAAACATATTCGACATTACGTAATTTTTTCAGCTGCATTTCTCCACGTCTGCAGGCGGTCAGCCTATCACCCGATCGGCCCAGGTCAGCAACCAGAGCCCTGAACGGGACGGGGTCAAAAATACGAATGACCAAAATGGTGAATGGTTAAAAAAGCGAATTTTAAAATAAGGAACGTCCGGATCCAGTGTGGTCATTATTATTAAATTCGCTATTTCAGCCATTCGCTATTTTGACCTGCATCTTATTCAAATGGATTGAAGAACGCGAATGATAAAAATGGCGAATAGCTGAAAAACCGAATTCCATAATTATGGACATTCAACATTTAGACGTTCCTTATTTTTAAATTCGATATTTTAGCCATTCACTATTGTGGTCATTCGGTATTTCAACCCCCACACCTGCAACCGTTCGGAGCCGAAGCTGCAGTTTTCTGGGTCGCCATCCGCGAGCCAATCGTGGCGCAGCCGATCCGGGCTGAAGTACTGAGAACAAAAGTAGTTGGAGAAACCAATAATATGGGTTCCGACAGCCACTCGAAAAAATTGATGTAACGTCGACTGCGCAGTGGATTATGACAACTGCTCGTTGGTTATAGAAACTACACTGAGAGAAGAGTCTGGTAATCATTACCCGATTTAGTATAGTAAACTCGGTTTATTCAACGCTTCTAGCGTCTATTTATATATTTTCCTATTGAGTACTGTGTCGTGTTTTACTGTATCTTGCCGTACAAGAATCGTTACTATATTTCGGTTTACAAACCGTACTGTAAATAATCTAAAGTGTGTAAGGATATATACGCAAAATTGTCTCGAAAACATCTTAAAGCTTGAAAATGGTCGTGACTTCCAACCGACAGTGATTACGATTCGCAATATATAAAGAAATTCATCTCTCGATTTATTAATAGAATCCATAGTTACGGAATTGGTTCCGAAAGAAATACGAACATTTCACATATACAAAATATTAAATTCTGATATTTACTATGCTGCATGAGAACCATCGTCAAACTGTTTGAATTGTGATCACCAAAAAATTCTCTGCGTATACTCCTTGGTTATAGAAACTACTCATCGGAACCCTAACGTTATTAGTAAAAACAGTTCTGCGATTGGTTACAAAAACCAACTCGTTGATCTTATGAACTACTTTTCCATAACCAATACCGAATGCATAACTTCACAGATCGATTAAGTCGCTGTAACTTATTTGCAATACATCATATGCTGGAGATAGTTCTCGCAGCCACTCACTTTTTTCAGTGTGCGCTTTCGAATTTCTTTCCGTGAGATGGCAAGCCAAGTTAATGACTGCTGAGAGTGGTGGGATGAACCAAGATGAAAGGTAGAGCAGTGCGGACGACTAATAGTCGGGTTTCGTTGCACTTTTCGAGGTTGCAGCTTGCGAGGTTGGAGTGTAGCCGATTTCGAGTTCACCTCACGCTGCCGAAGCTACGTCACGTTTCGTCGAGAATGTAAACACGAACTACAGCTGTATACACGTGACCCTCACAGGTACAATACCTGTGAATCTCTCATAGGTACATCTGGTGCTCCATCACGTCCGAATTTTTATTTTCTACAGTATTACGGTACCGGGCATCGAACTCGCGCCTTACCGATGATCCGAACTAGAGGCCAGTACACTAACCACTACACCACATCGGTTTTTATATCCAGCATTAAATACTATGAATTTTTCTGCGCGTACATTGCACAGTTCCAATCAACCAAATTGACTCCACCAGTTCTTTTTATCAGAGCAACCAATAACATACACGTAGAAACCTTTGTCCGGTATAGGAGTATGAATTTAAAGTTCTCGCATGATAAAAATGAGTAACTTTCAGTGATTGGTAAAGGTTTTTTCTTCTTAATAACAAAATCTTATTTGGATCATTTTTACATGAGTCGCGTTCTTCAAGGAAGTAATACAAATTAAAGTATAAGCCCTTTTTTTGATTGCACAGAAAAATGTTGGCTATTGATAGTTTTAAATCTCCCGATGACTAAATAATATTTGTACTTTATTGTAAAACTATGAAATGACGAAAATTTTTCTGTGGAAGCAACAAAATTTCCTCTCGCCATTTGAGGACATAAAATTTCATCAGAATCGGAAAAAAATAGTATTTTTGTTCAGACGCGGAGTATACATATTTCCGTATGTGTATAGTACAAATTTCTATAGACGGAATTTCTAGAACCCTATCAAAATTAAATTTAAAAAAACAATAAGGATCCGAGAGGTTAATCTACTTGAATGTGCAACAACAACAGAAAGCTCCGAGATAATTACAGGATCGACCGTAATAACTGTATCCCGGTGTGAGTGTATGCGTCGCACAGTAAGCGCTTTCGGGTTTATATACAGCTACATGCATTTGACACATAATGTGCGCGTTGAGCAAGGCAGGTTGGTTGGCTGTTCCGGAGCGCTTTGAAGGATGCAACCGCGTGCTGGGAATGAGGAAGGAGTAATTAGAGTTCCTCCGTTACCTCGGTCTTCTCCCTCCTCTTTCCCCGGGTAAAAGGGTTGACTGCATTAACAGCGATTAAAAAAAACTATTTAAAACGCATTAAGCGTTTTCTTTCGCCGTGCTTCGTTCGCCGGTAGCACATCGTCTCGTATATACCTTTATATACATATATAAATGGTACACATAGGGAGTGTAAGTCCAGAACGTAGCCCGGTCGCTCTGGCACGTTCACTCTACGAGGGTGATGCAGAAACCCCTCCTCTTTTCCTCTCTACTCTCTCGTTTTCTGCTTTTCTCCAGTCCGAGCACACTAAATTTTGCTGTTCCGCATATTTCACTCTATTTTAGCTGGCGAGTTCATTGCTTTCTTTCATGTATTCCGTATCCCTTTTTCCTCTTGGCCATGGCGTATATAGTCTTCCTCCTCAACAACAGTTTCGCGAGCCGGTTAATTCATTTGGCTCTCCAGCTACCGAGCCAGTACCGACAGTACTATACTATATATATCCGCTTTATACTATATATATGCGCCGCTTTCTCGGTCACGTGCACGATAAATACGTTTTAGCGTTTTCCAAGCACTTTTACGCGTTTCGCTTCAGGGAGAGAAGCTTGGCTGAGGATATTGGTATTAGGGATGGATGAGAGGGATGAAAATAGAGAAGATATCCTGTGAAATGGATATGTAAAGGCAACGAGTGAGGGAGAGAGGAAAGCCTTACTCGCTGATGAATCCACACGCGTACTTACTGGCCAGAAGAGCTATAAATTAGTCCTGAAATCCACGTCGTGGTACAGGAACGTATAGAGAGATCTTTCGCTTCTCTCCCTTGCTCTCTTTCTTTTACTCTCTCAGCAGTGAGGAAGAGAACTGGTGGTTCGTGCCAGACGCTGCAGGAGAAGCTGGGACGATTCGAGCTCGGAATCCCTAGCACCTATCGAACTCACTCTCACGTGAACTCATTGCGATTTATGTTGGGCCAGGGACCATTACTCCAGTTTCCCCTGTCAATTTCGACTCCGTTGAATGACCAGAGACCGCGCACTAACCGTACGGACATCGCGAAATTTCTCTGGAGAAAACACAGTGTCTCTGAGGCGATGGGCTATAGAACGCAAATGCAGAGAAAGAGGCGGAGAAAGTAGAGGGATCGGAAGAAAAAAAAAGGAATGAAAAGGAGATAACGCAGACGATCGTAAAAATTTGCGTTGAAGAATAATTTAATATCGCATAGTTCGTGAATAAATAATCTTTTTGAAAAATTCTATTGAGAATTAATGTACAATACCGAAATTTATAATGGGCAGAGCTTTTCTTAAATAGGGGAAGATTTTAACCATATGTCGAATACAATTACAGAGAAACGGCTTAACTTGAGTGTGTACTAATTGTAAGAACATTTTTTCCAACCCTTCGTGTGAACATTGTTCCTTGAAAAACCCAGTGTACACACAGAGGGGACAAACTGTAGACACGAAGGGTTTATTTATCGCGCAGGTAGGTTTATCAGTTGAAATCAACTTTATATTCATGGGTACATTACATTTTTTCTGAAGTTCAGTGAAATAATCTCATTTCGTATGCGTACCACGGGCACAAAATCATTCATTTTAACATCTAACTCGTTCGCATGCGTTCCCCTTTCATTACAGTCGAGTAAAAAAATGATTTAATTCTGCCCGGATGGAGTAATAAATTTAACAACAAACAAAGTATGTAAAAAAATGTATATGACATTGCAACAACAACAAAAAGTCGTGTTTCAGATTTTTGGAGGACGAGATGTTTTATCCTTAATCTCCTCCTTCTGTGGCGCGCTCTGGACATATTTTCACAGTGAGGGAGGTACAAGGACTATCTTTATTCCCGCAGGACCCTCGCTGGTCCGAAATATATTACAAGAAACATTAACGGTCATTCGAATAGATGAAAAATACAAATTTAACCGAGGATCATATTAAAGAACTCACTATGATTATTAAAATGTTTTTAAAAAAGTACCATATTAACTGAAAGAAAAATACATGGTTGAAGCAACAAAACTATACTTTAACCAAACAGTATAAGTATAGTTCCCAGGAGAAACATTTATATTTTATAGTTGCGACAATGACAAAAAAACAGCTGCAAACATAGCTCAACCAATCTAATGCATACTATCTGGTACTAATCAATATAATCGTTCCTCTTGGGAATTATATCGGTATAGTTGGACCTACTTTTCTACTTCATTTTTTTCTGAATGTTCTTTCATCGGATTGATCATCAATATTCAAAAACTGTCACTTGTAAAAGAAGCTTATGCGAAAGGAAAAACGCGATAAGAAAAAAAATAACTACTGCGTCTTGCAAGTTGAAATTCTTTTAAATATTAAAAAAATGCGTTTTTTAGATATTAATAAAATGGAAATATGGCGAAAGGTTTAGGTATGAATTTCTAAGCAATAATACCGTGTGCGTTATAATTTCATTTTATAACAATTATACCATTCACGATACAATCGCATTAAAAAAAATTATACCGCATGCCCTATAATTGTTTTTAAATACAACGAAACTGTATACCTTGTCGTGAGGTAGTATCGATGAGTGCAAACCTTTTTTTTATCGGCGAACGAGCTTTAGAGAAGGCTGTTCGGGATCGATATAATAATCGATTATACACTGTTAAAAAATTGTAAATAAAAAATACCGAACAAGAAGTTTTGATTTATCATAAAAGTGATATCCTTTTGTAGTAAAATTAAACGCAGTTGTCAGGATGTACTTATCAAGTTTCACTTTTTAATATATAATAAACTAATTTTCAATCATACTCATACAATCTAAAATTGCAGGAAGATTGTTTCCACAAAGAATGATTCTACAAATAGCATAAGTAGGAACGATAATGAAATGGTTAACTCTGGTAACAGAGGCTTAGTTCAAAAGAGTTAACGATCGTCGTTGCCTTCTTGTGTGAATAAATACCGAATGATAGTTGCGTCCTGGACCGTAAGGTAGGTCATTACTAAATTGTTGCGCTTTACTAGTTTGAATACACCATAAGCTAATTTTTTATTATTCTAATATAATTAAAAATTACAGAAGAGTTTTTCCGCAGTGTAAGTAGTTAGATAAATGATTTCACGAATAGATTAAGTAACGATGGTAATGAAATGGTCACAACTCTGGTAACAGAAGCTAAGCCCTAAAGGGTCAACGATCGTCGTTGGCTTCTTGTGTGAGTAAATATTGAATGATAATTGCGGCAAGTACAGTAAGGTAGGTCATTACGTGTTCTCGTGGTTGTTCACATGTGTAGGCTAATAACCGCACGACTATTTGATCGTTTATCCAGCATCCCGTGGGACGCAGACCACTGCCAGGCCTTCCGGTACGTACAGATACCGTAGGGATGATAGTTTGTGCTGCAAACTTGGAAACCATGTGAGGATAATTGCCCCGGTAAACAGAGATGGTCGGAAGGAGTGAGAAAGCGAGTTGCAAATATGTAACGCGGCTGGAGATTGCAGGCCCGTTCTCTTCATTACTTCGAGCTCAACGATCCGCGCTTCTGCCTCGACATATCACAGGCATTAGCGCATGCCTGATGATTACCAACCCGTATTACTCTTGCACTCTCAGCTCACGTAGTTGCTGGAGAAATTTCCTAATTTCTGTACGCACCGCTCAGTCCATCACAACCGAATATATCGCAGTGGACCTTCTGTCGACGCACAACACACATGGATGAAATATTCGCAAGTTAAAAGCAGAGGAAGTTGATGCCAAGTATTTTTTTGGTACGTCTAGAAAATTCTATTTGTGCGCGTGTGCATGTGCGTGCGCGTGTGCGTGCGCGTGTGCGTGCGCGTGTGCGTGTGCGTGTGCATGTGCGTGTGCGTGCGCTTATGCGTGCGCTTGTGCGTGCGCGTGTGCGTGTGCGTGTGCGTGTGTGTGTGTGTGTGTGCGTGTGCGTGTGAGTTAACGTTATCGTATAATTTCCCATTTTAAAAAATGACAATTGTCACTAAATCAGTCATACATTTTTCATATTGAATTAAAACAAGTTTCTTCATACTCAATCTAATTTACATTTCCTTTCAGCGTGTACTAATGATCAGTTAATCTATGAAAAATAAAGTACCTACGTTCGCGGACTTGACTATCTTATGAAATAAATGCATGTAAATACGTAACATTACATTTTTATGAAAAGCTATACGAAAGTCGTGCACGCGGTAATCGGTTAGAAATGTTGGTCCATTGACCACGTTAACACAATTTTCTATTTCAAAAAGTTATCTGGACGATTTACATTTTTCGACCAAAATATTACCAAAAAGTTTTCCTACATGCGAATGTTAACTTTTTGACATAAGATAGCTTGCGAATAATTCATCTGTAACGATCAAAAACGTTCCTACCAAGGTATCGACCAATTAAGCTCATGGTGTTAGCGGGACCAAATGGAAAAAATCGGCACAAATTAATCATTGTTATATACTTGTCCATTGACGGTCTTTTAACGGCATCTCTAGGCAGATGAAATTCTCTGCAGTACCGTGAGCTCTTGAATAGTTGTCATTTTCAAAAAATTGAAATCAATATCCAAAAAAAGGTCATTCGAAAAACATTTATGGCTGCATATCCAAATCGAGCTCCAATTCGCGTATTACTTCGAAAAGATTTCTTGTAAAGATTATCTACATACAGATGGAATGAGTTTTAGTTATTCACGGAGATTAACATCGACTATGAGACAAGTTTATCCTTTTCCGGAATTTTCGTTGCGGTCCTCTGAATGAGATTTGCTGGGCTAGTCGCCATAATGAAGCGGCTAAGGCGAATTCTGGCTTATGTAAATTTGCTGCTATCTGAGAAACTCAAGTTTCTCGATGACTTTTGCCATGGTTTTTACAGCGACTGACAACAAACGCTCGCGTTTTGCTCAACTTCTTCAAGTCCTTTTCCTTTGCCTTTTCTTGTTATTAAATGAGATACTTGCAACTGTTGTCTCATTACGATCGCGTACACTTTACATTAAATGTGTCTACTCGATTTCAGATGCTGCACGCCTATTACGCGACTATAGTCACGTATCGAAACCCGCTATTGAATACTTCAATAGCGGATTTCGATCGCGGGCTCAAGACAAAAATATAGACTACTGATATAGACCGTTTATATCAGTAACATGATACTAACCGAAACTCGAAAATGGCTGGTAGAGACTTTTTTCTCAACTCTGATCATTATCAATTTTCAAAGTCGCATGATTTTACTATTATTATACAATTACGAAACAAACGCGCTGCTGCCGATTTAACTACTAATCTTTCCTACGCAATATTAAAAACCCCAAACTAATAACGTTACGTAATCCCAATTCCATCCACAGGATCAAACCGTTGGAAAAGAATCTAAACTGTGAAATGTGTGGTGGTGGATGAATTTAACGAAGAGAAAGAACGACAGGACTAGAGGAAGAGAGAAGACCATCCGAACTCGTTGAATAAATAATACTCTAAAAGCGTTGGTAGAAGTAAAATTTTTTTGAAAAACATAATTCGCCCTAAGTGCTCTGAAGAGGCAGCCTGAAGTGGCTGCTAGCCCGGGCAATATATCTTAACCGAAAAGTTTTATCTCCGGCTTGATACCTTTTATATTTAAGGATGCAGCGAACGCTTGCGGCGGAGCAGATAATATTGACTTTCCAGTGTCGCGACCAAGCTTCGCTTCACCTTTTTATGTACTTATTTATAGCTGGTGGAGATGCAAAAGATTGTTATGAGTATCATATCTTCTCGGCTCTGATGCTTCGTCTAAGCTGTCTGCCACTCAGGTGTCCGATTTTGAAGTCCACTAAGAACGAAAAATAGGGAAGATGTCGACCTCGAAATTCTGAACCTCTGTAGTTTTAATGAGCGAAAAGAATAATACTGCAGAAAGTGGTTTTCGAGAGCGGTTTGATAGACAGTCGTACCTGTAACGCGTACGTAAAATTTCATGCCTCAACCATAAAAATCCTCTCCTCGCAAAATGGAGACAAAACAAGAAATATTGCTTGTCCGACGAGATCTTGAAGATCGGTAAGATATATGCTCGTCGAACTTCGGAAATTCTGATATTCACCATGACAAAATTATACGTACAGTAGAGTATACTACAATCTTCTAAAATTGGTAGAAGGGCGAAGTTCCATCGTAGTTAGGGAACGATAAATAATTTATAGGGAAGTCTCAGCGGAACGAAACGTACCAGTAGTAAATGCTGCGGAATTCAATTATTTACGCTTGACAAATTGCATTTTTAACATATATCAACATAATTTCGTGGAATGCTACACAATGTTTTTATTTATTTCGGTAATATAATAATTCCATTGGTGAATTGGAAACTGATGACAATGAATTTTTTATACGTTAATGTTCTTAATATCCAATACTTTTATCGATGACATCGAATCTGATGGAGATTCATTTAAACACACAGGAAAATTTGCACGCATTAATTGTTTAGACTGCTTTTCGTGGCTGAGATTCAAGATAGCGAATTACTAAACTAAAAAATGACATAATAATGGTCATCCTAGATTCAGGAGTTCAATATACTCGAAGTTGCTTTATCAGCCATTCGCTATTTTAGCTTCTATTCTCTTGAAATGCAAATAGAATAGCGGATTTCATAATAATGACCAGTCTAAAGTGAGACGTTCATTATTGTGGAATTTGGTATTTTAGCCATTCACTATTTTGGTCGGAATACAAGGCTGCGATGAACTCGACAAACTGCTTCGCGAATCAGAATTACTCATCGCATTTTGAGAAGTTTTCGCGTTTCTCAAGGTTCTCGAAATTTTTCGAGAAACAAACCAAGAAATGTATCTTGTCATTGTTTTTTATTCGAGACAAAACAAGAAATTGATCTCGTTTTAAAGTCATCACTACCTCGGATATCCGGTCGGAATATCAACATATTTATCCTAGGGACTATTTATGCGTTATCTAATGAAAAATGCATACTAAGGTTCCTTTGTTGAAGAACATCAGTGATGTCCATCGGATGTGACCGCTGGTTGCTTTATGGGATATCACAAATTAAACAGAAATGCGGAGTTACATAACTAAAGTTGAATTGACATTCCAAGTCGTATCGACAGGCTGTCAAATCTTGGCCGGTATATAAGCTTCCGCGGGTAAATTTGGACACTTTAATGGAAGCAACATTATAATTTATTGAAGCCGTCTGGCACAAAAGTATTGATCGCATTTTTATTTTACTCTTTCTCCATAGAATTTTTTCGTCTATTCAACATTTATCAAAGGTAGTTAGACCTAAATTGCTGACGTTTATTGAGACTTCTCTCCCGTTTTTTTTTTAGGTGCCAATGTCATTTTTCAATAATATGGGCTTTTGATCCCTGCAACAAAAAATTTCTCAGCTACATAGTAAAAGTATCAAGCTATTGCAAATTAAATAGTAATGGGAATTCTATGAGTTTTAAAACCTTTTTAAACTTTTTCAATATAACTGGTAGGCCAAAAAATTTGAAATAAATTATTTTTATTATGAATCAAATTTTTACTCTATCTTAAATTGTTGCACTCATGTCAATACTACGAAAAACCAGGTAGTAGAGACATTCATCGATAAATATCACTTTTTTTCTATCTGCCTGAAAGCAGCTTACCATTCTGATTAAGATTATCCCTATCATATCGAAAAGCAGGATCTATATTTGCCTCTACTATATTTATAACTTTATCTGAACACAGACCTGAGAACATCTCTACTATTATAAACCCACACTATTACGTTATAACCACATTAAAACTTTACCTATATACGTCTGTCTATTTCAACTCTGTCAGATGGCCATCATATCACTGACCTTATAAACAGTAAGGAAGCTAATAATATTTTGTCGGTATTCCTATGCATATCGTTTTCCGATGTCCGATGTTTTTTTTAAGAAATGATTTCCAAAGCCCAGACCTAATATCATTTCTACAAATGCTTATGGAAAATCCAAGAAATATTCTCATTATTTCTCTTAACAGTTAGAAGAATTTTCTCAGCAGTATAATCATATGAACATCAATCGAAAAAAAATTGATCGTGAGACTTATTCTATCCGATATAATTAACGCGTATATAGATTTCCTCTCCTCTCCCTACTTTTTTAAGCAGTTCACAAGTCTCATGGGCAACATTCTTTTGATATCAGATAACATACTGTACATTTACTTCTTCTAAGTTACAACTTTATCCCCACAGACTATGGAATACAAACTGTCTTAGAATACATCTTTACATTTCATACATATAAATCAAACAATGAAATTGTAAATTTTGCTGTTTAAATTAATTTGTTCGAATTGTAATTGACAGAGAGGACATGGAAATCAGTTATGTTCTTATAACGCAATCATTGACAGTTACCTCATCCATCAACAATTAACAAAAAAAGAAGTATGAACGTTCCGGCTATCCCTGTTATTTTCTTTTTCCTCAGCGCATGATTACATCCGCAACTTCAAAAGAGAGCAGAGCAGAGATGTCAGCTGTTACTTTTAAATGCACACTTTATTTTATTTATCCTATAATTTGTTTATTATGTTATTAAATGGTAAACAGTTAATGTAACGAATAACAAGTAACTATAAATGTAGCGATCGTTACTGTTGTTTTTTCTACATTTATTTTGTATCGTTTTTTTCATCAAATGTAAGGCTAGGAATACTAAAGTTTAAGAATTAACAAATGATAGGTTAAATAACATTTTTAGCTGTGGTGGGGGAAGTGGGAGAAAAGAACAGAGACGATTTCGTGGCTTGAAGAAATGTTTCTTTGAATTAATATCACTTCTTTTCATTGAGTTTGAGTCATTCAATGAAAAGATAGTATTGAAACTCGAGTGTTTCTCTTCAATGGCGCAGATTGCCGTGATTCAATGAAATATTTTCTCTCGGTGCACCTTCTCACGCGGCAACATAACGAACAACGGCGTTGCACTGATGAAAACATGCGGAGCAAAATAGTTTTAGAGAATAAACTAGCAATGGAAAGGTTGAATTATTTCCCTTTTGTACTCTCGCAGTGGTATCATTCATTTATTTAATATTAATTAAGTATTATTATTAATATATTACGGCACAATGACTTCCTGTAAAAGATAGTCCTGTAATTCATTATTATTATCCATATTGTTTCAACTGAACATGGTCGAAATGGATTTTAACTAAAAGCATATTCATTTTATATGAGTTACTCAACTGAAATAGAATAATTTATGCAAGGTTAATACAGTCCTATTAGGTCGGAATTCGAACAAGGAAACTATGTTTATTCCAAAAAGCCAAAAAAAAACAAAGAAAAGTTATAGTTCGATCTACACCCAGAGAAATGGATCTGATAAGTTTATTTGAATCAATTATGTAGTGTATTTGGAATAAAAAAAATCTCACTTCCATCAAATAGAGTCTATTTCGATCAGATGAAATTTTATTTCAATGAAATAGAGTCTGTTTCGGTTGAATAAAATACTATTAGGCCGGCCATCGAATAAACCATTTTTTTAATCGCAAACCGAATAAGATTTTATTTAATCGAAAGAGACTTTATTTTATCTAAATAAAATTTCATCTGATTGAAATAAAGTCTGTCTGATCTGAATAAAATTTTATTCATTTCAAATACACCCTATGATCGATTCAAATAAACCCCTCAGATCCATTTCTCTGGGTGTACTAGACTGTCTTATAGGGTGTTCAATCAATTGTTTAATTAATCACACCTGCTCACAAACTTTTCCAAATTTGAAACAAATTAATTGAGAAAATCTCTGACTGTGTGCATGGCGAGGAGAACGGAGAGAGAAAAAGATGGCGTTAAAGTGATTAGTTCACCCTCTCGGCTCGGTCTCTCTCGCCACGCATCAGATTTCTTGAATCCAACCACACTGCACTCAATTCAGGCACAAACACACAGATGTAGACACACAAACATCTCTCATACCAAGAAATTCTTGATTAACTGACGTCCTTCCGTATCCTCCTATCTTCTCCCCAAAATAGAAGAAAAATATTAAAGTATGAAATTTTGTCAACTTTCTTTTTCGCAAATTCGATCGATCATGGCTACTCCGGTCCACCGATCGGTTATATCAACGGATCGCGGTCAATCGCGAGAGGGTCCATTTTGCATTTTGAAGCATGGTCTCAAAACCGAGATGTGCTTCGCAAAAAATTCCATCAAAATAAAACTCGACCGCCAATCGTCAATACAATAAAACCTAATCAAATGTATTGTCACGTGCAAAGCGATCTCGCACTTAACAATATCATCCTCCTGCGTGAAGCGCAGGAGTTTATATTTATTTTTCACGTGGATATTTAGGTACACGTTTTGTACAGAACGTTCTCGGTTGCTGGGTTTGATGAAATGAATTAGGAGACAACAATTAGGTGAGAGAAATAATGAATAATTCATCAGAATGTATGAATGAATGGAATGAATGTACATTCTAATTATTTTAGTTGAAGATTTCGCGAGAGCGGTATCTCGAGGAAGCACGCCTTACAATCTTTGTTTTAATTCATTCGCTCACATTCAGTTGACACTTATAATTTGATATTGCTTCTCGTAATAATTAGTCACAATTTAGATCACGCTCCTCGTACGGCACACTCAGAACTACTTATTAACTACACGACGGATTGTTCGTGGCGGAATTCAAAACCTTAAATTAACGCAGACAGATTGACTTACCGCGACGCGAGCAACTTTCCTGGTTCGATACGTCTGCGTTCCTGTAGCAGCACTTTTGGCGCCTTACCGACCGCAAAATTCCGGAAAAGATTTTAATTCCATTATGCGGGTGCTGAAAGCGGAGCCCCTCTCCTCGACTTGTTCCACTTGTTCTGGTTAAAGACAAGTCGTGGACTGAAGACGAAAGACTCTGCTCGCTTGTACGATGATCTGCTCGCTATCGGGCAGCGACGGTGTTTTAAGAAATCAGTAAAAACTGACAAGAGTCAACATAGCAACAGTGCGCGTGCAACGATGGTCCGTCTGTCTAAACGCATTTTGACGTATCTGACGCATTCTGGTGCTTATAACACCCAGGATTTAGCAGCCGCTGACTGTATAAAGTAGGGGTGTGCGAATAGTGATCGAATCGAATCGAATCGAATAGAATAGTACTATTCGACTCGATTTTCGAATCGAGTATTCGAAATTTTGGAATATTTGACAAGACCTTTTGAGTGTTCGAAATTTTGGAATATTCGACAAAACCTTTCGAGTATTCGAAATTTTCGAATATTCGACAAAACCTTTCGAGTATTCGAAATTTTCGAATATTCGACAAAAGCTTTCGAGTATTCGAAATTTTCGAATATTCGACAAAACCTTTCGAGTATTCGAAATTTTCGAATATGCGACAAAACCTTTCGAGTATTCGAAATTTTTGAATATTCGACAAAACCTTTCGAGTATTCGAAATTTTCGAATATTCGACAAAACCTTTCGAGTATTCGAAATTTTCGAATATTCGACAAAACCTTTCGAGTATTCGAAACTTGGAATATTCGACAAAACCTTTCGAGTATTCGAAATTTTCGAATATTCGACAAAACCTTTCGAGTATTCGAAATTTTCGAATATTGGACAAAACCTTTCGAGTATTCGAAATTTTCGAATATTCGACAAAACCTTTCGAGTATTCGAAATTTTCGAATATTCGACAAAACCTTTCGAGTATTCGAAATTTTCGAATATTCGACAAAACCTTTCGAGTATTCGGTTTTACGTTTGTAGTAGGATTACAATAACTACTGAAATAAGTTCACTGAAAACGTGGTCCCGGAAAACTTCAGTGATTTCTTTGCAGCATTGTGGCTAACTTTTATTTCCCCCGGCGGCGATGAAAATGATTCTTTTTTATGTGCAAGACCTGATTATATAGATTACTTTAACATTAATTATAAAATTCCAACAAAAAACCGAAATAGACCCTGCCTAGTTTTGTTAATAAACTATATCTAGCGTAATACCACATATTACATTCAGCTTATCATCACCTAGATATTAGCATTACCGGGCCAAGCCAATAAATAGCAGAAGTTAGTGGCACGTGATAATACGGTCATACATTACAGCGTTGGCTGGGTCACGACGTTCTCGAGAAACTTGTGTAAGCTTGTGTGTATGAGTAATCCTAATATCCACAACTTTTTGTGTTCTAGGACAGAAAAGTGTCATTCCAGCACGATTAGAGGCACCAAAAATGACCCACCAACGCAGGCAGAACAGAAAAATGTGTGTATGATACGATTATGCGAGGAAATTTTCAGACATTGCCCTATTTTGTCTTACCAAATTTTCAGACATCTAGAGCCGCTAAAACTCTAACTTTTTGCCGTAGTAGAAAAGAAACGGCTTCTTCTTTGTTGGAACTTTACAGCAGCTACTAAAATGAGTTTACTTAAACGGTGATTACAGAAAACTTCAACGATTCCTTTGCAACAACGCGTTGCTTACATTGATTTCTTCAGGCGAAGATGCAAATGATCCAATTTTTTTGTGGAAGGCTCCGCCTGATTATGTAGGAGGGATTCTTCGACAATTCACCCACTTTTTTTTAACCCTCTTCAATTATCGCGATAATTAGACACATTTTAGTATCACTCTCCCAATTTTTCCAGATTTTCGAATCCGATATTACAGAAAATATATTGTCAAAATAAAAAATATATTTTCTACAAAGAAATATCTCATTTTCCGTAATGTCGTATTTAAAAATCTGAATAAATTAGAAGAGCGTACTTTCCAGTGGTACTTAAATGTGTCCAATTATAAGACTTATCAGAGAGGTTCGAAAAAAAAATGGCTGAATTGATGAAAAATGCCTCGTAGGTGAGTTTGACATGAATTATAAAATTTTATCAACAGAGTCGAAGGAACCCTCATGGGTTTTTTCAATAAACTATATCTAGCGTAATACCATATATTACCCAGAGCCTATCATCACCTAAATATAAGGATTACCACACCAGGCCGATAATTAACTAAAATTAGAGGAACGTGTTAATACCGGCTTACATTTCACCGCTGGCTGGTTCTCAAGGAACTTTGTGAGCTTGTATGTAAGGGTGATCCTACTATTCAAAACGTTCTGCGTGTGAGTGCAGAAAACTGTCTTTTCTGCACAGATTGGAGGCATCGAAATCGATCTTCAACACAAGCACTCCGAAAAAAATGTGGTACAATCATAATATAGGATCCCTGTACATTGTGCCATTTCTCTAACGTCTGAAATTCCCTCTTTTCACGCCATTGGCATGTAAATAACTGCTGTACTCATAATTTACAGGTAGAACAGGTTGAAATTTTGAAGCATTCATCAGAGCCACAAAAATTCTAACTCATCATCCAAGGAGTACAAAAAATATTTTCTATTTGTTGTAACATCACTCCAGCTTGGCTTGAGCAAATATCGAGTACCTTTCAACTGCAATAAGTTCACTTAAGCCGTACATCCATAAATGATTTCTTTGCAGTAACGTTGCTAACTTTTATTTCATCAAACGGAGATGCGAGTGATCTAATTTTTTGTTAAATACTCCACGAGATCATATAGTCGAGTTTAGTATTAATCATGAAATTTCATCAACAGAGCCAAATGGACTCTCCCGAGTTTTGTTGATGAACTATATCTATCATAATACCATATATTACTCTCAGCTTATCATCACCCAGATATTAGCATTACCGGGCCAGACCAATAAATAACCAAAGTTCGTGGCACGTGTTAATACGGCCTTACATTATACCGTTGGCTGGGCCACGACGTTCTCGAGGAACTTGTGAGCCTGTGTGTAAGAGTGAAAATGTATGTGTGTATGTGTACGATCGCGAAATGCTGGTTGCGGGTTCGCAGGGGCTGTCGAGACACACAGGAGCTCCAGCATTACATCCTCCACCTTCTAGCACAGGCGCCTACGAAGATGCAGTATATTACACTCCTGTGGCTGGGCAGAGAGAACCTCATCGCACACCTGACTCCTAATACTATTCACCGTGTCCTCCCCTACACTGTTATAGGTAATACCTGAGGCAGAGGAACCAAGGCAGCTAATATTCTCTTGATGACGTCGAGAAAATGAACCCTTAGCCATATCCTCCTGTATACATCTTTGCACAACCCAATATCAATTATATTCTCCACGTAAATTACGTTAAGGACCTTGTAAGATTTAAGCGGTTATCTGATAATAAATACTTCTAAGCTATACTCTTATTTCTTCACGGTCTTATTCATTTATAAGTACTGCATGGAATATTCATTTGCGACAAAAAGTGCAATTGAAATTTTTATTAGAGGCACAAAAAAATAAATTTTCAGACAAGTGCCGAAAATAGGACGCATGGGAAATACACAGACTCTATAGTATCCTAATGAACATCAGCAACTCTATACAAGGGTCGATTCTAGGAAATTCCAAGTCTACTCACATTTCACTATTTTTTTATTACATAAGAATTGCTTAATGTCAAGCCTAACATTTACAGTTGAAGAAATTATTTCCTTTAAAAAATAAAAGAAATAAAAAACCCTGGAACTGGCAAGAATATTCCTATAGAATTGTCAAAAAGTTTGTGTGAAAATTAGTGGGCAAGAAGTTTTTCTTCAAAAGAACAACTGAATTAATATAGTTTGTACTGTGTTCGTTACCGGATGTCTGGTCATTATAATGGTAAGAAGCACAAGATTAAATAGCAAATAAGAAACCCTGCCGTCAAATATCGTGTTGCCGTTTGATCTGTACGACGTATTTCATTCAAATTATTTTTCACCACCGGCTTTAATTAACTTTCCTCATTTATATTATTCCCAGTTCGTGCGGTTCTTGGTCCTCGTTATTTCCGAATGAAATTCCAGTCGCGCTGCTCAATATTTCTGTCGCAGTGAGCGAGGAGGCGCGCAAGGATCTTTCAATACGAGACGAGAAACGTGACTACACTTTTAAAAGTGCAAGCCCTGGTGGCGGAGAATGTCGAGCGGTCTCTCTACATCGAACTCATTCTTTCACGCGCTCCTCTCGTTTCCTCCCGCTTCTTCTTCTCCGGCGCTTACACTTTTTTCCTTTCACCCTCGTGCATTTCCTTAATTACTTTATGGGAAATCCTCGCGGGGGCTTTTCGACTGCGAGCCACAGAGACTCTCTCATCGTCGTCGCCGTCTTTTCCACCTCATCCCCTTGAACAAGACTCTCCGTGTGACTGCAGCTGGCTCTGGAGACACGCGCCAGACCTGGTACCACCACCTGACGCCTCTTCTGTTCATTGTGGGATCGCCAACAGCCCCAAAGCATCCCTGGAATATTAGGGCCAAGAGGAACTCACTCTTTCCTCCTTCGGACGGGGTATTAAGAACGGAGAATCTACAGAAGTCGTTTCTAACCATGAGGTACTGTAACTGCGACCAAACCAGCAGATTGTCCTTCGTAACACACCCGCAAAAATGATTTATTCGTTTTAACTTAAAAAACCATATAAGAGTTGTATTTATTTGATTAAAAAATATTTTTATTTGCGGGATGAAAATATTTGTTTGATTTTATATCTGATCGTTACTTACGACAACTAAAATTATTCAGATGTATTCAGGTGACCATATTTTATTTACATACTAAATAAGCGATATTTAAATCCACTATTCTTTCGAATAAAATATTTGTTAAATCAAATATACCGTTAGTATGTACTACAGATCAGTCATTTGAATAAAAATATATACTCATTTCAAACAAAATACTATTAGACTCCCGGATAATAAGAATATTTATTAATTTCAATTCGATTTTATTAATATCTAATACTTTTTTTCTCTAGATGTAGATTGTCGTTATAATGCACTGTAACGAGTGAAATTTTATAAGCAATTAGAAGCTCTCAACATCACGAGTACAGTTCCTCGAAGTACAACGACTCCCGACAGATCCATAGGGCCTCTCAACGTTTATAATATTATTTTTAATTCCCGCGCTTTTGAATTTTTTTGATTTATGTACGTCCGAGAGCACCGTCGATATTTTCCCCTACCACTCAGAGGATACATCGGAAGTCAGGGATGATCTACAGGCTGCAAAACGGCGCTCACTTCTGCTCTTCCTTCAGTAATTACATCGACCACGTGAGATTCCCGGGAGAACATTGAAAAGGAGATAGGACATGCAAATTGTTTGAACCTCGAGGTAAGCCCTGTCACTTGGCCTTTCTTATTCTGTAGAGATTTTATTTATTTTGTGAAAACGTGCGTGGCGACGGTATCCATCGTGCGCGTGATCGAGTCTTTACGAAGTTAACGAGCCTGATTACACTCAAAAGAATATTTCTAGAGCCGAAAACAACTATCAGTGTAGGAAGCGATTTGGAAAAAAGTTTAAGAAATCACTATCAGACATTAATTCATGGTCGAAAAGTATCTCCTGAATAACTCATGACTATATTGTTGCTGAATAGAAAAGATGGAGGCAGAAATGAAAAACCCACTTCTCCCATGATATTTCCCAACCATATAGTCATGACATTTAACGAATATTCTTAAACCATACATTTATGTTAATAGTGATTCCTTAGACTTGAATGTATTATTCGTTTTTTGTACGATCTACACACTTCGTTAAAAAAAAGTAACATATTCTCAGATAATTTTCAGCTGTACATGAAATGGGTTCCTCCGATGTGCGAGTCCCATGTTATTCTAAATAACCATTTAAATTTATGGAATTGCCTTAATTCTAATTTTGATACCACCATATGACGCCTCTTTCGCTAATGGCGGGCTGCCCAGAAGGCCAAAAGCTCCGATGAACCACCAGAGCCAACAGTAAAGGTTCTCTTCCTCACTCTATCCTCCTTCTCACGGAGTATTAAGGCCGGAGAATCTACAGAAGTCGTTTCTAACAATGAGATACTGTAACTGCCGCCAAACCAACAGCTTGTCCTCCGTACTAGCACTGGTATACTGCATTCCATAACCACAGTACAGACACAGTACAGGAGGTAACATGTATAGCATACTCTATCTAAAGGCAGGTTACTTGGAAAAGGAGGGCACAGTGCTACGTCCTCATATAATACAGAACCGCAAGGAACTTCGTTGGGTCATTCACAAGAGATTCTCGGTCTCTGTTGCTTTTCCTTATACCAGTGCTATGAAAGACTGTAATGCTTGCTGTACACCCTCTTAGCTTTTTTCCCCTTCTTTCGAGCATTCACCATAAAGCCAAAACGACATTTCCCGAGAAAGCAACCAACGCGTGTCTCTTTTCTCCTTACTTCTTTGCAAGGCTGAACCTATTACGAACCGCACGTGCCTCCAAATGGACTGGAAAGTTGAGCTTACAGACTTTTTTCCCTTACAGACACTCTCGTCTTCTCCTCTCCAGCATCGACAATCAGTTTCCGGATTCCACGAGTCTCTACATCCCGCTGAGAATGAGAATAACAAATTTAATAGGATACTCGTTGTCAGGGTGGGTGAAAGAAGCTTTAAAGAAAATTCAACCGTCGTATCGATTTTTGTCTCAATAACAGCCAAGGCGACACATTTTCCCTCTCTATTATCGCTTTCTATCTTTCGTACGACGATTTATCGGCGTAACTTTTACATTTTTCCATTAATGCGAGGGAATATCTGTTTTTCTGAAGTGAAACAAGCTCGATTAGCTTTTCGATATTACCCGGTAAAAAAAAAAAAAAAACGAGCCAGGAAAGAAAAGTAATACTTTCGAACTCTGGCTCAATTTAAACTGCATAATTAGAGTCTACGCTGGAGCGAAATTACGCTTTTAGTTTTATTTAGAACGTGCGATAGTAGAGACGGGGCTGCTATATTCGCTTGGAGAACACGGTAAGTGGTTTCCCTTGCCAGCAACGCTGAGCACTTGGCCTGGCCTTACGATGCTCCCCACACGATACTTGGCAACCAATGACTTGGCGCCCGAGAGACAATCTTTTGATCCGCTACGAAGATTGCGATAACCTGGAACACCAAGACACGATATAGCACGTACAGGGATTTTTCGCGGAGGAAAGACTTTTTCATGATTATTCTGGCACATTGTGCTACTTTTATTGGATAATAGTATTGAACTTTTTTGAGCTGATAAAAAGTTTTTTTTTTTCGTCTTATCAGTTTTCTACTATGAATCACTCTGTTACGACTTACTTATGACTTAGCTGCGTTAAATCACTTCGCTACCGATATCTTGACGTTTCCGTCTGAGAGAAATAAAAATAAAAAAAGATGTGTAAGATTTTAATTTGCAATTTTTATCTTCTTTCACTCTGCAAAGTTTGATAAGAGTCCAAATCCACTCATAAAATATTTTTACATTGTTCTAAGTCTTATGGTAGATTAATTCTTTTGACCGGAGTGTGACGATTGGTGATGAGGAAAAGTTAGGTATTCCATAGACTCGAACAGATGTTTTAAAAAACAATTGCTTAAACACAATTTTGCCGTATGAGCAATCAAAAGCTATACGCATATCAAAGAGACCCATTTCACGCACAGCTGAGAATTATTACAAAATATGTACTTCCTCTGTTGTTTAACAAAAGTGTGTAGAGTGTAGAAAGAATAAATAATTTATCCGTGACCCGAAAAAGCCCGATTCCTGGCATTACGTATATAGAGTAATTAAAACTAATAACTGACTCATAACACCCAGAGAAATCGGTCTGATGCGTTTATTTCAATCAAATATGGAATTTATGCAAAATAAATAAAATTTTATTGAGATCCAATCAATTTTATCAACATTTCTTTAATAGAATTTAATTATGATTAATCTATTTTTTAGGGAATTTATTCGTATTCGATGAGATTGTCCTTAATTTGAATAAAATCCCCGTAGGTTGGTCAATTAATTAATTTCTAGTTTAAATGCTGGCATAATAGCATTTCAATTCGATGAAGTAGAAGTTATTTCATTGAAATAAATCGTGTCCATTTTTTGTAGCCTTCATTTAATCGGAATGAAATTTCATATCCTTTGTATAGATCCCGGATTCGATCGGAATAAACCTGAATAAACTGATTCCTCTGGATACACTGAGGTCACGTTTGACTGCATTTGATTAATCGACTCATGACGTGACGTTCTCTTATTAAAAATGAATACCTGAACTGGAAATGAAGGAAAACTTAATTTAATATTTAAACCCCTGTTGGACTCTAAAAGCTTCCACTGAGGCTGAATAACTGTTCATTTATTGATCGGCGTCTTTAATACAATAATGATTTTTTAATTAAATTAACCGGTAATTCAAGCTCGAAGGAATTGAAAATTACGTATTGCGGTATTTTCATTTTCTGCGTTCAAGATATAAGAGCTGTACGGAAGAAAAACGTTATTATACAGATATTAATGATGTTACATAAAAAATGCAGTATTCATTATCTCATATTAGAAGAACGATCCAGCATACCTTGCCTGCTTCTCTGCTAGATTAACTGTATTTCTCACAGCATTTCACAACATGCAATGAATATTTACACATTCTATCATGCCGAAGGGAGTAATATAAAACATCCATGCAAAAGTGGAATTTTAAGAGCTGTGCGAAAGCATTTGTAAAACAAAACTGTACAAAGCCTTTTTTTGGTTCTAGAGTGAATTCTTAATTGAAATAAGCTGCAGCAGCAGCAATGGCATTGGTGGTGGTGATATGTGACAAATTCTTGAAATGCTCGCGGTAACAGAACCAAAAATACAACAAGAATAAAAAAATAATATTGTGAATAGACGACAATGATTCCTTAAATTAAAAAAAAAACTATATATCGAAATAGAATAAAATGTTTTTGGCTGTTCGCCTTGCACATTCATGCCAATATTAAATTACAATGTTTTTTAATTAAAGTAATTTATCCATCATGGCATAATGAGACAATCGATAACTATAAAAAGGAAAGGAAAGAAAGAAAAGAAAAAAAATCATCACACGCGCTGAAAATGATTCTTTAAGGGGTGCAAACTTATTGCTCTCTCTTACCACCACCATTGTCAGTGTTTTGTTGGTTGCTGTCATATGCCTGGATCTCCATCGTTCTCAGCAGCTTCGTTGTAGCGGACGGAGTTGTTGTAGCCGATCCTGCACAACAAACACCACATACCGCGTCCATCAAACTAAGCGTAAACTCTTTGCGACAAACCAGCTATTAATGAGCAATAATATCACACAACGGGACAGATAAGACGGCGCTACTGGGTATAGACACCCAATTAGTGTTATACAGTGATATTGAGTTGTTTCCAACTTGACAGGGAGAATTTGCAAGCACGTACTTCCCATGAAGCAGCAACGTCTTGGAGTTGCTTCTCATCTATGTTTCCATCCCTTAGAATTCCTCCCACTATCTCAGAGTTCATCTTAACTAATGCGCGCACACTATGTCAAGCTTCAGACCTCTGCAACTGTCTTTACGATAGAATACATGACACCATATCGTAAAGCTAGATGTCACTCTACTCAATACTGCAATCGAGATAAATCAGGGTGAAGGAAATTGGATACTATAACACTCGACACGATATATGACAGAGAGCAATCACTATTTTAAATCACCAATGCATTTTCTCTTCTTAAAGGGGCTGTCGGTAATAAAAATCATAAAAATGAATGGGTTTTGATGATACACTGTTTAAAATCTTCCACCTTGTATTTAAAAATACTACTCGGTGAACACAAAAAGCCAGCTATTTTAATGAATCGAATTTTCTTTCCGTAACACATTTCATTTGTGCAAATATCTGTATATTTTTATAGCTTTGAACTGGAAATTCGAAAATCAAGTGAGAACTCATGGAATTTAATTTAAGTGCAATTGCAAATTTGCAGTCTTTCAGCTTAATATAAAAATACCACTTGGCATGCACAAAAAGAGAAACATACATGAATGAAATTTCGTTCTGTAACCAAGTTTCCTGGGGTAAAATTGGTAAATGATATTTTAAGATATTTTCTGAACGTTTTAATAAAAGCAGTGAATTAATAAAAAAAATGTAATGAAACAAGATTTCCTGTGGAAAGTGAGTATTTCATTCAAAATTTCACACATAAATTTCTATATGTAGAAAGGTGACACTCTCCATAAAAAAGAATTGAGCTGTAAATCTAATTAGGTCAATTAGTGGTGTAACCTGAACGGAATGACGAGGCCAAAATAGGAAAAAATATAATTGCACCGATGAATGTAGCTACGAAAAAAGGTTGCTTATGAAAACCTATAACTTTTGTGATCGTAGGTGATATTTTGAATAAGAGGCATATTTCATAAGTGCAGTTACAACACTACTCAATTCGCATGTGTTTAGAGGGCGATATATAAACCCAACCAAACTTTAACTATAAACCAAAAATAATAATTTATTTATTTCAACTGAATTTCGTAAAAATCGAATAAATATTTTCTGTGGGTGTGAACGTCCGCGATGTACTTTTGAACCCGGGCGATGTACACCGTAAAGTCGTTGGAGCATTATTGGAGGTAACACGATGGAGCGTGCCATATACTTCGGGTTACCGACAACAATAACCTACTTTGGTACTTAATTGGACGTTAATATAAACACAGATTCGACGAGAAAGCCGCGCATCAACGAGCGTAAATACGTTAAGTACACGTACGTATAACGCTATAGTATTACTACCCTAGTCGGTACCGCAGGCGCCCCACCAGTCGCCAGGCCAAACCCCTGAGAGTAACACGGACGCGAAGCGCGGTGGGAGACGTAGTTAAACGGATTTGGACCGCCCGTCGGATTTGCTATGCGGCGAGTTAACGGTGAACCGCACCAACTTTAAATATTAGAGTAACGGTGAACCCTATGCTTACGCTAGAGGTACACACTCGCTGAAGGATAACTGTACGAGTTTCGAACTGGGAAAGCATAACTTTTCTTGTTCATTGCATTCCCATAGTACAAACCGACCGAATTCGATCAAACCATTGCCGTTCAATTTCTATATATGATGTCCAAATAAAAGATCTCAAATTTATGGCATTTTTGCTGCTTTCATTATGTATAAATTGTTGGAGCTATCAAATTTAGCGAGGGCGTTCAGTACAATATGTTTTTTTGTTTCTATTTGTTTATTTATATCATAGATAATTGGGAATTAATATTTCCTTAGAATTGCATACATTTTCGAGAGAAAGTGTTTCAAAATGCTATATAACACAAGTAAGCTATATTTTCCATGGTTGGTTAGTTGCAATGCGCAATAGAAGAAAAAAATGGCTAGTCGATAACTTTCTCTATAAATTTGATTGTCTGGTTTGCTTATATTTATTTTTATGGCAACACCTTCTCTTTATTCCTTAATACATTTTTTTAACAACATTGTGGGTAATGCAAAGAAATCTAAGTAATTGTTTGCCATTTGTGTATTAAAAAACAAAACAATAAGTTGAAAAGTGCACTTTTGTCAACTTATTCAACATCTCATCATGATGTGATGGTTACAATACTGAATTCAAATAAATATAAATATTATTTTTTGGTTAACAATTTCCTTGTTCGGCTCCTAACATCACATTTAAAAAACGTCCCTTTAACTTGTTAAATTATAATTCCTTCAAATGCCGAAAATACCTGACTGCTGTGGGTCTTGTTCAATTATTCATTTTTCCTCTCTCTTGTAAGTGAAACATTTAGCCAAATATTCCAAAATCATTCTCCGTTGTGCGGAAAATGTATCTTCCTAATATGAGTATAGTGATTTGAATTAAAGACAAAATTGGTGAATATCACACAGTAAACATTAATTTAGCAATTGAAACACAAGTCTTCGTAAGAAACTTATCTTTTTTGTTGAATTAACATTTGAAAAAGTAGTAAGGCAATTTTTTTCACATTACAAAATATATAAACATATACAAAGTGTATAAAAACAAAAAAAGGTTATTGCAAGTGACCCACAATAGTCACGCTTTTACTACAATACGAAAAATGCTCTGCTTAGGCGTAAAAACGTTGCGTTGTTCACCAACCAATTGAATTATTGAACAATCGGCTTATTGAAAACACCAATTCATCGCCTATTCAACTAATTTTTTTTTCAATGGCCTAAACGAAGTGAAATGTTCAACGGTAGACCTTGCTCTTGCCTTTTTATATTTTATAACGATCAGATGTAAAGAAAATTGTGCAATTATTAAACCGTTTCGTTTGAGTGGACCAAATCGATTTCGATAGACGCCTATGACATATACCCTGCACTTACCCTCCAGACATAGTACAGACTCACTCAATATCATCACCCTCTACCTTTCTCTTTGGCAAGACTCTGCAATCTTTCGCTATCTGCCTCGCTCTTTCGCAAACCAATCGAGATAGGTGTACATTCAATTTGCCTAGACTAATTAATTCCTTGTGCACACTTACCGATGATCGAAAGTTGTAATACGAGAAGGGCCTTTCGGCAAAGTTACGTTATATTGAATCAACGTTCAAAGGTCGATATATGCGTAGTCGTATATTTATGTCTCGCAGAAAATACGAAACGTGATTCTACATAATTATCGTAGAAGATTTTACAGAAACCACAGTATTGTGATTTCGGAGCTTAAAAATTATTAAAATATGCATACTAACTATTTATGTCTCGCAGAAAATACGAAACGTGATTCTACATGATTATCGTAAAAGATTTTACGGAAACCACAATACTGTGATTTCGGAGCTTAAAAATTATTAAAATATGCATACTAACCCGGGTAATACACGAGCTCTCGAGGTATGCGATAATCCGCCATAGGAATTTCGAGAGTGCACTTGATGTTGGCTGACGGATACAAATCCTCGTCGTCCAGTGCTATTCTTGTGACAATATCATATTTCCCGTCGTCGCGAATCGTAATCTCAGGCTTTGTCGTGTCGTTCGTCGAGACATCGCTGAAAATATAAAAATCTAGGTCACTGGTATTATAATCATTGTAAGTGCTTCGTTTTCAACCCTTTTGCGAACTTAATGTTCAAGCTCATGATGCACTATTGTTACCATATGCGATGTGAAAAAATGAACACAAAAAAAGGCTCCATGCGATAAAAGTCGACATTCGCACTGTCGCACTCTAATTCAGTGCCTGAACTATTCACGGGTCAACGGATGCATGCATCTTCGTTAATGAATGCTTACTTGATGGAAATGTCCATGATGGGCTGAGGATAGAGTCCCTCTGCTAAGCATTTCACATCCACACCGTCAACCTCATCCTCGCTTGTCTTTTTGTACATAAGTTCGAATTTTTCCTCAGTCGCTGAAACAAAAGAGAAAATAATGCAATTGATGGTTCCACGCATTCGATGAGAATATAACATTTACAACTTGACGTATTTGATGAGTGTATAGAATTCTTTGAAAACACGTTGATTGAATTCTCAATTTTTTTTAAATACTGTAATAGTAAAATGGTTTTTATTCAATTCTTTAATGGACAAGCCTCTTTTCCGTTGACGAAATCATAATTGCTCGGTACTTTTTGGGAAAAAATCAAAAATGGAACTTTGGAATCGAAACTTCCAAATGTTTTACGGTTAGATACTGTTTGATTAGATACTGATTATTGTTAGATACATTCGATGAGAATGTACCACTTACAACTTGACGTATGGCTTCACATGCACGCATACTCTAGATTGGACAACAGCTTAACCCTCTTGGTCATATGTCAACTATTGTCCTTGTGCTCGGTACTGTGAGTACAGTAAATGTTTAAATGTTGTATAACTGACGTTACCAAAATTTACTTTTCCGCATCTGTTTTCTAGGAACTCAGAGATACCGATTCCCATATAATTCAAGAATGATTCGAATCGTTTGTAATTATTCAAAACCATATCAGTCTCTAACAATAATAATCTGCCTGGAATCTTAATAATCAATCGTGAAAGTAAGGTAAACGGCCCTGTCTCTAACACTACACGGAAAGAAATGAGTAGTTGATAAAACTGAAAAATTGGTTCTCACAACCACCCGTAATAGTTGATATAGGGCCAACTACACAGTTAGTCAAAGCGTCTACTTAGTTGGTTAAAATATCGTCGTAGAACACACGTAGCAGGACCCGTAAAAAAAATTATTAGGGATGCCCTAAGATAAACTAGTGCCCTTTCAGGCTTTAATGTGGACACCCTTAGAGGGTTTTCCATATCACTCCCAAGTAGGGCCCTGATAAGGTTTTTCTATGTTTCCATGGCGAAAGATTTGATAGGGTAACCACTTAAGGGCCCAGTCAGGCTTAAACATGGCACCAAGTTAACAAATCAATAATAATTTTGCCAGATAAGGTTCTCATAAGGCAATTCTAGGTTTTCATAGCGAAGTTTAATAAGGGCTACCCAACTAAATAATAACAAATATATATTTTTTAAGTAAATTTCTTTATTATTATAGGAAGGACTTAATAGGGCAGCCTTTAAAGGCCCCGGAAAAAAAAGCGTGACCGTCCTTTAGGAAACCCTATAAGGCTTCCACATAAGGCCCCTAATATAATTAGGGAAAATTAATCAGGGCCTTGACAAAACCTTGATAAGATTTCTTCACGGACGGTCCATAGTCATGTCAACTGTTATTCGACACCGCCATTTTGCGATTAGTTTTAACACACAAGTATGATCTTTCCAGGTGCGTTAACTTGTAAAATGTGTCGAAGGGCTGGCGTGTTGTTGTATTCCAAGCTTGTTAATTTGCAGTTAAACAAATTGGTTCAACACACATAAGGCATGTTGCAATAAACGCCCGCTATAATACCAACACACTAAAAAGTGTATTGCGCCGAAAATCGTGGAACGATCCGTTCCAGCGAGTAACCGTGTTATTTCAACACGCAAGCCAACGATCATGCCTACCAACAATGCATTTAGATACAACAACACACGTCATATGTGTGTTATCCATTGTTTCAAGACGCGTAACAACAAGCTAGTTTTTGAAATGCACTATGTACGCACCCGAACGATTCATTTACATGATATTCGTGATTATCCAAACAGTTTGTGTCCCAGATATTTCGTGTATCCACTTAATCCGGATATTCCGGGTGTCCAGATAGTTTGGGTAATTCGTATATCAAGATAATCCGCATAGTCTGTTTACTCGGGTAGTTCGCATATTTTAGGGTACACGAAAAAAAATAATGACTCGACACATAAAAAAAACACATTGGGGTAGCACAACCAATCGATTATTTTAATTCTCCTGTAATGCTGCTCATTCAAGCTGAATTTTATAACTATAAGCGCCAGAAGAATTAGGCACACGAACTGAATTTCGTTGTTGGATGACCCAACAGTTGCAATAACCAACTATGTTCCAACTTTACCGGATCGATTAGTTGATTCAAGCTTCGCAATATTTTTTAGCTTCTCAGTGATAATAAATATTTGAGGTTTGTATTAAAGTGGTTGTAGCAATCAATTTACGTGGATATCCTGGTATTTTGGACCATCTGCATCATTCAAAATTGAAGTATCATATCCGGGAGACTCGAATAGTTTGGCTCATCTGAGCATCAGACTAAAGCGGTACGTGGTACATAAAATTCAAAAAGAATGATCCTATCTGTCTTTATACAAAAAGAAACAAAATAAATGTGTACAAGACGTAATAATTATATTTTATTTAATACTCTTAAACTACGAACAACGAATCATTAAATAAGGGAACATTTTTATGTATATTGTTCTACATAAAAACATATTATTGCTTTAATGGTTTTGAGCTTTGCCTGTTACCGCATTTATTTATTCGTGACTTCGTTCTGTTGGGTTTTGTATTTGCACGAAGTTCTGGTTATCGCAAATAAATACCGAAAAGCATGAAAACCGTCCGTTAAGTTCTTTAGATCCCTGCAATTAAAGTGCAAGTACGCGTGAATTTCATATTAAGAGACCATTTGTTCTCGTCCATCTTATCAGCGGACTGTAAAAACTGCCGTTTATACCGTCGGTGACATAAAAGTCAGTGACATAAAAAAGTAGAGGACACAGAAAGCTCGAGCTGAGCGCATGACGCTACGTCCGCACAAAGTTTATGGAAGCTTTCAGAATACGTTCTTGGTAATGCAGCGGAGACTATTCCACACGGCGCAAAAGAGGAACTCACACCAGACAATATATTATGCGGTGTTACCGAGGTACGGAAAAGTTACAACATATTGCACAGTTAGGTTTGCAACGCGACAAGAAAAAATGAAATACGACTTGATGTATGATGATGTGATAGATAAATTTCGCGATGTCTCCTAAATCTTTTGTATTGGGAACTGCCTTTCAAAAGTCATATTTCGTTATATTTATTTCTCAGAGATTATAAATAGGATGGATTTATCATTTGTGGTAACAAACTTTGTACCATTAAAATTTTAACGTTTTAAATATGTAACTATGTAAAGGGCGGCATTTATTATGACAAGCAGAGTTGTGAGCCTCAAAGATTTTGTTATATTAGTATTTATTGTTTACTTGACACGATTGTTATTATAATGCAGTCTTTGTCCGCAGTTTTTATAAGACATGTATAAAAAAAAAAGAAAATTGCTAGGATTATAAAATACCCGTGAAAATCGATGAAAATTAATCCATGAAATGTAAATAATATGCTTACGTATTATTGATCAATTGGAAAAAGAATAGACCGTAATCGGTCATTTTTTTTTCACAGTTTCTCGAAATTGCATAAAATTAGTTTTCATTGAATTTATTCAAAAGTTCGAGCATCTTTTTATAACGTTAAACGATGCTATTCGGAAATCCGAATTTAACTATGAATTTTTATTTTCTAAAGTCAAGACGTAACGAAAGTGATGAATTCGACTAATTATTTTTTGTATGTGATTTTTCAGAGAAGTTACTTCATAAAAATATGTTCAACTTTTTTAAATAATTAAATAAAAAGTTACAAATTATCACGTAATTTTCTTATAAAAATAGGCATATTTACTTAATGCATTATTATATATTACATAATTTTTCGATAAATTATATGAATTTTTATTTCTTTTCATAGTTTCATATACCCAACAGTTTTTCCATTAAAAATTATGTTAATGCAATGCTTCTAACACATGTGTAAGTTGTCCTTAAGCTATGAAAGCTTAACAAAATATGATATATTTTGTTAAGCTTTCATATAGTAAATTTTTTTCAAAATCAGATGCAATATAGAAACAAAGGAAATAATGATTCGATTTAATACTTACAGTAGACAATCATCGGAGCTTCTTCATTGGCCTCATCCCGATAGTTGAAAACGTTACATTTGTAAATTCCGGTGAGTGTTATATTCGGATTGATGAACTTCATAGCTCGGTACATCTTGATAGGATCGTCGCTAACTTTGTAACCGACCTCAATGTGCGTGGAGCTTGAATCAGCCGCCGGTTCACGACCGACGTGCCACATGTAAACTAGTTCTTTGTTTTGCCACCATTTAACAACGAGACCCAAGCTCGACGAGTTTCCAAGATCATAGTCGCAATCCAGTATTACATAGTCCAATTCACCCTCTCTCACAAGTTCCGGTACGTTTATGCTGTTTATGGCCAACTGCCTCGATTCTGAAACAATACAAATTAACCGATTTAATATTGACAAGCTCTCCGACACGCTCATGCAATAATCGTATTGCACACTATTGTACTGTGTACACAGCATGAAGTAAACAATGAGGAAGCTACCCCTCACCTCGACAATGAATGTTGGAGTATTCTATATGGTGGATCAGGTGCGCGTCTATGCTGATGTAATTACACGTTTCACGTACGACTCAAAGGCCTGTACGCGTTGAAATCCGAAGTAAATATTTATTCAGAAGTCGCGAATAAAAATTATAAACCAGTATGTTTCAGTTCGAAAAAAATATTTTAAATCAAGCCTTTTTTCAGTGAAAAAATACTCATTTGTAATACCACAAGAGCTTCGAAATTATCGGATATTTACCGATATGTTCGTTGCAAACAAATGAACGAGTCAAATTTACCAGGTTAAAAAATCACAAACGCGTAGCGCGAGTGAATTTTATGGAAAACTTGACGAGCTCATTTGTGTGCAGGAAACTTTGAGGGAAATATCAGATTAATTTTGAAACTCGAGTGGTATTCGGGGGATTATTTTTCCCGTCCAAATTGCGACCATGGAATTACACTATGAGACGAAACTTACGGTTTATGTTTGGTGAAATCTTTCGACTGTCGCAATTGAATTCAATCTGTCCGTTTAACAGATGGTTAACGCGGCTGAAAGATCTTTTGATTTGTATACGTAGCAACAGAAATTTTTTTTTTTAATTATTAGTATAATTTCGTGTAGGTTGTACCACGTGACGTCTAATGGTGCAATTCTATTGGTCGAAAATTGAATGGGACAAATAATCTGAAACATTTTTTAATTTTAACAAGTTTTTTGTTCCAGCTCTAACAAAATGTTGCAAGCAAAAATATTGGAAAGATGAAAATGAAAAATTCTTCATCAATTTTTGCGTCAAAGTGTTTTTTCCCACACAATTCTGCTTCTAAAAACCTGACTTTTGTTAAGATATTTACTGATTTACTGATTTATACTACATATGTTTGATTATTTCGTCAACACTTTAATACCGATAATTTTTGAATACATCCTATTGCATCGTTAACAAATTGTATAGACATTTTATGAAAAGGGAAGTGAAGGTTATTAGCTGCTAACAGTATTCGCTGCTAAAGCGACTAAAAAAAAGTTCATCATCGAAATTCGTTACAATATATATAAAAAATCGAAGTAATGGGGCATTATGTTCTTTACGTTTTCAGGCAAACCTTTATAAACAATTTTTATTTCCTCAATTTTGTTTTGAATTTAATAAAAAATTCCAACACTAGTGGCGTTAAATATCCGAATATTCTGCGAATCTTACATTATTCATAAAATAACATAAATTAAATGAGCAACACTGTGCACAACAAAAAAAATCGTTCTTTGCGTAATAAATATTTAAAAAAATCTATTGATTCAAAATCCAAACTAAGCATAATTTGAATTTTCGTTTTAATTGAATTAAGTTAATTTCCTTTATAACATTAAATTTCCAATAACTTCATACATTTTAAACTCTATCCCGATAAAATAGAGTAAAATGGCGATTTGACTACATTTGTAAATACTCCCCTAAAAGCGCGACCCTTCGATTCCACATGCATAATTAAATAAAATATAATAAACCACAGTGAACTAGAATTACGATACCCTAAAAGGGTAAACAAGAACAGAAAATAAATCCAGGATGAAAACACACTAATTTTCTGCTACCTGAAGAATGTTCAGGGCCGCACTTTTTTCAATTTCCCCAAAAAAAAAAATCTCTCTCTAATGTAAAGTGCATTGCTAATATTAAATATTCGTAAATTCGCATTTAAAAGAGTAGTTGGACACAATAGGCTCAAAATATGGAATTTTTCGTGACACGATCGTTTTCCCTGTGCCCTTAGCCCCGAGGTCGACCCCGCTAAATTATGTATTCGGTCAACGGGTGAGTAAAAAAAAAGGTAATAAAGAATTCTCGTTGAACAAGCTCGTGTCGTTCAGGAAATTTTATTTATTTTTTTATTTTTTCATCAAGCTCGTTGCAAGCGTATGCTGTCGCCGCTCATAGATACCAGTCACGAAATTGGCTGGACCTCTGGCACGCCGTTATAACCAGCACCATTGACCACCCTCTGTTGCTTCTGTCGTTGCTGCACTATATATATATATATATATATATATATGTATATGTGTGCAGCATGTACGTACTATGGCATCAGACATTACGTATTCTCTCATTCCCACCTACACACGTGCACACGTTGTATAGAACGAGGCATTAGTATCAACTACATGAATGCAGAATGCATATATGTGCAATAGTAGAGCAGCAGGCTGCACCTCTCGTCTCGTACCATTACTGGCCATCGTGGGGCGAGGGGGTGGGCCATGGTGTTTACCATACTGGTCTGCATTATACACGAATACCCTCTACGTATACCCACGTGTGACAAACGTATGCTCGAAAATTTCACGAGGCATTGTGAAATATGTAAAATACACAGGGAGCGCTATATATATGTCTATGTCTATGTATGTATGCATGGATATATATATACATATGTATAGTACACAATCATAACACGTCATTATAATAGTACGTATAGATGTGGCTACGTATTCAATGAAGGTACTGCCCATGTGCGTGATGGTAGTTCAGGATTAATGTACCGCAATCGACAGTTAACCCTTCAATAACGGCTTAATTGCGGAAACAGTGGAGAGTGTAATAATAGAGCAGAGGGCATTGGTCAAAAATGTTTGTTCTCTTCATGAATCTACGGAACGACATTGTTTTATTGAATTTCAATTTTTAGGTAGTGGAATTTGCTTTGATATTGTTGAACCTTCGTCCAACTGTTCGAAAGCCCTTGGGTCAGATTAAAAATCATTTCATTTAAATGTTGGGCACTATCGAATCATAATAGGCAAAAAATCAGGAGTGTGATGTTTTTGGAAAAATTCACTTTGAGGTCGTTACAACATAAGTCTTGTTTTCAGGCAAATATTGAGAAAGAGCATTTTTATGTTAGAATCAAAGGGCTTATTACATCGAAAAAGTGGTCTAAAAAAAGTGTACGGATGTGTGTATTTATTTGAATGGTGATTTTGCGAGACGAACATTGAAAAGTCAGGTTAGAACATTTTTATCCCTACACTCTGAAAATCAAGCGTGTTGCAAGTGTGTTATTTTCTGTTTTTTTCATTATGACGCCTTTTTCCACACCTCGAAGCGTGTTCCATTTACGTATCGTTACCATGGATGAGCAACACGCTTGGAAGTGTGTAAAAAAGCGTCATAATGTCAAAGATAGGAAATAACACACTTGCAACACGCCTGGGTTTTCGAGTATACGGAAAAAAGTAAAGCAACCACAAATTGCGCATGCGCCAACCTGTCTTAACAACGCTGCTACGGAATTAGCCACTTTCCTCCTTTACAGCTGGCATAAAAAGACTCGGATTTCATGCACGTGTTACAAAAATGTATTTTTCGAACCTTTTTCAATACTTCTAAATTCATTTTATACTGCATTGTGAGATCGAAGAAGTGAAGTGTGAAGTGAGATGTGATATCAACCGCGAATATAATAGATCTTTCGCGTGCGGAATTGCGCAACGGGAAGTCGCTAGCGAGTATCCCATTCATATACCAATTAATGAATTGGGTCACGACGTGGGCTTGTAAGGCTGTCGACTCATCCCAGTCGTTCGTAAACTCTTTAAATACCATGAGGCACATACTCGTACTTACTTGCGATCACTAAGACAATTTATAATCAGTTTCTTTTTATGTGCAATCCCAGGGAGAAAAAAAGTAGTTGGGCACACGCAAGAAGTGGTTGTGCGGACTCACTTTTCGCAAAACTACGCGTTTGATCAACAAGCTAAGTACTCGATGCACTGAAAGAAAATTATGGTATAAGTAACCATAAAGTGACAACTATTCATTTGCAGTGGGTACAAACATAGTTGTTACCACTTAATCAGTTGTCACAACTATTCTTATAGTCACCGTAACTATAAAGGGACTAAAAATCAATAGTTGTCACTTTATATTTAACTGTACTATGAAGATTTCTCTCAGTGTGTATATACGAAATGTATTGGATTATTCATTATCAGGCGTATGAACGGTGTTTAATTATTTGATGCGGGCCATACGCGCAGCAGATAGTCTCATTTGAAACGATTATTAAAATTGCTGAATTGGATAAATTATGTAAATAGGAGGATCAATGAACTGAAATGATTGCGATAAATGAAATAAGATCATTCACATTGATATGAAAGCTTGAACGAAGATGATTAATTAAATTGATATTGTGAATGCATTGAATTAATTATTAAACTAGATATTATTTATGAATTGCAAGAATTACTAAGATGAATATTAATAATGTGATTGATTATTAAAATGAAATATGATAATATTGCAATGAAATAAATATAATTATGAATAATGATTTATGAAGTGGATAATAGAACTTGATATGAAAGATGAAATTGATATAGATTATATATATGGATAAAAAAATGTTATCACCCTGATAGATAAAAATGAACGCCGTGAGTCGCGCGTTATATTTCCAAAAAATGTATTGATGTATTGAATATGCCCTATAATTCCCGATTAGGAATATAGGAATTGTGCTATTTTTTATATTTATCATGTATGTGAAGAATAAGCGCCCATGAGTGTGAGGATATCGTGCTTTTATATTCACTTTACATTTCTGAATTTTTATGATGTTACACTCGAGTTCCAATACTCTCATATACATATACACAATTATTATAAATAAATGAATCAACTAGTACAATTAACATGAATTATTGACAATATTTATGTAATACAAATTTATTAGAGCATTTATTCCATCGGATTGGAGGCCGACTCACATAGTGGCATCGCAGACACGAGACACAGTGGAGACTACACTGTGAAATTGATTAATTTATCGGTGCAACAAATAAAGTCTATAAAACAAGAATAATACGTATTGTGAGCGTATAATATTAGCTTTAATATATTGGTTTGTTGGTGACTTCGAAGTCAATATTGTTACGTCGAACTTAAATATTAATATCTTGAGGAATAATTATTTAATCTGATATTCAAAAGGTACAATTACCATAAATTATTGACAATATTTATGTAATACAATTTTATTAGAGCATTTATTCCATCGGATTGGAGGCCGACTCACATAGTGGCATCGCCGACACGAGACACAGTGGAGACTACACTGTGAAATTGATTAATTTATCGGTGCAACAAATAAAGCCTATAAAACAAGAATAATACGTATTGTGAGCGTATAATATTAGCTTTAATATATTGGTTTGTTGGTGACTTCGAAGTCAATATTGTTACGTCGAACTTAAATATTAATATCTTGAGGAATAATTATTTAATCTGATATTCAAAAGGTACAATTACCATAAATTATTGACAATATTTATGTAATACAATTTTATTAGAGCATTTATTTCATCGGATTGGAGGCCGACTCACATAGTGGCATCGCCGACACGAGACACAGTGGAGACTACACTGTGAAATTGATTAATTTATCGGTGCAACAAATAAAGCCTATAAAACAAGAATAATACGTATTGTGAGCGTATAATATTAGCTTTAATATATTGGTTTGTTGGTGACTTCGAAGTCAATATTGTTACGTCGAACTTAAATATTAATATCTTGAGGAATAATTATTTAATCTGATATTCAAAAGGTACAACTAACATGAATTATTGACAATATTTATGTAATACAAATTTATTAGAGCATTTATTTCATCGGATTGGAGGCCGACTCACATAGTGGCATCGCCGACACGAGACACAGTGGAGACTACACTGTGAAATTGATTAATTTATCGGTGCAACAAATAAAGCCTATAAAACAAGAACAATACGTATTGTGAGCGTATAATATTAGCTTTAATATATTGGTTTGTTGGTGACTTCGAAGTCAATATTGTTACGTCAAACTTAAATATTAATATCTTGAGGAATAATTATTTAATCTGATATTCAAAAGGTACAACTAACATGAATTATTGACAATATTTATGTAATACAATTTTATTAGAGCATTTATTTCATCGGATTGGAGGCCGACAAACATAGTGGCATTGCAGACACGAGACACAGTGGAGACTACACTGTGAAATTGATTAATTTATCGGTGCAACAAATAAAGCCTATAAAACAAGAACAATACGTATTGTGAGCGTATAATATTAGCTTTAATATATTGGTTTGTTGGTGACTTCGAAGTCAATATTGTTACGTCGAACTTAAATATTAATATCTTGAGGAATAATTATTTAATCTGATATTCAAAAGGTACAACTAACATGAATTATTGACAATATTTATGTAATACAAATTTATTAGAGCATTTATTTCATCGGATTGGAGGCCGACTCACATAGTGGCATCGCAGACACGAGACACAGTGGAGACTACACGCCAGCACGCCACCGAGTGAACCTCTCCTTCGATGGAGAACACACATCTGGAATAGTAAAGCGCTACATCTATGAAAATCGTGTACTTATACAGAACGTATACTGCTGTGACTAGCGATGTACTCGTGTCGAAAGCGTACATATAAACGCTTTGACGACAACGACAAAGAAGACGTCCACAAGCACGATGACGACGTCGACGTCGACGGCGACATGAGGGGTGCACGTTTCACTCTCTCACCCGCTTATCACAGTCCCGAATCACCCACCCCTATAACTCGCGCCACGTTTATTGTTGAACTTCCCTCTTTCCCTATCCTCTCTTCTCCCTCGCTCTCTCTCTTTCTCTATCTTTCTTTCTCCTTTCTCTCTTTCTACATCTGCTGGTACTATAGAGTTGAGCCGGTGCACTCGTCGAGTGTTCACCGAGGTGTCGGCGCTGATTAACTTGGTCGCATGCAAATTGTTCTCGCGAAGCGCAAACCCCCAAGACCTTTATATAGTATGCGTGGGCGGTATGTGTACGTAAAGGTACGTCGCGCCCTGTTGCCCCTCCTTTCTTCCTTCCTTCCTTCCTTCCTTCCTACGTACCTAAGCTACCCTTATACACTACTCCCAACCCTCGGCTCATTTTCGAGTGCATAAAGCTTTTCCTCTCCAGCCAACAGCTCACTCTTTCATTCATTCTCTCGTGGTTATTTCATCGACCTCCCTTGACACCTCTCAGCCTCGAATACACCAACGAAATATTCAAATGTATTTGCATAACAGCCACCTTCGAGAGCCCTTTTATATTAATAAGTCAATGGACAACTCGCGATGGGCTTCTGTACGGGAAAGTTGCTTTACTTGTTTATTGGGCTTTATCGTTTTTATTTATGTATTTATTTGGTCATTTGTTGGTAGACGGTGAAATGTTCCATTTACAATTTTACATAGTTTAACATAATAAATCTTTGGTGTTATTGTTCAAAGGAATAAGAGAATTAATATTTCACGCTGTGTGCATTAACAGAATGATTATTAAGATGGTGAAAGGACGGTAAAGCGTTGACTAGTTGGAAGGTTGATTAGATTCTGTTGCTCGAAGCGTAGAATTTTATTTGACGCCACCGTCATGAAGCGAAGGGCGGTTCTTCTTAAGAAAATTTCATGATCGATTTTATTTCTTTCATTTATTTTATTCATGTTATTCAACCGCCCTAACAGCTAAGACCGTATTTTGTTGACAAAATATAGTTTGATTGCATGGTTGACACTGTACTGAAAGAATGTTCTGACAAACTTAGACTATTAAAACTGTTTACAATCAGCGCGGTTTGGGTATATAAAATTTAACGATAATGTCAAATTCGTTTCTTAGAAAATTCTTTGCAATTTCATTTTCTCAAAGAATTTATGAGTTAACGTGATTTTAATTTAAAAACAATGGTTTTCGTCGTCACGAAATATCCACTATAAACTAAATCATTTTTTTTCCAAGTTTAATCAATATTTTTCGTCACCGATGTCGAAAAAAATGTCTGTTTAAAAAAAAAGTTTTGAAAAATGATCATTATTTTGTATTCTCATTCGACGAAGTAGTAGGATTATTCTTTATGTGATTTGAATTTTCCAGAAATTTGACTCTGATAAAAAATAAAGTTGCAAAGATGAATTTTGAAAATTGCTTTCTTATTGATGTTATTTCCGTATGTCAATAAGATGATTTTTTAATATTCTGAATGATGAAAATAATATATATTCCGAATGTGCTTTTTGTTCTAATTAAAGATCCATAGCAGAATCCGAATATGTTTTTTCTTCAAATTAAAAATCCACAGCAGAATCTGAATATGTTTTTTCTTCCAATTAAAAATCTATAGCAGAATCCAAATATGTTTTTTCTTCCAATTAAAAATCCATAGCAGAATCCGAATATGTTTTTTCATTCAATTAAAAATCCATAGCAGAATCCGAATATGTTTTTTCATTCAATTAAAAATCCATAGCAGAATCCGAATATGTTTTTTCTTCCAATTCAAAATCCATAGCAGAATCCGAATATGTTTTTTCTTCCAATTAAAAATCCACAGCAGAATCCGAATACATTTTTTCTTCCAATTAAAAATCCACAGCAGAATCCGAATATGTTTTTTCTTCCAATTAAAAATCCATAGCAGAATCCGAATATGTTTTTTCTTCCAATTAAAAATCCATAGCAGAATCCGAATATGTTTTTTCATTCAATTAAAAATCCATAGCAGAATCCGAATATGTTTTTTCTTCCAATTAAGAATCCACAGCAGAATCCGAATATGTTTTTTCTTCCAATTAAAAATCCACAGCAGAATCCGAATACGTTTTTTCTTCCAATTAAAAATCCATAGCAGAATTATCAAGAAGCCAAATTTCGGCGACAACAGCGGTTAAGCCGGAGCGATCGAGTACCCTAACGGGCAAAATGCTCACGCAGAAATTCATCGAGTTTAATTAGCAACGAGCCAGCGGCTGGTCACAGAGTTCAACAACTGGAGTGGCTATGGTCAGCCTACTTCCTACACATTTCATACGCTCCCCAGGATTAATTATAATACCAAGTTAATTAAGCATCCAATAGGATAGCCCAACGTACCAGAGGGTTTGCGAAAGAGAGTAAGGCTTAAAAAAAACTTGCGGACAATTGAGTGTTTAAGCTGTGGAAAGCGATCCTTTACTCGATCTCTCGATAAACTCTTTCCTGTCCCGCCACCCTCCACCCACCCTCGATCTCTAACTCGCCATCGCTAACCACAGTCGTCTCCACCACTTCTCGCGGTCGAAACTACAGAGCCGACACAGCGAGGATTGTAAGTGAGAGTGAATGGTTGAATAAAATAGGAATAAAAAAATAAAAAAACAAATAGAAAAGACTCGAATTTTCCGCAACATTGAAAATCGATCACCCGCAGTTCGTTGAGGGAGGTCCGATGCTACTTTCCATCTCACTCTCTTTTCTCTTCTGTCCGGGGGGCAAAAACGAGAGCATATAAACTCTTTAAACGCTTTTTTACCAATCGCAATTTCCAGGAGAAGCCACGTGGAAATAACGGAATTAAAAGGGAGCTGCTGCGGGTATGCTCTGTGCTGGCAAACTGTATATAGCGCTTTAAATTTTCGGTGAATATTCATGAAACGATCTTTTACGTTTTTGCTTCTCTGGTAGTATCACTGTGCCCTCATCGCCTCTACCATATTTAATATATATATATAGCCCAGTCTAAAGCTCTCAACAAGACGTTTCTCCCGTCTTGGTCTTAATATTAAGTCAGATGGCATGATATTATCACAGGCCAAACGATCATCCTCTTGGGAACGTTAATCTTTAAGGCCATTTCTTTTTCTTTTTTTAATATATAGGTTATCGCTGTTTGCTTTTATAGATACCGACCAATGGCGTTCCAGTCACTAATTGTCGTCTTTAGCGACTGTCTGCAATATACTAAGAATATAAATATTCGAAATGGCACATTTAGAGAATAATTTAAATGGTTATACCGAACTGCTTTCTCAAGCTTGACTATATTATTAATGAACTTTTATTTTAAAAAAGGTCGATGCTATAAAAAAAATGTATGAGTACATTTACAGTGTCAGAATCGACGGGTGTAGTAACGCAGCGAAATAAACCATAAAATTAAATAGATAGACGTTTATTATTCACCTGACTATTATAAACTGTTGAAATGTTAAAATTCTGACTATTTTCATGATTGCTTAATTTCGTTACAATATTGCCTTTGTTTCGTCTTCCCTCCAAAACCCTTTTGTAGTATTATACGTTCTACACTATAATTTGCACGATAATCGATTATCTATAATTGGCATTACTGTTTCTCCTGGAGGATTCCGAAGGATTATCCGTAGGGTCATTTGGGCTGTTTGCAATATTCAGTATGCTGGATGTGCAGGCTACTCAAAAGATTATAACCGGATCGATATGAACAGATGGACTAGGGGAATGTTATATCTTCGGCTCATTGGATCGAAATTTAATTGCTCTCGCTCCGGAGAAAAGACTCTCGATTTCTCAAACTATACAAATTCCATAGAAGGCACCACTCACAGGGTATAGCTCTTTTCTTCTGTTTTCCGTCGGCTCGGTGCTTCCCGAAAGCGCGCAACTTTTCTCAGCTCGACGAAGCGCACCAGACGGGCCAGAGGAAAAGAAGCAGCGCCAGCAGCGAGAGTGGAGAAGCTTGGTAGAAGAAGAGAGTCGCTACGAAACGAGTTTCGTCCATGATATCTTAACCCCATCGCGAACTAATTCCGAACAAACTCGCGGAGGGTAGTTTGGCGTTGGCCGTGCACTGTACAAGCGGCTACCAGTCGCTATATCTTTGCACAGTTCGACGTCGGACCTACGGCACCCAATTCACCCCGCGGACTTCCGCGTCCCTCGTTCCGCCGACTTTACCAAGTACTGCAGCCAGAGAAATCGAGATTTCAAACGTACTTCCCTTTTGTTTTACTTGTTACTCGCTACTTATTGTAATTCCCTTCCAATTACCGACGAGTTTTGTTATTAAACAATTATACATTTAATAATATCATTATTTTGTTCCGCCTTATTATTATAATCCGATAAGTTACTGAAAGGAAAGGGAATTATGGTCGATTGAATCAATGTCGATAATACCTCGAGTCAAGCTGGTAGGAAACGATCATTAACCAGAAGACCCAATGAATGAACGTTTTTTATGCACGAACTCTTATTTACGGCGTTCATTCAGTGGTACACGGAAAAAAAATCATTGATTCAATAAAACCTTGGTTTGCGGGCTGTGAAAAACATGCGATTTCAATTCAATTTCACTTCCGATTCCTACAATTTCTTATGATGTTGAAAGAATAACTTAAATGCAGGCAAAAAATATTTTATTGTTTCGATGTTGAATTGGGTTGTGAGAATAACAACTGGGGTTAATTTAAAAATGTTGTTTTTGGCAGCCAGCAAAACATGAGACTGCCAAAAATAACATTGAATCAATGGTATTTTTTTCCGTGTAGGTTGGCGCTACACCTCAACTCATATTGATATATTTTTAGTTCTCTGTATTACAGGTCAACTTGGTTAAAGTTCTACTAAAATAGCTATCGACGGACGAGATTGATTCATACACTGAGAGGAAATTATGGTATTACTAACCATAAAGTGACAAGTATTCATGTGTAGTTGGTACAAACATAATTGTTACCACTTAATTAGTTGTCACAACTATTTTTATAGTCACCTTAACTATAAAAGGACTAAAAATCAATAGCTGTCACTTTATACTTAACTGTACTATGACAATTTCTCTCAGTGTATACCGAAGAATCGTGTTCCGAAAGAATTGTAATCAAGTTGAGTTGTATTTAGTAAAAATTTAAAAGTGAATTTCAGATCGATGGATAGATAGGAAGGACGCATATTTAACTAGATCATAAATTTATTCACATCAATACTTTCACAAGTGTCGAAAGGCGTTTCAAAAAAAGTCGTGAAAAAATTTACAAAGAGTGTGGCGAAAAAAGCTCAAGTCTCGGCGATCGGAAGTCTCGTCTTGAGTATTTAATAGCGTCTTATTGAAAAGGGTTTCACTGAGTCTTAGTAAGAATCTTAGCAAGAGCCTCGGTCGAAATCTCCGTAAAAGCTACGACTAAAATCTCCGGGATATTTAAATAAAGCCAGTAACGGTACTTTTCGTCTCACGTTTAAGAATATGCCCAATTTATTTTCCGAAATTGATTAAACCACTCAAGATTCTCTATTCAAAAATCTTTCGAAAAAATGATTCAGTGAGGAGACTTGCATCAGATCCAACATGGCGGCACTTTCACCAGTAAATTACAGAGCCTCTCAAATTGGATTAATCCAATTAAGGTTACAACGGAAAATCGATGTTACAAAATCACTCGGTAACTAATACTTCTCTAATAACATGGCGCCAAAAAAAAAAAATAAACGTAGGGTAGGTCAGTAAGTTGGCGTACAAGGTGTTACAGTATTTAGGCGACGTTTAAGGATTTCGTGTTCGCAATAGGTTTGGAGCAACCAAGAGTCATGACTCGAAGCTCTCATGTTTTTCACACACAGATTGAACAGAGCTTCATGTGGCCTGTACCTATAGCCTAATACATACCGCACCGGTTATATTAGCCGCGAAAGAGCAGGTAGCTGGGCGTGTTTCTCGCACGCGGGGCCAGCAGTCTGCTGCCACACGAGGTATACGCTCCCTCGGCTCTGCTCTCGTGGAAATGTGCGGAAAGAGCAGTAGGGGCACTGGAGTCGAGAAATGAGACGGCCAAGACGGCAGGAGCTAGCTATAGATCGCTCTCAGTTAACGGTTGAAATTATAAGGGTCGCGAGGCGTCATAGCTACAATTCACGAGGTGGCATGTGAAAGGAGCGTTACTCTTACTGCTACCACCCGGCGCTGCTGCTGCAACCGCTGCTGCTACTACTACTACTACTAGAACTAGTACTACTACTACTGCTGAGCTGCTGCTGGTGCTGGCGCAATGCCTTTTATATATACCACATCCCAGTATCGTATATCATATATGTATGTATATATATATAAATGCTGTAGTAAAACCACCAGTCGGAACAGAACACAGTACATAGCATAGACGAGTATCAAGAGTAGTAGTAATAGGCACAGAACACAGAACCATCCAGTTTCTGCAACTGCGTGGTGTCGTAATCCACGCACGTCAAAGACCGGGGCTAATTGCACTGATTTCGATATTGCAATTATTTTATTTTAGAACATGAAAAACACTTCTTTAATCGACACTGGTGCACTGAGAGAAATAGATACTACCCGATAGTAAAAATATACTATCGAATAGTATATTGGATGCTTCGTAGGGATCATTCTCTGGAGTGCAACAGTTAGTATAATTATAGTAATGGTTAATATCTGATTGTACCAAGTGCATTCCGTATAATAAACCCTTACAATACACACAATACACGGTACTATCCGAATACTACCCGATAGTATATAATATTTGGTGTATCGGATATTAAAAATCTTAGTATCTATTTCTCTCAGTGTGGTTGCACGGTCGGTGTGCGGCTCTGACACCTCCCGAATTAAGCAGCATTGTTTGCGACCATAACTTGGATGGGTGACCGCTTAGCCATGCACCGGCTGGCTCAGCCAGTGAGCAGGAGGTCCGTTTTTCTGAGGCCTCGGTGTTTACACTTAAGCAAGTTACTTTCGTGTTTACACCGGGAAGTCAGAAGAATATACGGCCGTCTCTACCGGTACCGGTTTTCCGCAGTTTCCCCGTGACCTCGGAAAATGCGGTACAGTGAGAGAAAAATATGGTAATTTTAAAAATAATACAGTTGGACTGACGATAATCTAACTATAAACTATAATTCCCAGGAGGAACGTCTATATTTTATCGTTATGGCAAATATAAGAAAATAGTTGGATAAACCACTAATATAATTCCCAGGAGGAACATCTATATTTTATGGTTATAGCAAATATAATTATTGTAGCAATTATCAAAATGATAATAGTTCCGAAGACTATCTTAATAGTTTCAAATATGCCGTTTTGTTGCACATACGATTTCAACGTTTGTTTCCAATAACCTTACAACTATCGTTTATTGAACCATATTATCATCGCTTCAACCATAAAACATTGTAAGCCTTCCTATATTCGTTTCACCATGTGAAATCGTTAAATAAACGATATGCTTTTCTCTCAGTGTAGCAAATAGTGTACCGCAAATTAGTCGCAGCTACTAACTCGATCTGTGAAGTGATGTCTTCGCGATTGGTTAGTGAAAAATAGTACGTGAGACCATCGAGTTGGTCCTGTAACCAATCGCACGACAAGTTTCTATGAGCATCAACTAGTTACATTTAAAAAACTACTAGTATCTATAACCAAGGATTAGGTTCTATAACCAACGAATAGTTGTCACAACCCACCAAGTAGATGACAGTATATCAACTCCTTCGAGTGGTTGTCGGAAAACATTTATTGGTTTCTTCATCTCCTTATTTTTCTTACTATAGAAATCGGGTCAATCTATCGGGCCGACACTCAACGTTATTAAAGTCCCACTTTTTCATCAAAATAAATGTAATTGAAGTTCGATATGTCCTCATTTTTTTACAAAACTTTCAAACGTCAATTTATGTGACCATATTTGCGGACATTAAGCAGACATCAAGCAAAACTTCCTATGTAAATAAAGCCAACATTACTTGAACTTTCTCATGAAATTGGCTTGCAAAAACCTCGAGGTAGTAAAAAATGATGCAATCTGCATGGTTTTACTTTGGAGTCCATTTTCCTCAGGTAAAAAATAACCATTGCTGGTTATTTTGTTACATAAATATCCGGCTGTTTGAGTAAAACACTATGTACAGTAGACAACTTATTTTTTTGTTTTTTTTTCTTCAACCCTGACCGTGAGTCAACAAACCCCGGTCTCTTCCGTGTTGTAGTAGCCACGGAGACCGGCAAAGAGGTGTATATGAAAGCTACCCTTTTGTATAATGCCATATACATCTACTATATACTTAAACTGTAGTTTATATATAGTATACTCTGTAGTTTTGCGGCGGGGGTGGTGGGGGTACACGTGCACCCCCCACGTGGATGTTAGCTGGTGCCGTACGTCCGACGACGCTCGCAACTCACCCTCCTTCAACCCTATGCGAGCACGAGTGAGCTGTGATTACATAGTTGCCGCAGCTACCATCTACGTCTTCATCTGTTCGAGAAGACTCCGCCCTTTGGCTTCTCCCATATAGCATTTTCTCTTTCTCCACGTACTTCTCTCTTGTGTGCTGCTCGCTCTTCGCTAGGAGAACTATAATTGAGTTGCCCTGCTGCCCACCCACCCACCGTGCGCCGGCCACTTTCCCGATATACCGCAGCTACTGCTACCACTCTGCAGTTCCTCCTTACACAAGCAACTGAACTTGTATTAGACTGCTACTGCTACTGCTTCTATTGCTACTGCTACTGCTACTGCTACTGCTACTGCTACTGCTACTGCTATTGCTACTGCTACTGCTACTGCTACTGCTACTGCTACTGCTACTGCTACTGCTACTGCTTCTACTACTACTAACTACTACGACAATAACAACAACTACAAATACTAATACTGCTTACCAACTACTACAGTATAAATCTCTGATAAGCGGTCACTGCGAGGCTCTGAGATTTCGAAAAATCGATGATCTTTTTTTAAATTATTCCCTTTCCGCGTAACTTAAGAGGCAGTGGTACACCGCCAGAAATTTCGACGCGCAATGCTAAACGCCTATAGATATGTCTCTCTTTCTAACATAGCTCTGTCTCTCTCGCACTATTTTTATTTTAATTCTTAAAAATAAACGGCTATGTCGAATGAGGAGCCAGAAGCTTAGCCCAATGTTACGATACTCCTGCGTATCCTCTAAAAATTGAAACTGATCTTACAGGGTGGAGAGGGCGATATTCTGAGCTTCGAAAATTCATAACTAGAAAGCTATCGATCTAAACGAAAAATTTGTAAGCACTTTTTCTCTTCCGAATGATCTGAAGATAGGGAAAAAATATACGCGAACGTCAATATATCGTATCTGTAACTTAGGGACAAGAATTTATTGAGAGCCGCATTCATGTACGTGTTGATCAAATGGGAAATCTGAACATCCTTTGAGTCACCTCTGAAAAATTTTTGATCACGCTTAAATTTTAAGGAAAGTTGCTTAAAGGTACAAACTATAGTTTGAAACGATGCAAATTGAAAAAAATAAATGAAAAATTCGACACACACTAATGTATATAGTGTATACATAGCATAGGTTTTGCTATTGCTGCAAACATCTATACACTGTACCTTGTCAATGTCAGACCAGTGCGGCACCAGTCCTAATGTACTTACAGCAGCCGTTATCCCTATAATCGAGGTTATGGTTATCGATATAAGCATGTCCTCAAGTAACATGAAGACGTGGCAATGTTGACTGTGCGCCCAAATACACGCCGAATGCAAAATTATCGTTCGATGAAAGCAACTATCGGTGAAGAGTCGGCAGGTGAACCAGACGATGGGAAAGCAAGAAACGGTGATGTTTCGGACTCATCAACTAATATACTACTCCTCGACCTGGATAAGTCTAACCAAGTAACTCGCGATATCCCTTCGATAAATCAAAAGGGATCAATTCATAAGCCATCGACGACGCAGTGAGCTCCGTAAATTTAAGTGATTTATAAAAGTCTATATCCACAGGTATTTATTTACGCAGGTAATGTCTGATATCTATTTATTGCCTTGAGTTACCGTGTGTAGCGGGCCAGTACGGGTCTGCAGAAAACGCAGTACTGGGTCGGGATGGTCATCCAGTAATGGCACACCGTCAACAACGGATTCGATCTGAGCCGAGGTTACATGCTTGGCGGAGCATCGGGTCGACTCTTGGATAGAGCATCGGATTAGTACTGGAAGCCCAGCGCAGCGCTCTACCAATCACTAAGCCCTACTTGGAGAGCAACGGAATTCTCGCGTGTGTATCACTGCCTCCTAGAGGCCATAAAAAGACATACAAGAATGCGACTAATTTATTCGTTTCACCAAAATGTTATTCTTAGTTCCATCACTCAATTCTCACTATTGCTTCCTCATACACCGATAAAAAAAATTGGTAATACCAACCGAATCTGCGGTTACGAGTGGCGAAACAAATATTTTGTTGATTCGAAGAAATATTCGTTTCAATCAACCAAATATTTCGTTTGAAAGCGTAGCGAAACAAATATATCTTTCCATGACGAAAGGATATTTACTTCCAAAGGTTGGTCATACAAATAGCGAAACAAATATATATTTGGTTGATTGGAACGAATATTTTTTCGAATCAACCAAATATTTGTTCCGCCACCCGTAACCGCAGATTGAGTTGGTAATACCAATTCTTTTTATCGGTGTAGAGGGAGCTTTGTTTTTATTTTTGAATTATCAAATATTGGGTAAAGTAAAAATATTTATTTTTCGAAAAGTAGAACAATGAGGGTCATAATAGATGTCTGATTTTCCAATTTTAATGTGTCTACAAACATGGCTTTCTTTGGACGTCAAATTAAGAAGACTATGAGGAGGTTAATTCGACGGCTGATCGTTTAGAGAAGTTGCACTGTTAGACTATCCTAGAACTACTAAAGCGTTCACTCGGGGATGAAAAGGTTTGCCCTCTGCACAGGAAACGTAGTTACGAGTGGCGAAACAAATATTTGGTTGATTCGAAGAAATATTCGTTCCAATCAACCAAATATTTTGTTTGAAAGCGTAGCGAAACAAATATATCTTTCCATGACGAAAGGATATTTACTTCCAAAGGTTGGTCATACAAATAGCGAAACAAATATATATTTGGTTGATTGGAACGAATATTTTTTCGAATCAACCAAATATTTGTTCCGCCATCCGTAACCGCAGATTCAGTTGGTAATACCAATTCTTTTGATCGGTGTAGAGGAAGCTTTGTTTTTATTTTTGAATTATCAAATATTGGGTAAAGTAAAAATATTTATTTTTCGAAAAGTAGAACAATGAGAATCATAATAGATGTCTGATTTTCCAATTTTAATGTGTCTACAAACATGGCTTTCTTTGGACGTCAAATTAAGAAGACTATGAGGAGGTTAATTCGACGGCTGATCGTTTAGAAAAGTTGCACTGTTAGACTATCCTAGAACTACCAAAGCGTTCACTCGGGGATGAAAAGGTTCGCCCTCTGCACAGGAAACGTAGTTACGAGTTGTGAAACAAATATTTGGTTGATTTAAAGAAATATTCGTTCCAATCAACCAAATATTTCGTTTGAAAGCGTAGCGAAACAAATATATCTTTCCATGACGAAAGGATATTTACTTCCAAAGGTTGGTCATACAAATAGCGAAACAGATATATATTTGGTTGATTGAAACGAATATTTTTTCGAATTAACCAAATATTTGTTCCGCCATCCGTAACCGCAGATTCAGTTGGTATTACCAATTCTTTTTGTCGGTGTAGAGGGAGCTTTGTTTTTATTTTTGAATTATCAAATATTGGGTAAAGTAAAAATATTTTTTTTTCGAAAAGTAGAACAATGAGGGTCATAATAGATGTCTGATTTTCCAATTTTAATGTGTCTACAAACATGGCTTTCTTTGGACGTCAAATTAAGAAGACTATGAGGAGGTTAATTCGACGGCTGATCGTTTAGAGAAGTTGCACTGTTAGACTATCCTAGAACTACCAAAGCGTTCACTCGGGGATGAAAAGGTTTGCCCTCTGCACAGGAAACGTAGTTACGAGTTGTGAAACAAAAATTTGGTTGATTCGAAGAAATATTCGTTCCAATCAACCAAATATTTCGTTTGAAAGCGTAGCGAAACAAATATATCTTTCCATGACGAAAGGATATTTACTTCTAAAGGTTGGTCATACAAATAGCGAAACAGATATATATTTGGTTGATTGGAAGGAATATTTTTTCGAATCAACCAAATATTTGTTCCGCCACTCGTAAACGCAGATTCAGTTGGTAATACCAATTCTTTTTATCGGTGTAAAGGGAGCTTTGTTTTTATTTTTGAATTATCAAATATTGGGTAAAGTACAAATATTTATTTTTCGAAAAGTAGAACAATGAGGGTCATAATAGATGTCTGATTTTCCAATTTTAATGTGTCTACAAACATGGCTTTCTTTGGACGTCAAATTAAGAAAACTATGAGCAGGTTAATTCGACGGCTGATCGTTTAGAGAAGTTGCACTGTTAGACTATCCTAGAACTACCAAAGCGTTCACTCGGGGATGAAAAGGTTTGCCCTCTGCACAGGAAACGTAGATTATCGATAAATTGCCAGAGATATTTCTACGTCTTTTTCTCGTCTTCTTCCCTTTATCTTCACCACAACAGACTTTAGTCTCACCCCCGCATAGCCACTACCACCACGTATATATATATATAGATCTACACCGCATCAGAAGCAATGCGGCAAATCCCATATTCCCAACGCGGCAGCTCCTAATGATTAAAATTCGATTACGAGCTCTTCGAGCTCTTGATCTCGAAAGACTTTTATAAGACGAGCTCTCAAGCTCCCAATTGACTTCACGCAGTCCATCGCATTTATTACCGAAGCTCCCTGAGGATTTCCGCAATGTTCCCTCATCAATATTTTCTTCTCTGCGTTCTACACAGATGATACATGATAACGATTTTCTATCTATACCCATCAAAAATTATCGTGATTGATTAACTGATGCTTCAACGGTCAGACCAAAACTCTGAACCCAGAAACAAGAAATTTCGAGAGCATACTCTTTCCATGACGAAAGGATATTTACTTCCAAAGGTTGGTCATACAAATGTAAATTTGTTAAAATTAAACACACATCAACTTTGAACGTATCCCCAGTTATGCAAAACTATTCAGTCCGATTAAAGAAAAACATTGAAATCACGTAAAATCCGAATCGCTTTTCCGATTTCAGTCAAATTCAATACCTAAGAACATTGAGAGTACCTGCACTCATAAAAAATCCTTTAGTAAAATGTAGCCAATTTCATAAAAGCTAGAGCGCGCACATCTTTTTTTGAAAAAATTCAAAAACCTATAACAATAAAATATCCACATATCTGTTGTAAAACAAAATTGCAGTAGTAGAAGACAAGCTGCTCCTTCACTCATGTGCAACATTTTAGCTTCATCGGTTAAACAGTTCTTGAGTTATAGGTGATTGAAATTTCGAGACTGCACACACACATACACACACACACACACACACACACGGACATTTTTTCTACACCACTCCTGGTTTATGTCAATGTTTCAGCTCATCTTGAATATCCTGACAGATTGAAAAAAAAAATTCCCTGAAAAAAAGCTTTCTTTATGAAGAACCAAAATACGTATCATTTTGTCACGTCACATATCAACTCGATTTTTACTTTCAAAGGATGATCATAAAAATGCCGAAAAGGTCGTCGGTGAATGGCAAGAAAAAAATGGATAAAATCGTAACTTCGATATCGACGAACATTCTTTAGCGATAACCCTTGTCAAGCTCGGGCATACAAGACCGAGTATTCTATGTTTTTTATTCCGGCGCGCATTCATTCGTCGATAGCATCTGGTCGTACAGGTGAAACTGCGCACGTGTATCACACGAGCTCCTCTCAAACACACCAGGAGTTCGTGCTCGATCGGTTATTCGTGCAGCATCTCACTGAGAAGAAGGAAAAAAAACTTTGGGTTTTCCAACGTGCTCGACCCCATTTGCCCTCGCAACGATCACCCGGCGCGACTCACCCAATCCCCCTTCACCGGCCACCCTTACGAGGCACCTGTGCCTTTAGAAAAATATAAAATTGTGTTTATTATCATGACATAAAAAGTCGTTCGCGTGGTAGCTCTCGGCCTTATCGCTTACGGACCTACCCCTTCTCTATATATCCGGCCAATGTATACGTGTATCTGTGTACACGCTGTAAATAACTTTTTGTAGTCGCGTGTCTAAATTTACAGGGAAGCACATACCGCTCGACATCGGTATATGCGCACACACGAGTCTTTCCTTATTAGCATGTAGTCTGCCGCCAACACAATATCTCGACACTGCGTACCAGGAGGCGAGATTTTATCTGGAACCATTTGCACGGACAGTGACCGCCCCCATTGGCCGGCTTATACCGGATCTCCCCGTGTGGAAAAATCCATCCTCATATTCGTGAAACATAATACAGTTGAAATAAACACACATTTTGTTTTATTTCTCCAAATACACACATGATTTTTTTCGAAATTTAACGTGGAACCTTCATAAAGTCAAGTCTAAGGGAAGCTTTTGTGTTCAGGAAATTCAGTGACTTTATGGGAATACATAAAAATGTTGAACCTAGAATTTTTCACGGTTGGAACACTGCAGCCCCTCGAGTGCCAAAATGTCACCCAAGGGAATTACCTAAACGCAACTGTTTGAGAACTTTAATTTATTTATATGCTCCCCCTGATCCTATTATTGAATCCAATGGAATTCTGAAGTAATCAGGGCTAGGGACACGCTCAATGGATCTGCTGAATAATTAAAGCAGGGGATCTTCAAGAGCTAACGAAATGTAACGTAACGTAATTTTGACGGGGTAGGATGTGGATATTAAAGGTGGCGGCGATGGTCAGTGATTTGAAAAAAATTTACTAAGTGACGTTTCAACTCATATGAAGGCGTTTTTACGAAATTCGGTAAAACCCCTTGAAACTAATCTAGTTTAACTATTCTTAATCCTTATTTGTTTCAGATGGTTAGCTATATATAGGCTGTGTCAAGTTATATTATGATGGAATTTTTGCAAAGCACATCTCGGGTGTAAAACCGTGATCGCTAGATTCAAAGTGTGCGAAACCGAAGCCCAATTCAAATTTCACTAATACGAATCATTTTTACTAGTGTCGATTGTAGCTGCTTAACGAACCTATTTAATAAATTAAACAAATTCATCAATCACCAATTTTGTTTCAGATAAACTGGTAAGACTGTGGAGCGTCCCCTGCATTTTCATAACATCCTGTGCATAGCAGTAACTGAGCGCAGCATTTTTGATTTTTTTAAATAAATAAAATTGAAATTTACGCTCTTTTGCTGGAATAATAAAATACGTTGAAAACCATTTCCAAAAGTACTTGTTTTGTATCTAAAATAAAAATGTCCAACGTTTATGCATTTTTATGCCCTAAATGATTACCTACCCTTAATGAAATATGTATATACATATTATTGAGTGATGAGTGGGAATTTAAATAATCTTCATAAGGATAAACGAACATTTATTTCACGAAGAATCTGTTGTCGTCAACGTGATTATTTTTCAGTGTGATATACAACTCCGATAAGTATTGCGAACACAGTTCTGCGACGAACGGGAGAAATGCGCAGGTAACACGTACAAGTCTCTGGCAGCACGGTCACGTATTCGTCGAGAGGGCTCCTCTTTCTGCTTGGTATTGTTCCTGAAGAGTGAGCTCCCTTTCGTTTCCGTTGTATTTGTCTTAGTCTGAGCGAAACTGTCCCCTACTACTATCCACTGTGAGCAGTGTCGTTGGCGTATGGACGAAATAGCTCTCGTACACTCTCAAGATCTTCTCGATCGACAGTACCAGTTATTGGAACGTGCAAGCCCGAGCTCTTTCCACTCGTGTATCTTTTCTGAAATGGAAAACAAAACAAAAAACGAGAAACAAAAGCCCGAGAAATCGATTCCCCGAGTACACGGGACAATAGGATACATTTTTTTCTGAAAACCGTCGTTGATAATAATCCTCGAATTTAAATGCAGAAGATTTTCAAATCTCTCCGCTTGGATTTTTCGCGGGGCAAGGAATATTCCTATTTCGTACCTGAGCTCAGAAAAATTGAGTGACGTTTGCACGCTTATTATACTACGTGTGCAAGGAGATCGGGTCTCTCTATCCGCCCACGCCGCTGACAGGTGTCCCCCATGTGATATTTTGCCACGCGCTTACCTTGCCGTATACCCGCCGGGGGCGCCACGAGGGACTTGTCGTCACGCGAATATTGCCCCGTAACGAGACGCGAGGCGAGACGAAGCGAAGAAAAGCTAGTATAACGCTTCTTGCCACTGCTGTACGTGAAAGGTGTCGGTTAGACGGATAATAACGTTGTTTCTTCGCGTTTTATCGCGGCCGGAACATCAACCAAGCTTAAAATATATTTAAAAATGTATAATTATACATGGAGAAAGTTGGTTGTGCGGAGGCTGAAATTTTGTTACAGAAATTTATTCTTCAATCAGTGTTTGCGCCGGGAAATATATTAATTCGAATACATCTTTTTTGTCAATTAGCTGAAATACAATAACGTTATAGCAGTGATAAGAAATAATATCTATTATTATTATGGCAAACAAATAGGATATAGTAACTAGTCCTATGACAAGGTGCACTTTACCAATGACAAGCGCAAAAAAGATAGTATGAAAAGAGTATTAGAATAGTATTAAATAGAAAGTATGAGGAGTATGTCGTATTGGAAGAAATTATACTGCAATTATAGTCATATTTGACTATGAAGTATGAAATTAGTATACAACAATGTTGAACTTTACTCGATAAGTTATTGAAACTCGTCGAGTAAAGTGATTAGTGGAACCCGTTAGTACATCATTCTAAAGCACTGTTTAATAGTCGAGGAATTCACTCTATATTATAACAATGGATAATGACTATATAGTTGACGCAACTTATTTAAAGTTCATAAACAGGTGGTTGCACTAACTACCCTTTTTAACAACCCGCACTTATTCAAACGATAAGTGAAAGTCACGAGAAACTTAATCGGTTCTTCTATCTTAAAGAACCAATGAATGGATCCTTCTACTTAAATTCAATTGTAGAACTATGCAGTCCTAGTTTAGAGGTACTTTCAAAGGTACTAAGTAGTCTGGAAAGAAAACTGCATGTACTTCTGATGAAAATGCAATATAGAACATTTATCAGAAAGTACTACTTTGAAAACGCAGAAAGCCAATTCAGTCTGTTTATGCAATCCACAAGTTGAAAAGGAAAAAAAATTCCATCAAATGACCTATATAAATATGTATGAATATTTTCTATTTACAAGATTTTGTAGGTGCTTTTCCAAGACAATTTTATTTATTCTACTCCCCAGGTAACAAGTCTCCTTCAAGGACTTTATATAAGAACCTTTGCATGTGCCACGGCGGCAACGCGATACAGCAATACTCGAGAGTGTTCCTATAAATAAATAGGAAAAGAAGAACTTAAAAGCCTGCAGAATATACATTTCAGAATCAACGAATAAAAAGGAGTGACTAAAGACAAAATACGACAAATTTGTTATTAGTTATAGAATATATGCAAAAATAAAATAGCGTGAAAGTGGATTCTATTTGTTAGAATATTTAGTCGCATTCTTGTAATTAATATATCCAAAGCTTGTCAAAGCACAAACTTGTCTACTCAAAATATGCGAACGTTACCAAAAAATTGAAAAACGCGAACTTAAAAGCGTGCGCAATAAATACTCAGAAACTGTTCAGTCCAGTTTCATTATTTAGTAAATCCAGATGGGCATCATTATTTTGAAAATAATAAAAAATACAAAAAAGAAGAGTCTTTACCGCTTCGGCGGCACCAACTTCTCGTCACCTATAGCGAATTAATACACTATCACTTGAATGCGAATGAAATGGTTCAAATCCGTCTAGGTATACTAAATAAACATAGAGGAAACGGTGTGAAGATGAATTCAAGGATCATTAAACATGCAATCAAATGCTAAAATAGAGCGAGATAGAACGAATTATTTTTTAAATATTCAACCGCATTAAAAGTTTATAACACAACGATGTGCATTTAGACAGACTTGATTACAGCATTAATTCGACAAATTTGAGAAATACTGCCTCATTCCCTAAAGAATCTCCTGGAGAAAATTATCAAGCATGTCTTAATATAACATGGGGCCTTAATGTGGATACCACAAAAAGAAATTTTCTTATCACTACAAATTGGGGACTTATTATTCCTTATCAGAAGGTAGCATGTATGAAGAATAATAATAATATTACGATCTAGGGTCCGACAATTCTAGGTTTCTATAGCGAAATTCAGTAAAGGCTTGATAGGTCGATTGCTCACGGGCCCATTTAGGCTTAACCATGGTAATAAGTCCGCAAATTCGCAATGATTTCGGTTGATAAAAGTCCTCCAGGATTATTAAATTTTACCATGGTGAAGTTTAATAAAACCTTGATATGATAATTAATTAAGGGTACAGTCAGGCTTAATCGTAGTAGCAAATACATGTAGGTATAGCAACCATGAACAGAAAGACGAAATATTTAATTAAAATTGCAGGATTGCCCGATTTCTTAAGGGCAAATGAATATCGTTTAATTAATAAAGGGCTTTAGTGAGGGATAATAGGGCAGCCTTTATGAGCCCTAACAGAAAAATCCATGAAGGCCCCTAACATTCAGACTTAAAGGGCCTTCAATTTTTTGCCCTCAAAAAACCCTGAGGACAAAAAGGTGATCATCGTTCAGAAACTCTATGACACTTCCACATAAAGCTTCTAAAAGAATTGTAGAATATTAATCAGTGTTTAGAAAAAACCCTACTAAGTTTCCTTTACGGGAGACAACTCAGATATCTTCGAGTTTAAAGCAGGAAAATTGAAAATTTTCCACAGCATGCATTTCAATATGTCCACAAATCGAAATATTTGAAAATCCATTGACATTTACATTCCTATTATACAAACTTAGTGAGCGTAAACTGTCCACTGCAGAGTAACACGTCAAATTAAATTGGGACCGGTGGCAAAGGAAAAAAGTTGACGAAGAAAGAAAAGACGTCCAGTAGAAGGTACTCTATGCGCGATAACCATCGAGTCTCGTGTGTCACTTAATAAGACGTGACAAGTGGTCACGTGCTGCATGACTTAGTGGCAACAGTGGAGTTATAGAAGTACAGAAGGCGCCGCAGGGTGTGCGCAGCACGCTTTGTCGCTCCGTTTTCTTTTCAGTGGATCCTGAAGGGTGTGAGTCCGAAGGGAGGTTTCAAGCTGCACCTCTGCACACTACAACCTAAAGAAAATACGGAGCTGGTCGTTAGACTGTCTGCATGTATTAGTCAAGAAAAAAAAAACAACCACTTGGGGCTATAAACCCAAGATATAAAGCCATAGACTATAGATATAGGTCGTATTTCTGAGCCCACGTCACGAGCCTCACTGATCGAACGAGTGTTCGCGTGAATTTAGCCATTACACCCGCGTTCTCTCTCAATCTCTTCCTCTTTTCCTCTCTTTCTTTCTTTCTATTTTTCTATCTTCTTATCTTTCTCTCTTTCTCTCTTTCTCTCTCGTGCTGTCTCACTCTTTCATGTGCCAGAGCGCAGTGAGCTATGCGATGTAATGGCCACTGCAATAAGTTACAGGTATAAAGGAGAAGTGTATATGTGTATAACGTTTATGTACGACGCAAACATAGGAGCAGACTAAGGGAGGGAAGTACGTGAAGGGTTGCCGGATAGGGCAGCAAACCGCGAAAATGATGGGCAGTTAATGTAACTGTACAACAACATTCCTGCAGATCAATGCCTATTATCATTGTTGCTACTTGAATCAAAACTACGACATCCTCATCCACACAAGCTTTGTGGGTGCTTTCCTCGCATTTCGAATTCGAAAGTGGCCCTCTCTCTCTCTCTCTTTTTCGATTCCGACCCGCTTAACCCACGCGTCTATTTACTTCAAATATGCGGTGTACAGATTTAATTCAAAATTGGCAAGAGAAATGTAATTAAACGTCCTGGGAAATAAACTCTGTTATGTTGAGGTCTAAGACTTTGTTGCAATTATTGACAATTATTCAGCAAGCTTAATGCACAAGCAAAAATTCTATTCGAACAGAAAATCTGCACTGACTCGAAAACCAAATTCGGTTATAGACCGAAAACGATGGGCAGTTAATGTAACTGTACAACAACATTCCTGCAGATCAATGCCTATTATGATTGTTGGTACTTGGCCCAAAACTACGACATCCTCATCCACACAAGCTTTGTGGGTGCTTTCCTTGCATTTCGAATTCGAAAGTGGCCCTCTCTCTCTCTCTCTCTTTTCCGATTCCGACTCGCTTAACCCACATGTCTATTTACTTCAAATATGCGGTGTACAGATTTAATTCAAAATTGGCAAGAGAAATGTAATTAAACGTCCTGGGAAATAAACTCTGTTATGTTGAGGTCTAAGACTTTGTTGTAATTATTGACAATTATTCAGCAAGCTTAATGCACAAGCAAAAATTCTATTTGAAGAGAATATCGGCACTGATTCGATAACCCAATTCGGTTATAGACGACCTTGTGATTCTCAAAAATCTTTTTTTTAAATAATAACAATTTCCAAAGTGCGAATATGTATTCTCCGAATACAACATATAAAAAAAAAAAAATTATACCCAATTGAACATACGACATTTCAAGATCATTGAACAAAAATTTGTATCCAAACGACCTCAAAAAATTGTCGAAGATCGGTATTTCAAAACGGAAAAACCTCAAGGATTTCTGTAAAAATCGTATGTACTATGAAGAAAGAAAGTTGTCATTCAAGTTGTACTGATTTGTTGATAACTTTATAGGATTATTATTAAAAGTAATTTCGTAAAGTCGGCCTGAAAAGTAGATTATAACAAATAATTCCGAATTAGCTTGAAGTCCGAATGTATATGTAATAAAAATCCTACAAAATTTCAACATTTTTCTTATGTCCAATTTTCCTATATACACGAAGGAAGCTTTCCAATATCCATCAGATATCTGCCACTCTTATTCTCCGACCCCCCGACAGTAATTTTATTCTGAAAGACTTTCAGCTGGCTCGTCCCGTCCAGCTCCCTCCTGCCGACCTCGTTTTTTTTTTCTCCTTCCATTCAACATTTTATTCACCGCTCTTCTTTCTCTCCTTCGTTGGCTTGTCGACCTCTTCTTTCCTCCCCGCGCTCGTCTATAGCCATTTTCAGTATAATGTCTTTAAACTCTCGAGAGCTCGAGCTAGCGAACCAGACTCCCTTTTCGGGATCGACGATATTACTGCTGGTAATCGACTGTCGGAGCCGCTGCTTGCGATGCTCCACCCGGAACTCAATTCCTAGATTCCACAGCTAATACTTATTCGTTATCAGAGGAGGAGGGCCTCTCACACCCCACAGCCGATTTCACTATGGCTATGACTCTCTCACCCTCCTCCGCAACGAATCTAGTGTGATTACATTCCAGTGTATCAATGAGCAGAGTGAGAAAGAGAGGAGCTATAACAAGGAGACACTGTAGAAGCGATGAACTACTGTAGATGTATAAGATAATACGTTTGCTGTTAGCTCAAGCGTGGAAAAACTCGAGTATATACTGAGTAATATACTGAGAGGGATTCGAAATGATTTGGAAAAAAATTAGCGGTGAGTAATGTAGATTATCGTGTTCCGAGTAAAAGGACTAAACCGTTTTGCGTAATTTCTAATAGTTATTTAATTATCAGAATTACAAGTGGCAATAAATTGACCAATCAGACCAAGTCATTTCGTCACAGCGAGAATGGACGACCAGTGGCAAACTCACGAATCTCACTCTAGTGACTCCGGACTTCCGATGCGACAAAATAAGGTACTCTGATTGGTCCTTTAAATATTTAAATTTATAGTGCCTGATATGTCATAATTATTGAGAGTTTCGAAAAGTGGTTGAGTAACATTGCTCGGAACACGATCAACTATCACACAACAGAATTCGTAATAATTCTGAATCACCCGGTATAAGGGAATGGAAATCAACGGAATTTAAGGGGCGAAAAGCAAGGAGTTGTCTTCTATATAGATACTGAAAATGGTTGGCGCCCGAAGCGACGTTTTATTATCGTTATTCATGCCTTGGCTTGGACACGAGTAAAGAGGAGTTTCTTCAGGATAAAAGAAGAAGTCGTGAAGGGTGTCCCGAATTGCAAACCCTCGTTCACCGTCTATCCTTCACCCTCTCCCGAGAGAAATCTAATTTCTGGTTGATTCATCGACTTTAGCCACTTGGACATAGCTTACACCTTCATTTCGGAGCCCTTTTCCACTCAATTCATTGCTCGAACACTTTTCTATATGTTTCCAACACTTTTACCAGTAGTTACTGTCTTTCTTTACCTACTTTTCGCAACTTTCCTCTTTCAGTGAGCCTCTTCTGCGGATTTTTAGATACTTTTATCTCGCTCTCTGTCTTTGCGCCATTACCTACCTCTCACTGAGTCACGTATGAGTCGTAAAGCAAATCGCCCTCCATCCGAATGGCGAACGTCCTGGAGACGTGGAAAACGTCCTATGGCAACTGGCACGCGCACAGCTTTCGTAATGAACGCGCGTAAATCCACTCGTGACAGTGATCGTTCGGTAACTATCAGGGGAATCAAGAATTTTTATCGGGAAACCCTCAGATACCGGGATTTTAGGTTTTTGCGATGGTATTCATTTTTACTGGTGTAATTATGCTTTTAAACGTTAATTTTAAACAGCAGAGTATAATGAAAATTACAGCTTAAAGAGATGCGCATCACGCTTGTATTTTAGAAGTACACGCACTACTATATTTTTTAGGGTGGTTTTTAATATCGATATTAAGCGATTTTTTCCGAGACGCCCCTTCATTTTGTTCGAAATAAATTTTTTTTAATCTGGTTAAAATTTGAGAGCTCTATCTCAACGGGAAAATATTTGTAAGCACAAACATTTTACCATTTAAATAACATGGGAGTTTTGGTATAATTATTTTGAATTTTTTTTCCGAGCTTCAAAAAGGCGGGAAAAATCGAAATACTGCACGAACTGTACGTCAAGTAGTTGCACTTTGTACACAAATTTTAATAACCATCTTATCATTATATTCAACACCCTTAAGCCACTAAAGTCATTAGAGCCGGCAAGAGCCTTCTTTTACAACTGACTTCGAGCTCTTTTCATTCGGTTACTTAACGTGCAAAATAATTCGAAACAGCTTAATACTATGTCTTTAAGGTTGCTCTTTTTGATAGTGCTAAGGAGAAATTTTGAAAAAAAAAATTTAGATCACAAAAAAATGGTTATTTTGAAAAGTAATGTGATTTCTTAAACTTTTTTTTCACGCCAAGTGACTCGACCGCAGCAGAAACGCGTAAAATTCCGTGAATTGTATTTCTTCAAATATTTCAAACTGCGATAACTTATGAACTTTGCATGGTCCCAAAATTTGAAAAAAAATACTAAAAATTGAGGATTTTCATACACAATTGGCAACAATTTTTTCGACGTCACTTTCCGAAGTCCTTTTCGTAGAAAAAAAAAATTTCATCAATTTTGTAGTAAAATATAGTCTGAAATTACACAATTAATTCTGAATAAATTATTTTCTCGTGGGCCATAAAAAAACGCACATTTATGTTTTTTTCAAAAGTCGATACGATTAATCGTTCCCATGTTATCATAGGTTAAATGAGAAATAAAAAATATGGCATATTTAGCCAATAAAAATTCTTTATAATTAAAATTTGGTGTATCTATTATAATCACTAAACCTGATTTTAGGACATTTTTCGAATTTTCTTTTTTGGGTTGCTGAAGTCATGTGAAATGCCTCATGTATGAATTGTTTTACAGAAGTTAGCACTTTTTTAAAAATATGACCATATGACGTTAGACTTATACCAGGAATACATTCCAACGCATATAATAATGCTGCTGACGTTACTGGGTTCTGAAATAACGAAACAATATTAATTAACGATTATGTGTTCCATACTTCTCTAGTATAAAACATATGTTCAATACGAACGTGCAACCGCATATCAAAGATTTAACTGAACTCCTGCTGAAATCGAAACAATTAACGAGTTAATAGAGCCGAACTCGAACAGACTCTGCGATCGCCGTTGTGAAACTGCTTCGTAAATTTAGATTCCACAGAACAGCGATGAGAGGGGCGAAGAGGAGGTATACCGGGTTCGGTGCTGTAGACTCACGCTTGACGGTGATGATAACGTGAATGAAACTTCATCCAGAAGTACTTAGCATCCTCTCTCTTTCTCTCTCCACCGGAAATAGTATAGAACTAATTAAAACTTGATCTCTCGCTCGTTTTCTCTTTGCGTCCTCGTTTGCTTTTCTTGTTCTCACTATCGCTTCCACCGCTGCGATATAATTTATACAAGACCGCTTCTGTGTTCGTTGCCTTATTGTACAGTGTGGACCGAACGATGCCAAAGTTTTAAAAAAATTATTTTTTAACTTTTTGAATCTTAGTTGAAACCGTTTTATACGTTTTTACTTCATTTGTTTGACAAATTTTCTCCGTTACAAATGCACTGAGAGAAAAGCATACCCATGTGAAAAAATCATATGTAAGTCAATATGTATAGTCTGTATAGGAAAATGGACATATAGGATAAGTGTACACTGTATTTAATTTATATAAAATTTATGCCTAATCTGCAGAATTTATAAAACGATTTTTAGAGACACGTTATATTGAATCAGCATAAATTATATTGCACTTTATGTCATTTTCATAGAATCTTTATATGTATTGTATAGAACATATAGAAAATGTATATGTCCATTTTCGTATACAGCTTCTATGTAGATCTCTATATATAATTTTTATACAATCTTCACATGATTTTTTTACTAGGGTATCGTTTATTTAACGATTACACATCGTAAAACGAATACAGAAAGGCTTGTAATGTTTTATGGTTGAAGCGATGATAATATGGTTTAATAAACAATATTTGCAAGGTTATTGATTGCGATTACGTTGAAATCGTATATGCAAATTGAAACTATTAGAATAGTTTTTGAATCTATTATCATTTTGGTGATTGCTACTAATAATTATATTTGCTATAACCACAAAATATAGACGACTTTCCTGGGAATTATATTAATGGTTCATCCAACTATTTTCTTATATTTGGTATAACCATAAAACATATACGTGTCTCCTGGGAACTATATAGTTTATAGTTAGATTATCGTCAGTCCAATTATATTATTTTCAGAATTACCAAATTTTCTCTCAGTGTAATGAATAAGTACCTGAATTACCAGATTTTCTCTCAGTGTAATGAATAAGTATCTGAATTACCAGATTTTCTCTCAGTGTAATGAATAAGTATCTGAATTACCAGATTTTCTCTCAGTGTAATGAATAAGTATCTGAATTACCAGATTTTCTCTCAGTGTAATGACTAAGTATCTGTAAAACGAAAAATTAATTCTCTATGCATTTTTTTTTTAATTTCTGTATAGAATATATATTGTATACACTACAATTTTTATTTTAATTTTTTATTTTAATTATTCAACTCCTTCCGCTTTTTGGAAGTGCGATTTCATGAGCAACTTTAACGAACGGTGCACATTAAAAGTTAAAAAAGCTAAAATTAACAACATTTTCTGAGCAATTAACAACATTTAAAAGCTAAAATAAAAAATATTTAGAGAACATCCAATTTTAATTCTGCAGAACGACATTCAGTAGCCATATTTAATTGTTGTACGAAGCAAATTGAGAAATTCTTCGGATTTTGATTGCCAACCGGAAGTTACTTGTATGACTAAATTAATGCTCCGATGGTTATCCCACTATCGAATTATTACCTCAGTGGGGAAACTCCGGTCGCCCACCAGTTACACAGTGAAATTTGAGCCTGTGCACCGTGAATTGAAACGCATACGTAGGATAAGTGCACAGCGGAGCGTGTCTATGGAGCACAAAGGAAACTCGCAACTTATGTGTCTACGTGTCTCTCTACGCTTGTGGCGAGCTCTACGCCCGAGTTCCCTGCGTGCATCGATGATCAACGTAAGCGGGAAAGTCTAGGTTCCATATATTATGGATGTGCATGTTACCAAATAATTCGCTACAGAGATTGTTATTGGAGTAATTAGACTATAAAGAAAATAGCAATATTTTCGTCAAACCTCAGTGATTACCAACAATAATACTTAAACCTTTCACAAACATTTTTACGAGTTCTTAAGGGTACTTCATACATACACGCCTGACCAAAATTTGATTTTATTGGAATTTTCTTACTACAGAATAAACTGAGAAAAAATTATGGTATTAGCAATCATAAATTGAGAATTATTTCTACACTTGTAGTTATTTCGATCAAATTTTTCATAGTTGCCACAACTACCAAACTCTAAAAACCAAATAGATGCCGTAACAATGAAAGTAGCGAATGAAAAATAAATAGTTGTCACTTTAAAGTTTACTGTATTGTCGAGATTTCTCTGAGTTTAATAACAACGATAATATTTTTTTTAAACACTGATGTTCATTGGATATTCTGGAAACATTGATTTTCAAAAATAATAATAATTTTTTTGAAAAATTATCCAAGCCAGATTGAATAATCAATGATTTTTAGGTCTTTCAATTCCCTTTATACCTTTCTTTCCTTCGTTCATTCCCTTCAATATCAATCGTTCACCGAATTCAACTTCTGACTTGAAACGTACAGGCAAAACATTACTAAATGACTAAAGTTCCTCCAAATACCACCAATCGATAAGTAACGGTTCACCAGTCAATTTTAGAATACAATCATGAATGCCGTTCTCGAAAAGTCTGTCGCTATGATGCATATTAAAACTCATCTCCATGGTCCATATCAATAATTGCTACATTCGTATAATATATTAAAAAGCAAAAAGTGATTACTATTTAAGTTGGGAATTTCGCCACGGGATGTCGATAAAGTTTTAATTAAATATCAATTCGGGCGACAAAATTGTCGAAGTAATGTTATAGTCTCCATTTTCTGGTCCGGAGCTCTACTGATATATTCTGGAAATACTCTGTTACTAAATAATAGAAGGGCATATGCCGCAGTGGCTTGAATAACGTATGCGCATTCTCCGACGCAACAGCGCCGGAAAATTCGTCTTACAAATCTTTAAGTGCCGACATCTTCGTCTTGCCACGTTACATTGATTTCCACTTTGCCCCATGGCAATATCTTGTCTCGGAATATGTACTTCTACATCTGTACGAAAGGTATATGTCACTATATATACCGCGCCGAATCAGCGATTTTTTTGTCGGCCCCGTTAAAAATTGCCTATAAATGGCTAGATCTTACAACTATTTATTTTGGAAGTTGAACTTGTTCTTCTTATATCTTGGTGACAAGCAATTAGACAACATAAATTTTCTGATAATCTTAAATGCCCTGTTAATTAAATTGTAATTTTATCTTTCGTGATCTGGAATAGATTGATTTTTCTAGAGCCAAATAACGAAGTTAACGATATTCAATTTTCAATTATATTTTATGGACAAAAACTAATCCACCAATAACTGCTCATTGGCAATACAGTGAACATCACAAATAGCAACACTATTATTCTATAAAATGAAAATACCAAAATAATGTATCCCTTTATCGATAACTAGTTTTTTAGTGCTGCTGAGATAATATGCAAAATAATTGCAGTGTTTTTTGTCGTAGTCTATCGTTAGGTTATTTTTCACCAACCACATCAGATTCACAGCATCGGTTGAGACTTTGTCAATACCCCGGTCAAATTTTATCCTTCGCAGACGATGACAGTATTACCATCAGAGCAGAATTCTTTTCTTAAACTTTCCACTTGGAACAGACTGTAAAAAAATCTGCTTGAAATTCGGTGTACTTTTATTGGAAGTTTTTATTTATAAACTAGTGTGAGAAATTTAGTATACAAGTGTAATGTAAAATTTATGTATCGTACATCATATTCAATAATATACATACTATACTGTAATATAAATTTTACAGTAAAAGTATTTGAATTTTGATAATTTTCTTTAATTTTACTGGGAAAGTACATGAATTTTGTACCACAATTGTTTATTAAATTTCGACGACGAGTTTATGCATAAAAACTTCCAATCTTTTCTAACAGTGCAAGTTGTTTTGCTAAATAATGTGAGATTATGTCAATGACTTCATCCTAATTTTTTCTGTGTGTATCGAATGTCTTTGCTAGATTCACAAACGAAATATGTAAGGCATATTTTGGTAGGGGAATAAATCCATATTTCTCTATTATCCTCATATTTTAAAAAGTCGAAATACGGACGCAAAACACATCATATCGCCAGTAGTTGGTTACTATTGCAAATACATAGAAAACCGGCCTACTTTGGTTTTAGGCTGAAAAATTACGTTATTTCATGCAGAATTTTTTGAAATTTGGGCTAACGATATGTTAGCTTTGAAAAATCGCAAGAAAATCGCAAAGAATTTTTCCAGTAATTTTTGGAATTGGTGCAAACATATAAAAAAATTTCGACCAGATCCAAGAGGTCGAGGGTCCGATCCAGGTCGAATCGGTATGGAATGCCTGATATACATCTATGTTTCTATGTTACCCAGAAAATAAGTAAAATCAAATTATTACTCACGTACGCGTACGTATCGTTGTGTGTGTTTTTAATTACCGTGAGTGACATTTTCGCCATCTGAGAGTGTATAATTTAAGAAAATTTTGTATCGAAATATTAATTGTTTTTTCATATATCATCTGTAATTCTGCACCCAGAAAATAAGTAAAATCGAATTATTACTCACGTACGCGTACGTATCGTTGTGTGTGTTTTTAATGTCCGTGAGTGACATTTTCGCCATCTGAGAGTGTATAATTTAAGAAAATTTTGTATCGAAATATTAATTGTTTTTTCAAATATCATCTGTAATTCTGCACCCAGAAAATAAGTAAAATCAAATTATTACTCACGTACGCATACGTATCGTTGTGTGTGTTTTTAATATCCGTGAGTAATTTTCGCCATCTGAGAGTGTATGATTTAAGAAAATTTTGTATCGAAATATTAATTGTTTTTTCAAATATCATCTGTAATTCTGCACCCATAAAATAAGTAAAATCAAATTATTACTCACGTACGCGTACGTATCGTTGTGTGTGTTTTTAATGTCCGTGAGTGACATTTTCGCCATCTGAGAGTGTATAATTTAAGAAAATTTTGTATCGAAATATTAATTGTTTTTTCAAATATAATCTGTAATTCTGCACCCAGAAAATGAGTAAAATCAAATTATTACTCACGTACGCATACGTATCGTTGTGTGTGTTTTCAATGTCCGTGAGTGACATTTTCGCCATCTGAGAGTGTATAATTTAAGAAAATTTTGTATCGAAATATTAATTGTTTTTTCAAATATCATCTGTAATTCTGCACCCAGAAAATGAGTAAAATCAAATTATTACTCACGTACGCGTACGTATCGTTGTGTGTGTTTTTAATGTCCGTGAGTGACATTTTCGCCATCTGAGAGTGTATAATTTAAGAAAATTTTGTATCGAAATATTAATTGTTTTTTCATATATCATCTGTAAATCTGCACCCAGAAAATAAGTAAAATCAAATCATTACTCACGTACGCATACGTATCGTTGTGTGTGTTTTTAATGTCCGTGAGTGACATTTTCGCCATCTGAGAGTGTATGATTTAAGAAAATTTTGTATCGAAATATTAATTGTTATATCAGCATTGCGTAGACCGATTTTTTTTTGTAAAGGGCCCGATAGAAAGATTTTAAAATAATAATAAATATACAACCTTAAACTGTTTTCATCAGCACCTTTTCAACACAAAAAGGTCGAGTGCCAGTTTGAAAATAGCCGTTAAAACATGATGTTCCGGATAATAAAAGTAGCGATACTGTGGACAGGTCGTGTGACGTCAGCTCGGTCAGAATCAAACGGACTTCGCTAAATATTAATTTTCTATTTTTAATTTCTTGGCGTGGTGTCGCCATCGCGACTCTTGATATATAAGTTATGTATATTATGCATTGTACATCATCGAATATATGATGTACGTATTTTCTATTATATACTTTTGTTTAAGTACCTCAAGGGTCAGTACTTGGATGGGTGCCCGCTCGCTCCCAAATTTTTATAAGTTCCTTGAGGACCCGTACATAGTTGGATAACCGCCACATGGCTCAACGTTTTTAAGAGCACAACGTTAGCACTGAGACATGAATGACCGCGCCTCGACCGACTTTTTCAATGTCCCTAAAAAGTCATTACGTTTTGATCATCGAAGACGACCGGCCGACGGTGTTTTTATTTTGGATATTTTGCTCTTAATCATAAAAGTAAATGTAGTTTTGACGTCTTTTTACTATTCGTAAACTTCAAATAGACAATGATAATGTCAATTTTCCAAGATATCATTGGTCGAGTGGGATAAGACACCCAACATCCGCACCCAGACGATGAAAGATCGATTCCCAACCACGTCAAAAAAAATTTCATCGATCTAATTAAGCGAATATCTCCGAATGTCCAATCGAAAGTCCAAAATAAACCAAATACAATCGGCGAAGTAAATGATTTGTAATTATTGGTTTTTTAGACCGGCCATTAAATAAATTATTTATTTAATGGCCGGCCTAATAGGATTTTATTCAATCGCAATAGACTTTATTTTATCTAAATAAAATTTCATCTGATTGAAATAAACTCTATCTGATCTCAATAAAATTTTATTCATTTCAAATACCTCCTATTATTGATTCAAATAAACCCTTCAGATCCATTTCTCTGTATATAATAATTAAATTGATTAGGCTGGCCATTAAATAAATAAATAAATAAATGATTTATTTAATGGCCAGCCTAATAGGATTTTATTTAATCGCAATATACTTTATTTTATCTAAATAAAATTTCATCTGATTGAAATAAACTCTATCTGATCTAAATAAAATGTTATTCATTCCAAATACCTCCCATTATTGATTCAAATAAACCCTTCCACCCAGAGATCCATTTCTCTGGGTGTATGCAACTTATAAATTGAATAGTTTTCCTATTTATTTTTTGCGTATATTGCACCTTCATATATTTCCATCCTGGTAATTAGGCGGATTGCTAATATCCCCGCATGTTATTTGAATCTGTATACAAGTGTATCGCACAATAGAGATAGATATGTATATAACACATCCGGCGTAACGGTAACGCCCTTCCGGGTCTCTGGTATCGATGCTATTGATTGGATTTCTATCTTTTGTTTATACGTCGTGGAGACGACAAGGGAGCGAGGCGATAAGCTCGGGTGCGCATATGCACGGCTTCTTCGTTAGCGAGAGCATTGTATGTTCCGTATACGAGCACCCGAGTGACGATGAAATTAGACTAAGAATATAGAATAGTACTCGAGTCAAGTCTGTCACGTGCATGTCAGCGTTATCGGGATGCGCGATAACGTATAAATTGTCATTGACATATGAGCGAATAAATAAGGTCAAAATTGTGAAGCCTAGGGGAATATCACAATACCCCGAGAGTCGCACGCTCGACAATAGCTATTATTGGGTATTGAACATTTGTACTATCTTCACATACGATATATATAAAAAGAGAAGGTATTCCAATAAAACATTTCTACATCCAGTTTACGATAGAAACACAAGGGATTGGAATGTGATAGATTCCAAAAAACCGTACAAGAAAATCTGCACACACACATATACAGACATTTCGTAAAAGCCACTTTTCTCGATATTTAGAACATTTTGAGTGTCCTGACATGAAAATCTCGAAAAAAATTTTTTTTACGAAAAGAAAGTTTCCTCTATGAGGAAGCAAAATTACGAATTTTGAAGTAATGATATGATATTTATATCGGAAATAATATTCTGAAGTAATCTTCACCCTAAAAATGGTATATTTCGGGGTATTGTTATCTGATGATCTACTTTATTGTGCTGCGCTTCGAGCGGATATCCGCAAACGAACATTGAACACAATGCACACAGAGAAATCGGTCTGGTGATTCTATTTTAATAAAAAAAGGTATTTATTTGGAGTAAAGAAAGTCTTATTGAAATTGAATAACCGGTATTTGATTGCAATACACATGTTTTTTTTTCACTTTAACTACTATCATAATAATATTTTATTTCGATCAAACAGAACTGCCTTTATTTACATAAATCGTGTTGATTTGGAAAGAGTTTAATTTTATCAACATACGAATTTATCCATTGAAAGCAGATTTAAATAATTCAAATATTTTTCTTAAATAAACCTTTCAAACTGATTTCTCTGCATGTATATAATTTCACTAAGAGGGTTCTGCCGTTATTACTATGCAACGGCAATTTTTATTTCAACAATAAACATTATTTAAAGTATTTTTTCTATACAACCATTTTAGTTATCGAATTCAACAAAAAAGTTTTATACGTACGTTAAATCCTCGGTGAACAAAGAAAAATCATCTCTTTAATTGCCAACGTAGTATATTCACTAAACACACATTAGGAATAATTATTTTGCAAAACATCTGTTTTCAATTTAGATTAGAACATTCCAAAAGAATTCGCCAAAAAGTGGGTTTTCCTTAAGAATCAATATATGTAACATGTATATGAAGTGGGTTACCACTATTTGCATTCAGAGGAATTATTTTTTAGTTATCCCGTCGAAAATAGAATAAATCCATTAAATAGACTCAAAAACGCGAATGAAAAATTTTTCAAAGATCATGGAATACCTCATACATTTTTTTTGTAAATAACCTCTACAGGTAATTTACGAAAAAGATAACTATGTTATCTGACATTTTGCATGTGGCTTTGTCCTTCTGATCGTGTGTCTTCGTAGGAGCGCCGCGGGCAACGCTCTAATGAATTCCGAATACACAGTCTATATACTGCGTGTTCTATACGTAGGATAATATATTTCATTGGATGAGCGCGCGCAGGGCACATCCTGAACGGCGGCCCGTGCCTGCCCGCTTCGTTACGTACGATAATGGCTCTCCGAGCACAGATGTAATAATAATACATATCTATCTGTGGCTACCTTCGGCGTTCAGGTTATCCGTCTCTTCCCCTTCCTCTCCCTCTCCCTCTCTCTATCTTAAAAGAGGATCCACTCCGCCGGTAGCCACATAATACCACGCTAAAGCTTCACTTTGGCCTCGAGCCCAGGGCAAAATGATAATACTATGTTACGTATTATAGCCGAAAGTATAGCTTTTACTCGTTTGAAGAATCAAAATGAATCATTGATATACCAAATCACCTTTTTCTAAAAAATATATTGAAATAATGAAAATCATTTATTATTCTTTATTATTAAATGATAATACAAACGAACAAAAATATTTTTTCATAATAAACCGACACAGACGATTGTCCGACAGGCGAACGGCTTTAGTGATCCCCCGAGTTAACCTTCCGTGGTCACCGTGGGTAGAATCGAACCGCGGATTCAGTTATGTAATTGAAGTTGCATCGTCGGAATGCAACGACGTAAAAAAAATAAGTCATAAAAACCGGAATTAACGTCCTTTGAGGAGCGCCGTTATGTAGGGTGACCTTTATTTTTGATGTTAGTAATCAAAGTCATTTTGATTTGTATCTTTTATGATGATTAGGAAGCAAATACGCGCGCTGACATTGAAAAACAATAGTGAAGGGTGATTTGTGTTGAAGCATACATACTTAATCCAGTAAAAATCAATAGTGACGAATTTGCTTCAAGATTAATGATCAACTTTTTTTTTAATGGGCCACATTTTTGTTTAGTTTTTTTTCAATATCATCTGTAATTCTGCACCGATTACACTGAGTGATAGCTTATTTCGTTTCTTAGAAGATACTCCACGAATTGACGAAATTCGGGTTTTCCACAGTTCCCTGTGCCAGCGGGGAATGTGATACACTGTGGCTATAACTCGGTCCCGTACACTGAGAAAAAAATCTGGTAATTTTAAAAATAATATAGTTGGACTGACGATGATCTAACTATAAACTATAATTCCCAGGAGGAACGTCTATATTTCATGGTTATAGCAAATATAAGAAAATAGTTGGATCAACCCCTAATATAATTCCCAGGAGGAACGTCTATATTTTATGGTTATAGCAAATATAAGAAAATAGTTGGATCAACCCCTAATATAATTCCGAGGAGGAACGTCTATATTTTATGGTTATAGCAAATATAATTATAGTAGCAATTATAAAAATGATAATAGTTCTAAAAACTATTCTAATAGTTTCAAATATGCCGTTTTGTTGCACATTTGTTTGTTGAACCATATCATCATCGCTTCAACCATAAAACATTGTAAGCCTTCCTATATTCGTTTTACCATGTGAAATCGTTAAATAAACGATATGCTTTTCTCTCAGTGTACGCATTGGATGTTAGGTCAGCTTAGCAAGGTGCGGGTAGGGAGAGGTAGAAGGGACGGACGGGCGGTAAGTAAATACCCTCACGGATGTACCTCGAAATTGGAACTCAACGAACTAAAAAAACTGAAAATTTTTTTTTCCATAATTGAATAAATATTAACCATTATAACTATGTGCAATATTCAAGAGTTATCACATTTAGATACATAAGAAACAATGATAATAATCATAATTAATCTTGCTTTCCGAAAACTTTTTTCTCGTGGAAATTTCGTGCAGCATTTCTTGCTGTTGAACTCTATCAAGAAGATTTTGTAAATTGCCCATACACTGTATAATGGATTCACTACGTACACTGTATAATCATGAAGTAGAAATACAATAAAAATATTTCATTAGGAAAAGTGGTTGCGGTCAACACTATAGACGGGTCTGTAAAAATAGAATAGGGAAAGGGATATAAAGCTAATAGACGTGAAAGCTAATAGGCTTTTAGTATTGTGGAATTCCTAATAATAATAAAGAGGCAATGTGGGAAGCAAAGTAGATTTTGTTTAATCATGAAATTGTTTTAATATATATGACGAATTTTTATTTCCCGCCTTTTTGACGAAGTTATGTTTTTAAATGTGTGAATAAAGCTTTCTTTATTAAAAACTCACTGAATAATGAGTTACAGTAAATAAGCCGACACTGATAGTGGTGCGGTCGGAGTGCGGCTCTGACGACCCCTCGAATTTTAGCAGCATTGTTTGCGGCCATAACATGGATGGTTGACCGGTTAGCCGTGCACTGGTTGACTCATTAGCTACTGGCTCATCCGCCACTGGCTCAACAGGAGGTCAATTTTTCTGAGGCTTCGATGTATATGACGCAATCCATCCCGTTTCGACCAGGTTTTGATCTCAACCCTTCCGATTTAGCGCATAATTTTTCTTAGGCTTAGTTGGACGCTTAACTACACAAAAACATTTTATTTTTTTTTTATGCTATTTTTTTTTTAAATATATTTTCAAAGTGACATATCGAATGCCATAATTTGAAAATCTGGAAAAATTCTGAAAAATACTTTGTTCAATAACAAAATTATTTAGCTTATATTCAAAGTGGGGAAGATTTTTTATCTTACAGTTTTGAAGCTACAAAATTCTTAAAACATCAATTAAGGGGTTACATACAGTTAGAAGGCTCTAAAAAGACGGATTTTCAAGAATTTTTTTCGCGCAGACTATTCAATTTATTAATTTGAAAATTAGTGTACATATTATAATAACCTTATAATATATTAACATATTTTTTATTTGTAAAAACAATCATTGCGAATGTTGCTATCGCCGATCTCCTAGAGCTCCGCAAAAAAAAACAATTTTGCGGTGATCACGATATCTCTGGACCGGATTATCTGAAATGAAAAAACCAAATAAATTTCGTTAATATAATACATTATCTAGTATTTAATCGAAGGAATTAGCGAAAAAATAATTTTTGACAAAATGGCGGCTTCTCAAAATAAAAGACTCGATTTTGAACGAAAATTTAAGCCTTAAATTGTTTATAAAATGGAAAATATTTATCGGAGAAAAAAAATCTTCGATTAATTACTAAAAAATCTAGTTAAAAAGGTTGTGTTAAAATTTGAGACTGATCGGTTCAGCCGTTTTCGAGAAATCTTGATCACCGATTTTGAAAACATAGTTTTGAGAAAAACGCGTTTAAAGTTTCAAAAGCGTTTTACATGTGGTAAATTTTGTTTTTTTTCAACTTACATGGAGTCATCTATTCCAGGGCCATATAATAATCCGTTTGCATCGTTGGCAGCTTCTAATAATTCGATTTGATGCTGTCTGCGAGCCATTCTTCCCTCTCTGGTGCTCTCGTGTGATCTCAGGTCGGAGATCTTGATGCGCTGCGCATCTTCTTTATCTGTATATGAATGCGCATTGGACCCAAGTGAGACGCCCATTGCATTCATATAATATAAAAGGGCACCTGTCCCTTCATTGAAGATGCCAGCAGCTATATATGCAGCCATTTCCACCGTTTTTGATCCGGCTGGAAGTAGTTTTGGAGAGATCTTCCACACCAGTTGGTTATAGCTTTCATTATTGTTTTGGGTGAAACTACCCACACATCTTTCCGATAATTTTTCATTGCTGAGATCTTCATAAATGGGCCTCAGGGCCTCAGCAACTTCTTGTGGAAATGGCTGATAATCATGCTTATAAACTGATAAGTTATCAGCAGCTGCTGCCCGCTGCCAAGAGCACCATGAGTCCAATCCGATCGGACACTTTGCGTGTTGTTAATTTTCGTCTGTCGAGCAGTAATGATAAAGTGTGGCCCAGATTGCATTCCTCATATTCTCAACCGAATCACAATTTCTCCTAATTGCTAAGCCATAATAAACTGTCAACTTGTCGATCATTTTTGCTGTCAGCTTGCCTTTTCCACCGAGAGTTTTTATTTTTATTTTTTTCCATCCTTTTTTTCCACCGTTTCCACTTTCTTTTTCACACAATTTCTGGTGGTTTCTGGCGCGCCGGTCCCCGACTGTGAGACGCGCCTTCATAAATGTGTCTATAACTTCGAAAATATTCGTCTGATTGACATAAAATTTTGAGTGTGTATGCTCAAATATATGTATATTCAGAAAATACAAAAAAAAAAAAAACGATTTTTTGAAAATTACAAGTGTATATAACCCCTTAAACCATTGAAATTAGATGGGATTTTTTTTTAATTTCCTGAAATTTTTTTAATCCCGTTCTTTAAAAGTATGTGGCTGTAAGTGTATGTGGACTCTTTATGTTCTAAATTTAAAAATTTGAAAGAACTTATAATTGTTTTTACCAGGTTGGTTATGGAATTTTGGGTGAGTTGTTGAAAGTTGGCCATGGAATTGAAAGTGAGTGGTTTCAAGGTTGATAAGGAAGTTGGAGTGAGTGTTTACAAGTTGGATATGGAATTTCGAGAGAGTCAGTTCAAGTTGGTGATAAAATTTCAATCGACTCGTATCAAGTTGGCCATGAAATTTCAAACGAGTAGTATAAAGTTGGCCATGGAATTGTAAGTGAGTCGTTCAAAGTTGGCCTGGAATTTTAAGCGAGAGTTGTTGGTTGGACATGGAATTGTAAGCGAGAGATTCTGGTTAGTCATGGAATAGTAAACGAGGGATTTGGAGTTAACCAAGGAATTGTAATCGAGAGATATTTAGTTGACAATGTAATTGCAATTGAGAGATTACGGTTGACCATGGAATTTTGTGCAGAATTCTGTGGTTGACTTGAAACCCATCAAGTCAACCGAAGAATATCGGGCGCATGAGATAAAGTTAGCAATAGAACTGTAAAAAATTAATCCGAGATGTTCGACGGAGAAAGACACGATAACCTTCAGTATTATATAATTATATTCGTCTTTAAATGTGAAATAATACAATCAATCAAGACATTAATAATAAATGTTAAAGTACAGACGAATTATTTAATAGAGAATGGGACGAAACATTCAATGAAAAACTGACGAACCGAACTCATAATAAAATCAAGATTCAAGATATAGCTCAGTATAGTTTTTAAGTGGATTAGAAATCAGTAATAAACGGAATTAATCACACAACAAAACTTCCTTTACAGCGAAGCTAAACATAATAAGTAAAAATAAGAAAAACAGTTTTTTCATGGAAAAAAAAAATTAACGGGGAAGGAAAATTAACGTGACAATTTAAATTGTCAACTTGTTTGTTCTCATGATCTTTTTGTTGGGTGACTGGGTTAAGAATATCTTTTTCACTTGTTCCGTATCTAGGTGACTAGTGACAGCATTTTTTTCTTTAATCTCTCCGTTAACAACCCCGGGTTAACCTTGCTATCTTCTAAAGCCGCACATTTCTAATCGCAACTAATGTAAAAACTGCGATACGGAGACGGAAACAACGGCAAGAAGAGACTACGGTTGGACTGTCTGAAAGCACGCTTGGCTGGTCGCGCTCGGTGCACATTGCATGTGTGTTCCCCAACGCTGAAAAACATCGGGGCTCTCTCTTCCTCTCTCGCTCTTCTAGCTCGTTCGGCTAAGAGAGTCTAGATGCGCCAACACGCCGAGTTTCGAACGAACAGACGGAGCGAACGAACGAAACACCAGGTGGGTGAGCAGCCGAGGGTACTTCCGGTTCCGGGGGAAGATAATCGCGCGTGCCACCGTGCAGCGTTACGCCCAGGGCCCGCAGGACCCAGACACGATAATTTTTACTTTTCACGTTTACCCCAGCATCACTCTCACATCAATCTGCTTCATTTTTATCTAAAACTGCTAACTTTACTGCGGAGTCACGTATCACGTGTCCCACACGGCGAAATTCGTCGGATTTATTCACTCAAATTATTCGTGAGAGCCTAACTTTCCACAATTTCATGCGGGAATAAAAAGATGCAAAGTAGTCACTTGTACATTGCTTCCTCATTATTCTCAATTTTTTTAACAAGTGGCTTCCTAATAACACTGTCAAAAATATTCCATTTAATATACACGTATGACGTAAAATATTTATGGTCTCGTATTAAGCACAAGGACATTTTTTTAGCACATTACACTCTGTGATAGGAAAATGATAAGCTAATCGTGACAGAGGTTTGGAAATTAGAAGCAATTGAAAAATAAAAAATTATAATCACTATAAAATCTGAAATTCTTTAATAGTCTCTATTAAATTTAGTCTAACACAACTGAATATTAGTTCGTCTTTTTGGGAAAAAAACTGTCTGATCTGGTCCAAGTTAACATTACATGAAGAGAATTGATTTTGATCAAAAAGAATTTGCGGAATTTAATGAAGTAAACGATTCTTTTGAACTCATGAAGCAGTAAAGAAAAGGTTAAAACAACATTGACCAGTTTTGGAACAACTCAAAATTTCAAGCAATTTCCTTTCCATGATAAGTTGAATTATTATTGTGTTTTACATTTTCCTCTCAATTTTCTAACTTCCATGTACGTCAAAAGATTATTTATTTTTATTTGATATGCAGCTTTCAGAAAGTGCAATATTTGAAAATTTTCAATTTAAATTCTCGCCTCGGTACGTACATAAAAAGAAAGTAACTGCTGCATTTTCGCCATAAATGTATAGAGATTGCAAAGACCTTGTGCGCTTTGACCGTTTTCTCGCCGATGTCATTGAAAGAGAAAAGTGGAATGGGGAGAAGGGAAGAAAAGCGTGAGAATACATGTTGACGACGCAGGGAGGAAGGTCAGTGGAAGGAGAGATCCAAACCGCAGAGTGTTCTGTAGTATACCTCCACGGTGGTTGTGTACTACAGACGACCTACACTTTATATCGTACAGGCAGCCACCATATGGCCAGAGCATCGTTATTCTTCTTGTCTGAAACCATAAAACCCTTCCACAATCGACATGTATATCCTATAAATACATTAGATATTGCATTTTGTATATAGAATGCAGAGTTTCCATGCATTAAAATATCTTGTCTCCGAATGTGAATTATTCCTCACATTCAACATTCAATTTCCAGTAAAAGGTGAGAGTGGAGCATATTTAGATTGAACTTATTTGCTATATATATATATATATATATATATATTTTATATTTCTGTATAGTTATGTTGTTGCTGAACAGCGTTATTCTTTTTTAATAATAAATAAGGAGAAGTTCTGTCGATCGGGTTGAAGGAGACGGACGTGTTTAGAATCTATCTGCAATAAACATCTTTTATTTCTAAAACGGTGTGTTTTGACTTTCATCAAAGTCATCTGACATTCGCTAGAAGTTGCGACAATTCTCAGAAGTGGGATAAGTACTCAATGGACGCACCAATCAAGTGTACGTGAATTTGAGATTCATTAATGAGTTTGGGTTAAAGGAATTTCGAAAGCAGCACTGGAAGAGATCGAAATATTCAAGATTTGGAATAATTACACGGCTTAGGCGCGAATCAAATGAAGATGAATCTGGGATTTATTAGTTGCGTTGAGATAACGGACTTTCTCGAACAATGCTGAAAGTGATTCGGATAAACGAGAATTATGATCCGAACATTGAAGATTGAGTTCGAAAATATATACACCATAATTCAGAAATCGAACGAAGAACAGAGAAAAATGAAGATGTTGCTGCGCCGATGCAGAAACAAATCGATCTCATCGATGTTACGAACATCGATGCATGTTCGTAACAAGCAAATCGATGAGAAGCGGAAGTAATCAAAGAAAATTCGAACCGGGACATTTGAAGATAAGATACGAATAATAGCTACTGAAGACATCGAGAACAAAAAGCCAAGTAAACGGATATAAAGGAATCTCAAGAGAGGAATGAATGCAAAACCATCGACGAGGACGTCGAATATTATCAGGACCGCCGAATTAAAGCATATTTAGATTGAACTTATTTGCTATATATATTTGATATTCCTGTATAATTACGTTGTTGGTAAACAGCGTTATTCTTTTGTCAATAAGAAATAAGGAGGAGTTCTGTCGATCGGGTTAAAGAAGACGGACGTGTTTAGAATCGATCTGCAATAAACATCCTTCATTTCTAAAACGGCGTGTTTTGACTTTCCGTATAGTTACGTTGTTGCTAAACAGCGTTATTCTTTTGTTAATAATAAATAAGGAGGAGTTCTGTCGATCGGGTTGAAGGAGACGGACGTGTTTAGAATCGATCTGCAATAAACATCTTTCATTTCTAAAACGGCGTGTTTTGACTTTCCGTATAGTTACGTTGTTGCTAAACAGCGTTATTCTTTTGTTAACAATAAATAAGGAGGAGTTCTGTCGATCGGGTTGAAGGAGACGGATGTGTTTAGAATCGATCTGCAATAAACATCTTTCATTTCTAAAACGGCGTGTTTTTTTACTTTCATCAAAGTCACCTGACATTCGCTAGAAGTTGCGACAAGAGTAACTGAGTTGCTTCAATAGACTCCTGATATATATTTACTATATCTGATATTCTGCCAGACTCATTAATTTTTTTTCCCCAAAGTAACATCTGCGATTCGAATAGCCGAAGACCTTCCTTCCTTCCTTCCTCCAAACGACAAAAGGGTGCGTAATCTCTAGAAAAATGATACCTCCTTTAAGTCAACTCTTTGGCACGCGCCGGACCGAAAAACCGGACGCACAGATTGGCTGAGCGGAGCGTCTTGAGGTTTCAGTCTTTTGCGATCGAGTATCACCCTCGGGAGTCTTTACAGTCGCTGCTTTTCATAGTGATAGCTATCAGACTCGTGCCGAATATACTTTGGAATTGAGAGGCTTCCGCGTGGATTAACCCTTAAGGAGGTCGGCACCTCACACTAGTCAAATAAGTGCTAAAGTTTTGTAAGCTTATCTGTCAAGTTTTGTGCATCAAATAACAGTAATTATGAGACAACTTATTTCAATTTTAATGATACAATTCTGGATTTTTCTCACAATTTGTTTATCTCCATTTGCGATGCGTTCTCCATTTTTTATGTTATGAAATTAAATTTCACGTAAAAAGAAAAAGTTATTTTTTTAAATTTCCCATATTTTCATTGTTTCAAAAGGAAAATATTTAACATTCACAAAAAATTAGTTTGTTTCAACGCGAAGAAACTTTAGTAGTCGAGCATCATTCTATTTCGAATTTTTTCAATGTCTTGGATACATTCTCAGTTTAAAATGAGAGAAAACACATTTTTTCTGTATAATCTTTTACTTTTGACGTTTTAATTCGATTTTCTTTCTTGAAACAAAAATGTTTAAATGCATTACGACTAAAATTCTACTATGTATTAGAAGAATTCCAGAAAATAAAAAAAAATTGACGAATGTATATTCATGATAAGTTACTCATCAGAATACCTAATTGCTACGCTGGCAATTGAAAATTTCAGGGCAAATCGTAATATACATATAATCCTCCGATACTTTTATTTATTCCACAAACTTTACGAAAATTTTGTACAGATTTGATTAGCGTAAGGCGCTCCAACTTCTTCAATACGATGGAGTTTTTTTATACACCTAAATGTACTTTTACCATTAAAAAAATCCAATTAATTTCTTTACGAATTCGTTAATTAAAGAATGTAGAAGCCTGATTGTTAAGGAAGATAGTTTAGAAGTTTCCATCGTTACTTTTGGTATAAAACGACACAAGAAAGAGGGAAAAAAAATCTGAGCCGTCTGGCTTGTGGGTATTCGGAAGCAGCGCAATTTCTTTGCGCCATGAGGCCAGCAATAAGAAACCCTATCGAGCTCCGAGAATCCTTTACCAACTCACCCCCTTCCGCTATATAGTTTCCCGAGTAATGCCGAATTACGGCTAGCACTAAATCGAACCAACGCGCCAGTCGCGCTGTTTTCGCGTTCGTTTATCCAACACTTTCTCATTCCGACTTGTATACACGAGACTTAAGACTACTGCCATTGTGTGCAGATGAAACTGCTGGTTAACACCCGTACAACTGTAATCCCCCGTGTAATGTTATATTGAACATATCGACAAGACTGTAAATCCCTCGAAACGTGGATAACGAGTTTCAACTAAATCACTTTAAAAAAGATTTTAAAAGTATGCACCGATACAATTCAGCAATTCAACGAACAGTAAATATCAGCAACATCTTCATTTTTTAAATAAAAAATTGGCACAAAGAGCATTGAGTATCTAAGGTGTCGAAAAAATATTCACGAATTTTATTTTAACATTCGGTGACAATTGTAGATATAGAATTTCATGAGATACCATACATACAATGTAGTACATGATGAGGTCAGTGAGCAGATGAAACTGCTGGTTAACACCCGTACAACTGTAATTCCCCGTGTAATGTTATATTGAACATATCGACAAAACTGTAAATCCCTGGAAACGTGGATAACGAGTTTCAACTAAATCACTTTAAAAAAGATTTTGAAAGTATGGATACAATTCAGCAATTCAACGAACATCAAATATCAGCAACATCTTCATTTTTTAAATCAAAAATTGGCACAAAGAGCATTGAGTATGTAAGGTGTCAAAAAATATTCACGAATTTTATTTTAACATTCGGTGACAATTGTAGATATAGAATTTGATGAGATACCATACATACAATGTAGTACATGATGAGGTCAGTGTGCAGATGAAACTGCTGGTTAACACCCGTACAACTGTAATTACCCGTGTAATGTTATATTGAACATATCGACAAGACTGTAAATCCCTGGAAACGTGGATAACGAGTTTCAACTAAATCACTTTAAAAAAGATTTTAAAAGTATGCACCGATACAATTCAGCAATTCAACGAACATTAAATATCAGCAACATCTTCATTTTTTAAATAAAAAATTGGCACAAAGAGCATTGAGTATGTAAGGTGCCAAAAAAATATTCACGAATTTTATTTTAACATTCGGTGACAATTGTAGATATGGAATTTCATGAGATACCATACATACAATGTAGTACATGATGAGGTCAGTGTGCAGATGAAACGGCTGGTTAACACCCGTACAACTGTAATTCCCCGTGTAATGTTATATTGAACATATCGACAAGACTGTAAATCCCTGGAAACGTGGATAACGAGTTTCAACTAAATCACTTTAAAAAAGATTTTTAAAGTATGGATCCAATTCAGCAATTCAACGAACATTAAATATCAGCAACATCTTCATTTTTTAAATAAAAAATTGGCACAAAGAGCATTGAGTATCTAAGGTGTCAAAAAAATATTCACGAATTTTATTTTAACATTCGGTGACAATTGTAGATATAGAATTTCATGAGATACCATACATACAATGTAGTACATGATGAGGTCAGTGTGCAGATGAAACTGCTGGTTAACACCCGTACAACTGTAATTCCCCGTGTAATGTTATATTGAACATATCGACAAGACTGTAAATCCCTGGAAACGTGGATAACGAGTTTCAACTAAATCACTTTGAAAAAGGTTTTCAAAGTATGCACCGATACAATTCAGCAATTCAACGAACATTAAATATCAGCAACATCTTAATTTTTTAAACAAAAAATTGGCACAAAGAGCATTGAGTATGTAAGGTGTCAAAAAAATATTAACGAATTTTATTTTAACATTCGGTGACAATTGTAGATATAGAATTCCATGAGATACCATACATACAATGTAGTACATGATGAGGTCAGTGTACAGATGAAACTGCTGGTTAACACCCGTACAACTGTAATTCCCCGTGTAATGTTATATTGAACATATCGACAAGACTGTAAATCCCTGGAAACGTGGATAACGAGTTTCAACTAAATTACTTTGAAAAAGATTTTGAAAGTATGGATACAATTCAGCAATTCAACGAACAATAAATATCAGCAACATCTTTATTTTTTAAATAAATAATTGGCACAAAGAGCATTAAGTATGTAAGGTGTCAAAAAAATATTCACGAATTTTATTTTAATTATTTTAACATTCGGTGACAATTGTCGATATAGAATTTCATGAGATACCATACATACAATGTAGTACATGATGAGGTCAGTTGGGGCATGTATGCAGTGTGTAATCGGATACAATAGAGGTGCGGACTGATGACAATATGCGGAGCAAGGTCTGACTTCAACCCGAGGACTTTACACGTTTGTTGTACCACACGAATGCCTCTGAGGCTATGCTATTATATTTTATCATGGCTAATGGTCAGACCCGCTGTGGTTCTGTGTCCACATCTCCGCATGTGGGCGCCGTGTCTGCCTCCTACTTTACCAACTCCCGACCTACATCGTACGCACTCTCTCGCAAATGATTCGCGAAATTGGTGCTACATAGTCAGCGTTCCATTATGCTCTCTATATATTACATTATAAATATATATACATATATATGCATTATGGTGTGTGGAAATTTTTTTTTTTCATTTTGCATCGTTTCAGTCTATAGTTTTAAAAATGGAGAAAAATCAAGAAAAGATGTAAAAAAATAAAGAAAAATCGAGGGGTGAAAATCAATAAATCATCAAAAAATAGCAAAAGAAGAAAATCCTAAAGATTCCAAACAAAATGTCAGATTGGTTCGAACATTTAGCGACATTTGGACATTTTTTCTCGATTTTTCTCCATTTTTGACATTATTTGTAAAATTTGTGACCCAGTCTAAAAAAATGTTCGGACACTTTATAATTTTCTTTCTCTCTTTTTAAATTTTTTCTATGTTCTGTTGAAGTTTTTCCCGATTTTCGCTCAAATTTGACATGTTTATCAAACGTTTTGAACAAAGCTGATGAATTTTTTTATTTTTCTCTTAAATATTCGACCTAATTCATCATTTTTTCCGTATTGACAAACAAATTTGAAACCTCCGTTTAACGGTTGAATGAAATTTCACTTATAATTAAACTTCACGACAGACTTCAGTTTCGACCTACGAGGCATTTTTCGTTTTTCGACGTATTAAAACAAACGTTACACGAAAGAAACTTTTTAGTTGAGAAAACCAGCTTCTAAATCGAGTGTTGGATGTGAATTTGGTTGACATTGTGAATCACATTGCCAATCGATTTTTCTCCGTGTGAAACCAACTAACCACGATTCATTCTGACACACAATAACTTGCTAATGCCATATTTTACCATGCCTGTTCGTTGGCACGTATAAATTCCGTCGTTTCTACAACCACACCCTTTTCTCCGTGTACGAAAAGCGCGTAGTGCGCTTTCCAGAATACAAACTACAACTATATTACATAAAATCAACACGCACGATTCTCCGTAGAAATTCTATGAACCAAGTAACAAATTAAATTATACAAACATCTAATTCAATTGATGAGTATATCAGGTATTCACGCAATGCACTGCGAGCCTCCGAGCGTCAACATCGGACCATAAGCCACACGTGAGAATTACTGTTTGCATCTGCACGAAGGGATTCACGCCGAGAAGGTAAGGGACTTCTAGGATAAGAGCGGCAACGTAGAAAGCCGGCGGAGTGTGTAGAGGTGACCTGGTGTGAAAGCTCGGTCGTCTCGAGTCGTTCGGCACCTCTCTGCTGTGCTTGATTGAATGGCCAAACGTAGCCATTGATCAACGTCTTTTCGCGGATACTCAACGGTCTCTATCTCTATATATCGCTCAATAAATAGATACTGACTATATAGAGAAGCTGCAAAGAGATTTCAACGTAATGCGCACACGTGGCTATTCAAGGAATTGCGGGACGTCTCTTTGTAATATTATATAATCCTCACTCGTTCCTACAGCACAAAAGAAAAGTACGAGTAAATATCTGGAGACAAAATGTCTACTAGGAAATAGTGAGAATTACTTATACTTCTGTCGAGTTCACAACGGAAAATAGAGTTGTGGGAAACGGGAGGTAATTTTTGAAGTAGAATTGACAATAATTTTGTTGTGAATTTGAAAGGTAAGCTTGTTCTGAAAAATTGGTGGTTCTTGAGAACTTGCAGTGCATTATTAGGTCGGGGTCGAAATGGCGAATGACTGAAATAGTGAATGATTGAAATAGCGAATTTCTGAAATAGGGAAGACTGAATCTAAAGTGGTCATAATTATGAAATTCGCTATTTCAGCCATTCGCTATTTTGAACATTTGCTATTTTGACCTCCGTCTTATTAAAATGCATTCAAAATAGCGAATGATAAAAATGGTGGAGGGCTGGAAAAGCGAATTCCATAATTATGGACATTCTACATTTAGACGTTCCTTATTTTCAAATTTGTTATTTTAACCATTCGCTCTTAAACCCCACCCGCATTATTGCCGCTTTGTTCGTGCTTGGATCGGTAATGGTGAAACGATTTTATCAAGGTTCCAATCTTTATCGGAACCGGAAGCAAATTCGGCGATTTTAAAAGCTCCTGGGTGGAGGATCATAAGTGGAACGATACTGAGCCAGTATTGATTGTCGAGGCTTCTGCCTTGTACCGGGGCTCAAGATCAATATTGATAGAACGTTGGCATTAGGCTAAAATGTTAACAACCGCCCACTAATGGCAACCTAGTAATCGCATATGACTGACATCACTTCCGGATGTAAAATATATGAGGAGATATAATATCTTCAGCGAAGGTTTTTCCGAAAAAATTATTTCGGACAAAATGTTCTTACCAATATTGACGGCCCTTCGTGAAAAAACTTAATCTGGACAAAATATCTCCAAAAAGCGGTGCAGAGTTTCGGTGTCGAAATGAAGTGGCAACATATTTGAAAAAATTCATGAAGAGATAAAAACCCAAAGAAGTCACTTTTTCGATTAACAAAAATCATAGTTCCGTAAAATTTTCAATATTTTCACCCGAAATTTGGACGTGATACTTTTTAGATATGCTACTTTTCAGAGAAAAAAAGTAGCATAGTACCCGTTTCGAAAAAAAGGATTCATTCCGACACGTGAAGAATAGGGTTCTTCACGTTCTTCACATTCTTCACTTTTGTATGGTTCTTACACGTACAAAAAGTTCACTGTCGCTATGAATCTAATTTTTGATCATCATCATTCTCATTATCTTAATTTAATTATTAATTAATTAATTATTATTCCTATCATTATTATTGCATTTTGCTGCCTTCCAACATCCTAGTCAAGTGGTCTTCATCTTCACATGATTCGGAACCAAAACTTCCGCCATCTTCGTCGAGTAATTTCCGATCGGAACGCGCAATTCCGTAAATTATATGGCATCTGACAGTAGTTAATTTCGTGATTCATACATAAATGAACGAAAAAAAATGTAGCGCGTGCCATAGATAAGCTGACTGTCACAAGTTTCGATCGCAAATAATTTTTGTCTCTGAATACGATTTTTATTTGTCACGAAAATATCGTCTGCGATCACATTTGGCCCGATTCTACCCAAGCTTCGCGCGCGATTTTTTTTTCTCCGACTGTGGCAACAATAATGATGCTTGATTCGAATGATAAACGATTGCTACGTATAGAGAATGCTTCGAACTCTAAGTACATTGCGAATTCAGTCCAATTCGATGGCGGGAAATATTAGATATTTACGCCGAAAGGGGATCGACGGGTTGATTGTACCCACGGTGACCACGGAAAGTTAATACGGACACAGTTGACGTGTTTCTGACGGGACGCCGAGCAACCAGTCACAGTCCTGCCAACTGTCTATATGGGCAAGTGTCGGACAACCGCACCTAGACAGATATTACAGATTGTGCATGGTCGTAGGGTCGTAGGGTCAATGCTACTGTAGTGTCGCGACCGGAGCTAGCGCGAACTAAATAATTAACTAGATATTACGAACCTTCAGAATTCACATATTTCTTCATTAGCTATTTAGTCACGGATCCCCAAAGAATAGCGATCTGCAAAGCTGCAATATGAGCACATAGTATAAAGCAGTAAGGTGTGTAATAAGAATACAGTGGAACCTCTCATAGCGTACATAATGCGGAGACATGTACACTAAGTGAAGAAACAATCACGCACGCGAAAAGTTCATGATTCTCACTCTCTCTCTCGCGAAATAGTCGAGTCACAGCGCTGATACGTGCCCCTCTACTTACCAAGGGTAATTACACGCTAAAAGGGTGTACGCTATGAGAGGTTCCACTGTATCTTGACTACAGACGTAACTCGATGCTCGAAAGTTGCTTCTATCTGTCTGTTTCCAGTGTCATTCTTTCGCCCGACACGGTCGTAAGGTCAATGCTACTGTAGTGTCGCAATCGGCGCCCCCTCGAAGTAAATAACCAACTAGATATTACGAACCTTCAAAATTTCCATATTTTGTCATTAGGTATTTAGTTACGGATCCCCAAAGCTGCAATATAAGCACATAGTATAAAGCAGTAAGGTGTGTAATAAGAATACAGTGGAACCTCTCATAGCGTACATAATGCGGACACATGTACACTAAGTGAAGAACCAATCACGCACGCGAAAAGTTCATGACTCTCACTCTCTCTCTCGCGAAATAGTCGAGTCACAGCGCTGATACGTGCCCCTCTACTTACCAAGGGTAAGTACATGCTTGGATAAGTGCACGCTACAAGGGTGTACGCTATGAGAGGTTCCACTGTATCTTGACTACAGACGTAACTCGATGCTCAAATGTTGCTTCTATCTGTCTGTTTCCAGTGTCAATCTTTCGCCCGACACGGTCGTAAGGTCAATGCTACTGTAGTGTCGCAATCGGCGCCCCCTCGAAGTAAATAACCAACTAGATATTACGAACCTTCAGAATTTCCATATTTTGTCATTAGCTATTTAGTTACGGATCCCCAAAGAATCGTGATCCGCAAAGCAGCAATATAAGTACAAAGTATAAAGTAGTAAGGTGTGCAATAAGAATAACTTGACGACAGACGTAACTCGACGCTGGAAAGTTGCTTCTATCTGTCTGTTTCCAGTGTCATTCTTTCGCCCGACTTCTCTCTTCGTAGTTCTCCACAGAGAACGCCGAGAGCGCTACTGCTGCGCGTCGTCGGCTCTGTGAATTTTCGCTCTCGCTGAAATCTCACCTTCCGCTCGTCCCAGCCCATGAATAATTATATTCTGTGGGCACTTCGAGCACAGGATCACGTAACCCGTAGTAACGTACGTGCTTATCTTTATACTTACGGGTATAGATGATATATATATATACGCGTATATATAAATATAACTGTAACTAGGCCGCGACGACAGAGGGAATAATATTGTACGTGCGATTTGGAAGGTTCTCGTGCTAATGCGGAAAGACACCGCGGAAGGGCGCTGCGATTTGCAGACTCTTGTTCGTTATTTCTGTCAGAAAATTTTCTCGTTCAAGTATCGCAGCAGCGCATTTCTGACTGTATCTACTGTAGTGTTGGTATCTTTATAGACGGTCTGCAATTCCCAAACGCCGACCACGACGAACACTACGAGCTGTGCACGTTGGAAACGAATGGAAGTCTTCTAAAAATAGTGCAAGCTGAACGCGAACGCCGCTCTTACGACTAGAAGAGTGCCGAGAGGAAGCTTTTGGCTTCTGCTTTTCGGGCATACGCTACTAAACTGGAGGAGAGAACCTCCGTGTATAGCACATTAGGTACATTATTACTTGACGTTTCGCTTATAAGGGATGAAAACGCTTTCCTTCGGCATATAATGTGAATATATATGTATATATATATCTATATGTCTACGTAATGTAAGAGAGAAGCTGTATCCTCGAAAATACACTGAACAACCTTGCCCCGCCGCTGTATGTACATATTCATTCATTCATCTTACAGGTGTATCCAACGGAGCTTATATATCCGAACGGATAGACCTTACCTTCCGCTGCCTCAAGCGGACGATGAATACGTCAAGCAGTTTTCAGCAGTACAGTCTGGGAGAATTTTTTTTCACTGGAGCATATTTTTTCCTTGCCGCTTATCGACTTATTTTTCGTAGAGGAAATTTGGTGTTTGTAAAAATTTGTTAGCGACATTTTCATACTCTGAGTAGCTTAAGGTAGTCCTTCTGTACGGTCTGACGCCGTATAAGTTCGAGGGAGAATTAAACAAAATTTATGAACAGTTGTCGATGAGATATGAATCTGAAAAAAATCGAGCGTATAGAAAATGCTGAAAAGGTTATTTTGGCATAATGATAATTTAAAAATTTTATTGACAAATTACTTAAATAAATAATAGTGCAACGAATTACTCGGCAACCTAACTTTTTTTTGTTGTGTAACACATTTGTTTATTTTTCTGAATACGTATGTGTTTTTTCAGATTTTTTTTCTGATTTTCAATTTTACACTTGGAAAAAACGGCCATTTTCAAACATCAGATAAAATTCGGGAAAAAACACACGTATTCAGAAAAATGGACAAATCATTTTCATCACAAAAAAAGTTAGGCTGCCGGGCAATTTGTTGCACAATTATTTATTTCGGTAATTTGTTAATAACATTTTTCAATTATTCTTATGCCAAATTAATCTCTTCAGCATCTTTCATATAGTTGATTTTTTTCAGATTTTTGTTTCTTCGAGAACAGTTTGTAATTCTGTCTCGATTTCGCTCGAACTTATGCGATGTCAGACAATACAGGAGGACTACCTTAAGGATGTATTGGAAAATGCGCAGAATATAAAAAATCTTGAATATGCGTTTTGCAAAAAAATCTTGAGTGTAGTAAATGGTTTTTTGCCGGACACATATCCAAAATTCGTTATTTCGTGCACATTTTAAAAAATAAAAAAAATAAAAATCAAAGTAAAGAAAAAAATCTGAACAAATTCGTATGCATTCAAATAAATTAACATATCATTTTCATGAGAAGAAAAGTTAAGTTGACTAATTGTTTGTTGAACAATTGTTTTTTTTACCAATTTGTTAATAACATTTTGGGATTATTATTATGCGAAATTAATCTTTTCAGCACGTTTTATGTGCATTATTTTTTTCCGATTTTGATCTCATCGGGAAGTGATCTAAATTGTCTCTGAAACTCACTTTTGGCGGGACTGTACGTATCATCCATCCTTAAGACGTCAAGATAAATTCTTTAGCATAATTTTTGTGTATGTGTTTGTACGATTTTTCGAGCTCTCGCAGTTTCGCGCATATCGAGCATCGGAAATGTGGGATTGAAATTGGCGTTGATCGGTCGATGGATGACAATTAATAGCGTTTGCAATTTTTTACACAAATAAACTATGATTGAGCAATGATCATTATGAATCATCATGAGACTCGATCGACTGACTAAAACGCCGTAAAAGGAACTGTATTCAATCTAATAATCAATTAATTAGCCAACTTGAACAAAAAAAAATGAGTATGTAAAACATTCAAAGAAGCCTGCAAAGCAATTGCGAAATTGCTTTCTCGTTATGTCACTCTCTTCACAAAACTTTTTCTGTGTGGGAATCAATATATATCAATATACATAGAGGAATCTATGTAAACTGAATAAAATGATGGGGAAGCAATTTGTACGATTCGATTTCGTAGGTATGTTTTCTTAATATCGAAGTTGTCTTGAAAGAATCTTTCAGTCATTTTTCATCGTACGTCATTCGCAAAAATAAATTTTGCGAGGTAAAACGACGACCATAAGTTTTCTAAAATTATTTATTAACTACTGATCGCCCTCATTAAATTGATTAAATGTACACAAAGCCAGTAAACAGTTTTATTTCATTATATCCCGTCAAATTGACATTATACTGACTTTTTTTTTTACTAGGAGTATTAAAAAAATTCCAAATCCCGTACAAAAAAAAATTCTATTGTGCTAAATTGCGCACCCAAAAACTTCTATTAAGATGATACATCGGTTTTCTGCAAATTTTCTTTTGTATGAACGCTACTACTTTGTAATCAAGTGTGTAGCTCACTACTAAATATAAGTAAGATTCATGTCAAACAATATCCCTCGACTAACAGAGAAACACATTTAAGAACATTTTTTAAAATGAGAAAAAAGAAATGTGCTCATTTCGTTAGATTGTACAGCCACAAAATCCTCGACGTTAGGCGAACTTTTATGTTAAGACGATGCATACGTTCCTTGCAAAGTTTTTTCCACAAAAAATGCAATACTTCGTGATTACATTTTTATGTATGTTGGTATATGTGTGTGCTCTGGCATTTAATAAAGCTTTCTTCCTTGACTCGTTGCGGAGCTTTGATGCTTCCACGCTTTTCAGTACTCTTGGAAAATGTTGGTCCACACCGCGATGTGTACAGAGTGCAGAACACATATATACAGTGCATATTTGTTGCGAAATTATTGTAACATATCTGCCGTTATACGGTGATATCGCAAATGGTATGTACATGGCAATATGAAACTCGCATATATCCCGACGGCAGACGACACTCGTGAGCAGTTGTGATAATAATCGCGTTTCGCGTTTCAACAATCGATCCCACAATAATCCACCGTGGAAACTAGATACGCGGCATATCTTGAGCATGTTCTACATAATCTATAGTATAATATACAGAATCACATGTACCCGACAACCGCTACGTACAATTATGCATTCATATATATATAGAAGAATGCGGGACGCCTGTTCATTTGCAAAACGATGCCGAGAGCCTCGCCCTGCTATAGAAAACTCGGTGTACCGCTAGACCCGCGTGTTCTCGATCCTCGACGCTCGAAAATAACCGCCAGACGCCCAGCTATTGGCGTCCACACGGAATATTCGGGGAATCATGACATCACGCAGACAGAATACTACTATAATACGGAAGTGTAAACTGGAACGCGTGAATATTGACGTACAGAAATGATCGAACAGAAGAATGAAAAAATAAATACTTCTAAGCTTACTAACGAAAAACAAAACGGAAGTGACTTTTTGCAACACGTGCATCGAAAGATGCGACACTCGTAATTGTCTTGCGGGGCAAAAGCGGCTTATATTGTAGCGACATCGGGAAGACAGATTCGCGCATGCGCAGTCGTCATTTTAATCACTTTCGTCCACGGAGCGCCATCTCAATTACTTTCTTCCCTCTTTGGCGGGACCAAAACGATCATATGCAGAGTAGTTTTCATCATGCGTCAATTGTTTTTCACATTAAAAAATCAGATTTTTGTCTTGAACGTTAACGTTTTCAACCATTTAAGCCTTTTAGTAGTTTAAAAAAATGTGAATAAATATTGCCCTATAAACGATATTTCGACTTTCGATATGCCTCTATCTTTTTTGAGGGATACGATCTCCCCTAAAGCAAAACGGCAGTTACTAGTTTAGCGATGAGCAGCTGATTGTAACGCGACTTCTGTCGTTTCTGTGCAGGATGCCAACCCTCTTAAAAAACGTGAATTCAGCGATTGAATATAAAGATTTCGATAATAAAATTTAATCAAAATGGAAATTAACTTTCAAAATAATCGAACACTAACAATAAAAACCATCATTCGTAAGGCAACAAAACTGCATTAATCAACTTATAATTCGCATTTTTTCAATCCTTCCTACTTAACCAAATTCCAATCAATTAATCCAAATTCCAAAAGCAAACATGATTGTAACCATTTTGTTCTCCAAGAAGTACAAAAAAAGAGGTACCAAACTAATATTAAACCGAGAACTTAAGCTTAATGTAGTCACCAGCAATGAATCAACAAAGTAAAGTCACCAAATTGTCAAAATAAAAACTAGTGACTCGAATTAAAATTTGGCCTAACGAAATTAGAGCATGAAAGATACGATAACAACGGCCATCATTTACCCCCCATACATTTACTCTTTTCGTGAGTGGCATTTGTTGGAAAAAATTAAACAATCGACGTTGGACAACAGCGAATGGCAAGCGAGTGCGTGAATGGAGTGGGCATAAAAAAAAACGAGCTGACGAATGTACGCGACAACGGGCCTGATAAAACACGTTTTATTTAGTACGCATACACCGGACACGAACAATTTGTGCTCCCTAGAGCACGTGTGTGTTGCACGTTGGAGAGCGCGAGATCACCGCAGCGGTACACACCCAGCGCTATAGTGCAAAATATACTACAGTAGCTTGGATACGCCGAATGACCGAGAGCGAGACTATCGGCCAAGTCAGCCGCGCGGCGTTGCATCTATTCGCTGCGGTTAGCATATCTAAAATACTCAATGATGTATCACTGGCTAATTAAGGCTCCCCTAGGGGTTTGGGCTCTCTCCCTATTCCGCTCTCCTGGAATAATCTGCTGACTTAATTGAATTTATAATCCCCCTGTCCCTCCTACTCATCGTCAACGCGGTATGTATATATATATGTATATATATATATATCTTACTCGTGACTACCAGATAAAATATTCCACCATAGTTGCGTATATATATATATATATATATGAAGTGAAGATTCGCAAAGGCACGATAATTGAATCAAGAATTAAATTAAAAGCTACTGAAATTGACGCAATGCAAAGGGCAGGGGGAGAGGGAGGGAAAGGCAGAAGTGGGTTGATTGGATATATTTAACTATTCGCTTGGAATTCGCGCCACAGAAGTGCGTTAAACTCTCTGAGAAGCTTCCCCCCGATTGATTCGCAAAACAATTGTTGGGTTACACCCTCATTGCCAAGGTGTACCTTTCCATCCCTTAATTATAAGCCAATGAACGGATTGTCACTGGGTTTAATTTATTGGATGTTTATTAAGATACCTTTATTTGTGCAGGACGGGATGCCATTTGAATTGGAATTTGAAAGATTTTGTGCGGCGGCATATGTTTTCAATATATAGACCCTTTTGCCGTAAAATTGACTGACTGATTTTCTGGTATTTTAAAAGAATAAAGCATAATATTAGCCTTATTATCAATATGACGAGTAACGACAGATTATCCTCCTTGAAAAATGGTGCATAAATTCACCGCTGTGGATTTTTTGCAATCGTCGTTGAAAAGTAATAAACTTTGGCTTATCGTTACCTATCTTAACGTAACATTTGTGAAATCGGTGCTAGATAATAAAAAAACGTTTTTAGAATGTCTCGTAGTTTAATTAACAGTTCTGACGAGTTATTCACGTAGCAGAATTAGTTCTAAACATATTATAAGCATATTATACTCTTATAAATAATATATACTACTGTACCTAACGTGAATAATATATATGTACATTTACCGGCGTGATTCGAACAGAAAATCGACAGATATATATGCAAATGTCCGATGTCATGGTTTTTCGTGCATTAGACAAATCGCACATTAGAATTACTGATACAATATCAAATCTGAACGGTTAAACGATTAGGGTTCTTTCAATAATCAAAATGAGATATTGTTCGTCATGATTGGATTATTACTGTGGTTCACTTTTACTTTAAACTACACGAAAAAAAACATGACATCGGACATTTGCATAAATTAGTTCATTTTCTATTCGTATAAGGCTGTGCATATATACAGCCGTAATTATACTTATTATTCTACTTATTTTACTACGTGAGTAATTTATAGGAACTGTCAATTATATCACCAGAAATTATAAAAACGTTTTTAAAAATGTAGCACTCGTTCGACCAGTGTGAAGCACAGTAAATATCTCTAATAATTTATATTACAAAGAATATAGGCGGCTGATCAATAAAGTGTTTTCCAATAAACTGGATGACCTATCACTTATGACTATGGGATCAATAGAATTGTTCATTCTTTGGAGACAAAACCACGACGAAAAACCATTTTGTAGAAATTAGCGTTTATCAGTCGTTTTTATGAAAATTACAAGACTGAAATGTTTCTCTGTGTTGAGGACATGTTATCCTCCAAAACATTAAATAAAGTAGCGAAAAATAGTAAAAATGTTTTTTTTTTTTCGCCCCGATTCGAAATTAATTAAACTAACATAAAACATTTCTTTGTGTCAGAAATCTTCGCAAAACCTTGAAAAATCTCTTAATTCTGAAAATATTCAAAAAAAGGTTTCGTTTTTTTATATGAAGTTCTTGTTTATTTGTGAAACATTTTTTCAAAATTTGATCTAATTTGAAGGCTCGAATTGATTTTGAAAAACAGGGTCGAAAACTATTTCTGTTATGATTTATTATATGAAAATGAAAATATTCTTATTCGACGTTATTGAAATACTAAGAGTAAAAGGTATCGCGAAGGTTTTGATTTATTGACGAATTCTATTTAATAACCAATCGAATGAAAGATTGGTTTGAACGCCCATATTAAATGTAAGAGTTTTTCGCTCCAGGTGAGAATTCCGAGAAATCTCGAAGCAGTAACGGCTTCGGGCTTTGACTTTCATCCCTCAGCGGAGACGTATCCTCTCGTCTATCGCGGAATAAATAATTCAAGGAGACTGAAAGCTTCAACGCGAGAAATCTTGCAGCTTCGCGAAAACCCAGAGAGTCCAAAATCTTTCCACTGTTTTACTGTGCAGTAGTGAAAAAAGGCACTATATTCTCAAAGATAAACACATATTTCCACGTGCAGAGAAATAAAAAACAAGGTACATCTGCACAGCAGACTCGTAGCGACCCGGATCTTTACTGACCTTGAACCTGACCAATCAGCAACAAGCAGCAGACGAGCAGGCACGTTGATCTGCCCATTACGAAATCGAGCTTCTTCATTGTCGCTAAATTACACCGAACCACAGAGCAAACACACACCCGAACTTTGACCCCGTTATGTCGTATCTATAGATGAATTAACATAAACTAAACTTCTCACAAAACACAAAAAAACTCAACTTTTTAACTTTTGCTTATCAAAAAAATAAAATCGTCTTACAGTTCGCAGTCATGAGCCCACGAAATTTATTATATATATATATATATATATATATAAACGACGTTATATTCGTTGCACTTAAAATTGATACGTCCAATTATCTGTCACTTTGATAATTGTCAATTAGGCTTATTGTGTATACATTTAAAATCTATGTCAGGCGGTTTATTTACACTCGTAGTATCGTAGAGAAAAAAAATGCTCACTTATCTATGAGTCAGGAAAAATTCGTCTAGTATTTTTTTTTTTTTTTTTCTTCTTTTTATTTATTAGCTTTTTGCCGGTACGTAGGGAGAAAAAACGACGGCACGTTTTCCGCGCGCGCATCCACACGCCACTATCGCGAAGCAGTGCCCGAACCTAACTGTGAGCCGTAACGCTACGGTTCACTCTCCGAAGTCCCTCGCGCTCGTCCGCCCGCAGTTGCCGCCGCTTTCTCGCGCCCCCTATTCACCCCTCTACGCACACGCGGTGTAGCCGCTATCAAAGCGGACAGTCCTCGACCACGGAAACTTCTCTATGCATAGCTCTAACCCCGTTTATATCGTGCGCACAAACTCACTCGTCAATTACTTTGGACCTTTCTTCCTCTGTTCCTCCTCTTTGCGAAAAGCTTTTGACGCTGTTTCAAAACGTTAACGAGAGTTCGCCAATTTGTGAGCGGTTACGCGAAGCACACTGACCTATTCGATGAAGTTATCCAAACGGTAAGTACTCGGAATTACCACCCCGCGCCACACGATTTCTGCTCGCGTGTATTACCTCAGTACAAGGATCTTTTTACGCTCACTAGCAACAACGTACTCGCTTCGCTCGCACTATTTTATTTCATTAGTCTCTCTTTATAGTTAAACATGAAATTTTTATGGTAATACCATTCGTTATTATATGTGACTATGTTTCTGCTTCAATGTTTCAATATTATCTATTTACGATATGCTATATCTTTTTTTTACGAAGAAAAATGAAAAAAGGTAGAACTTTGCACATTGCTTCCTCATATGAAATTTGAAGACTGTAAAGAGGATATTTTCGAATTTGAATTTTTGAGATATCTACGTTTATGAGGAAGACATTTATTGTTTATTTTGGCTTCCTCATAGAGGTAGATTTGTTAAAAATTGAAATTTCAAAATATCCTCTTTACAGCTGTCTGCAAATTTTATATGAGGAAGCAATGTGTAAAGTTCTACTTTGCATCTTTTTTTTGAAATTTTTTTTCCGATATTCGGTGAAATAGTCCATGTATTCTATGTTTTTAATATCGAATTTCAACCTGAACTCTCCACTACCTTTGATACTTTAGCCAAAATATGTAAACAAAAAAATCTTGAATAGCATTTTGTTTACCACAGTCTGATTTATTACGCTACGTGAAGAAAAGTGCTTGATTTCCGCCGAGTGTGAAGTGAGCAAATCTCAGCGCTTGATTTTCTTAGCGAGCTCTTTATTCGTTTCGCAATAGTATATTGAACCACGAGGGCGATAAAACTCATTTTTCCCGCCCTCCCTTTCGCTGCCGCGAAAAAAGGTTTTTCCGCCATGCATTGTATACAATTCTATTTCACAAGGTGTGGAAAGCGATTTTTTCCTGCGCGTATAGCATTCCATGCCATAGAGACGTAAAGTGATATTCGAAAATATTCGGGAGTTTCTCGCGCCCCCTATCGACATTTCAACGCACCTGCGATGCGGTCGTCACGGCTGCTTTAAAAGCGTACCGAGCCTGACCACCGATTCATCGATGGACAGCTCTAACCCCATTTCTATCGGTCGCTCCAACTCGCTCGGCAATTCCTTTGGTCTTTTCTTCCCCTCTCCCTCTTTTCCAATAGCTTTTGCCGCAGTTCGAAACCGTTGATGAGGCTCCGAGTATTCGCGAAAGGTAGCACGGAGCCCGCTGACCCATCGGATCAAGTTATCCGTGCCGCAGCATCCGCACCGAGCACACCGACGAGTAGCGATCCTTTCTGTGCGAAGCCACCTGCCGCAATCCATTCCCCTACCACAGTCCTCGACGTTTCAATCGAGTTCTGTATAGAGTAGGCATTGGACAGTCCGTGAAAGCGGGCAGAAGGGACGACCCCGTGCAACGTGCATTCAGCGCAGGTGGCTGACTATCCCGTGCGCGAGGAACCGAAGGAAGCAGGAAGTGAAGCGGGGACATGAAGAGAGAGAGAGAGAGAGAGAAGAGAAGGTATATATCGCTCGAGCGCTCGTCGCTGCGAACAGCTGACGGTGACTATCCGGTTCGTCCAACTGCCTCGCATATTTACCCCCACAAGTGCCGCGTTATCAGAGCCAATACTGTATCGGCTATTACGACGTGAATTTACACTCGAAGCTTTTCAACGTTTCTATCATTAACACATCACGGACACGTTTAACAGAGCAAACGTGGCAACGATTTTAAAATCAAACTCTATGTCGAACGCCCAGTGGCCGATAAATAAGGTGAATTAGGGCAACTGTGATAGGAAGCTTTACCAACGCAGGATAACGTTGTCAAAACATTCCTGTGAGCCATTTCGCATAAACACAAACTTGTCCGCTTTTTGCGATAACGGATAACGTTTTGCAGGATCGTGGTTGGGAAATATGTATGGAAATTATCCGGCTATGATCGTGGTTTATTCAATTTAACCATCTGGATAAAATTATAATAGAACAATAATGTTTATCGAAGGGAGATATTGAATACTTTTAATCGTAAGTTATTCGGTACGTTATCGGACTAATAATACTCCAGATAATATATGCGGTTTTTCTTTTGATTTGAATAAAGAAATGGGAAGCGATGATGGCAGGCCAAATATTATTATTGGCTTGTCTTACGATTGGAATACAATTTTGAAGAAAATAATCTTATAAAAATTGGAAAACTACAGACTGAAAAAAAGCTTAATTAATGAAAAAATGCGGTAAATAAAAAATGGTAAAATAAAAAAAAATCTCGGGCTGAAGGACTCCGGTCGATGGCCCATTGGACAAAGAACACGTTAGTTTTAAGTCGACAAATAGAAAAAAAAAATGTACATGAAACTACTGTAAAAATTCTGTCCAATAAATGTCTTATACTACTACTAAAAAATGGTGAAATTATTAAATAACATATAATATCACACCTAATTATGAAAGAATCTCCTAACTATGACATGATATGTTATACAATTATTTCACCATTTTTTATTTCCCGCTTTGTTTATAAATAAAGCTTATTTTGACTAGACAATGGCAAGACGTAAAAATGTGCCTTTACAAAAAAAATTCTCGACCGCAGGGTTCCGCAGTAACGGCGTGAAGACTTTTGAATTTTGTCGATGCATTTATCTTCAAGGTCATCGAATTTTATTCGCATTTTAATTAAGTAGGATTGTTGGGGTTTGATAGTAGTTTGCCCGACTAACTACTTAGTTCGAGCAACGACACAGAGCTAACCAAATGAAAATAGTTGATTCGAGCAAGTAATTGTCTGTCCCTTCATTGGAGCCAACTATTTTTATCGTTACCACAACCAAGTCGGTTTTTCTACAAGGGGAATTTTTATCCAGCAACATCTGTGTCCTCTGCGACTATTATTACAGGCTCAGTACTAATTAATTGCATTCTTGAACGCCAATTGGTTTGAAACTGCAATAAGTTCCTAATTAATTTATCGGACGTTCATTGATCGACGAACGTGTAGAGTGCAGAGTTTGAGAGACCCAACAAGGAGGTTGCACCGATAAAAGTGTTTGAGAATCACACACTTTCATTCCTTGACATTTCACGATAAATATTCATCTGCCGTCACGATAAACGAATTCTCCTTTCAGACTTGCCTCGAATATTTACGTCCAAAACTTATCCTCTAAAGATCGCAAAGTTTACCGCATGAGGTTCTATTGGCTCAGTGCAATACAGCGTATATAGCGGTTAGAATACACACACACACGCACACACAAACGCCTTGCCCCCAAAATATCGTACCTTTGAACTGAAAACGCGAATATTGTCAAAAGATAGTTTTTCGTGTTTTGAGTTGAATTTTTGAATCATCAAAAAAAAAAGAGGATTTTTCGTAATCGGTGAGGAAATTCCGAAATTCAGTGAAAGGCAAAACTTTTCAAAGTTAATCTCGCGAAATTTTTCAAATTTCAACTTGTTCATTTTTGGTATCTGGCATCAATATTATGACAACACCTTGATATAGGCACCAGTTTGGTTTTTTGACTAATGGTTAAGAATAAGAGAAGAAGAGTATGAATTTTTTTTATTTTCGCTTACCCAAATTAAGAAATCTGTGGAGACATCAAAACTAAACAAAACCATCATGGCATCTTAGAACTTGATTCATTACAAATATATTAAGCTGAAGACGATGACGCTATACCATTAGTTTGAAAAATTACAACGATTATACTGGAAACGTCCGCTTTTTTGCCAAAAAATAGAAAAAATCGATTATTCCGGTGTGGAAAATATACAAGTGTATATTTCGAAGTTGGTCCAATCATATAAAAAAATTTCGACCAAATCTGAGAGGTGGAGGATCCGAACCAGGTCGAAACGGTATGTATAATGTAGACTTACGCTATACCGATGCATGTTATTTCTGAGCGGCTTCAGCAGTTATACGAATTCGGCAGCAAAGTTTGCGGCCGTAACTTGGATGGGTGACCATTTAGCCGTGCACCGGCTGGGACATTAGGCAATGAGCGAGAAGCCAGTTCTCTCCGAGACCTCGGTATTCTCCACTTATGTAAGTTACTTATTCACATGGCAGTATGGACGTGCGCCTTCGCGCCGTCCGGAGTCAGCCCCAAGCCAAAAAACCAACCAACCATGTAAGTTACTTTCGCGTATACGAACACCGAGAGATCGGAAGAATATACATAGAAAATGTGGTACAGTGTAACTAAGTCGGCTTCAGACACATCGAAAGTTAGGTTAGCGAAGTGCAGATAAAGTAAAAGACAATTGAAGCCATATCACGGAAAGAATTTTAAAAAACTATTTATCTTTTCTGGACATGTATTTCCTATTCTGTTTGAATCCAGAAACCAAAAAATTTCACGACACAAAAAAAAAGATATTACTTCGTCTAATTTTTGTGTATAAATATTACAATTCAATAATACTTTTATCGACAGTCTTCAAAGTTCTTAATTAGTAAAAAAAAACATTCTGTCTTATTTACATTTCCCACACTTGGCGATTGTACATTCCAATTTCCATTATGACGGATACTCAACGGATCTGTTGACGTTTTTTATGACAACCAATCGCAGCACGAATAAAAAGGTGAGAAAAAGAAATGAGTTAATGTGTTTTTTGGCATCTAGGACACTCAAAACATGTATTTCCATTAAAATCTTGAAGTCGAATTTTTTTGGATTGCAATACTTTCTCTTTTAAATACTCTGTATGTGATGAAAAAGTAACAAAGTTTACGCTTCATTGGTTGTCAATCAGCCGTCTTCCACTTCCCTGCTGATTGCGTGGGGTGTTGGTCAACTACGAACTAGTAGAGGGCCTCACACCCCTCTTTTGCAACTAGCCCCGTCTACCCCTCCTATGACGGTAAAACAATTTTCCCTTTTACCGACCACCGACTATAGGGCCCTTTCTCGTGCATACAGCGGTGGTTGCCTATCTCTGGGCCAAAGGTACGTCGGGACGTAACAGATGTCCCAATTTCACCTCTGGCCCTCTGAGGTTAGATGCCCGCAACAGGCGCAGCGCTTTAGCGATACGTATTCGATGAGCGAAAGCTATTCGCTCGCTTCTCTCTCGCTCTCAATTTCCACTCAAGAGCGCACAAGCGCTGTGCGCCACAATGAGGAACTCTCCTTACTCCATTCCCTGATACTTCTCGCGCGACTCGCGGACTCAGTTGAAACTGCGTTTTCCAAGAGCGCACTGAATCTACGAAATGCTCGACGAGCGGAAAATGCACTTTTAATTGCACGTCAAAGTCAAAGTCGACCCCCGTCGTCGGCGGCGCCTGTACGCCCGGTGCTGGTGCTGCTGTGTGCAAAAGCCTCATTCCATCGCCGACACGAGCGCCCGCTCTTTCAGTCGCGCACACATCTCGCCTGTAGCGAGCACCAGGGCGCGCTTTCGCTCTTCGTCGAGCCACGTTACTACTGCGGACTCTCGCACCTCACTCTCTTTCCGGCTTCGCCTGTTTCGCTTTGCAGCTAGGGACGAACGTATAAGTAGCTCCTTCCGTTACTTATGAATTTTGCTCCATTTAAATTACGTCTTACGCTCATGCACGTGTTACGTACTCGTAAATGTACATATGTATATATATATATATATATATATGTGTGTGGTTAAACACATACAGAAGATATAGCGGCATATTTTATATATGCATGTGGTACGTGCGACCGCGCAACGCTGCGTAAAACACGGCGACGTCAAACGCCACCGTCGGGAAAAAGGGTGAGGGGTGCTCAGTCGCATTACGGCCTGTTTCTCAAAGAGGGTTTTCCGCGCCCGCGGTTGAAGGTAATTCAGGCGACTTAACGCCCCCGTCGGTGCAAAGTGGTTTGACCCCCGCTCGCGCGCTCACAGCGCCACTTTCTCTCTATCTCTCTCTCACTCACTCACTCACTCATCATGCCTCTTCGTCATTGCGAAAGCCCGTGTCATATTTTAAGCCACCAGGCACATAGGGCTCTCTTCTCTCACACCCGCAAAGAATTTTTCTACCGAAGCTAAAAGCAGCACCAATGCGCTTTACGCGTTCGCCATCCGATTAGTGCTTGCATATTACCGCTCGGGATATCGTGCGCTTCTTTAAACATTCTCTGGCGTACTTCGCTGCAACGAATGACTCGACTCCACGGTTCTGACGACTCTAACCCCTTTTGTATATGACTGTACATCCATTTCCAATTTTGTTAGTTACCCGCGGATTTCGCACGGTGGCTTATACTTATGGTTAATCCGGCTTATAGCTTCGTCTCTGTCTACTTCGTTAATGGTATATTATGCTACAGCAGAGAGAAGTGCGCGGTTTTATCCGAGGGGGAATTTGTTGTCCGGACGACGCAAGGACAGAAATGGACAGAGGTGAAACTCATGCTCTCTTTCGTGTAACGTACAAAATTGTTCCCCGGTTTTACTGAATAATAGTCACATTACGTGCTTGCAAAAAGTATGCAAAAATTGCTCATTTTTAACCAATGACGAGCATGCATGTGCAGTGCATGTGTGTGCACGGTTTTCATTACTGCTATAAATAAACCGCTTTTCTCGCTGGACTTTCCGACTTCGCTAATTAGCGAAGGCGGAAAAATAGAACCTTTCACCACTAGTAACAAAAAATGTACTGTTTAAAGCGTTGAACGAATTTTTTCAGTACGTTGTCGGAAATTGAAAATTTTTGCAAAATGTCCCTTTTTCTGGAGGGAGGACTGAAGATAGTATATTTCATCATGAATTTATTCACTACGATGTTGAAATAGTGTATATTTCTGGGCCAATCGAATCCGTAGTGAGGTTTTTCCGGGAAGGAAAAATCTTTGAAAATACCTTAAAAGTATTTTTTTTTAATCATTGAAAGTTTTTGAAATAGTATACAATCGGGTGTACAATCCGCCAAACGTCGCCTATTGCAACTCGTACGTTGAATTGTCATTTCCTTTCGTATATTAAATCGAATTTCTCACACGGGCGTAGTAAAAACGCCTTATACGGTTTGGCACAAATTATATATAGTATGAGACATTCCATACCAATTCAGCCATCCCATGTTTTAAAGTTCCCGAAAACTGTTGTAATTTTTCAGAATTGTAATATTATATTCCCGTAGACAAAGTACCAAATTTAAAGAGCCTACGATATTTCGTTTACTAGATAAACCGTCTGCTTATATTTTGTTTGGTTTGGTGTTATTTCGATAACTACTAAGCGTATTGTAACTTGAAAAATATGAAAATCTTCGTTTTTTGCGTACTCTTTATATAAATGATTTACAAATTTTTTACATTTCCTTAAATCTGAATATAATTTGTTTCTCTTAATCTAAGTTTTCTGAATAAGGGCCTTCCTCTATTGCACTCATTATATTTTTTTAATTTTCACTGACCCATTATGAAGAAGTATATGGAAGGGCTGAGCGGCAAACGCAATAATGTACGAGATATGATTTCATTGTAGATTTTTTTTTCATACAATAGAAGTTTTCTAAGTAAGGGCCTTTCTTTATCAAATAGATTTTTTTGTATATCTTTACTTACCTATCATGGACACACAAGCAGAAGATAAGGTGGCAAACGCAATAATAGACTGATATAATTTGATTGTAGGTTTTAAAAAAATTTTAAGCATTAAGCACAAGATAAAATTTTGTTGTATTCTCTCTGCGTTCTACAAGGTTGTCCGTTTTGAGGCTATGGTATTATGTAGTAAGAAACCCTTATTACATTTTTTTAGTTACTGAATTATTATAAATGTTTTGAACATTTTTTTCTCAAATATACAAAATGATTGACCAATTCATATTGGAAATATTCGTGAAACGTTTTATTAATATCTGCAAAACTTTTTCTTCAATAATATGCAAGAAAAAAATTGCGCGAAATAGAAATAATTATAAATATTCCGAATAATTAAGATATCTCTCTAAAGTTTTCTCTTTACAGTAGGATTATTTTTAAAAAATTCAGATCCATTGACATCTTCATATCGCTTCATTTCCATTCCCATTACGCAAAATGTTAGACGAAGGATTCGTCATAATAACACAAACCGATATTTTTCCAGGCAGCATCACTAACATTTATCCATACTTAGAAGACGTATTTACAGAACAGCATTTATAACAATGACGTTGATCCGAATTCAATCTATATAAAGTATCAAGATGAAAAAAAAATTTCTTCGAACTAAAAGACACAGGTTAAAAATTAAAGCTGTCGAGAGATTTATGAAGGAGTCTTTGAAAAATCTTCTCGGAGAGATTTCGTGATCTTATCCGGGTTGACGTTGCCAGAAATGTTATTAAGCTTTTGAAAGAGCTGAGCCGAAATAAAAATCCCGAGATTTCGTACGAGAGTAATGAATATTTATAAAAATAGTTATGCGAAAAAAATGGTTTACAATGTCTCGAAAGTGATTCCATAAGTGCAAAAGTCTCTTGTCCCAAGCCTTATACAGAGATCCCCAAAAGAGTTGAAAATTCAGATGGGCCTTCGGGGACGCAAGTCAGAGTACGGACCAATCGATGAAATCCCATCGCATATAACTTTCAGCAGGTGCGATCGGCGTACCGATGACTGTGAGATAAAAAGGTACAGTGACTGGCCCTCGAACGTCCGGTTGCCTATCAATTATTGGCACATTTCCGTTCGTACTTGTGAACCCATCACAGCACGCTAAATTCTCTTTACGTCCCACATCCGGAAATCTCGTATCCAATACCGTACGAGAGTCGTGGCTTCCAATATTTTTTCTCAATAAATCGGCGATATCAATTTCGAGGGTAGTGATAAAAGGGGGAGGGCTTGTTGAAGCGATTTGCTATGAATCTTCAACGCTTTGATGTACACTCTACGTGAGTAGATGTTGGATGTTTTAATTGCAATCCTATACAGAATTTTTTTTTCTTTTTCTTTTTTTTCTTAACCATGACGTTGGAGATTCTTTTTTATCGCAGCTACTACTAATTTTATTGTGGACGAGAGATTTTCTGTTTTTTCCCGGTCTTTTAAAATGCATTCAACACAGAATATTGGAGCTTTGTGACTTTGCTTTGCAATGCTCGTCATTAGACCCGCAATTTCCACCTACGGCGTTATTACTGCTACAACTACTGCTACTAACATGTTGCACCCTCTACAATGGTACTGTATTATGTACGAAATAGCTCCGCATGCATGACCGTTTGCTCCGACCACCAAAGTGATGCATGCAGATGTTCACCGTGCAGAAACGCTATGCGTTCCTCTTGGCTTACCATGCGTAAGTTTTCTAGGCATAAAAGGACAATGGTCGAGAGAATGAGTGGGATACGCATATGACCTCGACACTATCCTATTTCTTCAGCAAGCTTAAGATCGTTGCAGCAATCCTTTCAGAGAAAAATTTAAAAACTGATGGTAGATTTTGGTAAACTCTTTATAATTGTTCCGCATCGGTATTTGGGCAGCACCCAAATTATTTTTTTTTAGATAACGGTATCAATGGCCGGACACGTTCCAGTCTCCGAACGATTTTCTGTTTATTTAAGTTTATAACGGATTCGATTATTAGAAAGCCAAATTGAACGTGAAACCGTATCTACAATTCCTGATCGATGTACAGAAAGGCGATTTCGTAAATTCAAGTATAAAAGTTTATTTTATTATAACATTTTATTCTAAGTCAAATAATTGTAGTATTCAGCCACTAGTACGAGCGTACCTACATGAACAACCCAATTATCGTACAGTGAACAATTTTTTAAGATGTTAGGTTAGCTATTTTAGACAGCTTGTGTCAGATTTTTATCCATATACACGGAGAGAAGAGTCTAGTGATCATTATCCGATTTAGTATAGTAAACTCGGTTTATTCAACGCTTCTGGCGTCTATTTCTATATTTTCCCATAGAGTCCTGTTCCTGTGTCGTGTTTTACTGTATGTTGCACGCCGTACAAGAATCGTTACTATATTTCGATTTTCAAATCGTACTGTAAATAATCCAAAGTTTGTAAGAATGTATACGCAAAATTGTCTCGAAGACGTCTTAAATCTCGACAATGGTCGTGACTTTCAACAGACAGCGATTACGATTCGCAATATATGAAGCAATTCATCTCTCAATTTGTTAATAGAATCTATAGTTACGGAATTGGTTCCGAAAGAAGTACGAACATTTCACATATACGAAATATCAAATTCTGATATCCTCAAGGTTGTAGCTGATAAAACCCTGCGTCTGGGAATCATTCTTCAGCTACAGGCTATAGTTCTAAACAGTGCATTAGCTATACACGAAAGACACGCGGTGACCGCTATACGTTTGGCGCTGGCTCAGTGTGTTTACATCGTCAACGACGTTAGTTGCTCATTGTTGTCGACTGTAAAGTGCGCCTAAGAAAGAATTGGTAAAACGAAAGCACGTAACTACACAACTTTTTGATCACGATCTCGAACCCATCTCGAAACAATCTTGCGTCAACTTGGACTAATCACAGAGTCTCGATTCGATCTCGCGCCAATTCGGACTAATCACAGTGCGAATAAAATCGTGACAATGGACAGAATCACGCAATTTGATAGTCTGTCAAAAAACTTTTTAAAGAAGTATATTTTCATTGATTTAATTAATAAATAGCCAAGAGTTTTTTCTTTTGATTATGAACCAATTGTGCTTATAGTGTTCAACTCAAAATTTAAGATTGTCCGAAAGACCGGAACTGTGTTCGGGAATGCACATGCTGAAAAACTGCGTTCGGAAACTGAAACAAATGGACCCCCCCCCCCCCCCCCCCCCGACCCTAACTACCTACTACCTACACGGTGTAGTAATTATATCTAAATTTGTTGTTACAGTGTAGTACATAACGTGAACTTAAAGCCACACAACAGCTGTTTATGGAAGTTATCGTTAACACTGAAACTTTCCAAACCAAACCAACCAAACCTGGAAACGACAAATCTGTATACATAGAAACAGTTTGAAACGCCCGAGGGGTAGCTACTCTTGAAATGCGGTGTACATGGTCTGACAAAATCTAGGAAATCTTTAAAATCCTGCAAAATCCTTGAAATCTAATGAATTCGGATAAAATCTCATGTATTCTGTTGAAATCTCAAGAAATACGAAGAAATCTAAGTATATTTTGCGAAATCTTTTGACATTCCCGGAAAGTTCTGAAATCTTTAAGATTGAAAGAAATATTGAGTAATATCTGAAGTCTTATAGGAGGATACAAGGAATCTCATGTAAAACCTCAGGCAATAATGCATGAAAATCTCAAGATGAGTTGAGAGAAATAAATGTAAGAACAGAATTTTCGAGGAACCATCCTAATCTATAAATGCTTCTGATGTCAAGAAATTTCATGGAATTTCAAGTAATATCTCATACCATTTCAAATAATATCTCATAGAATTTCAAGTAATATCTCATAAAATTTCAAGTAATATCTCATAGAAATTCAAGTAATATTTCATAGAATTTCATGGAATTTCAAGGAATCTTATGGAATTTCAAGTAATTTCATGGAATTTGAAGTAATCTCACGGAATTTGTAGGAATCTTGTGGAATTTCTACAAATCTTGTGGAATTTCAAGAAATCTTATGGAATTTTAAGAAATCCATTAGAATCTTCTGCAATCTCAAGAAATTATGTGAAATCTTAAGAAGTGGCATGAAATCTTTATTATTACATCTACTATCTTTTTTGCTAAATACGAAAATTTGCGCCCCGTTACGTTCTGCATGTCACTGTCCTGCACAAACTCTTCGTGATAAATTGGGTGTGCATAGAAAATAAACCGTGTACAACTACGCGTGTAAAATCCCATTCTATACAATCGAGGTGCTGCCGGTATTTGCAGAATTTTCAATTCGATAACACTCCCTTTTCATGATATGATAGAATATTTCCAATATCCGTTCTTTTTTTCAAAGCCTTCCACGTATTGCTCGAAATTGGTATTTGACTACCCTTTGAAAGTACTTGTGTCGAATTTTTATTCTGTTCGATTTTATTAAATCGAACATTGGTAATGCCGTACAAAATTTTATATATTGTATAGGAATATTTACGGAGCTTAATGAAAAACCAACAAATCGCTTGCATAAAACCATTCAGTCGTCTTACGTGTAATTGGAATATTTTCTATTTGTGCTTTCGAGTTTTACAAACAATATATTAACGCTGTAAAATCGAAAATAACATATGGTATTGGACAACAAATAAAATATGTGAAGGTAGCTTGCAAAATATTTTGGTCAGCTCCAATGTTCGATCTTCACGATTAATATTCAGCTCCAATATTGATCCTCCTATTTTTTCTTTACGCTTCATACATATTCCTATCGATCATACAAAATCAAGAGCTAATTCAACGATATCATATCAGGTGGACATTTTTGTTATCCTCTCCTTATTTGTTTTTTTAATGATAATGAACTTTACAACAGGATAAAGATTTGAGGAACGTTGCATGAAAGAACATTTGTAATTTTTTTTTAAAATCCTGTCTCAAACAATCGATATAAAAATCTTTAATAATTCACAAAAACTGTTTCTGTGCGTTACGGTCGCTATAAACAACATTTAAAGCAGTCGAAAAATTGAATTTTGTTGAAAAATCTTATGATTTCTTTACGCCTTTACATTGCGCTCTATAACAATTTAGTACCACTAGTTTAGTTTAGTTACAGCTATTCTATTGATTCAATATTATCGGATTTCAGCTTTGCCATGCGATCGCGCTTTTCGTAACTAACGTTGCATAAGTATCAAACGTAGATAAAAATGAATGTTTCCTAAAAGAAAGTGATAATTTCAATCCGGAAAACTTAAAACGTAAAAAAAACTATTATTCGGGATATGCAGAGATAAATCTAGCCTTGATGATACTTTATTCACACATTCCGAAAATTTTACTTACCCCAGCAGTTTGTGAAGACCCCATTATTACTATTTGTCAATACCTCATTACCAACATTATCACAGTAACCAGCAGCTGATAATGCAGGGACTCCATCTTCTTAATATTTTGAAGGTGATAAAAAAACAGGAATCATGGCACATAAAAATAAAGAAAACTCTCGGCTTTGTATAAATAGTATTTAATTTCGTTCCAGTGAAATACTTTACAATATCAAATTTAAACACCGTCGACCATCATCATCATTATCATTAACCTTCATTTCGACAAAGGTCTCACTGTCAGTTTTCTTAGTAATTATACTAAATATCACACAAGGTTTCGCGCGTCTCGAACAAAGTATTAATCCACATAATATGAATAATATTATTAATAATAATAAATAACTTGACGCATACACTTGACCGACTCAAGACGGTGATATGTACGTTCGTATCGCAAAAGCACAACGAAGCGGAAATATTGTACCAACTTTTTTTGGGTACTGTTGTAGTAGTAGTTGTAACATGCGGCGTGTCGATCGTTTGTCTCATATTTTTCTTTCATTTTTCATATCATATAAATCAACGAATTATCTTTAACAGTGATTTATAAATTCACGTTTGTGTTTGTGTCACGAAACTTTTTAACAAGAATTGTTCAACGATATGCCAACAAGCAAAATCGAATGTCCGAAAAAAATCGGCCCGTAAACGAACCGCCAAAACATTTAAGTACCTTTGAATACTAAACCGATCGAACGTATAAAAATCTCGGATTATCATAATAAAAGAACAAATTCTGGTGACGACACGGCGAGAAATATCAACGCCGTCTCACTCTTTTCTCGACAATCTTACTCTCTCGGTCGAATTAACGTCAATTTCGTTTGCAGATATTTGGTAATAGCCAAGACTCGCTCGAGCAAAAAAAAAAAATAAAACACTTCGATCGATGGCGATTATCGCCGCTCGCTCGCGAATAACAAGTAACACTTACTACTTTCTTTGTTTGTACAGAAACCTACCGATTAATTTACAACCCTGCTTTACAATGAAAAAGAAATAAAAGTAAAAGAAAAAAAAAAGGACCCATCGCCTCCATTTTTTAACAATCTTTCCAATACTTGCATTAATCAGCAAAAAAAAACCCGCATACAGTTTTACTTTCGGTAACAAAAATCTCTGAATACAAATTAAAATTTTTCTCGTAATTATCGATTTCTTGATGCTATCAGTAAATCAAGTTCAAGAAGAATCCAGGGGAAAATCAGCGCTATTCATAGCCGAATATCTTACGGATTTGTTGATATTAACTGGAAAATTATCTACTTTTTAACCGCCTGAACCAAGCATTTTTCACATAATGGCAAGAACACTTCGAAAGTTTAACAATCGATAGACCAAATATTCTGAAAGCTTTCTCAGTCCTGCTGATGTTGTAACGTTATGAAATTACTATAGCAATTTTAGATAGAGGAAGAATTATGGAAATGCCATAGAGTTAAATACAGATTTAATGCAATAAATTCTCAAATAAGTCACCGAACCTTGAAAAAGGACGAGAACTACTAATTCTGTATATCTTATTCACAACTAAAAATCATTTATACCGACGGTTCTTGTATCAAAATGTGCAGAGAATTTTCAAAAAATAACGAATATTGCATGTGATTCAAATTAGCCAGATGTTTTTGCCAATATGCAGAAAATTCTCGGTTTAACGTGTCAAAAGTACATATTTTTCATACGATACCATCAGCCAAGACATTGAGATATTCATTTATGAAGACAATCGATTATTTTTGTGAAACTCTCTTATTGATCGAAAGGAGACGAAGGCATAAAAATCAAACTATCACTGAAGATTTGTCATGGCTGTTTGTGAACGTCGTGTCTTCGTACGACCGAAAGTCGTATCTGGATTTTCATCCAGTGACTTCGTTCGAATTAAAAAAGAAAAAAAAAAAAGAAACAAAAAAACGAAAAAAAAAAACGCTTTAATAAGCTAGGAGGACTTTAAAAAATCACAGTCTATAGATGAGTATAATTCATAGTATGTTGTATCGTCGAATTCTGACCAAGATTTATAGCTGATTGAAGTGCCCTCGCTGCAGCTTCTTGCTGAGTTTTCGCAAGTTCCATGAGCGCTAAAGCTCCGAGCCACTTTTGATTATCTTCAGGTAACGGTAAGTTAATTGGCAGCCTTTCCTCTTGCTTAACAACAACGACTTTAACAGAGGACCTCTCCACAGAATTATTACCTCTCGGTTCTTTGCAGCTCGTAGAAATCGCGGGATTACCAGCTAGCATCAAAACAGTTGGTCTCGTTTCATTCTCAATGTGTCTAGTCGTAAACGCAACATCGCTGTTCGCCAAGTCATTCCTATTTTTTCCTTGACCAGCGGTAGTCTCACTTTTCGTCGTAATGTCCCAACAATTATCCGCCGGAACTCTTCTCCCATTTATCGTTGTAGCGTCAAGAATATTTTCACAAACAGTAGAATGTACAACAGGAACTGCAACAGGATTCCAACGCACCTGTTGCGGCAAAGATCTCGTAGATTCGAAAACCAGCTGCTCGTTGTTACCACCCGCGGTGTTCGAGGCGACGTCCGTTGCTACGAGATCCCAAGAAAGCTGTTGAGGTACGAATAGCTTTTCCTGCTCATTGGACGCGACGACTAGCTCGTTATTTCGCAAAGAATCCCTCTCACACATGGTGGTACTGTTGAGAGCCTCGATCCCGGAATTCCATCGTGAATTTGTGGTACTGGAGAGGTTCTGTTGTTGGACTTCAGGTCTAATATTGTTGGAACCTGGTCGAATATCCCACCGAAGTGGCTTCGCCAACTGTTGCTCCAAGCACGCTTCTCTGAGCCACCGTTTTTTCGGCTGAAGTCTGTCGAGAGGTCGGCGAAGTGGTGTGTTTGGTAATTTGTTAATGGAGCTTTCCTCGTCCTCGGAAGTTTGCAAAACAGCGCAGGCTTCCGCTGGGTCTTCGTCCTGGCTGTCGTCCTGGCTGTCTTGACTGTCCTGACTGTCTTGACTTTCCTGGCTCTCGCTGCAGTAATGACGCTGATTCGATTCGCAATTGCGATTTTCTTGCTCACCAACAGAATCCATCATCAGACCCTTTCGCGATTTAATTCTCTTGTGATTTTCGGACGTGCTCTTCCACGACTTCTTCCTGCGATCGTTTTTTCCTGTCGGAGTTCGATCCTCGCGTTCTCGGGCTAGTTTGTAACGCTCTAGCCATCGAGTTACGTCGTGAGGCAATTCCGTGTTTTCGGAAACTGGCTTGAGGACAAAATCGTCGCTGCGGGTGAGCGTCGCATAAGGATGGTCCGGGCAGTGCCTATTTGCGTGCGTAAATCGCATTCCACAACCTTGTTCTGTACAGAGAAATGGCTTTTCGCCTGTGTGCAGACGCTGGTGTGTTTTCAGCTGGCCTGACTGTGTAAATGCCTTTGTGCAACCAGGATAATCACAGGGATAAGGACGTTCACCTGAAAGTAGAAGGTAAAAATTCATCATATTTGTCCTCTTAAATGTTTGGGTGTTGTTGATGGAAAATGCTGATTTTGATTTTGAATATACAATGGAAACACTTGATTTCTATTGTGCAATAATCACATCAGCATTGTTTTACAGTAATTTATACATTAATTATGTGTATCAATATATATAGTATACATGCATTCATAGTAAGAATAGTTACTTGAAGAAAGAAATACCCTCTGTAACTTAAATATGCAGGCTGCAAAACCTTCGATACTCGTATATTGCCTTCTCTTCAAGTTTTGTAAGAAAATGAAAATAGGTACACATTGTAATTATGAAAATTTTTAATCATATACTTCTATTACTTATTATGAATGAAAAGCGGAACAAACTTGTGATATGAATTTATCAGTGTGTGTATGTGTTTTAAATTCTTTAACTCGATTGAATGTAACTGTGAAAGGTAATTGGATTTCGAATCCAGAGCTTAATTGAGTTAAAGAAATAAGAAAACTTGATGTTAATACCGCTTGAAACTCTAAGAGGCTTATTTATCAGTGACTAGAGCCAAACCGACATTTCCAATAGAAAATATTTCTCTATATTTTAGATACGCCACAGTGAATATTTTGGTCATTGATAATCAGTATTCAATCATTTTTCGCGTGCACTTTGCATACTTGATTTTTCTTGTAATGACTAATTGAATATCGTGTGAAAGTCGATGAGCATATGTTTTTTCTACACAAAGTATATATAACTGACATGTGTTAATTATATTTCGATTTTCAAAAATATGTTTGTGTACAATGTTCGTTAAGCATTGCCAAAGCATCCTTTGCATACATTATTACTAATATTGGAAAAATTAATACATTGTATTACAAGTTTTCAGCAAATTTCCAGATAAAATTCTTGTTTCAATGAATTATTCATTATTTCAGTCTTTAAATGTCCCTTCTTCTTTATAAAAGTATATCTTCTAATTTAGACTGTAACTATATAATCATTTTTTCAAATTTGTTAACAATGTATGTTAATCATTGTCAAAATATCACTTTCATTGTTAACATTGGAAAAATGAATACACTGCATTCCAACTTTTATTAACAAAAAGCACAGATCTCAAAGCAATATCAAAGTTTATAACACGTGGGAATTTGAACTACTTTTATGTTGATACAAGATAAGAACAAGAGCTTCAATAAATATCATTGATTATACACTTTCCCTATATAACCAAACTCCACATAAACAATATAAATGATAATGAATTCAGTATACACAGCAATGCAAAATATTTTCATAAAATCACGTGTAGCAATTTTCCCCTTATTGTCCGTTGCATCCCCTTATTCCACATAAAGGAGACAAAGAACTCGAATACTCAATCTTGCAGCGTCATTCCCTCCCGAAAATTCCGCCACCACGTGCTCAAACACCTGTGTCCCAAAAAAGCTGCCTCCAACTCATTGGCATGCAATAATTCTCGAAAAAACATTAAAAATCCGTTAAGCACGCGCGCAGCGTATATTCAAAGCTCCGAGGGAGCCATTTAATAATTTAAAGTGCGCATGATGGCGGTCGAGCGGTGGGACGCGTGACCACGCGTGACCGTTACACGCTGGACGTACTTTGCTATACGTAAATATATACACAGACGACTGTGCCACAAACTATAGTACATATATGCACTCATGTCGCGCTACTACCGGCGGCTGTGCGTGGATCTCGCAAATTTTTAGTTCCTCTTTTTATTCCGTCGCTGCAGCCGCCGTAGTACAATAGAAAAACCGCATGGTCGTGCATAGATCTAGTATTAGCGTCCCGCTCGTCGTATATTACGTACGAGAACGTTAACGAGTATCAGTGAGAGTAACGTACCTGTATGAGTGCGCAGATGAGCCTGGAGACTTTTTTCCCTCGGAAAAACGCGATTACAGAAGGTGCACTTAATGCTACTCGGCGAGGTGCTTCCCTGCATCATGAGGTTGGTTAGCGCGTCGGCGCGTGGTCGTCCCCGTCGATGGCTTTCCGAGCTGCCCGATCGTTGTCCATCCATACCGGTTCGATTGGCCGCTACGCCGTGATCGCGATACTCCGGCGAGGAGCACGAGCTACCGGGACTTAGATTAACATTTCGAGCCTCTTCGCCCCAATTCCAAGGGTAAAGCATCGTGTCGCACATTGGAGGACTTCGCGGCATCGTCTCGGCCGACGGTTGAGACTCACGCTTCGGCGAGTGCAGCTCCATTCCGAAAAGCAAAAATTCTATCTCCGATCGAAAAATAAAAGCTCTTACACCGTTTCTTGTCACTTTTTTCACGCCACTCGATTACGCCAGTTATTACTAAGTTTTTAGTTTTAATAATTTTTATTCACTCTTCCGTTTTGGCCTTATTATTGTACTTTGACGCGCAGCACCTTTTCGCGTTCACGCGCTTTACACGCCACTCGGTTACGATATATATATTCTACGGGCTTGAGATGCGCGAAAGCAACCAAGGATATTTTACGGAGTTGCCGCCACCAGCAAAAGCAACGCGCGCGACCTCTTCGGTGTTGGTTGTACCGCGTGCAACTGATTCAACCGCCAAAATAATGCCCGATGGAGGGGTCGCCGTGTCTGTGCTTCGCTGTGTGCGCGCATCGACGCTACGAGAAAAGTCTCCACGGCGTGCGCTGCTCTACAACATTGTTTGCAGGCTGCGGCGTTTGGTATAGTCGCTTTAGAAAGTAAACATACGTACTATGTTCACGATACTTTGGACGTACCAAATGAGGCGTAAACGCTTTTTTTTCCCTAATGCTTTTATTATTATTATTTAATGTTATTCTCGCTTTATGTATACACATTCTGTTCAGCTCATGTACTTTTGCCATGTGATTTTTAATTTATACAACTTTTACGTTCGTGCGGATACGCAAGTTTTCACGAACACATTGGTTTTCAATTTTTAACGCAAAAAAAAAAGAACATGGAAAATGAGTTCTGTCGGTATGACAGGTATTTGTATCCAGAGACGTTACCATCTCGATACAGCAACGCAACATCGAGCTCAAGAATTCCTAAAAATAGGGTTTCCTATTGGAGAGAATTCCAGGGTAGACATTTTTTTATACAGGGAAAGTCCATAGCATTATTGCGCGGAAAGCCTAGTTTCCACTAGTTTCCCTTATACAGCGTTTGCCGTGATGTACTTCGGAACTTTCAATTCCTCCCGCCCGTGGAATTGGCCAATAGGAGCGTAGTGAGCTGCGATTGGCCGCGACGGAAAGACCGAGCGGCTGAAGTGGTTTTTAACAAAATTATCACAATATTTATATATAAAATAGGCTGAAATATAATAATTTCTAGTCAAAAGCGATCGGCCAGAAACGACTTACGACAATTTGTACTGTATCAACGAAGCTAAATATGATTTTTGTAAACTTGTTCACAGGCCGTAGTTTCTCTCATGTAAACTCGCCCGCCGCTGCGAAGCATGAGCCCTAACAATACAATAGTTTTTAAGGTGAATAACGCATTGATTTGCAAAAAAAACACTGGCTAAATTGAAATTAATTTTTTTCACACATTTCGGCGAGGTTTAAATTCACAAGTTCGATCGAATTATCGGTCGTAGAGAGTGGGGGTAAAGAGCGCTGGGTGCAAGACGATTATGGGTCCCTCCCGAGGTGCAGACCTCGTGGTGAACTATCCTCGACTCGGCCATATTGGAATATTGGATGTCTCTGTTACACAAGGGCTCAAAAGTAGCCGTGAAATTTTCGCATAATCCTCGACGACAAGAGGATAAGAGACGCCATGGAGAACTCATACAGCATCACCGTAACGAACAAATTCTCGTTGGCGCTGGACGAAGACGAGGATCCTCTGGAAGTGCTTAAAGTACGTGAGCAAGAAAAGGAGGCTAAGAAAAAGGAAAAATTGTCGGAAAAAGAGAACAAGAGCAAGCAACCGGACGCGCAAAAAGCAGCCGGCGTTAAGGCTCAGAAAAGTCGTGTTATCAAGGATGCTCAGCAACAACCGGCCAAGGTCCAGGACGTGAAAAAGGAGCAAGGTTAGTTATCGTACTTAAACTTTAATCCTCTGTCCGCAACCGCTCTTCGAGCGCCTCGCACTATTATGGCCGCCTCTTGTGCGACCTCGTGTTTCTAGCCGCTCGATAAATCCTCATCCCTCTACAATCGGCTTTAGCCGCGCTTGTATCCGCCTTTTTTCTTTCCCTAATTTTTTTCTTCCCCCTTTTGCGAACCCTCCAAAGATCTTATCGAATTAGCGTTCCTCGAAAATATTGCGATAAATCGGGAGGACTTTACTATGCTCTCTCACCTTGGCGCATCGCGCCGTGCGTGCGACACCCGGCGTGACCCGGCGCGAAAAAATTCCGACTTGTATTATCAACGAAACTCCATTAAAACGCTAATGTGTGTTTTACTTCCTGGTGAATCATTATCTACTTGCGCAATTCTCACTATCGCAAAAACATGTTCTTTTTTTTTTTTTACATCTATTGCTCTTGGGGGAAACAATAAATTTGCGCTATTTTGCGGGTAGGACGCGCGATTGTCGAAGGCTTTTTGTCGAGAGTCATTTTTAGTCACGCGGGTCGAAGAAAAATCGGTTATGCTCATGAATAACCTACACAAAAGCACATGGTTGCCATGTGCTTTTGTGGGCAGCAATATGTCTGCCGTCTGTGTGGAATGACAAAAATATCACTATCGACTTACCCCCAGCATGCCTTGCTAGCCTTCAGCTAGATTCGGCATAGCCTTTTTTATATACTTTTTTGGGAAGCTCGAACGATGTTTCATAGCTTTTTTTAAATCTATTTATGTATCTAGCTATATTTAAATTTCAAAATAAGACAGCAATTATTTATCATTCCAACATAATATGTTGATGTTTTTTTTAGAATTTTTTGTTACATTTGAAAATGTTTGGTTTTCCATAGTTCGTGATAAAGATCATTCGATAGAAAAATAGCAAGTGTTTTTTGGTATCTGTTTAGTCGAGAAGAAACCTCCTCAGCAAAGGACCGTGGCTGGCAGTGATCGCAATGTCAAGTTCTCCGGCGAATCTAGGGAAGAGCGTAACAACCGACGCAATCGCGAAGACGGAGACAGGCCACCTCGCGGCAACCAGGGTGGAGAACCCAGACGAGGACCGCCAGGGTTAGTCACACTGTTGATTATATGAATAATTTCTCTATGAAAATACACAATATTGCATTTTTTCATAAATTTTGTGTACAACATTCAATAATAATCTTGATATATGGGCATATTTATGCAGCTTTGACCAAAAAATGGCTATACATATATCCAAATATGAAGAATTTGTCTACAATCATTTTTCAGAATATTGAGATCAATAGGAGTTTATTTGTTCAATACATGGTTTTGATAGCTTTTCTTTAGAAATAAACATGTTTTATATCATAAATAATTATAATTTTTTTTTCCTTATCGTTGTCTTTAATGAAACGACAAATATGAATTTATTCCAGTGTTCATAAATTTGTATTCTACAAAAGATATGGAGAATATTTTTTTCTTGAAAAACTTTTCCTGATAGTCATGAACTATTTCTTACATCTTGCATAAAGAATATTAATGATTTGCAGTATTTCATAAAGATTGTTTTGTAGTGGTAAATATTTATCATTTTTCTAAACATATATTCATATTGTCAAATCAATCAGTTAGACCAGCCATAAATTTGCTAAAAATTATATTATACTAGGCTAATCTCACGAGCTGGCGTGCCTGAAATTCTTTTGCACTGCTGCGCTTTTATAACCCTTTAAAAATCACGGGCGCTATAGCGCTTGTCCTCTTCTTATGTCAAATTTGACACCAAACTGAATTGTTTTTCGCGGACTTGCCTAGCAACCAATCACAGCGCGAATAGTTTGCTAACAATGCTTTCCATTACTCATGAACTTTTTAAAAGAGGGAACCGCAGAACATATGGAAAAATTCTATTACCCAAACATAGAAGAAAAAAAATAGTTTACATTCTTACGTTTATGTTGTTTTTTAAAAGAACATTTATTAACAAATGTAAAATTGAAATCCACGTAATTGACCAAGCAAAACAACTAAATAAAGAACATTGTTGTGAATATAGAAAAATTTTCAAGCATCTTTTATAACTAAAGTCTAGTGGAATCAGCCAATAAAACATACCAATAAAATAAATTGATATCAAAAGAACTATTCTAAATTACAATCATTTATAAAACGCATCACTTTTTTATTTATCTGTTTATTTATGCTTTTGAAAATCAAAGAATCTTGAGTGGGATGGATTATTTCCGTTTTATCGTATATCTTGAAGATAAAGTTATTCTATAAGAATGTAATAATTTCTCAGAGAGCAAGGAAGGGACAACCGTGAGTTCCGCAGCTCTGGTGATGCTCCGCGTGGTGAATTCGGCGAACGTCGTGGACGCGGCGGTGCTCGCGGAATCGGCACTGGACGAGGACGTGGAGGATCCCGCGGCGGTCGCGGTGGTTTTGACAACCGCGGCAAGCGCGAGTTTGATCGCCAGTCCGGCTCTGACAAGACGTATGTATAGATAAAGTTGCCATTTTTACATTCCGCGAAGTGTTTGATCGAACAATCGAGGCAAAATTTTTACTCCAGTTCAATTATCAACGTTTTCAATTACCAGTAAAATATAATATGAAATAATTAACGATATTTATTTTCTAATTGTATTCTTTCGTATATGTCTGCAAGTGGGCAACCGAGGTAAGGATTTTGCCCAATTGCATGTATATTAGATGTTCGCAAAATACAAATTAATGCATCGCTTTTGTATGTCTCGATGTCTTACACATTTTCGTTTTTTACCCTGTATATTAATGGTAGCAGGCATGGTTACAGTGGTGTGAAACCAGTCGACAAGAAGGATGGCGCTGGAAACCATAACTGGGGATCCCATAATGATGAAATCGAGTAAGTACAATCTCAGTTTTGCAAAAAGAAACCATTATTTTTCAAGTTATCTTCACACAACAAAAAAAAAAACGTAAAGTAGTTTATAGTCAAGGAAATCTCATATTGGAACGTATTCAGTGGATTTGGAAAATTACACAAATTTTCAATAAAAATGTTTAGAGTTTAGTATTTTTTTTAATTTTCAAGAAAAATACTTCGCAGTCTTATGACTCTTAAGGATTTGGCAGAAAAGTAACTTGATCTCTCAATTTAAATCGAAGTTGTAAGGACATAAAAGTTGTAAGTTGTACCACTAAAATTGTATCCGAAAACATCCTCACTATTTTCAGGTCATTATACCGATTTTCGATGAACGGTGATTGTGGAACAAATTAATTAATTTAAGAGGTCCTTCATCCAAACCCTGATTATTCTGAGTTTCGCTAGAGCCCTCTTAATGTGTTCTAATTATTTTAAGGCTCTAGAGATATCGTAACGCTTTAAGAGGGCTTTTTCACTTTAAATTTCCGCTAGAATGGAATTTCCACCGTTGCATATTTCCTATATCGGCGTAATAGCTATTTACAATTAATCGGCTTCGACTCTATTATCAAAATTCTTTTGAAAAACGGACAAACATTGAAATTCTACTATTAATGCAACCTACGTTTTATTTACATGAAATGAAAACGTATCATCACGTGAAAATTAAGAAAGCGAATTTCACAAGAGTACGATTCTTCCACCATTTTGATATTTAGGTCGAAGAATGGTTTGTTGGAGGGGATAGGGCTGGTAGGGAACGCAGCGCTGTCGTACAAAATGTGCGCATAGACGCCGCAACTTAAGTTACGAAATATGGATCTCGAGCCGAATAATTCATTCCTATTAATTAACGGTGAAGAACAAGTACCTGAATTTTTACATAAAGCATCCTGGACCGACAGCAGTAAACGCGCAATCGGTGTGAGGCTTCGACGATGCCCAGAGTTAAGCAGTATTGTTTGCGGCCATAACTTGGATGGGCGATCGCTTAGCCGCGCACTGGTTTGCGCGTAAATTGTTGATTCTTATGTATTCTAATACAGGAGAAACTCAGTAAAGATAAAGCCGCCTGTATCGACCAGGTTTTCCGCAGTTTCCCTAAGCCCTCGTGCAAATGCGATACAGTAGTGCATTAGAAAGCGTGGCTGCGATCAACGTTCTAAAGGGGTCTCGAGGAATTACATGGGGAATAAAGGGAAGGGGATAGTTAAGGCCAATTGGCGTACTAGAGGAATAACCAATAAAAATTAAAATTAAAATACATAGAGCATCCTGAATATATTCTTCATAGTTTGCAATCATTTAATTGCACGATTCCTTCATAAACTATCCGTAGAAATATAAAAATGAATCGTTTCTTCTAAATCTGCCATAATAAGTAATGTTAAATGGTACAAATTTAAAGAGAGAGATTTTCGAAAAAAAAATATTTAGAAACTTATTTCACGTTGTTGTGCTGTTTGGGCTTGCGGGTTGAGGCGGAGGGGAGCCGTGGAGACGCGCGGTGTGCGGTACGGTTAGTGTGCGCGCGAGACAGCTGCGTATTCAGTTTCCAAGCAAAGACATGGTGTCCAGCGATCATGGAAATCATGGACATCATGGAACATTATGTTTCTGGAAAAATCATGGAAATAGCATGGAATTTTTCGTCAATCATGGAAATTTGCATAATGTTCGCTGTTAAGAAGGTCCTTAGTTCCTTCGGTTTTTTTTTTTTTTTTTCGGCCTGACATATTTTATTTCTAACTATCATATACGCGTTTATCTCTTTTACCGAAACATTTTTATAATGTAATTAAAAATAAATAATAAATACGTTTTCTTTCATGCTAATTTTTGGCTACTTTTGCCTCTTACATGAGTCTATAGTAATCATGGAAAAATCAAGGAAATAGCATGGAAATTTTTTAGAGACTTTCGCGGGACACCATAAAAGACAACTTACCATTTTTAGAAATGCATAATTGAATAACGGTGCTATCGATCGTCTTTCAAAGGTGCCAAACACTCAAGCGATTATCCCTTAAACTATACATATTTAATTTATGTACGTGATAGCATTTTTTTGGCCGTTATAACGTGAATACGGCGGAATCGCCAGAACTCCCTATAATGGTCGTGCAATATGTTGCAAAGTTTACGATTTTTTTTTCTCCTAAACGGAGAAAATTCGTTCGTTTTTCTAAAATGTTACCAGACTATTTGCAAAGGGATAATGTACATTTGCCAAAATTTTCGTGACAATGGTAGCATTTCGACTTGGCAGCACTTTAAACTTCGAAGTTGAACTCAGGGCCTTTATTCATACCAATGTGTATTCGAAAAACAAGCATCTTTTTCTCTTTACTACTTTTACGTATGACCTTTCTTAAACAAACAGTTTCAGTCACGCTCGTAGTTACCGTGAAGTAAATCTCTTTGTGTTTCCATAGAATTATTGATTCAATTTATTTAATTCATGAAGAAAATTTTTGTTTTTTTTTTTTTGTGTTTAGAGAAACTATGATGAACACTGAGAATCAAGAGTGGGGTACTGAGAAACCCGACGGTGAGGCACCCGCCGCGCCTGCAGAGGGTAAGGAAGCTGAGACATCGCCTGACGTGACAACCGAGGAAAAGCCCATCGATGAAGAGGCTCAAGTGCTGACACTGGACGAATGGAAAGCTCTTCGGAGTAATCGAGTAAAACCTCAGTATAATCTGCGTAAAGCTGGCGAAGGCGAGGATCTCACTCGTTGGAAGAAGATGTACGCTCTCGAGAAGAAGAAGGAAGGCGCCGAGGAGGAAGAGGAAGAGGAGGAGGATTACGACGTCGCTGCCGAGTATCCGCAGCGCGTTGGCAGACAGAAGCACGTTTTGGATATCGACATTCAGTTCAGCGATTCGCGACGCGGCGGCGGAGGTCGCGGTGGACGCGGTGGACGTGGCGCTCGCGGCGATCGCCCGAATACACGCGGATTCGGCGGCAACCGTGGACCTCCACGCGACGCTGCTCCTGGCGAACCCCGTGGAAGCGGACTGTCCGTAAGTATAGTTACAATACAACTAAACCTTTATTTTTCAATCCTCAGTTCATATGTGTGTGTAAATGATTGAATTAACAACTAATTTCCTCGATTTATAAAACCGCAACAGGAATATCTGACAAATTTATCAATGCTTCAATTGTGTGATTCATTTAATGATTCAACTGCAATTCAGCATGATACTTGGAAAAAAGAAACTATACATCTTTCAAACTCGTCATTCATACTTTAAACTTCGATGAAAAGTCTAAAATAATTGGTCCAACAGAGATATTTTATGATTAATGCATTCTCCATTCATGATCCTGCACAAACGGTTTATCCGTCATTTCATAAATTTATAGATGAATATAAAAACAATATAACCACAAATAAACAATGATGTTTAATCAACGCCTGTTTTTTAGTTATAAATACCTACATGGATTGAAGTAATAGTAAATTTCTATTTAATTCGTTGAGCAATTACATTTTTTTCGTTCATAATTCAGAGGAACCTATTGCTATGTTATATTTTTCTGTTTTTTTTTTTTACATCAATTTATAAATTTATGAACGAGTAAAAAAACAGTAAAACTACCAATAAATCATGATTTTTCATCATCTCCTGTTTTTTTGGAAATGAATGCATACATGAATAAATAAAAAGGAGTGTTAAATTCTGTTGAATACGTTAATTGAGCGATTAAATATTATTTTTTCACAATTCAGAGACAATGATTGATGTAATGTTGCATTTCTTCTTCTATAGGACACAGCCAAGGTACCGGCTCCCGTAGTGGAGCAGAGGTCGCCGCGCGGACGTCAAAACGCCCCGAAAGTCGACGACGAGCACGACTTCCCCTCTCTGGGTTAGATCGACTACTCGAGTCTCGAAACCACGTGGATTTAACAAAAGAAACAACAAATAACAAAAGTCCCACCATCACCAATCATGCCATCATCAGTTGTACCACATACCAACTATTATTTCTTGTACTACTACTACAACTACTTTACTACTACTACTACTGCTACTACTGCTACTTACCCACCACTACTACTACAAAAAAAAACAAGGTCCATATTCACCGACAGGCTCGCGCATCGATAACAAGATTATTAATGCATAATAACAGTGAATCCTCCCAGAAAACATTTGATGAAGAAGAAAAAAACAAAGCCTGCATAAATACATCAGAAAAACGAGAAGAGGAATAATTAAAAAAAGGGAACAGAGATGGAAAAAAAAAAAAGAAAAAAAGAAAAAAAGGAGACTACTATTTGACAAGTAAACCGCGTTAAAGTAGCCGACTCGTGAGACTTTGTAACGTCAACCGACACGTTTTTTTTTCACACATCGTGCACGGCCCGTTTTTGCGTATCCACGAGGCAAATATCTCGTATATTGTTGAAAAGCGAGTGAGAGAGATACTCGTGAGCCGCGGACAACCAAGATAACGAGCGAACGTGAGAGAGAAAGAGAAAGAGAGAGAGAGAGAGAACGAAAAGTAAGAAAGCGAGAGAGTAATTGCATACGAACGAAAGTCAAGAGAGAATGGATTTTGAATGCACGTGATGAACGCAAATGATTTAAACGAAGAAAAAAAAACCGTGAACTTTTTGAAAATAAAACTCACGCGAATACTGAAGCATTTTAGCAGACGCGGTTGTTCAATTTCAATCAAAGTTGAATTTTTCTGGAACCTAAAGAAAGAAAAATATGATACGCGACTCTGAGGCTGAGACAAGAAATAAATTTAAAAACTATAAATTTTACTGTAATCGATATGTCGGAAAGCAGCGCGGTTGTATCCTCGGAGTTAATTTTTCTTTTTCTTTTTTTTTTTTTTTTTTTTTTTAATTTGATGTCATATCGAAGGCCTAAACAGGACGGCTGCCGAAAACAGCACCGATACGTAACGGAACGTGTGTACAAATACTCCTGTAGACGTAAATTTTAAAGAAACCAAATCCCAAATCCTCCCTTCCCGCCCTCCTTTTTCCCTCGACATAAAACACCCCTTGACGCCCTCTGATTTATAATTTTTATACGGTGTTTGGAAAAAGCCTTCCTCCGTGTGCAACCGGCAATCGTTTCTTGCCGTGCATTATTGTAAAACTTAAGGGACTTCTGAGTATGTATTTCTATATAAGAAAAGAATATTTCACGATCCTGAATTATCTAGTTAGATAGGCTAAGATTTGGCTTATATAGAAATATATAGAAACCAACAAAACATACTTTTTTTTTTTCTTTCGAAGATATAACCGAACTACGATGAATGGATTTGAGAGAGGAGCTCTCGACGCGCACCTTCGAAGCGTGCGGGCGCTCGTTGATTATCGAAGATTGTGTGTTATCACGAGTGACAATTTCTACATGCTTATTGCCGAGAAAATACAAAAGATTAAAAAAAAAACTAAGACACCTACCAATTTTATGTGTTTAAACATTTTTCGATTCTCAAGACCTTTATTTTCGATATCGCGACTCCGAGATTTCCACGTGAGCGCTCGGACAATCTTAAGAATGAAACGCGAACATTTCTATACTTAAAAAGAAGGAAAAAGAACCAAACTAAACTACGAAACTATTACGTTTTGTTTCGTGAAAAAAGATAGACAGAAATCCAGTGGAGCGCATTTGAATCGTAATGCGCAAGACTACCGATAGCCGGCCCGTTATAATTACTATTAATTACACTCATGCATCGATCATCATACTCTTGATTACAAAAGAATGAAGAAATGAAAAATAACGAAGAATCGGTATATTAGTTATTTACTATGTTTGTTATACTTAAAGAATGAAGAGACAAAAAAAAACGAATAAACCAGCCAAAAATTCATGCCCTCTCCACCCAATGGAAAGATGTTATACTATCCGAAGCTTAGGTATATATGTAAATAACATAATATTTACAATAAATTGTGACAAGACTAGTTAATTCGATTTTAATCAATTGAGCGGTTTTACCGACTTTATATATTAGGTCTGCTTGTTTTCAAGGTAAATACAACCCCGAGTGCCTGCAAAGTGCTAGATGTTTGTTCGTTTAGGCGGAGGTATTCAAACATGCTTAAAAAAATTACTTTAAAATTTTGAATATCATTCTGTTTTTGCTTAATGTATTTTACATGGAGTTTTTTGTCAATTGGATACCAAATGCTTATCAATTTATTGGTACACGGCTACTTGCGATTAAACGCACACAACGGCGCTCGTAAAAACGAACAGACCTATAATCTGCAATCCGAAGGTTGTGACGCTCTAGATTGTCGAATAGATTCTTCAAATTTAATACTAATCGCAATGTCCTCAATGAGTTTTTTTTCATAATGTCAGAGTAACTTTTTATTTTATTTAATTATGATTTTGATTCGTTCGTTCAGTGTGACTTTAGACGTAATTTTTTATCTTTCTTTAATTGATTTATTTCATTTCTTTGTTGAATAACAAAGTGATCATAAACATATTTCAGTAATTTGTTGTTGCTTCGTCGGCTCTAGTTAAAATTGCTAGACCTAGAATCTGCAATCGAAGAATTTTGCCGCTATAACTCGAATCTTTGAGCAACCGAAAAAACTCTACAATGAGTCAATCGCGATAGCATCGATAAAATCCTTTTTTTTTTCATAGTGTTGCAATTACTTTATATTCGTTTTTTTTTTATGTTTAGATTCATATCCCTTTATTTTTATATCAATCCTTAAACGTTAATTCGTTGATTAATTGATTTGAAAGACGCCTTAACACATTCGCGTACGCTATAACTTGCGGTTAATCAAACTGAATAGGTTCTTGTAACAACTGAACAGAACTACAATTTGCGATGCGGGGATTTTGCGGCTACAATTTAAAACCATGAATTACTAAATAAAATGTCGAAATTATATTCTATTCACAATGCTCTTAACATATATTTTTTTCAAAGAATCAGAGAAGAATGATGTCGCAGAACCTCCATACTCTTTAATACGACTAATTAATCCAATTAAGACGTGGATGAATCGATATCTTGTTTTTACTTCGCCCAATCGATTACCAAATTTTCCTAACAGATTTCATCAATGTTAGTTGATCAACCTTAGTGAGCCCTCAAAAAAAGATAAATCCAAAGATTTTGCCATAATAATGCAAAACCCTAAGTTACCAAAAAGATATTTTAATACTCACAGGGAATTGTCGATCATTCGTGCAATATTTTCATATTAAAGATTTGAAAAATTATAAGAAATTTATCTCGGATATTACGAGATCTCCCATTTCTGGTCTATAACTACTCATTTGAGTCTCTATACAAAGTCTTCCTGCGTGACTATGGGGGAACAAACGGAAGTCTTCAATAACTTTTATAGACCCATTACAATTTTCCGCTGATCCCTAATTTTCTTCGTTTCTTCCACTCTCTACAAAAATTAAAAAAAAAACAATATTTACTTTTGGTGGACAATTGGCCTTATCGTAAACCCTATTTTAAAAACCCCTATATCAAATATGTACCCAAGGCCAATTCTAAACCTCTCCTCATTCACCAGTCCATAAGATTAACGACGAATGCATTGCATGATGGATAAGCATGGTAAAGTGGCGTAGTAAATTCCTACCTTAGTCACCCTTCGCTCAGGGTGCTAGGCCATATTACAGAAGCCGCAGCAAGCGGAACGCTTCAATTTCCTTGGTTGTGCTTGGGCTTACAGAACCAAGGGAAAGCGAAGGTTTTCTTGTTTCTTCCACAGGAGGACGCGATAGGGCAGCAGCAGCAGCTCGTTCGAGCTCTCGCGGCAACGCGACAAGTGCGATGCATGCTGGAGAGAATATGGATGAACGAGAGTGAACGAAGGGAGCCGAGAGTTGGCGTGGGAAGGACGGAGAGAGCGCAACGTGCATAGGTACACAACCATAGGGCTGGGGGAGAGAGAGAGGAGGGTGAGAGAGAGAGAGAGCGAGCGAGAAAGAGAGATAGACAAAGAGGAGACGACATAGTGGGTAGAGAGAAGGCACGGGGAGAGAAGCGAATCGTTGGAGAAAGATGGTGTATGGAACAGGAGCGCACGCCGTAGGTACGACGGTCCCCAACGCCAACCCATGCAGCCCGTCGTCCGTCGAATATTTTAATGGCGCTCGACCCAAACTCCCCGCGTAGTGTTATTGTCAATTGACGGATAAGTGTGGCGGTGGCCTGTGCTACAAATAGTGACTTAATAAAACGACACACAACTAAAACACCTGTGATTAAGCCGATCATGTGTGAGTGAGCCACAAAAGAGAGAATATCCCAGTGTTTCGCCCAGTTTAGACAGCAAGGATTCAGCTTTTATCGGAAAGAACATGGTGAACGTTCGCGATGTTCCGTAGACAACTCTACGGTGCACAGGCATTCCAATCCACGGATGCCCTATACGCATTGACTCCTTTACGTTAAAGGTAAATATATCCTCGTATAATTCACCAAATTATACAGATTATTCTTTGATATACATGCGCTACTTTCGAGGAGGTGAACGTTCTCCGGTGTAATACGAGTCGTGCCTTGCTGCGAGATCGTATACGTGATTTATACAGCGGCTCCTTAAGCAGCATTTTTCTTTCATTTTTTGTTTTGTTTTTTAGTTCTCTTTTAAACCTTGTGTACCTGCAAAGCGAAATCTTTCGTAAGTCGCGTTATATCGTCTTCGATACATATTTATTTATTAGGGAGAGGGGGAGGACTCGCGATGCGTTGTACTCAGGAGGGTGAAGCTATGTTTCACGGCAAAGGCTCTACGGCCAGTCGAGATATGTAGTTGTATTAGTAGTAGTCGTAGTATTGCCTTTGTGCGAAGACAGTGGCCTTAGCTGTCAAGTGGTGCTATGCCCGTGAGTGCGACAGAAGGGCGGTGTGTGCGAGGGTGCCCTTGCCATTATTCCCGAGCCATCTGGGTATATATAAACCTTTACAGACTCTATTGAAATAAATAGATTTACGTCTGTGTCGTTAACTCTTTCAACTGATTAAGGGTTATCGTCGTTCGCACCCGCGATTCCGTCGCAACGTTCGCGCTGCTCAACGACCGCGTCTTTATTGTTTATTTCCCGAGTTTTTTTCCCCGTAACCACATCTCAATTATTATTATCGTTCATACGTTTTGGTCGTGTTATATGGTGTCGCGATTGGACCTTCGAAATCTTTTACCGGGATACAAAAATAAAACTGTAGGAAACGAAAAGTGAATTTGAGATTAGATTTTTTGTTGGCAATTTCATTGATGCAAGATTTTTAGACTTTTGCAGGTGCAGTTTGGGGTTGATTGATGTGCAACGTAATTTTGCTGGCGGCAGTTTGATTTGGAGGATTAGCTGAGATTAATTGAATATAGGATTTATGTAGGAAGATTTTGTACGGATGTTGTTAGAGCTTTTGGGGACAAGTTGGCAAGGCTTGAGTTTATGACGTGTGAGTGTATTTTTTTTTTACAAAAGATTGTCGAATCATAATTTTTGGATTTGGAATGGACTAAGTGTTTTTGTAAGTGGATTTCGATGTTTAAATTGAATATAAGTAGGAAATTTAAAAAATACTTACAATGATGAACATGGCAACGTCTCGTGTATTTGAATTTCTAATTGACAAGCTCTTGCAGGAATTACAAGGGAATATAGTATAAACAGTATATGTCAAAAATGGATATTCAAGTTTTCTAATTCAACAAAGTCCTTTTTCAAAGACCATTTGACTATTTGAAACTGTCATAGTCCAGTGGTGTACCTTGGACACTCAACAAGTGAAAAATAAAAAAAAATGCAACAATGTATATGACAAAAAATAATATCTCCTTTCTGTCTTATATATGAGAGTTTTTGATTGGAAATCTTTTGCAGAAATTACAAGGAAATTTAAGATAAAAGTGATTACGAAAGGAAACAAAATTATGTAAAATTTATATATCTTTGTCAAAGATATTCAAATGGACTTTACATGCTCGAACTGAATATTGTCTTCTTCCTGATAAACTGGAAAAATAAAGAAAAATAAGTACGATAATGAACTTTGTACCAAATAACAATATTTTCTTTTTGTCTTTCCATGGAAGGCACTCAGCCAATTTCCCTTTAAAGACCTTCACAGAAGTTCTTGAATATTTTAATACAAAGGTTTCTATGCGTAAAAATTTTTCTTAAAATTAAAATAACTTCTGTAACAAATCAAATTGAAGTCCCTGTACAAAGATGAGAAAGGAAATTTATTCTTGAGAAATTTGGTCCTTCCAAAACGGTTGAACAGTACGAACGGAATTATAATTCAAGTAGAAAACAACCAAAAATATCTGGAATAATTAACTTTGCTACAAAAATGAATTTCACTTATGAAAATGTTTCCCTTTTTTTCCTTGATCAGTGGTATTTTTTTATCAAGTTAAAAGATTTCATATGTGTAATAACACTATTCAATTGTCGTTACTTTTAACCAACTTAATTCAATGAATAGTTATCAGCATTTTCACCCTCCATACATTGATCGCTTTCATAGAAAAATATGACAGTGTGTTTATTTATTTGACTCTTTGCATCATCAGCAATCGCTCAATTATTATGACTATTTTTCTTTTAACAAAGTGTTTACTGACTCTCTTATTTTATCTCTTGTTGATGTGTCACAAGTTATCACAAATGGATAATAAAATGATGCATATAATAACAATAATAATCCATTGCATACATATTCATGATGATTTAAGAAACATTGTTATATTATCAAATCTGTTCTATTTGTGTTCAAAAACTTCAACAATTTGGAACCTTAATTATTGATGGATACTTTTTGTAATATTGCAACAATGTGCTTTTTTGAAAAGACCACTGTAATATTTCATCATAATTATTTGTCTCTATTGTACGAATCCAGGCTTTAATATCTCTTCTATTATAATGTGTCATTATCTAATCAAGTTTTTTGTAATATTTGTGATAATATGTACAATATACATTGTCATTATGATTTGAAAAAAGTTGTGCTTCATTTTGAAATCTGCTCTCCTTGTTTGTGTTTAAAAACTCCAGCAGTTCTAGCTCTAATTATTGTTAGTAATTATAATAATAATGCAACAATGTACTCTTATAGATAGATAGATAGATAGATAGATAGATAGATAGATAGAAATTTATTGAGTCCTGGAATAAATTCCCTAAGGACTAAAGCAATACAGTGGTTACATAGATAATAGCTTGAAAAACTTATGACTAATATAGTAAAGATGAGCATGACATAAAGATAAAGAAGGAGGTAGTACAGAGTGGTAGAGGGAAAAGTTATAGGAAGACTATGTAATATTTTGTTACGATTATTTATTTTCATTGTATAAGTAGATGTTAATATCTCTTCTATCATAATGTGTAATTATCCTAATAAATTTTTTTAATAATTGTGCAGGAGTTGGAGAGAGCGAGAAAAATGCCGGTGCCTGGTTACAAGAAGAGCTGGTAGCGCAGTTACTAAACTGGCTACCTCCACAGCCTGGCGCCAATCCTGCACCATACTCTCTTGTCCTGAAATTCCCTTAACCCTGTATGCCCCTGTTAAAATCGTCCTTACAAGATGAGACTCCTGGGACCGAGACCCTTTCCTCTTTCGCCGAGAGTGCCACCACCTCCACGGCTTCTGTCTCTGCCATCTTGCAGATTGCCCTTAGAATCTATGTCTTTAGTGACATTGCTGCTAGTCATACTGGTGAGCACTACCGCCGAGTCATTTGCGCAAAGCATTCCCTCACCTTCTCCTCCTAGAGAAAATATTTCGCCGCATGTGGTTGTGCAATTTCCTTCCGTCACCAGCGGAACGCAACTCATTTTTGAGCCTAATAAGACCAGGGAAGGTGCTCTGCAATTTAATCACCTTACGATAGATCCCTCTACAGGCAAACTTTACGCTGGAGCAGTCAACAGACTTTTGCAGCTGGATTCCAATCTCAAATTAGAGGAATATGTCTCTACCGGTAAGTTGGAATATTCTCAATACAATTACCCGTTTCTAAAAGTCGCATTTGATTTTGTGCAAACTGAGTCATTTACGTGATATTGTAAAAAAAAAAATCTACATAATAAAATAATGAACATTATATCAAATTTAAAAAATGATATTAATAAGGAGACATTGTCTTCAAATTAGTTATATTCATTTATGCACATCTTATTTATTTAGCTGCTAGTATTATACAAACAAGATATACTTTCGACCTGTTAAGTGTAATTATGCACCAGTTCAAATTGTAAGGAAAATAAAAAAAATTATTGTAGCAGCATCACAATAGCCAGGTGATTTTGCCAGCTTGTGAAAAATACTTTGTGTCACTGGTCCAACATACAATTTTTTTCCCATACAATGCAAGCATTCAAGCATACGATATTTGTTGATTAATATTACTTTTTTCCTCTGTGTAAGTCGTGATGTAGATACTTTACTTTAGTATCATATTAACTTTCGCACGTATTTATTACCTTGCATGTAATAAAATTACAGTTTTTTGTTGCATCTTTAACTTTTATTAATAATGTTGGACACAGAGTTGTAAATCTATCATTGTTACGATGTGACCCTCCAGAACTATTATAAAACTCATTTCCGAAATCGTATTGAATAATCCAGAACATTTATAAAACTCATTTTCAAAATTATAACGTATACGCAAATTACTGCTTACTCACATTCTCTCCACATCACGTATTGTTCCCAATAACCCCGATTGTTATATCTCTCTGAATTATTGAATACTCGTGCGTATCGAGTGATTGGACCACTTTTCGGTCATTTCGCAAGTGCACTTTTATATCTTTTCTTTCAGTCTTTATTAGTCTTCACTTTTTCGATTTCATGAGTTTAAATACTTGCGTGAGAACCTCGACCAAGGAACGTTTCATTTATTTTTTAAAATTCTTTACATGTCTGCAGCTGGACCTTTGCGACGTAACAATCATCATTTTCCGAAATAATCAGCAGCTTAATATATTGTTTATACAAAAACAATAACAATAAGAAAAGAAAGAATAAGCAGTCAAGGCGCAAAGCCATAGTTTAAAATCAAATTTTTTTCGGTAAAATTTTCATGAAATTTAATTGTTCTAACAATTATTAAATCATTTGAAACTTTCTTTAGAAAAGCGCGAGGCAATTGTGACAAAGCAATACACTGCACGTAAATATATAGTAAATTCTCATATAACCACGATTGTTAAGCATATGGTAAAAGAGAAGAAACCGGTAAAAATATGGCTTTTTTAAACTTTTTTTCCGGGTAAATCAAAGAATTTGGTGAATTAACTAAAAACCTATACACGAGAGTATTTGAAATATACGTAATTCCAAAATATATCGGAAATATATGTTTTCTGGTAAAATATAAAAAGTTTTCACGACAATGGCTGTTATTTTTATCTCATGAGTAATGATGACCACGTTATTGCTTTGAGTCTGGAATAGTTTCAATATTCAACTGAAAAACTTACAAAAGTCAGAGAATATCCCACTGAAGATTGCACAGCAATGCTAACATCGTAACAGAGGTTTACGACTCTGTGTAACTAGTATTATTAAAATAATCATTGTAAATTATTCTAACAACCGATTAAAGATCATTGGTCTGTTAAAGCTATTAGCATTCCCTTAAAAAGTATAATGCCGATTGTCCCCATAATTACGTCCGTTTGTTTGTCTCGTTCAGGTCCGAGACTGGACAATCCTCAGTGTCACGCAACCGGATGCGACTCAAGAGACATCACGACCCTCATGAATAACATCAACAAGCTTCTGATCGCCGATCCCGAGTCTCGTACGTTATTAGCATGCGGATCGTTGCGTCAAGGAGCTTGCGAAAAGTACAAGATGTCGAATATATCAGTAACGCCAGAATTCGTGCCTCGCAGCGTAGCCGCGAACGACGAACATTCCTCGACCTACGCGTTTATCGGCCCAGAGCGTTACAATCCGTGGGGCCGAACAAATATTCTCTACGTCGGTACTACCTTCACGAATAACGGCGAATATCGTCACGATGTACCTGCAATCTCGAGTCGCAATCTCTATTCCCTCGATTTCGCAAAATTCACTTTCAACAAGCAATCGATAGTGCACATCGACGTTAAATATCGCGATCACTTTCTAGTTAAATACGTCTACGGTTTTAACGCCAGTGATTACGCGTACTTTGTTCTCGTTCAAAAACAATCCTACCTACCGGAGCAAGAAGAATTGGGCTATACATCGAGGCTAGCGCGAAGTTGCATCAGCGATCCTAATTACGACAGTTATACCGAGGTGACGTTGCAATGTAGCGTCGATTTGGGAAACGGTACACAACAACTCTACAATTTAGTGCAAGACGCAAAGGTCGCGGCTGCGGGAAGTGATTTAGCGATGCAATTGGGAATAAACACCGGCGATCCTGTTTTCGTATCGGTTTTTTCGCCTAGCAAAGGAATCACAAATGAGCCTCAACCAAGATCCGCACTATGCGTGTACAGTCTCCAGGACATCGAGACTAAATTCAACGAGAATATTCACATGTGTTTCAACGGGAGCATTAAATACAGAAATATGGGTTACATCAGCGGACCTATACAGGACGGCGAATGTCCAGCCGCTGGGGTGAGTAATCGAGACGAATTTTCAAGCACGTGATTTTGGTTTGTCATTATTTCGCCTCCTCCCGACAATCGATGTACAGAATGTTCGCTCTCGGTTTCAGAATACTGGAAATATTCTCAACTTCTGCGAAGTTGGATTAAAGATATCGGGAGTTTCGCCTATCGTTGGCCAAGCGATTCTCAACTTTCCGAATACTTTTATTACCGCGGTGACTGTCGCTAATACCGAGAGTCACACTGTCGCTTTTCTCGGCAGTAACGATGGCGAACTCAAGAAGGTTTTGCTGTCGGGAACGGAATCTTCGGTTTACGAGAGCGTCGTCGTCGACAAAGGACAGAGACTACTTCCTGATATGACTATCGCTCCGGATAGTCAACACATTTACGTTCTTTCAACCTCGAAAATATCGAAAGTTAAGGTCGAACATTGCAGCGGTTATACGAGCTGCAGCTCGTGCCTCGACGCTAAGGATCCATACTGCGGATGGTGTTCTTTAGAGAAAAGGTCAGTTTATTTTGAACATTTTGCACTCTTGTAGAGGGAGTTTTGTTGTGGTTACAAAAAAAATTCAATTTTTTCATGTAAGGGGAAACTTGCATAGTTAATGTGGAAAACGATTTGTCAAGAGCTGACTTTCTTTATTGAATTAACGTTATTAAAGACTTTTCTGCTCTAGGTATAAACCCTTTTTAGTTTATTAGTGGTCCTACTCACGTTATACATGGCAGATTGTATATTTATCTTTTTTTTTGTGTTGCGAGGCAGTGATGTTTATGTTGAAAATCACAAGAATCCGGAGAGCCTCAAATGACCGGATTCTTTGGCAACTTCGTTATTATGTTGAGATTCCCACTCTGGTGCTCTTATTATCGATTCCTTTCTATTTGTTCTTTCAACCTTTCAAGAATACAAATGTACAGTTTTTGCTGAAATTTTTGATCGAAAAGCACGGACAACGCAAAAGTCACGACTTTACCACACAAAAAAACGTGACCATGACTATATTTCATACCATAAGTAGAGGTATTAATAATCTCGAGATGGCTCAGGACAAGATCCGAAACTTCCTAAATATTGTTAATTCGATAAAGAAAGTCGTCGGTTACTTAAGCATACACTACATAAAATTTATACACCCAAAGCTCATATATAATCAGCTATTGTTTGGTTGTCGAGCTTGCCTGTAGACCCAAATCATGGTCAGGTCGAGAATTCGAATCCGCGTGCAATGGAGAAAGATGATTCGCTCCGGTAGCGGAAAGCGGGAACTTGAGACCGATTGAAACGACACAGGTTTTCCGTCGTTTCACATCACTCACCCACGTATCCACTGTATCACATTTGCCAAAGGTCCAACCTTTGACGAATGTGATACAGTGGCGAAGCCGCTAATGGCTGCGAAATGGAGAAACACCGAATCAGTTAATTTCATCACGAATAAAAACATTGACTAATAAAGAAAATGTCAATGTAGAAAAGCCATGTCTGAAGAATTGAAAATGAGGCTTCATAAAAAATTTCACCCTTGATTTGTGCGTATCAGAATCGCTATACATTTTGCTGAAACTGGCAGACAGCAGCTAACGGTCACAATGCTAAGATGTATGTATGTCTGTCAGCTTCAGCTTCACTGCAAAGTTCGAATTTAAACGGAGAGTAGTTACACTTTTTTTATTATACTTCATACAATATTCTGAAGAACTGTTTCATTTTGATAGACTATGAATATTGAAAAAAGAATCTATTACAAAGAAAGACCCTTTTGCTTTGCCTGCATTACACAGCAGATGTCGCAAATTCTTAGTTGTTGAGCTGTATAGTTTTTATTAAAATGAATAAAGTACGCTGGCTATTAATTGTCAGGAGATTCTGTCAAGAGGTTTGGATATTATACGATTTTCAATTATTTTAAATATAAGGATTGTCGCTCTCATTCATATAATAAGCTTCAATAATGAAGTTTGGCTTTTATAGTATTTTGGATTTTTTGGTATTCGAAACGGTTTTTATTTCGAAAAATATGCCAAAATGCACAATATCTTGAGACACTTACGTAATAATATTCAAACATAACGAATACTAAGTAAGGCTTTTTAAGTTTGTTTAGGAATAACAAGTTTTTTAGTTCTGTTCGACAAGATGTTTTAGAAGTTATGTTAAAACAAGGGTCCAAAATCGGTTTTTGCTTTTTCATTTTTGAATTTGCTCGAAACTTCCTTCAGGAGGAAGCCAATGTTGATCAGCATAAGGTAAACGCATTGAATTTTGATAGGTACTCGAACATAGTTATTTGACTAAAACAAACGGCCGTTTTATACTCCAGAGAAATAATTAAATATGACACTCGCTGCACAATGTTACCAGAACTTATTATTTTGTAGGTATTTGTAGTAGCAAGCATCAAATTTCATTACTTTATGCATTATAACATACCTTATCATATGTAGGTGCCTATCGTAATTAAGTGCGTTTCTTTCCTTCGTATATCGTTCGAAGTTACGTGCAAGGTAGAGAATGAGCAATATGCAAGGTCCTTCTTTGCTTTTTGCTTTGTCAATATTACACAGCTATTAATTAATTCCCATAATAATTTTATCATTCGAATTTCTCACTGGAAGAAGATCTTTGATCAATATGTCGTACACTTTGAGCCTCTTAACGGTTGAGTTAGTTCCTTGTTGAACACAACAATTCTGCTTCTTTATAGAACAAGGTTCGTTTCCATGAAAAATTTTGTATCACGATTTTCAGGTAGGCACGCTCAAAAAGGTCCAGAATTCAAGAAAAGTGGTTTAGAAAAATTGTCCTCAGTATGTCTGTGTGTACAATGAAGGGCTTAATGATTATACTCATACTTCATAACTCATGAACTACTCAACCGATCATTTTTAATTTTAATGCCAAGTTCAGTACTGGTCAATATACCCTCGCATTACTTTCATAAACAACTAAGACATTTTTAGCTATCGAAAAATTCGTACGGAAAGTGAGCAACGTGAAGTAAAGGGGTTCCAATTTTATATCAATTTGATTTTTTTAAATTATCCTCTCTCGCCGACTAAAATTTGGTTGGAATCTTTTTTTTTAAATTAATTTATCAAAAACACGGATGCAACGTAGAACCTTGGATACCGCTTTCTTATAATGTTTCGCTTTTTAAGAAGTTACAATAATGAGGAAGCAAGGTTCTACTTTGCACCCTCTTTTCTCAGCTGTTGGACATTTTTTTATCAAAAGAGCTGTAAAATCGCAGAATTGAAAACTACATGTATCTAATTTCTGCGTTGGAAGTTAGAGAAAAAAAAATCATTAAACAGACAGTAAAAGTTATTTATTTGTTAATAATTCAGGTGTACGGTGAGAGGCGACTGCCAGAAAGCGAGCCGAAGCAGTCCTCGATGGTTGTCTCTTGGCACGGGTCAGCAGTGCATAGATTTCGAGCAAGTGTTGCCCGATCGTCTGCCAATAAAGCAAATGATAACCGTCAAACTGACTATCAGAACATTGCCAGAGTTGCCGTCCGGTGCCAATTACAAATGCGTTTTCGGCAATGCCGAACCGATCGATGCTGTAATGACGCCATACGGGCTGTCGTGTCCAGCTCCACCGTTTGAACGGAGGCCGAATATCCCTGAGGACTCTGACCACGTCCTCGTGCCGCTCGCCGTGCGATCAAGCGAAACCAACAAGGATTTTGTGTCGCGAAGCTTCGCGTATTTCGATTGCTCGAGACACACAGTTTGCACGGAATGCGTCAAAGCTCAATGGGCCTGCAGCTGGTGCGTTTACGACAACAAATGCACTCACAACACGAGCAGCTGCCAAGGAAACATCATATCTGGAGACAACGTAAGTTTACTCGTTAAATATAATGAAAAATGAATGCCCGATGCTTTCTCTAATTTACTTTAAAAAAAACCCTAATTTGCAGATGTTAATGCGTTCTGCTCTCGTAAATTTGGTATTTAGGATTCCTAACAGATTTCTACTGTCTGACAGTTACTCCAGAATTTCTTGCGACAAAATTGAAAAAGTTTGCCTCTAACTTAGCAGTTATTCATGTGAGATTTTTTCGACAAGGAAAAAATCTGAAAAAAATCGTATGCATTCAAATAAATTAACACATCATTTTTATAAGAAAAATAGTTAGATTGACTAATTTTTTGTTGAGCAATTGTTTTTTTCACCAATTCGTTAATATCATTTTGGGTTTATTATTATGCGAAATCAACCTTTTCAGCACGTTTTATATGCATTATGTTTTCCGATTTTAATCCCATCGGGAAGTGATAGAAATTGTCTCTGAAACTCACTTCTGGTGGGACTGTCCGTACCATACATCCTTAATTGAATTTTCTTTTACAATAACTTTTCCTCTTTCCTTTTCCAGCAGCAAGGTCAACCGACATTAGCAGCGCAGGCAGCCCAGCACTGTCCGCGTTTTTCTCCCCGCGCGGAACCACTGATGCTTCCAAACAACGTGCCGAAGGAAATAATCCTGGAAGTGGAAAACCTGCCCCACCCACAAGTCGGTCACACAGGTTTCCAGTGCATCGTAACAATCGAAGGAGCAAACCTAAAGGTCCAAGCGCGCGTCGACAGTTCGGTAATCGTCTGCGACAAAACAATCTATTCTTACGAAGCTTTAACCGGTGAATACGAAGCCTCAGTGACGGTCGTATGGAACACAAACCACCATGTCGATAAAACCACGATAATCCTATACAAATGCAAGGTTTTGGGCTCTCATCGGGACAACGCTGACTGTTCTCTCTGCATGACTCGCGATCCCCGTTACGAGTGTTCCTGGTGCGGCAACAGTTGTACATACAAGCATTCCTGTCTTCACGAAACTTTTGCAGAATGCCCTAAGCCCAGAATTGACGTTATTAAGCCTCTGAGTGGTCCTATAGAAGGCGGAACCCTCGTAACGATAGAAGGAAGCAATTTGGGCCTGAAAGAACGAGACGTCGAGAAGAAAATTCGCATTGGCAACACTCCTTGCACTCTAGTCGGTTACGAGGTTTCCGTGAGAATAGTTTGCCGTACGGGTCGCCGAAACGCCACGGATACCGCTTCGGTTATCGTAGGAAACGACGCGGGTTTTACCGAAAGCGCTGTTCTCTTCAATTATCAGGACATCAAGCTTTCCGGTGTCTATCCGTCCGTCGGTCCGCAAAGCGGAGGAACTCAACTAGCGATAACAGGAATGTATCTAAATATTGGTAGCACGATAAAAGCTTATCTCGACGAATTGCCGTGTCACGTTAACGCCAGTCAAGCGAGTAGTACGCGATTAACTTGCGTTACAAGCAAATCCGGACGTATGCGTCGAATAGAGCGATTAACTTTGACCATCGATGGCGCGAGTCGTACTCTGATGAACAATCCTTTCAATTACACTCAGGATCCCACGATAATGGAAATCAAGCCTCTAAGAAGTTTCGCCTCAGGCGGAAGAATGATTACCGTTCACGGCACGAATTTGGACACTATACAAAAGCCGGAAATGGAGGTTTACTTCGACAACGAGATACAGCCGGTCAACAGGACCGTGTGCACAGTTTTAAATCCTACGCAGATGGAATGTCCGAGTCCAAGCGCTGCTTCGAGGTTCGGAAGTTTCAGACGCGCTCGCAGATCACTTCACAAACACAGTACGATTCCCCGAAGCATAAAAGAGTCGCAATTGGCTCTTAGAATCGCTTTCGTGATGGACGACGTAGAAACAGTTCGAGATCTCGATAAGCACTTTCAGAGTTTGAGAAATCGTCTTCTCTACGTCGAGGATCCGAAATTCTTTCCATTTCCTCGTAATGTTAAACTCTATAAAGGAGATACTTTGGTTATTGAGGGTGAGAATTTGAATTACGCGAGTGACGAGTCCGACGTTAATGTCACAGTAGGAACTTTAATGTGTAATGTTACTTCGCTCGCGCTTACGCAATTGGTTTGCACGCCGCCTGATCAACAGCCTCCGGGAACTGACGAGCTCGGCGTCAAGACAGAAAAAGGTTTGCCTCTTGTTGTCGTCCGCGTAGGAAGAAATTTGAGGTTCCCAATAGGTTATCTTCATTACGAGGTGATAAAAGCCTATCCAATTCCTCCGGAAGCTATCGCGGGAATCGCTGCTGGTACTTTTAGTCTCGTATTTCTATTTGTTCTCGTTCTGGTCGTATACCGACGAAAAAGTACGCAGGCCGAACGCGAATACAAGAGAATACAGATACAAATGGACACTTTGGAGAGCAACGTGCGTATGGAATGCAAACAAGCTTTTGCGGAGCTCCAAACGGACATGACTGACTTAACAGCCGATCTTGAATCTTCAGGAATTCCGACTCTTGATCACAAAAACTATATAATGAAGGTCTTCTTTCCTGGAGTCATAGATCATCCTATTCTAAACGATCCGCGCTCGCGAAACACTCTTTCGCGCACTAATTACGACGCGGCGATGATTCAGTTCGAACAATTGGTAAACAACAAGTGTTTCGTGCTAACTTTCATAGAGACCCTTGAGGCTCAAAAAGACTTTAATATAAGAGACAAAGTGAACGTCGCTTCGTTACTGATGGTAGTTTTAATGAGTAAGATGGAATACGCGACTGATATACTTATGAATCTCCTTCTCCGGCTAATCGACAAATCCGTAGACACGAAACATCCGCAATTGATGTTGAGACGAACGGAGTCTGTGGTCGAAAAGATGCTTACTAATTGGATGGCACTTTGTATGTACAATTATCTCAAAGATTACGCGGGTTCGTCGCTGTTTCTTCTGTTCAAGGCGATAAAACATCAGATCGAAAAAGGTCCGGTCGACGTTGTGACTCACGACGCGAGGTATTCGCTTTCCGAGGAAAGATTGCTTCGCGAGCAAATCGAGCACAGCATCGTAACGCTTCACGTAGTGCAGGACGATCTCGATGAGAAGATTCAGTGCAAAGTTCTCGATTGCGACACTATAAGTCAAGTGAAATCCAAAATATTGGATGCTCTATATAAAAACACACCTTTCTCGCTAAGGCCTTCAATTCACGAGGTCGATCTCGAGTGGAGACACGGCCGAGGAGGTCATCTCACTCTTCAAGACGAGGATTTGACAACAAAGTGCAGCGGGGATTGGAAGAAAATAAATACACTCGCGCATTATGGCGTCAAAGAGTCCGCGGTTATGTCGTTGATACCTCGACAGAACGACGGTTTTGCCGTTACGTGTAAACCGCCTTGTCACAATTGCAAACCCTCTTCGCATCATCATCCCCAACAGCAGCATCATCATCTTCATCGACACGCGAATCACTGCTCGTCGGGACATTTGCCTGCGACTCCGAGTCACGGACTTATCAGTCCTATTATGTATCCTCACACGCCGGGAGGAATTTACTTTGATTCTCAGCATTCGCCGACGATCATAACGGTAAACGGGGATATTGAGAGCGGAGGTAATCAACGGTTGTGGCATCTCGTTAGACCCATCGACGAGGGACACTTTCCTCCTGGTATTGGCTTTGCCGGAAGTAAACATCATCCTGAAAGGACGCACAAAGCTATACCCGAGATATTCCTCACGAGGTTACTTTCCACGAAGGGCACAGTCCAGAAATTCGTCGACGATTTTCTCAACACAATTTTAACGGCGAATGAGGCTCTGCCCAGTGCCGTTAAATGGCTTTTCGATCTTCTGGACGAGGCGGCCAAGAGGCACGGTATTGTTGATCCCGAAGTAGCGCACGCGTGGAAATCTAACAGTTTGCCACTGAGGTTTTGGGTTAATTTCATAAAGAACCCGGATTTCATGTTCGATATTAATAAATCGACGACTGTCGACTCAAGTCTGTCGGTTATCGCGCAAACTTTTATGGACGCTTGCTCGACCACCGAGCACAGACTTGGCAAAGACTCCCCCTCGAATAAATTACTATTTGCCAAGGACATACCGCATTATAGGGAGAAGGTTGGACGGTTTTATACCGACGTGCAGAGACTGCCACAGATCACGGATCAGGAGATGTCCAGTGCCATGCAGCAACTTAGCGCGTCACATGCGAACGAATTCGATGTGATAGCCGCGCTCAAAGAGCTCTATATCTATGTCAGCAAGTATTATGAACAAGTAAGTTACACGCGTATTTTATTCAATCCTCTCTTTTAAAAGACGTGGCACATCGAAAGTCGAAATATCATCGACATTATCGTCGAAAAATGATGCCACCTTTCTAACATTGTAATTGGTCGACGATTACTTTGAATTAAAGCCAACTTTAGACTATAATAACCGCTGAGATCGCGTATCCTGCGCTTTTTGAATTGTTGTTTTTCGCAGATTCGAAAGAAAACATTTTTCTTCCGAAAACAGATTTTTTTTTCCTTTCATTTATTTATCTTCGTAAAAAAAAAGTCATGGCACATCGAAAGTCGATTATATCGAAACACTAAAGCAGAGATGGAGTCACGTAAAGTCACAAATCGTAAAATTATGCATATATCATGTTCAGAAGAGACAAATTAAAGGAAAAAAATGCGAGCAAATCGAGCGCGTTGTTCTTTGTTTGATAATAATTGATTGTGAGGGCAGCCCATAACAGTCAACGAAATGGATAAGAACGATTGGTTACATATTGAGATGCAGATAAGGCAATCTTCCAAAAGAGCTTATTTTGTTTCCTGATAGAAAAAGTTTTGTTGTCAGGAAATTTTTGTTTTCGTGATTCCCATGTGAGCATACTCAAAATTTCCTACATCCTTGAGAAAAATGGTTTAGAAAAAGTAACTCGTAAACTACTCGATGTTTCTTTGGTGTACAACTTATAAATCTCAGCATAAGCATTTTTATTTGATGTGGTTTTTATGATGTCGAAAAACGTTTATCATTGCAACTTGAACAAATTTTCGCTTGACCAGTTAAAATTTATCATGAACCTTGGACAAAGTGATACAATATTTGGTATTCAATTTGAGCAAAATCAGCGAAGGGTTCGGATTTTATAAAGTTATGGAATTTCTAAGAATTTATGTTTTTGCATAAACTTTTGCTCAACTTGATCTAGTGAGGACAAGTTGTTTTACGTAAACGAAACAATATTGAGAGATACTAGATATCTCATTGAGTGAAGATCGGTAGCAAGATTCCGGCTATTTTAGAAGAATTGAAAGCGTCCACTCTTATTTCTTGACGACTGAAAATATTGCTGAATTTTAATTGTCACTTGAATTCATTTATGTATTGCACGGATGCAAAGTAGAACGTCGCACACTGGTTTCTCATTATTTTTCACTTTCTAAGAAAATATGTTTACTAAATTTTAAAAGTACCTAATCAGAAGTTTTACGCTGATTACGAAAGTACATTTTTTGTGTCGATGACTCAATAATTTTAGACGAAAAACAGCAAGAAACCTTTTTTTGGTCATTTACGTTCATCTTCGTAATTTATGTACAGATTCCGGTTGAATTTGAAATATTTCTCTGAATTTCCACACCAATAGACATTTTTTTCAAGGTTTCAGATCATTCTAAGTGTTCTGACATTACAATCTCAAAAAAAAAGTTTTTTCATGAAAACAAAGCTCTCTTTCTAAGGAAGCAAAATTGAAATAAACTAGCTGTAGCCGCACATTTGCTCCAATTTTATTTCTATTGATATTCCATAAAAACATGTCTATAGTGATTGTCTTTTTAACAAATTGTCTCACCGCAATACCTCTCCATTTATTTTTCCAGATCCTAGAGGCCTTGGAGTCGGACGCGGGCTGTCGCAAGCTGCATCTAGCGCATAGACTCGAAAATGTTGCGTGCACGCTCGAGGGCGAAGAGACGAGTGCCTGCTGACAAAACCTACCCACCTGAAGACACGAATGAAGGAAAGAAAGAAATAAACCCGTCGAATTATCCGAAAGAAAGAAGGAAAGGAAGAGAAAACATAAAAATAAAATAAAACAAACACTGACTAGTGCCTCGACTCCGCGCATCAGATACACCTCGTTTTCACATGTACAAATATACACGCAATACCTCGAATACGAACCGTAGTCATCGCGATCCGTTGCCGCGAGAGACACGGTCCGTCCTCGTTGATTGCATTGCAAAGACCGAACGTGTAGCGGAGAAATACACCGCTCAGAAGATTCTATTACGTATCTTCACGGACTTTTACGCGGTGTTTTTTTATCTGTTACGTTCGCCTACGCGCTATCTTTGCAACATCAACGGATCGCGCCTTTTAATATCGGCGTACTTGATTATCATCCAAACTACGTCCAGTTATGTGATTTGCGATCTGATCGTCAAGACGGTCGATGCGAGAGGAAATCCGTTCTGAAAGCTGCGCCGCCGCCCTACTTACGTGTTCACGTCTGTCCGAAACAGAGTATGAATTCTTTCTTAAAAATGACGTCTCTTCATTTATTCCACAATTCAATATTGATTTTATAAGCATTGAAATAAGACGAAATAAAGCTAATATAAACTACTTGAGCCGCGTTCTTGTTTGCGCGAGCAATGATGTAACATTTTTACAAAATAATATCGACGAAATTGAGGAATAAATCGATTGATGTCTATTATAAGGGGTGTGGAATATTTTACACTATTGAAATCGTCATTTTTCAAGGATTTCTGACAAGTTTTGTATATCTTCGAACAGTAATTGAGGAAAATCCATGACAGTCTATCCTGAAGTCAGGGAATTATCGATATCCATGAATTTGCAAAATCAGTCATTGCCGAACATTCATCTTCAAAAAATATTTTTCTTATGTTTTTTTACACAAATGATCCGTAACTTGATGTCAATTTCAACGCGGAATGGTTGATTCTAGCAACCGAAAAATATTCTACCAATAGACGATCGTAATATTAGGTAGTTGAACTCGTTGAAAAATTAATGCCCTTTTATTGAGCGAAGAAAACACCTAGATAAAGACTTAAACTATTGATCGCTTAACTCCACAAAATATATAAACGTTAAATTTGTAAAGCGTATTTCAAGAAACCGAACGACAGACACCGTTGAAACCCCGAAGACTTACGGATTACAATTCGAAAAAAAAATCAAGGAAGACTTGCCTCTTTGAAAATTGACATTGATTCAGAAATATTTTTATAAATCCATGGCTATCATTATTACCCTGCCTCACGACACATCCTCACATTTGAGTCTACAGTCCAACGCTATAAATCGTTCCACAAAACTATGCAGAAACCTTTACAAAAATGAAGTATCGATTTTTCTATTGTTAATCTTTCAACCTCCTCAAATTGAGAGACTCTGATTGAAGCATAAATCATTGTGTAGCCGATAAAAGCTCCGTCAATGGTGAAAAAATAGCAAAACAACGTGTCTACACTTCGTAGGGCTTGCACAGTGTAAAAAAGAAACTCACACAAAAATCACATACATACATAAAACACGAAAACACACAGAGAATGAGGGAATAATGAATGAAAACGTAAAGTGTAAGTGAGAAAGCCATAGTGTCCACCGGACTGTTTGTACAGAAAAAGGTACGGCAGCGAGTAGAGTCTGTGATCCGAGCACGCGTGGCTATGCCTACTATCTTCATTACGATATAATTATTAATATGTTACATATATATATATACACACACAGACACAACAAGTATATATATATTGACATCGATAAGAATATATATATATATATATATATATATATTATATATAAAACAAAAAATGCTGAGAATCTCGCGAAGCACCTCCATGGATTGTAGTGAACTAGTTAGAGAGGGACTATATATGTATAATAAATTGAAGGGCTGATGCGGCACTTCGTTAAGAGACCGAGTAAGCGGAAAGGAATAGAAGAAGAATATTAAATTATAGGGTGATTGAAGAAATGTGAGAACAGGATTAAAAACCGTAACGTTGAAGGTCAGTTGAGGCGTCGCGAGAGTTGTGACTCTAATCTAGGCCTAGTTACGTACGCGCGGTACGTAAATCTTGGTTCATCAATTTCTTTTTTTATAATGATATATATATATCTATATATGTATATCGAAAAAAACGCAGGGCTTTTTGTTTGTTAACCTAGTTTCTATAGTTTTTACGACTTACTGTAGTAGCAATCGTATAACTGATTTTTTTTTTGTCATTTTACGAGACCATGACTTCTGTGAATTGTGTATCTGCATTTATTCTCGTAGGGATAATCTTGAGTTAAATTAACCGATATCGCCATCCATCAATTAATATTATCGGAATAATGTCATCGTGTTATCACTATCGTCTATATCGAATCTCGCGTAGGATTTAAACGAATTTCTATTGAGTCTCAGCAAAGGCCTCCAACCGCACGAATCAATTAAAGTATAATTAACGCGGTGCGACTTGATAACCGGGCTTTGAAAGCGATTGTATATCGTATTTAAAAAACAACAGACAATTTCTCATTAGCTTAACGATTTGTGAGGCGAAAGTGGCATTTATTTTTTACAGTTTTTGTTTAATTATTTCACAAAGAGCAACACGTGCCTCATAGCTCCTTGCATTTTTACCGAGAGACTAATGGCGAGACTTAATTGCCGGTGAAGAGTCAATGCATTTATAAAAACAATACTCAGCGTTGCGAAAATGCAATTTACTTTCCAATGATTAACGATACCCGAGAGACTGGTGAAAATATTTTGATTAAACAAATTTTGTTATCGTTTTTTCGTTTCGATAATTTTTTTATACATATATATAGTTTCTTTCTTAATTATAAAATATCGAAGCCTAGATGCGCATACGAATACCGATGGAATATCTCTCTCTCAGCGAGCACTGCCAAGGCTCTGCGCTTTACCCGAAGAAATATTAATTAAAAAAAAAAGAAATTAACGAAATTCAACGAGCAGCTAGATTCGTTATCTATTGATCGATCTACCGGTATTCAAATACGAAGCAAAAAGAAAGATAAATATTTAAAAGCGAAAAACGAAAGAGTGGACTGTAATGATTACTCCGACAACAGGTCCAGGGAGGCTGGGGACGTGCTCATTAAACTTGTACTTAAAACTAATGCACTCAACGGTGCACCTCGAACGTCAAATTCCAGGTCCTCAGCTCCCCTAGCTGCGCAAGACCACACAAAACAAACCTATGTATCTCTCTCTATATGTATTGTATTTATTTATACTACGAAGGAAGAAAAGGAACGGGAAAAACACACACACACAACCGCTAATTTGTATTGCGAAACGTGTACGTCAATCTGTGCGGTGATGCGACTTTTTTGTTTAGCGGCAGCCGTGCGTTAAATTTGTGGAAAAAAAACGAAGAGCATAAATGAACGATAATCGATTGAGATTAAGATTTCTTTTCCACGTGTGATTCGACAAAGTAGCACTAGCGAGTACGTCTTCCTGATTGTAAAATATGGAGCACCATACCCCACCCAATGTCTGTGGCAATCTTAGTAATATTAGTTTAATAAATTTAAAAAGTAATGCGAAGGAAAAGAAAAAGAAAAACACAATCCGACCGTTATAGTATACTTTGTCGTTTAGGAAAACGGCCAGGCGCTTTCCCTAATGCCATACTCGATACGTAATTAAGATATTTGATATTTTTTAAACATAATACCACGTGATTAGAGAATCTTTACGAATCCCAGCGAAGCCCCATGTGTTAATCCCCAATTATTTGGTTGTATTATATATTTTGCTCCTCAAGCATGCATATTGATTTGGGAGGCAATAAAAACGAACGATAATAGATGTTTAGCTTCACATGAATATTATTTGTTTTTTCATTTTCCGATTCACACACACATGTATATATAAAGCGTTCTCTGTCAATACAGACATTTTTTTTCTGCGTGTACATTCACAATCGGACTGATTTTACAACTACTACTAAAAGCGTTGCAACATCGAAAACTGTCATCAGTTATTCTTCACTCTTGATAATATTATGCAAGAATTAACAAAAAATTGTGTTTTGATTTTTTTTAATGGGCATTTTTGACTGCTCTGTGAACTTCAAAAAAGTTCGTACCTTAGTATTGATTCCGTACGAAATATCACCGTTTGTACGAATTGATTTTCCAGTTTAAGAATAAAATTCAAGGAAAATGATGAGAACTTTTTTCAACAGATCGATTGCTTCTATTTTGGCGTTTTTTTTTTCAATAAAACGAATACTGATGTCTAAATATTTTGAAATTCCACGAAGCGGTAAAGACTTGTTCTTTAGAAAAATAGTAATTACTGTTTTTAGAAAAATTCATTTTCATAGATTGATCATATTTTTTTTTTTTTATGTCATTAAAAGCTAATGATATCACAGTGAATTGATACATTGCCATTGATGACAGTGCAAAGATTCTTTTTCGTGATCTATAATTGTACAGGTACGTTGGTTTAAAAAAATTAGTTTTATAGCTCCTATTTGGATTTTTTCTACAAATCGATCGTTGCTACTCCGGCTATTTCTTTTTTTTTTTGTAGATTCAAGAATAACTTTTGAATATTCTGTAAATTTTACAGAGCAATCAACATCGCCTTTTTCAAAAAAGAATAATTTATGCTCATTTTGTGGAAAAATTAGAGTTATCAGATAAACGTTTTCTTTAAATGTCATTACAATCTGTTATGACCGTATAACTTTAACCGCGACACACTTTTATCTGTGACGTATAGTTTTCGAAGTAGTTCGACTCAGAAGAACCAGCGTTTATAAAAAAATAATGGATTAAAAAATCTAAAATTATTAACAGAAAATATTATGAAGTTGTTGTGAAGTCTAGTAATTGAGGCAAAATATCTAAGAGAGTTGAAAAAAAGTTGTCTGAATTATTAGAGAATGCCTTATATATGAATATATACATATATAACTATATTTATATTTATTTATAAAATAAGTTCACAGATTGACGTACACATGAGTACGTGCGTGCGCACACATCCGTATCCTCTCGCACCCTGCGATGCGACCCTTTGTTAATTTCAAATAATGTAAGAATAACGAAATTGAATGAAAAAGAAGAAGGAAAAAACAGAGGTTTTTTGATAGTCTGTATATTTCAAAAGAGCGAAAAAGATCGCCATTTCAAGATCGTTTTGCGAGTATTATTCGATTTTTGCGTCCAGTAGCGTTTTAAAAAACAATTTGAAGGATTTGATCGGCCGTCTGTTTCCATCCAACATTATAACGAAGATGCTCGTCAATTGCACTTGTAAAGTTTGTATTTTAATCGACGGGACGGTCGCGACATGTACCGGTCCATAAGTAATCACTCGTAGGATAGGAAAACCGATAAACAAAAAAAAACAAAAAAAAACAGAACTGATGAAAAATCATACACGTTTTAAGGCCGGAGTCAAAGTTGTAGAAAAACTTTATTTCTCGAGGGTGAGTTTAGAAAGTCCCGGGTGAGATCTCCACTACATTAAAAGAAACCCCAGGTGAAAGTTAGAAAGAAAAAAAAAGTGTTATTGAGAAAACTTCCACGAATCAGAAAAATTTCTCTAAAATTTAAATCTAATAAATTATAACTTCCAAACTAATTATTATAATTCTACCAGAGGATCCATTGTAATTACACTCGACGTGAATTTAAAAGTGATTTCATACAGAGGAAATTTTAATAATATTCAACATTTCAATATTCACCTGGGGTTTTCATTGAAAATGAAAAAAAAAAAAAGAAAAATATATCTGATCCGCGCATTCAATGAAAGGCTTTCGGTACCACGGAGAACCGACAGGTGAATGTACTCCGTAAAAAATGAGTAAAAAGAGTATGTGGCGTGTGTGAGCAGGCGCGGATTATATATATATATGTATATATAATGAAATATATATATATACATACATATACATACATATAAAATACACATACCCGGTTGCGTACGTCTATCCCTTGTACGCGTGTGTGCGCATGCAAATGTAATCCACGCGAATCCCATGTAAATAGATTCCAAAACTCCTCTTCCCAATCGGCGCAGCCCCTTTTCCCAGCTCCTCCCCTCTAAATTAGGTTGTAAGTCACACTTGAAAGAAAACGAAACGACTCTTGCCAAATTTTCAATGGGACGTAGAAACAAACAACTAAACATTTGAAAAAAATCGCAAAAATATATTGGTATTATAAACAATGATCGTTGTTGATTTGCTGTATCTGTGTGCTTTTATTATTCCCTTACGAATTCGTTGCAAAAAGATCAAATTCTTTTATCCCGTTTTATTTTTTATGTTAATATGCTCTATAAACTATACCAATTTTTTTTATCGATGAAATAAGGTTTTTATTCAAAATCATACGATTTGGTGAGGCAACAAGCGTAAAAAGTTTGGTAATAAAAACTTTTCGCGCTTAAGAAAAGGAGACAAAATAGGTGATATTCGTCGATGGATATCTCACTTATTTGTCGCTGGTATTATATTTTAAAACGTATCCGCTTGATACCTTGAACAAATAATTTTTTACAAGGTGGTAATTCATGTCACTGAAATATACAACCATATTTTCGTATTACATTTCGACACTGCAAAGTTGTAAAGTTATAAAGGAACCGAGAGCCAAATATTCAGTAATGATTTTCGAATATGCTTTTCTTGAAATGAATATAGGCATTTGAGTTGAAGCTAAAATTGAAAAAAAAATCAACTTGAATACTAATTTTAAGGAATAATTATCTGAATAAATTTCAACTTTGGCAATTCAAAAAAGTTTACACTGGCGTTGTAAAAATACATCTTATGGACGCTGAGAACTATTTTGAAATATTTGCGCAACTATTTCTTTTCAAAACGTGTGCAGGGTATTAAAAAAATAGCATATTGTGCACCAAGGGCGAAACGATGGGCATTCCTGACGAGTGTGGTTGGTGATGCCCAAGATGCGCAATGAGGGTCGGAAACTTGAAGACGCCCGACCCTGTAGGCACATCAAGGGCAGCACCCAACACACGAGTCCGATGATAACTCCGCCCGGGGTGCACATACGATTTGTCATATGAGGCATTCTTTATCAATTCAGCCACTTTTTTTTCACCCGTCTTTGATTAATCCCATAATTTGAAAGATTTTAGTACCACTTTAAAGTACTTTCTCCCAATTTTTTCAGATTTTTAAATCCAATATTACGGAAAGTGGGGTATTCCTTTAAAGTCAATATATCTTGAAAAATTAAAGGTTGAAAAAAAATGCGAGGTTGTATTACACCTATATTTCCAACCAAAAGTTGAATTCAATCAAGATTTCACTTTTTTTGCGATACAAAATTGACAAGATTTATTGAAATGGAAATGTTATGGAAATTTCATAAGACATCCTCCCTAGGGAGGAAAGTAACTCCCTAGGTAGCAAAGTACTCACTTTCGGCCCAGCTCACCGGGCAGCAAATTCCGAATTTTACATGTTGGTATATGAAAGAAATATTTCGTCACTTCGCAAAAAAAATCTTTGTTTTGAGGAGTCAACAGGACATTTTTTTTTTCCGACGCCAGCTGTTAAAAAAGTTCATACGCACCGACGAACATCAGTGATTGTTACATTACTGTCTTCAATTAATATAATTTAATCAATAATTCACTGTTCCTTTCATTGTAAAAATGTTTTATAACACGTATACCAATAATACATATTACATCGATTAAAAAAAAATTTATACTAAAAATTATACAATTCGATGCGTATTCATGAAAAAGTTGGTAAAAAAATTAATCAAGCTGTTCAATTATTCCATTTTTATGAATATACGCAACACTCGGAAAAAAAGTTCTAAATTCATGCGATTCACTGTAAAAACGCGTCAATCTGCGACGACTTTGCTTTTGTGAGACGATTTCTCTTGCGAACTTTTGCTTGAGGATGACGAGGAGCCCGAACCAGAATGTTTGCCGCTACCACCGTTGCTTCCACCTCGTTTTTCTTGCTTGCTCTTTTTCGATGTGTCTTTTACTCTCCGATCTCCGGCGATTATGTGGATATTCGGTTTTGGCAAAGTATTCGATGTCGCAGAAGATCCACCGTTTGATTGCGATTGACTCGAGGGATTTTTGTATTTTTCGGAGTGTTTTGAACCTGGAAACAGAAGATCATTGGAAGACAAGCCAACATTTTTAGTTCAAAGAAAAAAATGTTGTATGACTTAATGTGAAATTTTGTGCCCCAAGTAACGGTAGACAAAGAAAATTTTTATTACATTATGTGTCGTTAAAGCAAAGAGACATGCACAGTAACGGATTCATTCCAATATTGATAAATTAACTTTAATTTTTGAGAAGGTACCGTTTCGTTAAATTTGGATAGGAAAATATGCGGTAATTTTTCATCGATTTCAATGGGGTACGCCATTGAAGTACTTATGAATGTTTCGCTATGTTAAGAATACATATTATGAAACAATTCCTTTTAATAAATTAGTTACGTTATGCACAAAGCTTTACTAAAACGTTGAAACGATTTTCGTGGCATGAAAATTTTTCAATTTCTGTAAATTCATTGAATTCTTACTTCCACTCGACTTTTTTGTTTCCTTTGATTTCTGTTCTATCACAGTCTTTGGTGAAGCTCTTTCTTTGGCCGGCTGCAATGACAAAGTTTAATATTTTATTTTTACAAGAGAAAATTGAATAAATCGGAATTTTTTAAAATTAAAGTCTTACACTCACTTGATGCGATTTTAAGCAATTGGAGCAATACCATATCAGCCTAGGGACATCTATTTGAGAATCTTGAATAGGTGGATTATGGCACTCTTGATGATAAAGTGCATGGCAATCTACACATTCTACTAGCCTGTTTCTAGCACCAACATCCATTCCTTTGCATATTATACAAGTCAAGTCATCCTCTAAAATCTCTAGAGCTAAATTATCATCTGTTTGCAAAATATCTGTCGGAGTGTCACGAGCAGCGAGATCTTCTGGTGAACCACTCTTGCTCGATTTTCCAGAATGCTTTGATGATGAACTTGAGCTTTTGCTTTTCTTGCTGCTGCTGCTACTATGATCACTTAGCGATGTAGACTCAGGCTCTTCCATTGTGTACTAAAAGAATTAAATTTCCTTTTTTTATTAATTAAAATAGATGCAGAACTCTGATAACAAGAAAAATAACATGGATAAGCAAAATACGATTCGTTATATTTTCCTTTTACAAGTATAATACAACAAATCACTGATGGAGCATACAATATTCATTAACGAATATCTAACTTATTTGCTACTGATATTATATTTTTGAATATGTACTCTTGATACATTCAACAAACTATTATTTACGAGATGATAAATTATGTCACTGTCATATAATACAACATTTCTTCTATTGTTTTTATATTCTGCAAATTTGTAAGAGAATCCATCGGCGGAATATTGAATGATTATCAGATGAGTCCTTTTGAAATAAGTACAGCATAAGTCCCTGCTCAATTAATATGAAGGTTTTAACCTTAAGGAAACAACAGTATGAATACTAATTTTAACAAATAATCATTAGAATTATAACTTTGCTAACAAAAACATCTCAAGTATAACAGCTCAAGCACAGCTGAGAATTATTTGCAAATATCTGACCTGCTGCTTAAGTGTAACAGCTCCTTTTGAAAGAACATATTATGTATGAGAAACACTAAAATATTCTTGTCACCTTTGAAGAATTTGTTATTTAATCCTATTACAAATATAACACAATGAATAAATATTTTTAAAAAAAAGGTAAATGAATTCATAGAATTACAATTGAACATGAAAAAAATTACAACAACTTTATCTCAAAATCTACATGCAACAAACATTAGTATACTAGATAGTAGATACTTAAAATCATAAATAAAACACAAATCATCTTATGGAATGCAAAAAAAATATAGTAAAATCCTTGAATGAAAGTGTTTGATAAAATAAAGTATCTGCAGTAAATTTGATAACATTAATTTACCTTCTTATGAAGTACATTGCAGAGCATTTTTGTGAGTCCATATTTTTGCTTAATCGCCTCATCGAGAAGTGTCCTGAGTTGATCAGCCGAGTCTTTATTAGAGGAGTGAAGTAGTCGTAAGCCTTGAATAAACTGTGGGTCAGGTTCCAACTGAGACATTTTAGTCTAAAATCTAAAACAGCATAAACTTAAGAAATCTCTATTTTTTCAATACCAACTTTTGAGGTTAAGGTTCTCTAAAATTTTACTATTCCAAATTCAGCAATACAATAAACATAATAAATTCGGACCTACTTTATTAATTTGTAAATAATTATTCTATACAATCATCGATTCATCCTCGACGTTAAAAAGAGGAAAAAAAATTAAGCTGCTTCAGAGGGAGAACGAGTGAGCTCAGCTATTGCATATATACATGTATATAATGTACATATGCGCAACATATAGAATTAATAAAAGTTGTTTTTTTTAATCATGGAAAATGTGGAGCGAAGACGCGCGCGGCCCGCCCGTGCGCTAGTATAAACGACAAATGGTTCATCTCGTGGTGCTCGAGGCTAGCCCTCGTCGATGGTAGCGCCTTCCAGAAGAGGCAACGTTTATACGACAACCTTGCTGACATATACATATATACACAAGTATGCCGTGAATTTGCGGGAATTATATAGTATGGAGAATGGCTGCTATGCCGCTGCCATCGACCCTCGTCTCTGTATTGGAAATCGTATAGGTAACACAAGTCCCCTTAATAATCGCGTGAATCCTTCCCCCAATCCTCTCGCCGCTCACCAATCCTAAAAATAAACACAATATTTCCCTGCAACTCTACATGCATAACGTAGAGAGCTCGAATGAATAGCAGCCGCACCAGCAGCAGAGAGATCATCGACGAATATTATGCTCTCTCTCTCTCCCTTCTCGTATACGAGATTATTCTCTCGGTGTTGAAAATATATTGGTCCGATCGTGGGTCGATCTCTCTCTCTCTCTCTCACGAGTGTGAGCGCGCGGCAGTCCGGATAATACAAGAGAGGGGCGGGCGGAGAAAAGGGGGTGAAAATTTAACCAAAGAGAGACCAAAATAGTGAGGGCCTGGCTGGCGCTGTATTGCTGCTGCTGCGACTTGGAAGAGAGCCGCTGTGAGAGCGAGCACAGGCACAGATCGAGGAGTGCAGCGCCGCTGGTATAAAAGTTGAGGGGCAGTGGGGAGGGGGTTATAACTGAGGAGGTTTGCGGAGAGTAGAAGAGAGTCAGGTACGGCTGTGTCACCGAGTCGTAATTCTCTCTCACTCCCACCTGAGGGCGGTTATGTATGCGTCCTCGTTTAGCGCGCATTAAAACTCTCGTAGCCCCAACTTTCGACTGGCAGTTGGCAGCCGTGCGTAAAAGAAATAAATAATCAAAGCGACCATGAAGTGACAAATAAAGTTGGAAGAACAATGCTCGCCGAGTGGTATTAAGAGAGAGGCGATACGCGAGGTGATATATATTGGCGCGCGGGGGTGACGTTAATAGATGTTCCATACGTATGTTTTGGAGGCAACGTGATATCCAACGTGAAACGTGGTCGTGGTGCCTCTCGCGCGAGCACCAGAGGAGCAAGAGAGAGAGACGCGCGAGTGGTCCTGGTGTGTTTGAGAGACCGAACGTGAGAGACAGAACCGCATTATGAAGTCGCGGTGGTGCCGAGGGTGACATTTCCCGTATTTTATTCATTAACACCGATCCCCGGAATAATCGAGGACAACGAATTCAGTGATTATTACTAAAGATATTAAGATAACTGTACCGAACTCGGGGACGCTGGATCATCCGGCCTCGGCCCGGACGTCAATCTCCAGTTTACGAGCCCGCGATTATCAAGAATTCGTAGTGCACTCGGATGCACGAATGCAACCGAGGGTTCTGTGGCCCGCGGTTACGCGCTCAACAGACACAGCTAACAACAAAATAATCGGGGCATGCCTCCTACGACACGGCCTCCTTATACGCTACTTCTTCACTGAAATAAGCAACACAACCTAATATACAAATAGCCACTTGCGTATTGGAAAAAACAAACTTTTCCGCAAAGGGCTTTTTAACCTCTGTTTTCCATAAAGTCGAAGAATAAAGCGAAGAAAAGTCATTCATCAGTGATTTTTCAATATAAACTCCGTGGCAATGTTTGCGACTCTTGCGCTTAGCGCAAAGGTCTGACACTAGGGGGAAACAAACACTAAGCGCTAGACAGCTAACATGAAAACGGAGAAGAAGGCTAACGAACCTAGCTGCATGCCAAGCGCAGTCATCAAGGAAGAACCGGAGAACGAAGCGGTTAAGATTAAAGAGGAAGGCGCTGCTGGCAAGAACGAGGATGCTAGTGGCGAAGAAACTACCGAATGTCCTAGGGATACCGGTCTGGATCCTAGCAACGGAGAGGCTAACATGCCTGCTGATAATCAGAATGGCGCCAGCGCTAACAATCAACCTATATTGAATTCTGTTAAACAAGAAAACGAGCATAATAATCCCACGGACGAATTGCCCACTGGTGCGTTATTCTATAATCATTTTATTATCTTCCACCAAGTTTCCTGTTTTTTATTCACTATTTTTCGAAATCCTATAATAGGCATAATAATCCTATGGATAAATTGTTCATCGGTGCGTAATTGTATTCATTTATTGTTTTACTGCATCATTTTTTGTTCTGATTTCCAAATTTCTTCAATTTTCATTTGCTTTGTTTGAGAAATTATCAACGTGTATTGAAGCAGGTGTTTCTGAGCTCGGACCTTTCTTCCCTGTACACTATTGTTATAAAAACAGTAATCCTTTAATTTACAGAATTTTAATCAATTCATAGTTTTCAATGTTTTGGTAGCAAGGATTTATGGAGAGATACAACACATCTTCATCATTCATTGTATCGCTACTCCAATTGTCAAAAAAGACAATATGACAAAATGAGTAGTGGGGCCATAAATGGTAGTACACATATTGTAGAAATAAACTCAAAATTAGAGCAAAACTACTTTTACTCAAGAATGGGCAACTTTGAAAAAAGAAATAAATTTGCTTTGAAATCAGAGTTGTAATCATCAAATCACTTTTCAAGTTATTCTAATTGTCAATTTATGTCATATGAAATAGGACACCAATTGTTTTTTAGATGTTTGCTATTTTTTCAAGAAAATGCATAATATTTTTGATGTTCACAAGCAAACTAAATGATACGTAATATAATAATTGAAAAGTGTTGTAAAACGAACCCTGATAGCAATGGTTAGTCGAGTATTTAATATGCCATTATGTTCATTATCTTATATTTAGTGGATTTTTGAATATTCATTGATATTAATAAACAACCGTTTTATTTATCTTCCATGAAATGCTCATGAATTTTTGTCCTATATAGTGTAAAGTATGCAAGAAACAAATAATTTACAAATTGTTTGAGGTATTAATAAACCGTGTGAGAACGAAAGTAATAGAACCATTACAAAGCTGTATGGAATTAATTTCTTGGATTGTAAATATTCACTAGTCTTATGCAGGTGGTCGAAAAATCCACAAGTCAAATTTATTGTGTTCAACATCTAAGGTGCAAGCTAATACTTTGGATGTAAGATTGATAGTTAAGTCTCAAAATCCATAGATTGTAATACAACTTTTTTGTTTTAGATGGTATTCAACCGCTGGTGAGCAACGTGCTCGGTAAACAAATGGGAACTGGAACGGGAGGCGGCGAGGCGCAATACATGCAACAACAGAGCCAGATTTTTGTATTCTCAACTTCTCTAGCAAACAAAGGTGCAGTTGCAGTGATGGAAGGCCAATATCCGTCTATAATAGCCTACCATTGCGCTCAACCAGCCACTAGAAAATATCTCGATGTATGTATTCAATCCTTGCTATCTATATTCAGTAATTATATCTATATCTACATTCAGTAATCTTTCTCGAAAAAATTACCGATTGATACTTCTTACTCCAAAAAATACCGATATCTTACTAGAATTCTTCACGTTTACGTTTCAGAAGCACCCTAACAAAGTTAATCAATTTCGTCACAATCCTGCCCAATGGCTTAACAATCTTGCCATGATGAAGCAAAAGGGCCATCCTGGAGGTGGAGGCGCGAACAGTGGCTTTCCCACGGAACAACCGCCGGATTTACCGGCTCTTGATCCAAACGCACCATCGTTTTGGAACGATCAACCCAACCTGAGAAACCTTAACGGTGGTAACTCGTTGGGTAATCCCGAATCATCGCTGGATGAATCTAATATAGACGTGCCTTGCCTCGTGCCGAATTCCCCCAGTAATTCTGGTAAGTCGAACATGAACTGCGATTAATGAAATTAAAATATTGTAGCGAAGGCAAACATTTTTTTTCCTGTAACGTCGGCTTAGGTATCATTCTTATAACTTTATCAACAATAACATTCAATGCATGGTCATAAAGAAAAAACTTTATTTTTCAAAACTTGATTTATAACATGCTTGGATAGCGCGCTTTAAAATTACTACTTTACGAACATTATTTATTCATGCTAAAATATCTTTAGAGGCACGTTATTAGTGCTTATTGACTTCAAGGCGAGTGAACGTCCTTCCGGAAAACTGTAAAATCGAGTAGAAAACCTCAACATGTACGAAAGGTCCTTAAAAAAAAAATAGTCACAAAAAATAAAATGGTAAAATAATAAATACTAAAATCGATAAAGCCCAACAGAAAGCCCTCCTAAAACCAAGTACATCTACTTTGGACTATATTTTTACATAAGACGATAATACTCATTACTTTTCGATTGTGCATAAGATGTCATAAGAAATGTACGTACTGAAATGGTTAAAGAATAATAATTATTAATACTTTTTTTTTTCACCGAAAATGAGTAAAGCAGAACAATTTCCTTAAAAATATCTCTTCCTGGAAAAATTGTTAAAACGGAACAGTATATCCTCCGAAAACGAAGCACAACTTCTTTCGAATATATTTTTACTTAACACAATGATTTTCACTAATTTCTCATTATCCATAGGATGTCAGGAAAAATATTCATAATGAAATGAAGAATAATTGTTATGATTAATATGCTTTTTCTTTCAGCAAACACACAGCCTCCCACAAATCCCGTAATGGGCCACAGTCCAAACTTGTTGGGAGGCACGACGAGTCCGGGTCCGGGAGGAGGGCCACAACCTTCTCTACAGGGTGTACAAGTTCCCGCGGAAAATCTCACGCCCCAGCAGAGACAGCATCGCGAGGATCAACTTGCGCAGTTAAGAAAACTTCAAATGATGCTCTTTACGGAGCAAAAAGACGACGGGAGCGGTCCAATCGATCCTGCTCAAGGAACCCCACCGTCTTCCGGTCCTCCAACAAATGTTCCGCCCGTCAGTTGCCCTGGACAGTGTCCGTCCTCCATGGATTGGCACAAATTGCAGAATCAATTTCTCGACGGGAAAAACAAGGTTTGTAACATTAATCTTGATCTTTTATCTTTAATCTGTAGATCTCGTCTTGAGGTACAAAAAAAGCGTACATAAGTTATTTACCATGCTCTTTGTTCATCCAAATTGAGTTTCAATCCATTTTTGAATATTTCTTTTGATGAACATTGTCCAATTATTATTATCATTGTTGATATTTGATTGTTTATAATAAGGATCCAACACTCACTCCTTTCAAACGTCTAATAGAATCATCAAAAGTTGCATGTAAAAGAGAAAATGCGACACTATATAGAAAGTTGAACTAATGTCTGGGTCGATATAATTATGAAATACATAAAATAGTAAATAGAAATATCTCAATTCGTTGGGAGGAGGAAAGAGCAAGTTAATGCTTAGTACTGTTTGGGTTGATATGAAAAAATAGAGCAATCATACCAGGCTGAGTCTCGATTTAAATTGTCGATTACCGAAATACTAAGCAATTGAGTTAAATTTAATCTTATGAGTTGAGAATGTTTCTAGAGCATTTTATGTAATAAGTCTCGTTTTCCATATAAGTCTTTCACATTTTGCTAGGCGTATTTTCTACTATTGAACGTTTCTTTGCATATAGGTAATCATAATGCACAAAACTGTTATCCAAAATGCATTTTCCAATTAGAAACTTCTGCCGTTATTAGGCAAATTCGTTAAAAAGATCATTCATTAGTATTGTTAATATATTTTTCAATCGTGTAAACAATGTTAACCAAACCCCGCGAAAAATAGCAACTGATTCAGGATTATTTCTCATTGTCGAATAAAAATGCTAGATACGCTGTAAAAAAAGGTTTGAAAATCTATTGTATCGATATTATAAGTTTTTATTCATAAACTGGTATATTAAATATAGCATGCGGGTACGATAAAAAATTACAGTCATTTTTTTGTATATAAAATTTCTGAAAATCGTTTGGATACCTTAAAAAGTGTTGAAAAAAGAAAAGACCAAAAGATTACGGTTTTGCTTTGCCTGAAACAAATATAGAACATCTACAAATCGTTTGGACATGGGAAAAGTTTAAATAAATTAAAACGAAGTTATTGCGATATTGCTTTGCGTGAAAAAAAAAAAAACATAGATAATCTGCAAATCGATTGGATACGTTAAAGATTGTAAGAAATGGAAACCAACAAATTTGGGTATTTCTTCGCGTTAAAGAAAAAATTTCTGTAAATTTACAAATCGTGATAAACTGGATATTTTAGGTGGGCGTCGGTAGTCCGGGTTCCGTACCGTTGCGAGGTTCCGGAATGGTTGGAATGCCCCGAAGTCAGGGTCCGCCACCGCCATATCACCAAACAACGAGATCGGCAAGCGTGCCGATAGCGATACAGAGCCCGAATCCCTCATCGCCGAATAATCCGACGAGTAATCTTTCCTTACCGTCACCGAGAGCAAGTTCGGCGTTGAATTCCCCGGCGGATTGCAATCGACAGTTTCAACTGAGCAACCAGCAAAGGAGCGGCCACCTGCCCGGGCAGAGCCCCACTAGTCAGGACTCGCCGAATCCGGCGGTTGGTTCGTCTACGGCAGCTTCCGCGACACGGCTAAATCATAGTAATCCAGGCACGCCGGTTTCCCAGTCGCATCTCACCTCATTAAGCCCCAGCAACACGACACCGCAGAAAGACAATTCCCTCGATTTTCCAACGAATCAGCCACCGAACGGTAAGTACCTTTCAAATTGTTCCATTCAACAAATTTTTATTTACGACAAAATGTTCATATCGATATTTCAGTGATCATATTTATTTGATTTCAATATTCGCAAAACATTTTACGGAATACTCCCTCAAGTACAAAAGTCGTAAATATTCGGGTGTTTTACGAATTTTTTTAAAATTCCACTCGAAATGCTTAGTTTCAAAAGAAAAGTATAAAATGTGTTGATAATGAAAAACAAATCGCGGCTGATCCTCATAAAAAGTTCGATATAGCGATGAAAATTAAAGAGTTACTAAATTAATGTAAAATGGTGACTTTATTTAATTGACGCACCTCCCAATTTCAGTCAGTGGAGCCTCTTTTTCTTACATATAGAATTATTGCTTTCAATAAGACTCGAGGAAACGAGATCATTTTTTATATGTTTCTGCAAATTTTAAAGAAAATTTTGAGCAAGTAATTACACATCCCAGTAAATATACGTTAATGCCCTTAGGCAATTAAGATAGTTGGACACTTGCGTACATTAGTAATTTCGTATTTGAAAAAAATTTAAGAATCTTTCATACAATAAGTTTAGTTGTCATTGCTTTGATAAAAAACATTAACACCGCTATTCGTATTCTTATCACAACTTTTACAAAAAGGTTTAACGGGGACAATTTGTTCCCGATGAAATAAATCCTTGACTTTTTACCGACTCTGACTGACTAATTTATGAGTTTTTCCCGGCCAAAGTTCGTCCTGCATCTACTAGTTAATAACCCGTATTCTTCATTTTAATAATTAATTTTTTTTTAAAATCCGGTCGAACTGTTTAACAACGCCTATACTCGGGTAATAAAATCAGGTATAAATGAATTTTTCCTTCAATAAGTTATTTTCTATTTGAATATTGCATATTTTTGCATCTGTACTTACATATTTCAATCACGCAATCATCTGATTCGTTGATCACCAACAAATATCAACATTTATATAAAATGTTGATATTATGTTGATATTGATATTTATTTATATAAAACATATAAAAACCTTATTATTAGAAACCAAGTTTTTTGTTAACATTGTTCATAACAATTGTTTTGACAGTCTTTTCGATATACGCCTACGATAGTTAGAAGAGTATTGAACATGATATCGCTAACAGAGGAAAACCCGTTACTCGTCCCGTAATTTGGTAGCAGATTCTGTTTTTTCTTCTCAAGTAATTCGATCAGAAAGAGTTTGACCAAAACAACCTTTTCATTCATTGGCCACCTTAAAAACTCCCTGGTTTCTCCCTTGGCACTCTGACAAACTTTATGTTTCCTGCCATTTCCCGGTTTTCCCAGACTGTGGCTACTTTAGAGTTTCATTTACCGGATTTATGTACTTGAGGGTTTAGTGAAGTATACAGAACATTACAGTAACTAATACCAGAGCGAATGAAACAAAATCTACGCCTTCCGGGAAAGAAAAAAGAACTCATTTGCACGCTCTATACTTACTTCTTACAAGCAGTGGACGGTATGTTTTGCCGGACGCTGCAATCTCTAGCTCAACAGAAGCAGCAACACGGCGGTGGTGTTAATGCGGCAGGTGTAAAAGAAGCGAATCTAATGCCTGTGCCGAGTCCTCAACAAATCCAGTATCTCAACACTTTCGAGGGCCAAGAACTAACAATACAGAAACAGCCTAATACTAGTCTCAAAGACGGCATTCCATCGACGTAAGTTGCTTAAATATAAGCGTCTTTTTCATTCCCAAACAAGCTAAAAACATGAAAGACAACAAAAAAATACTAACGCCCTGTTTCACAATTATTTCCCAGGAACAACGCCGGCAATAATCCCGATATGACCGGTCGAATGTTACCCTCAAACATGGAAAGCAACAACGGTCAATTTACCGGTAGATCGGACGGTGCGAGTCCATCGATCGACAGTATGAACCGTGGATTCGGTGGTTCATTGCACAGTCCTCACACTCCACACACGCCACATACGCCGGGTAGTTGCGCGCCCCAAACGCCCGTTGATCCTTCGAAAGCATCGTCAAACAACAACAAAACTTCCGCGAGCGCGCAGAGCAGTCCAGCGCCGTTAAACGCTAATATGGGTGACAGTATGGGACCTCCTAGAACGGTTCCGGCCTCGCCTAACACTAAGTCCGAAACGTCTCCTCCTTCCTGCAAAGAACTGCAGCAACAACAACAGCAGCAGCAGCAGCAACAACAGCAACAGCAGCAACAACAACAGCAAGCGCAACAGCAGGCACAGCAAGCGCAACAACAGGCCCAACAAGCTCAACAGCAGGCTCAGCAAGCCCAACAACAAGCTCAGCAACAACAACAACAACAGCAAGCTCAGCAACAGCAGCAGCAAGCTCAACAACAACAGCAGCAAGCTCAGCAGCAGCAACAGCAAGCGCAACAACAGGCACAACAACAACAGGCGCAGCAGCATCAACAACACCAACAAGGACCCGGTCTAAATCAAAACAACCCTGGACAAAACAATGTGGGACAAATGGGCGGTCAGCAGGTATTTCCCTGTAGCAGACCCTCGGTCAGTCAACCGGACAACGTTCCACTTAATCCCAACAACATTAGTGGCCGTTTAGGCGCTATGGGACCCATGAGTTCGAATCACTTCGATCCAATAACATCCTTGGCGCAAATGAGCCAACAGCTGACAAATACCGCGGCTAGCAATGCTCTAGGGAACGAAGGAGCCATGCACGGCGGTAACGGCGGTATGATGCCATTTGGAAATCCTCATGGTATGCACATGATGCAAATGGGCGGCGGAGAAATGAATGGCGGCTGTCACATGGGCGGCCCTGTCAACGAACCCGGCGACGTTGGCGGTATGTGCATCGGATTGGGTGGACCACCGACGAGCTACAGTCCGACATCACACACCGGAAGCCCAGGAGGACCTAATAAAATGAATCATCCAATGATGGGCCACGGAATGATGGGAGGACCTCACTCGGGTCCTCCCGGAGGTTATCCTGGAGGCGATCCTCACGGACCTCCTCCCAGACTCATGGGCGGACATGTCGGCCAAAATCCTTATAACGGAGCCAATATACAAGTAAAACCTAGCGCTCCTAATACGATACAGTACTTACCCGCGAGGCCGAACGTTGGACACGCGCCTCGCGGTCCTCCGAGCCTCGATTTTCTTCAACGGTTCACAAATCCAATATCGAATATGGACTCGAAAATGTCCTCGCCATCGGTTAATCTACAGTACTTCCCCAATGGATGCGTCCCAAATAACATGGGACCGCATTCTGGAATGCCTGGTAATATGGGAGGTGCTGGAATGCCTGGAATGGGAGGCTCACCCAGAATGGATGGACAACCCATGAATGCAGGCGTTCATCCTAATATGAGACCCGTTGGCAATATGAGACCCCAACCGAATATGATGAGAATGCAACACATGGTCGGCGGTGGCGTTTTTCCTGGAAGCCCCATGGATCCCGACAAAGTCTTCCCTCCCGATATGGTTCAACAACAGAATCAACAGAATCCGGGAATGTACGTACCTGGCAGCAAAGCCAGCCCCATGGGACTTGGACCTCCGCCCGATGCCACGCAACCCTTGCCGCCCAGCATGGGCGGTGGGGGTAATAATTTCAAAAACAGCCCCTTTGTTGGGGGAGGACCGAGCCTCGCTGATCCTAACTACGCTCAGCAGTTTCAAAACTTTCAACAACAACTTTATGCAACTACGACGCGAGGCAGTGGACCAAATCATGGAAATTTACATCCGCCACCGAATTCCCATCCTCATCAACAATTCTTCATGCCGAAGTAAAAGAATTTGGTGGTGGATTTGTTGTTGCGGTAAATTGCCAACTTCGACTTCGGGAAGATTCGAAGAGATGGCTCTTTTTTTTGTGGACTCGCGAGTGGTTTTTTTCTAAAACCGAAGTCCCTGCCGAGCTTATCCCAATTATGATCGTTCGACTTTGTTTTTTTTCTTTTTTTTTTTTTTTTTTTTTTTTTTTTGTTTTTCGTTTTCGTGAGAGCGTACTGTTGATTCTGGCGCGAAGTTAATAGTACTTTGAGCGACTTGGGACGACGGAGAAATGCCAAGATTATCCCGCCCTCTCCCTCTGGAGCATTCTGTAAATTCTGTACTTCACGGCGACGAAGAACGTCCGCCTGATGCTGTAAATACTTGTGTACAATCTGGCTTTTAGCGAGCGATACGTTGGTCCTCGTCGTTCGGAGTACTTTAAGTGTGTTGATGGGTAAAAAATACGTTGACGATTTGATGGCTTTGCGGTGAAAAACGCGGACTCTGTTGATTGGGATAAATCGAACGAATATGTACTTTTCGGTGGAAAAGACGAAAAGATCGGTGAATTGAAGAGAGCACCGGTGCTGGGATTAACGGCACAGTTATTCATCCTTCCTTTAAAACTAAATACTGAATGCAGTCAAGCAAGCTCAAATTCATAAACTGTACATATATACGATATATATACACACGAAAAAAAAAACACCCGATGCAACATAACTCCTACATTATCCTCCTTCCCTGATCCTCCTTTGTGACCAACTTTGTGCATAATCATGACCTCACCTAGCGCATAATGGTATAAGACAAAAATGAAGATGAAGTAATTGACTAAGAACAATTATGTTGTTGACGAATGATTTTTATTATAAATGAAAAATAAAATAAAGATATTTACAAGAAAGTCAATAATAACAATGAGACAAAACAACCCCTTCATCGGCTGCGTTTCGGACATCATCAGTTCGAAAGAAGTGAAGTGCTGAGCAGTTTTATCACTTCTTTCCAACAGCTCTTCATGCGACTACAACACGGAGCAGCAAATTCAGTAAATGAACCTGAAAATTAAATCAAATCTGTTGCACTTTTTTGCGCTAGCTTTTTTTTCTTCGCGACAAACAAAAAAATATGAAAGAGTACGTGAAGGAATATACATCCCTTGAGATTTTCGTGACGAACAAAAACTTTAATTGGGATTTATACTTGAACATTTTTTTGATTTTCATCTAAAGATATTGATTCTGATCAATAGATAATTGATCCAGAGCAAAATAAAAGATACTCTGAACAACTTGGGACGACCATGATATGACAGGATCATTCACCCTGCACTTTGGAGTATTCTGTAAATACTGTACCTTGCAGTTACAGAGAACGCCTTATACGTAAACTAGTTGTTACTTACTTGAAATACTAAAATTATCGAATACTTTGAGCGTCTACAAAAGAGTAAATGTTGACGGGCGCTGGTTATGCAAAATAGGGAAGAAGCATATCGTTGATTGGGATAAATCGAGGGAATGACAACTTTTCCATAGAACGTCCAACAAATCGAGAAAATTGAAGAGGAAGTAATAGGTCCAACACAGTCATTTATCTTCCCACTAATCGTTCGTGTCGAGCTGATATAAAAAAAATTACTGCATTTTCGAAGTCCATTCTTGCGAGTTTCTTGATTAGATGATTAATTTTATAATGAAAATGCTCGAAAAAGCTTATAAAACTTATTCAGCCAGATTCAATAATCTTCAAAGTAACTTTCACGTTACAATAACAAAAATTGTGTCCGTGACGGAGGTTTGAAGAACTTGGAGTAAGTCACACTCCGTACGCACAATATTTAATTGTTCAGAGGTGTGCACAACAAAACTTTTAACAAAATACTGAATGCAGTCAAGCAAGCTCAAATGCATAAAGTGCACTTACATACGATATTCATACACACGATTTTAAAAAATGCAAAATAAGTTCTACATCATCTTTGTTAGTGTCCAATTTTGTGCATAATCTCTCTCTCTCTTTTGCATAATGAACTCATCTAGTAGACACAAGTAACACTAGTGTTATTGTAATAATACAATTTCCTATTCAGTAATGTTACTGTTAGATAAAATACTAATAATATTCAAGGATGAGCATTTATTCAAACAAAATGCATTTGAATACTTTTTTTATAATATAATTAATGATTATTATTAATAATTACAATAATTCAATTGAATTATGCGTTTATAATGAATTTAAGTTTTTGATGAACGTAGTAATCTTCAATCATTCAGTGGCGATAGTACTCCAAATACATTTTCACTGAATGCCCATCTCTGGTTAAATCACAGATACATTGCTAAGTAGAAAATTGAACGTCAACAAAACTGCTACTTTGTATTTACTCGCTACTTTCCTTTTATAATAAAAAATCAAGGAGTAAATGATTGAGTACAATTGTGTTGTTGACGAATGATTTTTATTATAAATGAAAAATAAAATAAAGATATTTACAAGAAAGTCAATACGAGAGAAACTCGATGGTTGCGTGTAAGCGTCTCACAGTTCGACGGCTCTTTAACCAAGTTAAGCGGGCACTAAAGCTTGCCCAATTTGTGAAACTTCTCGTTTCTTCGGTTTCACTTATTTTACAGGTAGTTGCTGGTTTTTTTATCATTATTTTTCTTTTCACGCGGAAGCTTTTTAGCGAAACTGAACGAGCGAATTTTTTTCTAGTGACTCGCTCGAGTAGCTCAAACGATCTATGTTAGAAAATGTATGCTTTTATCTACGAGCGGTTCTCTGTGCGACAAATCGACGAGCGGATTATGCTCAGATCATTTGGTGATCAATTCTTACTCTAAACTACAGTTTTTAAGTCGTAGATAATTATTCTATTTACTACAGCGCAATTAGTTTTCATTTACGTAAGATTTATTTCGTGGGTAATCCGCTCGCATGAAAATCTTTGACCGTTCGCTAAAATATACATACGACAGTGCTTCGCGTGTGGCCTAATTGTAAAGGAATGGTTCTTACGCAAAACTCTTTACGTGTGACTTCAAACTTCAACGCTATCTACCACAAAGATACGAGTAAGAAGAACTCAGAGAGAAATCTTGGGTAAAGGTAGAGTAGTTTTAAGGTGGGATTCAATTGTTTTTTTCTCTACGATAAGCAATGTGCTTACCCAAATACTAAAGCGGAAAAAGTAGCTAATTTTCGTACGGAACATTGGCAAATTCTTTCAGTATTTCGTGATAACTGTTACACAATTGAGGAAGTGAATAGCGAATTTCCGATAACGAAATAGTTACGAATAGACTTGTTATCGATAATCGATCTCGATATCTACAAAATTGTTTTATTTCGCGTGGATTAAGGGTAACTTTCCTTTTTATTATCGATAAAGTGGGCGGTTTATCGACAACCGCTTCATTTCTTTTCTGTTGTATTTCGTTCCTTATTTAATCGTCTAAACGATTTAACTCTACATTTCGTCGAACGTAGTCTAAATGCCTCCTGAGGCAATGAACTTTGCGTCGTTTTTTAGTTTTCTTGTCTCGTCATTATAAGCTTGCTGAATTATTAAACTTGTTGCGTAACGTTTTGTTGGCTATCAGTTATTTGTTTTCGCTTTTGTTCTTTATTACTCTTTTTTTCGTTAGTGTTTCTTTTTTCCTGAGCCCAGATGTACACGCAGAATCCGCGTGGGATCCTGCAACCAACCGATAGGCTGACTCATTATCACAACGAATTTTGGCACCCAAAACCCGAGCCAAACCTATGTTGTTTTTTTGTAAGTTGCTCACTGACTCGATGTGCCCGAATCACGCCATTTATCACCGTTTCTGCAACATTATGTAAGAAATTCATTAATTGTTACAGTTTGAATTGCTGAAAAATCGCTGAGACACGATCGTTGGCACACCTTTACCTTGAACGTTGACCTTCCGAGGACACGGCGCTACCATTAGTACTGAAAATATATTTGCAAGTTACAAACGGTTGAACTTGAGAATTAGGACGACAATTGACCTGAACGTGTTCATTTTTCATTTTACCAGAAAATCATTTCTATTATTTGATGCCATGCAATTCCTTTCCACAGGTCTACTCGGTATAAAAAACATTTAAAGGTCGCTCGAGGCCATAACAGGTTTCATTAATAATGCCAATTGTTTTTTTAGCAAGTCATCGTAATCTATATTTCTCATCGACATTCAGCACGAGAAGTCTTGAAGTTGATAAACTAAACAAGGAAAATTGAATAAGCTATTGTCAAACCTTTGTTTTAAAAGTTTTTTTTAGTAATGTTGATTGACGTTTACCATTTGGTGAATTCATTTTTTAATATGTTTATTTGTTTTTCATTCTTTGAATAACTTTATTCAAATGTATTCGTGCTTCAAGCTTTTACGATCTCTGCTCACCTTTTATTCCCTTTTCAATTTTTAGAGATTCCCTAGAGTGTTGCAGCCACTCTGCCTAATGAACTACTGTATCGCATTTGACGATTACGAGAGCAGTGGGAAATTGCCGAGAACCTGGCAGATGCAGGTTGTTTTATTTTCAACTTTTACTATAGAATACATTAAAAATTCCGATAAACTGCGGCCCGCAAAAATATAAAAAATTTCGAATCAATGAATTTCTCATCTTACAAAAATTTTAATTTTATTAGTTCAAATCGCTTTTGTTTTTGCCGCATCTCACAGAAAGTGTTATATTTAAGAATCAATTAAAATCGTTTTCCGCCCGGAAAAGTATTTAAAAGCATGATTTACATCCTTTTCCGAGTGTTAAGCAATCCATAATGTAATTAATATTCTGAATTGAAATGATTTTCAACTCATAGTGAAAATTCGTAATGCTTTGAGCGATCTGTAAATAGATTTTCAAAAAAAGAATGACTTTCTGAACTGTGACGAAAAATGGAAATAATACGTATACAAACACATACAAATACATCTGTGAGTGTTATAATAATGAAAAACGTACCCTTTTTTGGCAGGTACATAGTCGTCCCACTCACTGAGATCGTATTTGGACAAATCGCCGTCGTCGTCCTCCTCCTCGTCGTCTTCTTCTTCCTCCTCCTCCTCGGCATCCTGGAAATCCGACAAAAACCGTGACATCCATTCCCCGCTCTTCCAGCCTCACCGTACAGCAATATGACGATTTACATTTTCGATTGTTTCGTGTCGCGGCTCCGGCACTTCTATAGCTGCTATCTTCTCCTCGATATCCTTGGATTTACTTCGGGGTGGACTGCTGTACCTAGAATCCTTGGAATCGTCGTCAGAGCGGTTTTCCATTTTACGGCGCTTCTTACGCCGTCCAAATTCGTCGTACTCGTCATCCTCCTCTTCTCGCCTCTCCTTGTACTCAACTATACCGCGGTCGTTGTAACCACCGCCGTATCCAGTGCGTTCTTCGACCTCACCGAATTTCGGTGCGTTACACATGTTGCACTGCTGGCGACGCGCCCAGTTCACGTTGCCGCACTTACTGCACTGCCAATCATCCGCACTGCGAACCAACGGAAAACAAAAAATTTATCTTAATCTTGACATCATCACGTACAAAATTTTCATCACTTCACTTTATGAGTTTAATAGGAGTCAAAGAAAAAATAGAAAAGATCAGTTGAAATAAAAGTAGCAGTGAAGGACACCATAACTGAGATTTTTGGCTTACATTTCTAAAATTGTTTTTTTCTCTCATTTTTGCATGTTGAAAATGTTGTAAATATATAAATTGTACTTCTCAAAAAAAAAATTGATATCACGATTATCTATTTTGTTATCGGGCATAAGGCAAATGGAATAAGTGAAAAATACTTGTGTAAAATCTTGTGTTACAATTTAGAAAAACAATATTTAAATATAGAATTTACCGTTGTGTATGATTATTTGATGAACAATATTTGTTATGTATTTACTTTGAGTTACTTCACAGAACAAAAAAAACAGAAAAACTGCAAGAAAAAAAATTTGAACACATGAAAGAATCTATAATATTCATAGCTCACAAGCTTCTACAAAAAAAATCATTCTCTCCTGTTTTACTTATATCTCAAAATGATTATATCTTCAATACAAAGTAAAACACATTATTACAACCCAAAAAATATATAGCACTGTAATCTCTTTGTTTATGACTTAAAATGTATTTAGAACGTATGGAACTTCATGCATAAAATTTACCTGAACAATCCCCGGCTCTTCTCAGCCGCAACTTTGCCAATCTCCTGTCCAAGTTTCTTCTTCTTCGGGCACTCTCCTCTGTCTGTAAAAAAAGGAAAAATTCTATTTAAACCGTTGCTTGGGCTAGTCACTAGCCAAAAATAGAGTCTCGCAGATCAATCCCCTTTACAAGTACCTTTCCCACATCGGTTGCAAGAATTTCTTCTAGCAAAGTTGACATTGCCACATCTGCAATGAATAAATGGTGATCAATGAACAATTCGTTAGCGCGAAATATATTTTTAGGCCGGATTTGATTTGAGGATTTCCTCAAGCGAAATACAATGATTCCGCGGTGTTGAAGAAACCTTTTTTCTCGCGTGCTCATTAATCAATGTAAACACAGAGATAAAAATCTTTACGCACTGAGTGTCGGGACATATCCAATCGCCATCGTTGATGCTGCCGCCTCGGGGAGGACTGTCGTCGTCAACCTTGCCACCATCCATTTCCTTATTCCCGAAACTCGTGTTTCAGAACGGCCCACGGTGTTTTTCTTCTCTATATACTTAATTATTATTATTGTATATATCCGAGCAGAAGATGTTGTCTTCCGCCAGCAGAACTAGCCGAGCGTACGTGTCGCTCTCTCCGATCTAACCTGACGAATTAAACGCTAACTCCGTTTTCACAGCGGACGGAATTGCCGAAAACCGCGAAAGGCCCGAACGATTCTATCGTGGGCTCGCGCTGTTATCGAATGTTACAAAATTCTCGCGATATTGCAATCGGCCGAGCTGTTAAAACGCGCCAAGGCATTGAGAACAACAGTGGAGCTTTCTATCGCGAATAATATATCGCGAAACAGGCACCGAGCTTAGATGAAGCGAGACAGAAGCTGCGGTAGATGGCCAGTGTCTGTATATATACTTTCTAGGTGTAAGGATATATAGAACAGCACCAGTAAGCGATTTTTCAATAGTCTTCTTATTTTCCTGATATCTATACGAATATGTACCAAAGAAAATTCTTCTTTATTTCGGTGGTTTCAATTCAATCGGATTTTCCAAAGGAATGTGAATGTTCCGGGTCTTCAACATTGCTAAAATTGTGGTCATTCACTGGAGCAATTTTTGTCGCATGCGCCACACGCTGGTCGGGTTTCTATCCATGCACGTAGTGTACCTGCTTTACTATACATGTGTTGGACCATTGAACGCCGATTCAGGGCTGCCACTGCACGCCAGTTAAATTCGAAAGTCAAATCATTCGAATAATTACCTGGAGATGATAAAAAACATCCAAGTTAAGTGGATTTGCTGATAGTAGAGAGGAAAGTAATATTGATTAGTAACGTGTAATTTGGGATATGGAGAAGATTTTATTTATTTTCGCGTGATTTTTTTTTTTCTAGTTAGTAGAGGAATATGATGTTGGAATGATGTGAAATTTTGATTTGGTTATATTACAACAATAAGAAAAAACGTAATTTTTTGTTGACCTTTTTTCGGGATATCTTGAGTTGTGAAATTACGTTTTAGTAGCAATTCGGATAGAAGCCCTGATAGACAAACGTGCTGCACGGCGTGGCATTAAAAATGCGTCATGTACTGCTGCAAGAAGCTGCGGCATTGACGGCACAGGGTGCTTAACGGCACGAATGCCGGCATTGTGCCTACACAGTTTCAACAAGCGTTTGCGCTGCACAGTCTCTTGTGGATGTGTAGGCATATTGCCGGAATTCAGCTTGATGCTGCGGTACATGACCAGGTCGAATCGGTATGGAATGCCGAATAAATAAATCGAGTTTCTACGGGCTTTCGCTTTTACAACATTAGCGGAAAATCGATGCACAACGACTCGCAGATGTGCGTATGGTTATTGTCGCTAATTGTCTTGTACGGCCAGCAAAGATTTTCAGCGACTTGACCTTTGTCAGTTTTGTCGCTCTGAAAAAAACCCGCCACTTAACTCGACAAAAACAGGCCTATGTGCGGACCACGCACTTCGGCCATGTGACCATCAGCCACAGCAACACAAGCAGCTATTGGCCAACATTCACCCTAAAGCGAATAACAACCCTCCATCAACGTGGGTTCAAGATTTCGAGGATAAAATTATTAGAAATGACAAACAAAACTTTTCTGTTCGTCGTTTCTGTTTTTCGAACTGTTGAACGCGACCCTCTCGACACATTTATAATTGCATTTAACTTCTGTTTACTTTGTATTTGAGTTGAATAATATATATAGAACCGTTTTAATATTTCAATTTTTAATTCGGAGTTCAAATAAACATTACAAACCTAGCGTTTTTTCCCGTGCTCGGGGACTTCAGTGTTACTTATAGAATTTACACGAGTCGAAGTATTTACAGATATTTAAAAAAAGTTAGAATGGCAATTAAACTGGAACCACTCCATGAATAATTCCTAAATTTTACACCAATCATGGTTCAATGTTAGTCCGTGGATGTACAAAATTTCAGCGTTTTATCTCGACATTTGCGACGGATAGCATAAAATGACTTCGGACATTTATTAAATCCCGTGAAATTTGAATCTCACAATAAATTTGCGCCAAGCCCAAACAATACCAAACAAATCACTGTTTACTGTAATCCTAAACGAACCACTTCGATGTATCTGCACGATCTAACATTATTATAGTTTTCAAGAAAGACTTTCTATGTAGAAGAACACGTTTCAAATTGAATTTGAAAAATAGCGGGTTGATCGATGTGCTCCGATTGGTAAGTTCTCAAAAGTGGTCAGAGTTCGTAAAATACCGTTCATTTCACGGTTACATGTCCAATTATGAAAGTGACTTGACTTTTCCGCTAGATGGAGTTCGTTGCGGAAATTATTTTCGATACGCAGTCTCCAATCGTGTTCGTGAAGTTCTTGTTTCGCAAACCGTAAAATACAACCGCGAAGCGTGGTTTCGATAAGCGTCTAATCGTGTTGAATAAAACAATACCGAAGCTTTACAGCTTTCTCAAAGAATATTAACAAGGATTAAGCTTGAAGATATAACACATTGTCGGGATGGATGACGAGGCAGAAAGTTACAAACTGTGGAGGATAAGGAAGACCGTGATGCAGTTGTGTCACGATCGAGGTTACCTTGTCACCCAAGACGAGTTGGATCAGACTCTGGAGCAATTTAAAGAACAGTTTGGTGACAAACCGAGCGAAAAAAGGCCCGCACGAAGCGATCTTATAGTCCTAGTGGCTCATAACGATGATCCTACGGATCAGCTGTTCGTATTTTTCCCTGATGAGCCGAAAATCGGTATTAAAACTATAAAGACCTATTGTCAACGTATGCAGGAAGAAAAAATTCACAGGTAAACAATATTCTTTGAGATTCTCTTTTATTCTTCGCAAGTACAAAATCTCGATGATTTTTCGTCTTGCTTTTAGGAGAAATAAATAAATAAATTATAAAAACTACAAAAAAAAAAAAGATTGCATGAAAATGTACAAAGTTGTATTGAAGTATATAAATTTCTATTGAAGTATACAAAAAATTTTAGCGATAAGTACAAAATTCCATAGAAACATCCAGAAGTGTACAACATTTTATTAAAACATAAAATTCTGTTTATAAAAGGAAAAAAAGATCACAGGATTTTTAATTGCCAGATTCTCAATATTTAAGTATTGCGCTCATATACTTTTTTTGGTTTTCAGAGCTATTATCGTTGTCCAATCAGGAATGACTCCCTCAGCAAAACAGTCGCTTGTGGATATGGCGCCAAAATATATTCTAGAGCAGTTTTTGGAATCTGAGCTTTTAATCAATATCACCGAGCACGAATTAGTACCTGAACACATAGTTTTGACGCCTGATGAGAAAGAGGAGCTCCTCATGAGATACAAACTCAGGGAGAATCAACTGATGAGAATTCAAGCTGGAGATCCAGTCGCCAGATACTTCGGTCTCAAAAGAGGTCAAGTTGTGAAGATTATTCGACCCTCCGAAACTGCAGGACGATATATTTCATACAGGCTCGTCTGTTGATCGCTCTGTGACTGGCATCGAGCTAACTCAGCTCGTTGGTATCATCTTGTAAAATTATTTATACATCTAAGCTCTGTTTTGTACAAACTGAATTTAATATTAAAGTATAAAGACAAATTGAGAAAACACGAATTCTATGCTTTTCATTACCTCTGAACTACACTTTTACCCGAGGAAAACAGTTATATAAAAACAGTAAAGATTATTACTAGAGATAAATTAGATCAAATTTTCTATACAAAACGGGAAATAATTCCTCAATTTGCATCAAACAGAAATGCACATTTTTCGCCCATTATTCATATTAGATTTTAAGGTAAGATTTAATGTACCTTGGGAATATTAATATGATTATAAGAACAAAGAATGAAAGTATTATACAAAACTATGTTGTTGAAAACTGCTATGAATTTCCATCATATCTTTAAAAAAAGATATTGTTATTTTTGGAACATAAAAGACATAAATGATTCAAGGCTGCTGAGAATGCTTGTCGCACTCAATGAAAAGAAGAATCATCGAAATCGTATGTATAAATGGAAAACTTTATTATTTTGCACATAATTCTGTTGATTCTTGAGTATAAGTGTTCACACACTTTTGCCTTTCGTGTCCTCTTATTAGCATCAGAGATACTATACGTTTTAGTTATCCAAACAAAACTAATTTATTATACTATAAAACCCTTTCCAGATAGTCATTAAGGTTTACGGTGTGACCATACAGGCATCATGAAACGGCACGTTGTGATGTTATTAACAAATTGGTGAAAAAAAAACAATTGTTCAACAATCAATCAGTCAACCTAACTTTTTTTCTAATGAAAATGATACGTTAATTTAGATGAATGCATACAAATTTTTTCAGATTTTTTTTTAAAACTATGTTTAAAAGTAACTAACTGCAGCGTGTCTTTACAACGTGCGGCACAGGACAACACGTTTTTCTGTTTGGGTTATTACCTGACATTCGTCTGCATTTCCATTGCATTACACAGTAAATATTATAATCAGTATCTTTGAGATAAGATATAAAATAAAAGCGTCTGCCCTTAATAACGGCTTGAACGTGTATTTGTTTTCCTATTTGGGCCTGGCATTATTTCCAATTAAAATTGTACAAATTAAAGTTAATGTGTTACTGTAATTTAAATAAAGTTCTACATTGATTTATTATATAAAACTTCATTTAGATTGTGAGAGTGAGGAATATTCATAGGGTGAACAAATCATGTACTGAATATGCATAAATATATACTAAAATCGATTATTCAAAAATATTTAGCGTTCCTACTGTCCTTTACAGCCGTTGAAAGATGCTGACGTTCTTAACGTCATAAATGCTTACCTTTGGGAATTTATTACAAGCAACGGTTTTAAAAAAATACATATCATAGAAATTACCGTAAAAATATTACTGCAATTATTCGAATAACGATTGAAGTGATTCATTCTATCAAATTTTGTTATTAAAAAATATTTTCCACTTTTAAAGTTCTAGAATTTCTAAGGAAATATAATCTTGAGATCAAAAGATACCAAAAAAGATGGTTGTACTTGAAAACAGCTTGAGGCATTCATCATTGTTTGTGATAGTTGTATCTGGCTTAAGCGGGCGTTTTTCTACGAAATATATAAATAATTGCAGTATTTTCAGAATTGAATGGATGTCATGAGGCAGAATACTTGGAAATGGCAGTTTATTTCTACATTCATTGTATTCCGTGATACATAATAAATGTTAACCAATATTATTTTACAGCAGACGATAAACGACTAACTTTACTCTCTAACGATTACAAAACGTAAATGCACTGATTATCGATTCTCTAGTCATCGTTGAACATCGTAACGACAATTAATCAGCCCCTTTTCAGTCGTCGAGACAAATCAACTACAGCGATAGGGCACAACTCTTTTTACAGCAAGTTAAATATTATTGCGGTAACAAAACGGCACGTTTAAGCCTTTTGCTTTCATACATGCATCGTTTTTTTTCTCCCATTTTTCTCCTTTGTTTTCTTCTCTTTATTACAACGTTTAGATACTGTACATTTCTTGGTCCAAAAGCCTTTAAGGTTTATTGTTGGCATGAGGCTACTCAATTCCCGTTGATCTTTCTCTTTCACTCGACTATTTTTTGTTTTTTGTTTTTTAAAATCTGCTTTGTGAAAATATCGTGAAACGTTGCTTCGCTTTGAATTTATATCGAGTGTATCGAATGTAGAAATTGTAGACGCTAGCATTGATTGGAATAAGTACAAGTAAACTCACTATACGATAGTACGATTATGCAAAACTGTAGCGTGTTTTTATTTTTTTTTAAGCTGCTTCAAGATGGTTAAGTACCAAAAATCCAAAGTATATTTATCGAAGCGGATATTACATCAAGTTATGTATTATCTGGCGTTAAACACAAGCCTGAATACAATAGATCGCATTGTAAGTTCACTTAAAGGGAGGAACTCAGGTCAAAATTGCTGCTATACTTTCAAGAATATTTCGTTAATCAACTACCGATATCATTCTTAAAAATACACTATTGACCGGTAAATAGAGAATATTTTACTCGCGGTATAAAAATTCAGGTTTTGTAAGTAGACTAAAATAAAAACATTTTATAAGCTACGACGCAAGTTTAGAAAAAAGCTCGTAGGTGAAAAATACTAAAAAAATCCGCAGCGTGTGAAATTTGTTTTTGCAGATTAAACATTATCTTTTTCTTTAAGACAGCCATTTTATTTTGGCCATCGTACGAGACCTAAATGCTTTTGCTACAAAATCGAATCGTTTTATAGATCAATTAAAAATAGCGTATTTTTGACAATGATATCATCAGTTTCACAAGTTGAATATTCTTGGACGAATATCAATGCAATTCCGATTCAGATAGTTAATGCTTCTCCATCTTCACAAAAAGCATGGAACAATATTAACTGTTTAAATCGATAGAGGTATCTCTTGGATTCTGAGGATAACCCGAGAGATCAACTGACATGAATGATGAGATGATTTACAAAAATGTGTTAATGTCTATTGAACTCCGGAACTTTATTGAAATAGTTTTCGCAATTTAGCTGTCATATGACTGCCCTTAGAAAAAAGGAATAACGGTGTTTGGGCTCAAGAAAGAAAGGCATGCATGTATGATTAATGTAATATATATTGTTATTAATAAAATGTAACATAACGCAATAATAATAATAATAATAATAATAATTACACAATAACGCTAGACTTCCACTGTTTACAATGAGGGGCGATGAGAGAAATAACACTATCTCGAAGAATGGGATTACTTTTTTCCTTTTCCTCTTAATATAATACACACAGCTTTCCTCCTTAAATTTAAAGGATGCGTCGCGAAAGTAAAAGTTATCAGAGCGGCCTTGACTTGCGAAAGAACTTTCGCCATTTTTTACTCGACTGGCTGAGTAATGATACATTTCCCTCGAGAGAATATGTAGGTATGGTGATTTTTATTGACGAACAATCGGAACCGTGCAAGAGGTCGATTCCTCATGAACGCACGCATATTTCCTGTATTTTCCCTTCCGACAGTTAGTGCACACCTGTTAGTATATCAGTCAATCGCGGTATTTCGACGCTCAGTCCGTTGGCGAATTACGAGCGCAATAAACGACTCGAACCTTTTACGAAAAACGGTCGCGCCACTGCAATAATTCCAAGGGTATTTCGCACCGAAAAATCTCCTTGGTGAGATTTAACAACGTCATCGACGATTTACAGATTAATCGGTTTAATGGAACTTTCTCTTGAATTTCGGTTATTGATATAAATTGTAGTAAAACATTGTGTGTGTGTGTGAATAATCCGTAAAATAGATGATAAAAATGACAGTAAGGAGTAAACTGTAGTCGGCATTGGTTTGCTCGAAAAAGAAAATAAGACAAATCACAGGCAAAATATTAGAATAACTGTTACAAATTGAACTGCAGTTCGTATCAATTTACAAAAATTCGGAAATCTATAAAATCGTCGATGGTAACATGCATTTTAATGAGCACGAACTTTCAAGCAATTGCCAACCGATTAAAAAACGCAATTGTATCTCGAATCCACGCAAGTATGCGATTGGGAGTATCCGACGAACAAACTAAACAAATGATAACGCGTAAATAAAGATTACCGTTGACAACATGGAAACGCAATAAAGCGCATTTTATTCACGAAAAAAGCGCAGTTTCATTTATGTGTCTCGTTACATACGGTCATGCGTAAGAACTTATTTCGAGCTCTGAAAGGCCATTGCGAATTTTGGACTACGACACTATTATGGAATTAATACTAAGCGCAAAAAGAAAAAAAAAAGAAAAAAAAATCGCTTAATATCAGAGACGCGAAAGCGCAATATCTCGTTAATTGGGTCGCTTCACAAGAATATACTCTTCGTTGCACCCAATGACCGAAAAGCTTTCCGTCGCAATATACCTAATTTTTTAATCTTTTAAATATATATATGTACTATATATATATATATATATATATCTCGATTTTTTTTCTATTCGTGCGAGTGACTTACTAGGCCTTCTTATAATATAAGTTTTACTCGCGATGAAAAGTAAAACCCAGTATTACAAAGTACAAAGTAAAAGCCATCCCCAGGTATTACGTGATTAAAGGATACTCGCGTTAGTTCTGTAATATGGCCGGTAAACATGCTTAAACATTATTTCAAAGAAAAGAGCAAAAAAAGAAAGAGAAAAATGGAACGAAAATCGGAAAGAGAACAGAAAATGAATATGCGTTTTGACAACTCCATTCGCGGATTACCAAATACGTTTGTTAGACAATTCTCATTCCCGTTACGACGTACACACACAACAACCACACACACGTTGTATAAATGTCGTCGGTATTTTTCGAAGAAATCATTTATCCTGGCACATTTAAAGAAGCCAACAGCTGGCACAGCTCTTGTCGCTCTCTTAGGGGTTTTTCTTCTTCTTTTTTTTCGCGAATACAAAAGTACAAAATTTTACGACTGTAGTTCGGGATTTGACGGAGTCGGAACAAATGTTTGTACAGTTTACACTACCGTTCGCGATATTAAGAATTGAACGGGTTGGAACGAAGGTTTTAAAGGCTTATCGAGGAAGAGAACGCTTTTCGACAAAGACCGACGTGTGTATGTTCTTCTCGATTCGATGATTTGTTTATGTTAAGCGACGGAAATCGTGTACTCGCAATAAACTCCAGTGAAAATTGTCCGGCCAATGTTTGTGATATATGTATGTATATTTCGAATGCTCACCATTTGCGACACCTTTTTTTTTTTGTTGTTTTTCATTTTTTTGTTGTTTTGTTTTACTTACTATATTTATATCGACCCTAGCCGAGGCTAAATGCCCGAAGCAAACGTTTCTCGGTGGGACGAACGCGACAACAACCCGATGGCACCGAGATACATCCTGGATCGTCCAAACACCACGTTTCTTTCCTTCTCGCGTGGCTTATGCGCGTTCTCGTGTTTCAATCCGCGGTAAGTATTATCCGTTATAGCGATGGTGTCGGGATAACGCTCTGTTGTCCCTCCTGAGTGCACTGAGGAGTCTGAAATCGATCAAATTTGCCTTGTCGATGACATTCGGAGAGTTTCTCTAAGAATATCTAAAGCTTAACTAAGGTATCTGAAATTTCTCTGAAAATATCTGAAGTTTCTACAAAAATGTCGGACGTTAGAAAAAAATAAGTTGCAAATGCCTAAAATATAAATTTTTTAAAAAATTGCACGATTTCACCGAAAAAGAATCTGAAATTCGTTCAAACTCTGATGAATGATGCATTCTATACGTATTTAGTTAAAATAGCTGAGATATTCAGTGAATATCAGACAAATGCAGAGACAAATGTGGTAAAATCTTCGAGAATCTTGGATCAAAATTTTTTAGCTAAATTATTAGAATAATACTTTCACCACGCACGAAACTTTTCCACACAACGAAAAGTCCGAAAAACTTTGTTAAAGGACAGCTGGAAATATAGGATGTCGTTATGGGCGTCGTTATTGAAAACTGCTTTGAAAAACTATGCGGAAGACATCTTTTTGGATTTTTTGCTTTGTGGGTTTCGTGGAATGAAATTTTCGCATTTCTGAGAGTCTTAAAAAATGCGCACCTAGGAGTGATAAGGCGTGACGTAGGTTGATGGAAAGAGTCCTCGTCTATTGCCGATCTCGCCGTGCCACCAATGCTGATCCGTACGATCTGTCACGGTGATTACATCACCTCGTCTGAATTCCAATTCGCCGGGTTCTTGCGGCGTAAAATCGTACAAAGCTTGTACCAAGCACTGGGAACACACAATAAAAAATTGATACATGGTCAGTCCAATAAAACTGTGATTACTGCGAACCAAGAGTTTCTTGTAATAAGATAGAAAAATTATTTTTTATTCAGCAGGAAAGATTGTCGGTCAATCAACCGTGAAAACCGTTGCCGGGAAAATGGAGTTCGCAGAAAACTGGAGAATTACTGTTATTACAACTGCGCATTCTCTCCAACGTTCAATTAATACGATTTTCCTTTTGCACAATCATCAGGAGGAGTGTACAAAAATTGACAAAACAATTCATAGTTCTTTGGAAACATTTGACCATTTTGAGCAAAAAAAGAACTCTACAATCTTTTCTGTTAAAGCAACCATGGTTTCGTTGAGTAACATTTTTTTTTCGGTCGAGCGAACGTGAAAATCGTTGCCTGGAAATGGAATTTCCGTAAAGTGAATTATCGCTGTTGCTATAATTGCGTATTTTCAATGTTTAACTGCAATCAATTTTTTTGTCATTGAGAACAGTAAGAACACAATCTTTTCAGCTACCTAGAACTTTTTTAATCATATCATAATATTTGTTGTTACGCAGAAAAGGTTTTGTGTCGACAGGCGTGAAAATCACTGCATGGAAAATAGAATGTGACATCATAAAGGAATTCAATTTGATTTTTGTTGTGTCCCTTGATCCGCGCAAAACCGAAGAATTTATGTTACTACAACCGCACATTTTTCACATCCTTCAATTAACGTGGATTTATTTCGACAATCAATGGAAAGAGACAGAAAACTTAACAAAATAATCCCAAGTAATCCAATCATCAGATTATCACGAGCAATTAAAAAAAGGAACCTTTTCAGCTCAACAACCACAATAACATTTCAAATTGAGCAGATTTATCGTGAATCGTGAGACGTGAAAATTGTTGTCAGGAAAATGGAATGCGATGTTATCAAGCAGCTGCAATTCGATTTAATTTATTTTAAAAGTCTGGCGCCGTGAGTTTTCTTGAACGTTCAATCAATATCGATTTTTTTTTGCTAAATCATTGAAAAAATACGAAAGAAAAATTATAGGAATAATTGATAGTTTCTGGGAAGCGTCTGTAACCATCTTGAGCAATTAACAACATGCTTGCCAATCGTATACCATCTATAGAACACTTGGAAGTTATATCACTGGCTCCCAATAGAATTACTGAGGCACGATCCAAGGTCAAATCTTGCTCGGCCAGTCGTGCATACAATCAAAGATGATAATGCAGTGAAATAACAGGAATGCACATTTCGAATGATAAGATCTATAGATTTTTTTCAGTCAAACTCTTACCTCCTCTGGCACCATATCGCGAAGCTTAACATCTTGAGAACGTGATACCGATGCTGTGCGATGATACTCTACTAGTTCATTAAGGCTACTGAACTTTACCACCCAGAGGAAAAATTTGCCTTGTGCATCCCGTAATACTTTGAAATGTTGCACTCCATCCGAGCATCTAAAATATTTATATTCATTAGTTTCAGTGGTATAAAAACAGGTAGAGTTGTAATACCTTCTTCTATATAAGAAAGAACACAGGAATTTTAACAAAGACTATACATACTTGACAGACAATGAAAAATCTCCAGGTGAACTTTCACTGATTCTTATCAGAAAAGCACCCTCGTGTTTGTTCAAAAGTAACCTTTCAGCATCAGCTCTAGTTATTCTACCGTAATACCAGCTGAAACATACAAAATAAATTAATTACAATATTCTACAAAAGTTTTTTAATGCTTTTATGAATGGGAGAAACTCAGGTGAATAACAGTGATATTCATCAAGGAATAGTTTACTTGTTCAGCTGTTGTTATTACATGTAAATGCATGAACTTTCAATGAATTAAACAGAGATTTTTTTTAAGGCAGTAAGTGACTATTGATATTTACAATAATATATTTTTCTTCTTCTACTCTACACATTTCAGAAAAGAATCTGTGACCCAAGTATTATTTGATTATTCTCAGTTTGTGTAGTGGAAAAAATGTTCAAAATGTGTGTAGCAATTCGAGGTCAAGCCAATATTCAGTGATTGGTTGAACAGCAATTTTAAGGAACTATTTTTCAAATTAAATATATCTTTGCTAATTAAAAGAAGTTAAATAAGAAGCAGTATTCATGTTGTACACATTTTATATATAGCGGATAATTATTTTGTTATACATAGTATATCCGTTTTTCTTTCTAAAGTGTACAAATTAAAAATTCAACAATGAATAATTTTTGCCTTCTGCATTCATGAAAATTTTATAAGCAAATCAGTAGTCAGTCAAATATTCTTAAACATTTGTCCATCGAATAGAAGAAGATTCCTTACAAAGTGGTCAAAATATCATAAATACAATAGATTTTGATGAATAATTTGTGAACTTAAAAATCTGTATAGAGTTAAAAAAAATTTGAAAAATGTGCGTATATGTCTGAAATATATGACATAGCTGCAAACCATTTTGAACTAATTTTTCTAGCAGATTTTTTTATAACAATTCACTTATGTAAAAAAAAATATGTTTCGCTTTTGTACTCTATACACTTTCATGAACAAAGTCAGCTTGTGAGCTTGATATTCTTAAACAATTACCAGTTAAACAGAAAAGGCACTCTTTTAATATTAGTGTAATAACTAGTCAAATCAAATATCTTTATTAATCTAAAAAGATGAAACAAGAAGCTACACTTATGCCAGATGTACATATATTATGGACACCTAATAATAATTATTCAATATTTATCCAAGCAGATTGTTTATAACAGTGAACAAAGTATCGAAACAAACAAAAAATGATTATCTGCTAAGCACAACAGTTAGAATCTTTTCCCACCTAGTGAATTTTTTTTTGTTTACCACAAACATTACACATATTCCTCATAATATCAACAGCCAAAAGAAATCCTTCATCCTTGATTAAAAATCACTGATTTTTCTTAATTCACTCCCCTCAAGTTCCAACGTAATAAAAACTCATTCTTACTCATGATTTTTCATTTCTATGTAATTACTAGGGATGAGACCTTCCCTGGACTCCAGTTCAGCTCTGTACCAATTCATGTCATCCTCCATATTAAGAATCTGCGATAACAAAAATCGTATATCTTCAAATTCTCCTCTCATTAACGTCACGATAAGTACATCGCGAAATTCGTGAAATTCGATTACAATTGACGCTCGATACTGGTAGAAGTTAAGGAGGGAGCGAGAAGGGGAGGAAGAGGAGAGGGGAGGGTGGTCTCGATCAGCGCGACGTGACCGAATTGGATCTTAAAGATAGATGACGCATGTACATCGAACGGTATTTCAGTTCAACACGTTGTAAAGAAACAAAAAATCGCCACATCCATTAAACGTATGTTAAGTCAACGTACCTTAAGAATTTGACTCCTCCGAAAGCTGAGCTCATCCTCAGCAGTCGCGTTAAAATCGTGCTTCGCTATCGCTTCCATTCTTCTCTCTCAAAGATGCGAACGATTTATATATATATATATGTACGTAGATATATATATATATAAATATATATTTCTTGTAAACGCAGACTGCAACTATATATCTATACAGTTCATGTATATAGATATATGTGTATATCAAACTTCCGTCTCCAGTTCACAAGCTGTACTCCGTCTGCTCTCGCACTATTGCGATAGCGCCAATCCACGATTATTATGTTCCGTAGTACTAATCAGTTCCTCCCGCGTACTACAAACTAACCACAAGTCTCGCGTGTTTAGTAATGAAACTGCTTGAGCCGATGCACGCGCCACGCGAGCTTTTTCACCGATTGATTCCTCCCAATAGGCGAATCTCGTGGGACTCTCTGGCAAAAGAACGACACTACCACTACAGAACTCACTCGGTATAGCCGAGACTCCCTCGACTCTGTAAGCGAGGTTCGCCAACGATCGAGGAAAAAGAAATAGCGCTACGGCACACGTAGCAGTAGCAGCAGCAGCAGCAGCAGCTAGCGAGGAATCAAGCAGCCAAGCAATGTCCACGCACCGACTTGCGAGGTTTTCTCTCGTTTCGTGTCGGACGTCCCAGTTAGGCTCGCCACAGAGAGCTCTTCCAGTTTGGCCTTTCTCTCTTTCTCCTCTGGCTCGCGGACCAATATTTAGCAGCTTTATTTCCTCCACTCGTTTGGTTTATACCCGTTGATTTGCCGCTTATCGGCAGCCCACCTCAATTGCACATCTTAACTGTTGGTAGTTTTCTACAACGCGTTTATTATGTCGCGGAGACAGATGCGAAACTGTCAAAGCTTGTGTCTTCGATACTACTCGCACGGAACACTACTTCTTCGCTAGCCACTCACATACACTTATCCGGGCAACGTGTATATATATATGTATTTTTTTTTGGTGTGTGTGTATATATATATGAATTCTGTCCTACTCGCGCGCACGTTAAATTCTCACTGGTAAACCATCGCTCGTCTTATCAGACATTACACTCTCTCTCAACGACGTCTCACCGAGCTCTCCTACTGGTGGTTCGGAGGTTCGGAGCCACCTTCGCGATCGTCTCTCTCGCTCTTTGCGCAGCGACTATTGCGCCGAGCCTACACTGTGTGTAAGATGGCCTCGCGATTGTTCGAAAGATCGGCTGTTACTTGTGGCAGGAAATTATAAAGTGATTGTTTGAATGAGGAATCAGAGAGTCTATGGTATGGAGTTAATTGATTGCAAGGTTTTCGGTAAAGAGGGTTTTTCGTTTTGGTACTTTCGGACCTACTTCTTGGTGCGTGTAGGCGGCGCGCATGCGCAACTCATTTTATCGCCATTTTACGACGGTCTGATTTCGTCTGTTATATATTTAAATAGATCGTATGTACCGAAAATCATTGGCGATGTAATAATATACCGAGTATTTTAGACTATCTTATTTATCTTTGGAGGAAATGCTCTAGCGATTAAGAGTACTTAGGAGGTTTATAATTGACATGCGATATCGATTTAATCAGCAATCGTTTAACAATCGCACAAATCTATTTTGTCAATAGTGCGAAGCTGCTTAAGTGCACATGCACTTTTAAATAGCAAGCGTGCATTCGTTGGAGAAAGAAAGAAATTAGGATAATTGAGATTAATTGAATAATTATTAAGGTTTTTTTGCTGAATCAAAGTTGTTTTTAGAGGTGATTGGTTACCGTGCTAACGATGAACTACGGTTATGCGTCCAATGGTATAAAAATAATATTGTAACTCATTTTGAGAAACGTGACACTGGGTATGCGTGAGGCCGAGTGCTTAAGCAACGAGTATAGACCAACTTATACATATATGGATACTTATGTATAGATATCAGAAATACAATACGATCTAATTGAGTTAACCTAATTCATAAAAATGCTTTTATACGCTAATTATTTTGCGTAAAAGCTATTACGCAATTCGCTGTAAAAATATGCCTTGTTTTTCTGGGTTATTGTATGTATTTTTCAGACAGTCAGCGCATATATGTATATACCCATAGAGTGTTCGATGTTTTTGGAAAAGTTTCCGCCTAAGCAAGGCAACTGCGCGCTCAGTAGTCGGCGTAGTAATACACGACGAGATTCGCGCGGAAATTGAATTACTTTTGTGCAGCTCGTCGCAGTCTTACTACTCGTGGTGAAAAGAAGCACGTACAAAGAAGGTGAGGGTGCACAACGAGGTCGGAATGGACATTTAACATGCTGCGCGATCAATCTCTGGGATCACTGGCTGACTGATTCAAAGCTAATTTACATGGGGGTCATTCAAATTACTAAGTAATTACCTGATATTTTTCAAACTCCCGATGCAGTTATAGAATTTCCACTGCGACAATTGAAACTAACAGTGCTATTACAAGTTCCTTAGTAATGAAGTCATCTTTTTTTTTTATATAATTTTTTTTCTCTTACGTTCGCCTTATTTTCTTGGGCATTTTTCAATGCTGATAGTTGTGCTAACTATATAAAAATTAGTTGTACGAATGCAAAGTAAATAGATATCACTTTATAGTTATAAAACCATATAATTTTTTCTCAGTGTGTATTTCGATTTCTTCGTCTGTTTGTAATTCTAACTTTTTCCTGACATCCAAGTTTTTTCTGTCCATTGAGCATTACGCTGATAATCGGTTTTGAACCATTGTTTTTTACCGGTCGGTTTTATACCATTGTTTTGTACCGATTGGCTTTGTACTTCCTCATAGAGGAAACTTTGTTTTCATGACATTTTTTTTCGCTATTGATATTATCAGAACACTCAGAATGCTCCAAAACATAGCGAAAAGCGGCTTAGAAAAATATCTGCGCGCGTGTATGCGTGTGTGCGTGTGTGTGTGTGTGTCGAGAACCTTACAGCCGATAGAAATTAAATTCGGTACACAAGAACCATTATTATTATCCATTATTACCGATGCAATTTTATTCCAAATTTAAAAAAAAGGACGGGCACGCTCTAGCTTTCGTAAAAATGGCGATATGTTGCTAAATATAATTCTTCAATTAAGAAAATGTAAACATTTGTCTAAACTCACGATATCCGTATTTTTACTGTAGTTTCTAATAAATGAGAGGATCAAAACTTTTTTTCATTTAAGGTGAAAAACGGCCTTTACAGACGACCATAAAACGAAAATGAAAAGAGGATTTAACAATTAAGTCTTTGAAGGCATCATTACCGCTGATAACTTCAACACATTTTAATTGTATAATTATGTAGCAATTTTTCTTCGTGACATACAGAACGCGGCGGCCAATTTCGTTTGCTCTCTGTACAGTACGTAGTTATGTACTACACCGCGAATTCATGAATAAACGTGTATCCGCTTCCTGTCCCTGATTTACCGAGCCGGGACACGTCCGCTTCCGCCCACGCCCAATAAAAATCAAGTTTCGCACGCGATTCGATTGGGATGTCGCGTTAAATAATTTGTATCTCTATATATAACGCTGCAGTGTAATAACAATATTATATAGTTTGCGATGGAATCAGCAATTATTGACCACAAGTCAGTGCTTGAAATCACTATAAGCCCCATTCGATTATGTGTTTTTCGTAATTTAGTTACCTTCTATAAATATACTCATACTTTTTTTTAATATTCAATTCGATTCGATTTTTATTTCGTTTTATTGTAGATTGTAATGAATACAATGAGGAAATATAGAGAAAGATAAAATTTAAGGTAAAACATAAAAGAAAAATTATGTGACTAAAGCCATAAGAAAAAAGGAAGTCTGAGGATCTTGCATATTGCTTTCTCATTATTTTTCGCTTTTCAAGCAACAACCATATGCAACAACCTCAATTTTTTCAAAATTCCATAAAACCCGAATTGTTACACGGATCTTTACCAATTTCAATACCGAGAGTGTATTCAATTACTTTGTTCAATGTCCATACAAAGTTTCAGCTCACTAACTAACAATGTGTTCAAATTAAAGCATTGAAGGATATTTTGGAAAATCTCAAAAATATCATAAATACTAAATGGGTCAAGCGTTTTTAATAATATTTATATCAAGTGAAAATCGGCCAGTATCCTAAATAGCATCAACATTTGAACTGGTTCTTCCGAGTCGTTCATGAGTTATTATAGTACGAGTTTTCTCTTTATCACACAAACACACCCAAAAAGTTTTTCTAAGACCTTTTCTTCCTTCTAGATAATTATGAGTATTTTGACGTGAAAATCTCGAAGAAAAAATGTTACGAACGCAAAGATATAAGAAAGCGAAAATCAATTTTGTAACGTACTTTCTTTTGTAATACAAATGGATTAAAAAATTCAGGGTTGAAAAGGAATTTTCTTTTGTTGAAAAAATGATTTAATGTGGCATGGACTGGACATTACTAGACCCGCAGGAAATAGTAGAGACATTCAAAGCGATAGTGTTTATCTACGAGGTTCGGGTTCGTCGAGAGAACTGAGGACCAAGGAAGAAAGAAAAACAAAGCGCGGACGATACAGAGGCAAAGCCCATATGGCGGCAATGAGATAAGATCGTTTGTTTCAATTCTACAGTAGTACTAACGGTCGATAGCGACACAAATAACGACCTTTGTATTCGAAATTATAGAGTGTTCGCTAAGTGATACTCAACAATGCCTTACACGTTCGCGGATACGCGCAGCTGACTGTTCAATGAATACAGAACCACTTGGTGCGGGTATTTATTGGAAGTTGACGCGAGGTCGAACATTATGTACATATCCTGTGATTATACCGTACGAGTAGTGTTTTTTTTATAAAAAATTTAATATAAGGTAATATATGCTTTTTCGGCATTGGACTAACAAGGTCAACAGTACTTCAAGGTCAAGGTACTTCCTAATTTTTCGATATCGTTCCAATTTCTTTCGCCAACAAATTTTTGCAATGATTTAGATTAGAGACTTTTTTAATTTACAAAAAATCTAGAACGCTTGAACTTGTGTAAAATACTGGATAATTTTCTAAATAGTTGTTGATGAGAGCATGCGCACTTGATTTCTTCGGTGTTGAATGTGGCTCGAATTGGCAAAATTCACATGTTAAGGAATTTTGAATTTTCAAGAAATTTTGGTTATGGCATTAACTTTAAAATCTTATGTGAAGGAAGCTGTATTCAGATATAATAAATAGTTTATTTAGTGGTGACGATATAATCCCTATAGAAAAAAAATATATTTGACCTTTAGGACTTTTCGGATGATAATATAACTAAAATATATTTTGCGTACATTTGAAATATATTTTTTCATATGTCTTGGATGTATTTTATTCCATGCGGGAGAAATCTCAATTTTTACCAAATTTTGAGTGATTTAAAAAATGAACAGATTAATTTCAGTGGGACTTGAGATATCAATTCCAAATTAAATAAGGCAACGAATTGATATTCAGTCATGAGTGGTACATAATTGAAACAAACGGTAAAAATGTTTATTTTATGAGTTTTGGGTTATTCGAAAATAAATTTCATTGCATCAAATTCTGCAAAACTTGAGCCACCAAATCCAAATTCAGTATGTAAATAAAATAATATTCAACCATGTTTATTTGTTGATTTCAAAGAAATATGTAAAATTCCTCTACGAGAAAACCAACATCGATAAATATGCTTCACCATAGGTAAATTTGTAAAAAGATATTAAGGAAGCAATGTGGAAGGGTTTACTTTGCATCCCACTCACGATTTTTATTTCAAATATTTTCTGAACGTATTTTTGTGCGAGGATTCTTAAAATGATCTGCAATATCGAGAAACGTGGTTCTGAAAAAAAAAAATCCGAAAGAATGTGTGAAATTGTAGTAATAATCAATTATTTTATTATGAATGAAAAATCAATAAAATGTGAAAAAAATATATACCATTTTGAGGGTTATTAGTGGGATGACAAGCTTAAGTTGGCGTGTCTAGCAGATAGCACGAAAGCCCTTAGCGACGGGCCGTCCTTTACCAGATATACCCACATCCTCGTCTGGCAGGAGATGAAAGGCTACGTGCACTTATACGCAGCAGCAGAGGAGTAACCGAGAGGCTCGAAGATGAAAGGAGACCACAGACAATGGCCCTGAGCTTCTCACGATGATTTCCACCAAAGCAGATACAACCTTATCGAAATTAACCCTTTCATCATTTAGAGATTAAAAGAGTTTAATTTGAAGGGCGAGGATTAATGTAGTTTTTTTTTCTGCTGTGAAACGAATTAAAAAAAATCGTTAAAGTGTTATTTTAATTGTAAATGCATTTCCAATTTGGAGAAACAACACTTTCTGACAATTTTAGAGAACAATTATACGGACCAATATTCTTTTGCTTAAATTGGGTTTTTTGTAACCTGGGAATCACAGCCACAAAAAAAGGTTTTTTTGAGATTCTGATCGAGCTGTTTCAAAATTTATCTCTTGCCATTTCGAAGAAAGCATTTCTTTGTTTATTCATCATACAATTGATATGATATCAGTTATGGTCGATAACACAGACTATGTAATCTTTATTTCTTAATCGTTGAGTTATCGTTATATTCCTGTGCAAAGCAATGAATGTGATCGGCTTATTATTGAAGTAATACATTTCGACACAAGAGGAAAAAAGCTCTTGTTTAGTGAGTGTGAAATGGCAGTACGTCGTCAGGAAAAGTGCATTTTTCAGTACGTCGTCATAGAAAGTGCATTTTTCATACGTCACCAAAAAACGTGCATTTTCATTATGCTGCTAAGAAAAGTACATTTTCATTATACTGCTAAGAAAAGCACATTTTCAGTACGCTGCTGAGAAAAGAACATTTTCAGTACGCTGTTAAGAAAAGTAAATTTTCAATACGCTGTTAAGAAAAGTAAATTTTCAGTACGCTGTTAAGGAAAGTACATTTTCAGTACGCTGTTAAGAAAAGTAAATTTTCAGTACGTTGTTAAGAAAAGTAAATTTTCAGTACGCTGTTAAGAAAAGTACATTTTCAGTACGCTGTTCAGAAAAGTACATTTTTCAGTACATACTGGTAAACGCAATCTTCGCTTACCCATCACAAAATCGATATAACATTCTAAATCACCGATAACATCGTCTACATAATCGTCTTTCCTTTGTCTTCATGTTTTCGTTATAATTTTGTTGAAACCAATAAAGGTGAACGAACCATCGTTAAAAAATTCTCGAGCGTCTAAAAGGAATTCGATGACGCGTGTCTATACAGAAGAGCCAGGGGCCGATAGACGAAATTCCCTATTCGTCGACGACGAATGCTTAGTCCGGGCCAGCGGCACGAAGCATAACGCGTGACTCACAGTCGGTGAGCGACGCTCAACCGGTGAACCGGGCAAGATGCGAGCGAGAAGCGGCAGAAGAAGAGAAAGAAAAAGAAAACACCGCTGGGATATACGTCCTCGCTGTAACGCTACCAAGAGGAACAGCAGCTCGACAAGCACGTGCACCGCTCACACCTAAGCTCTCTACCGGCCGCGCGTTCTGTCTTTCTCTCCTCTTTTTATTCTCTCCATTTATCCTTTCTTTCCTCATCCATTCTCTGGACGTAGGCTTTTCGCGTGGGTGTGCGAACAGCATAGGAACTATCGTTTCTCGTTCTCTCGCCCTCGCACGGTCGGCTCCTCCGCTTCGAGAAGAACTCGAATGCGGGCGAAAGCGAACGATCCACGCACCGCGACAGTGCTAAACTGCTGGGAAAGCTTTACTTCACATTTTTTCACATATAAAATTTCAGTTTTTACACTAATATAGACCTTCGATAGAAGGAGACGCCGTACGAAATTTTTTTGAGATGCTGCTACGCACTGTTTTATTTCGCATATGATTATCACGCAGAGAAATTTTTCGTTTGAACGCATATTATTATTGTCTTATACAATGGACGGCAGGAAATGCGAAAATCAATCGCTTTTATTAGCTTAAATGATCACCTTGAGATCCGTGTGTCGTGGTACAAATCAGACTGCGTAGTTGTGTCCAAGATATTTAAGTTCGCGTAAATAAACGGTTACTTATACAAAAAACGGCAGACGACATGCTAACTTCATTAATAGGACCGTTAAAAAAAATAAGATCACAAGCGAAGCTAAATTGTATGACGTTTATTTTCCATGTATCAATTTGACAAGTTTTATACAAATTTTGGCAATTATTCTGCTAAGGAAGTTGTCTTACGTAAACGTTTTTAAGGAAACAATAAAATCTTTAAAGGACATTGAATATGTTGGGCAATGTGAGGTTTAAGATATTCTAGAAGGCACGAAATTGAAGGTCATCGTTCGAGCTTCGTTTATAAAATATACATAGCATCGGCTAATGTATCGGAAAACAATGATACAAGCCCAAACAAAAGTTTTGATTTTCTTCGTGTCAAAAGACTACGTTTAAAAAATACGTACGGAGCATTTCTTTCACAGAGCACCATTAGATTTCAACTAAACTTTTTTTTAAATACGACAAGAAAGAAAAAAAGTTTTTATTTAAGCAGCCTAATGGATATGGTTACCTGAACCGCCAGCGGGCCAATTCTTTCCTACGCATGTATGTGTGGGATTCCCATATTCCTCGAGGGGATTAACCAACACTTTCTCGACCTGAGCCAACAGCCGAGTGCGACCTCTACAATCTCGGTGTTTCAAACGGTGACGAGTTTAAAAGATTAACCTAGAGAACCGAGAGGCTTCTTCATTGCCCGTTTATTGCTCTATTATTTGCTTCGCATATCTCTAAACACTTTATCTAATTGCTTGGGTAATTACTCGAATTTTCGAGGATATTAGACGAGCCAGATGACAGCAATTGCTAATGTTACGGATGATTGAATATTGATGATTGAAGAGAGTAGAAAATTCATTTAATGAGTATGTCTACACATTGTACAAAATTTCCAGGCAAAACTTCATGTTAAAGATACGACGATTTTACATTACGATAATTACACAGTACAGTCTTTAAGTCTTTAACATCATTAGAGAACAAGTTGTATGAGAATTTATGTACCGTTGGGACTCAAACTAATATAAATGAATGGATTTTAATATAGTTATTAATATGGGTGGGGGTCAAAATAGCGAATGGCTAAAATACCGAATTTCAAAATAATGATCGACTGATTCTAAAATGGCCATCATTTGCTATTTTGGCTCCACTCATTACGATGAAGACCTTAACATTTTTGAGTAATGTATTAAATTCTGTCGTTATATTTAATGTACAATTTAACATCAAACATATTGCAGGTTAGTTGAGAATCGTTACGTCATGTGCGCGTAGGAAGCACTGCGAAATTTAATGATTTTTTAACATTTTTGGTTCGTTATGGAAAAAGTTGTATGCTCGTCAAAAAGAATTCGTAATTCGTCGGGATATTCATAACTCCTTTTTGCCCTGAGAGCAGTCACAGATGAAAAAAATTGTTTTACCGTCGATTAGAAAAAGACAGAATGTCCGTATGCATGTGATTGTGTGTGTAGGGCTTCGGAAGTTTAACAATTTATAGTTGAAGAACCGACCAACCGAATGAGCTAGAATTTAGCACGCAAGTGAAGCAGCACTCTGTTTTTGATTATTGCAATTTTTAATAAAATGTATAAAGGCATTTAGTCTGTGTAACTTTTTGATTTTTATTTTAAAGACGTCCTCGTCCTAACGTTCGTAGAATTTACGATATTTTGCCAAATAGTTATTCATAAGTGCGGATATACTTAGTATTGCTCGTTATTAAAATTGACAGAAATTGATAAAGCCGTTTGGATTTTATGAAGTTTGGAGATGAAAAATGAACTGACGTTATTGCATCAACATTTTAAAAAAATTGAACGAGCTCAAATTCTGAGGTCGCTAGCTTATGGAATAATATTTAGCAGTACTATAGATGCATAATTTAGTGGAAATCGGTAAAAGACTTCAGATTATATGGAAATTTGGATTTTTTAATATTATTTCTTAACGACTAAAATTTCGTTAAACTCCATTTTATAAAGTTTATACTTTAATGATGAAAAGTAGGACCTTGCATCTTTTTTTATAAAGAATGCAAAATAGATAAAAATACTTCTTCATAGATCCATGAAAGGTAAAAATAATAAGTAACCAATTTACAAGATTCTCCTTTCATTTTCCGTAAAATATGTATCTATAAATGTCTTTATCAACAAGAGTCAGAGAACTTTCCAAAAGATTTGCTGCGACCCAACTAGATAGCCTTAAGCCTCTTTGTAATCCACCCCAAACATAAACCATAAATTCAAACACCCCACGCATACAACCTTCCAGCAACTAAAACGAATCAACAATCAATAAACACTAATATATCCAAAACCTGGGAAAAAAAAAGTTTAAATAAATAAGATAAACAGTGGCTAAAGGACTTCGGTCGATGGCCAATTGTCAATAGCAAACGATTCATAATGTACAGGAAATTATTATTATCATTATTACCATGTAAATGTATTGTCAATAAATAATTATTCCTACTACTAAGTAGTATGTTTATAAACAACATCGCTTGATAAATTTATCTCTATTAGTTTAATAAATATCTTTAAATTGTTTATTTCTCAAGTACGCCGATTGGCTTTTTACTATCCCCTCCCCTTTAATAAATATCGGAATCCCGAAAAATATACGGAAAAGAAGCTAATGAATGTGGGAGTCGCGTGTAAGAATTATTTCACCATCGGCCGCGTCCGAAGTAATCACTGAATAGTACAGAGCATTCTAATCCAGATAAGGAAACATCATCAATCTCCTCGAAGCTCGGATACAGCATTTCTGAGACGCTTGTCACATGAGAAAGGATTCGAGACAATTCCGAGAGAGAGATTCGCGTCAGGAATATGTTTCTGACGTCATTCTATGACGCAGGAGCCGCAAGTGAATGTTTATAGCTCTGGGGACTCGGAGTTATCCAATGAGCAAGGCTGCGCAGCTCCGGGCCGAAACCAATCATACCCTCGTATCTATATATATAGTATAAAGCCTCTGTGTGCAAACTGCACCGCTGCATGTAGCCGCGCAATGCTGCAAGAGAACCTCACAGTTGGGAAAACCTGCTTAAGTTTTTTTATCTTCGAAAGTCATTACATATCAGCCTAAGCACTGAGTCATGCGGTGTACCGGCTTTTAACATCGCTCTGTCCACAAAACGTACATAAAACGCATACAAAATTGCATCCGTGAAGTCAGACATCCGAAAAAGAACGTATGCACGAAAAAAGTGCTCTTAATCACCTGTGAGTAAGCCAGAGTTCTTCCCAGAACAACTTGCGTAATAATACAGTATTCTGACGCATGGGATTCCCAGCTCGACCAGTGCTGCCACCATCGCTATGACATCGGCTGTCGGTAAGGCAGAAATTATCGACAAAATAAAACTCTTAATGGCCATGATTTAACTCCTCGCTTATTCATGACTGTAGTACGAAAATAAACGTAAATAGTGGGAGTCCCGTAGTTGTGTTTACGATGGGCTATCATTGAGCTCCGTAACAGGTGTTCACCCTCGTATTACAGCTTAAAGAGTTCACAGGTGGCTTTTATTTTTGAGGCTCTCAGGAATAATATATTTGACATAGCGACATAAATTAATGTATCCACTAATTTCGCGTTGAATGTCCCTTGTAATGATTAATCCATTTATCTGTTCATTTATACATGACTTTTGGATAAGCCAGTTGAAAATTTAAGCCTGTTATATCCTGATTATTGTGTGTTATAAAATATTATTTTTTTGAGCCTGGTTCAAAATTTGACCGCCAGAGGTCTCTCAGAGTCCGAGAAACGGAAGATTCGTATTATCATGCATTGGTGACGTAATACTGGCCTCTATGAGAACGTATAAAACCACCATAAAGGCCTCTCGGGTTCATTAGGGACGACCGCGAGTCCCGGTAAGTATCCTCAAGCGATCCACGGAGCGAACCGCGAGAACCGCATCCTCGAGTTCTCGGGTCTCGAGGCCTTTCACGGCTTCGCTCCGTCCTTTGTTCGAAATGTGGCGAACCACTGCGCCACCCAAGTTTCCGAGTCCAAAGTCATTCTGAGAGAGAAAAAAAAATACAAGGCAGATGCAGATTATTGTAATTTTTTGTTGTTGTTGTTGTTGTATTTTTATTCATTCTTTCTGCATCTTTTGAACTTGTGATGCAGCAATACGCGATTCTCTTCGGTCCCTCGCTGGCAACGTTCCCTCTGTGGCCAAACGAGATAGCAGCAGCAAAGTTACGTATATGTACGTATGCTCGGCTTGTACACTCGCGTTCTTAGAGAGGTCAGTGAGATAAGAAGAAGATCACTGTATAGTATATCTCAGAACTCACTGCCACCAAGCTAACAAATCTTTCCTTTGACTCGGCAAGCATATTTTTCTCGGTGTTATAATGAAATGCGTGGGCAAAAGCTTTACTCGGTATTTTTTATTATTCTCGCAATTATTCGTTTGCTGTTATTGCTAAGGTCTACCGTGGGTGAAATTTACTCTCGCAAAATGTAGTAGGAGTGGATTTTATTATCACGTTTATAGCTATTGCGAAAAAATGTATATTATTAACCCACCTAAGGGTCGAATTTGTAGACCCAGTTTGAACTTTAACTCCAATTCGAGTCAGAATTTAAGTTGAAACGCATGTGCAAATTTAGGTTCCTAAAGTAGTAAAACTTTAGTTTGAAGCCAATCCACGAAACTCGAGTTGAATGCAATCCATAAAACTCAAGTTTGAATTTGAGTCACGAAACTTATTTTTAATTTACGTCCCAAAATATGAGCATGAATTCGCGTCACAAAACTTCAGATTGAAATCACGTCACAAAACTTCAGTTTAAATGCACGTCACAAAACTTCAGTTTGAATTCAGGTCACAAAACTTCAGTCTGAATTCAGGTGACAAAACTTCAGTTTGAATTCAGATCACAAACCTTTAGTCTGAATTCCCGTCACAAAACTTTAGTCTGAATTCCCGTCACAAAACTTTAGTCTGAATTCAGGTCACAAAACTTAAGACTGAGTTCATGTCACAAAACTTCAGTTTGAATTCAGATCACAAACCTTTAGTCTGAATTCCCGTCACAAAACTTTAGTCTGAATTCCCGTCACAAAACTTTAGTCTGAATTCAGGTCACAAAACTTAAGACTGAGTTCATGTCACAAAACTTCAGTCTGAATTCAGGTCACAAAACTTCAGTCTGAATTCAAGTCACAACTAGGATGAACTTAAGTATGACCTTGGGCCTATAAATACAACGCTCTGACTTTATGTAACAAGCAAGTTTGATTTTCTATATAACAAATATTGACTTTTTTCAACTTCAATATTATTCCAATTTGCTTCGGTAGTTGTTTCTTACATCTTCAATCAAACTCACACGATATAAATACTATAGGCATTGCTATATGCGTAAAATACCACGTGTGTTGTTACCGTATGTCTCAATCTCCTCACCGCCGGTCCTTGCTGCTGAATGCAACGGACGAGGTTGCATTTGTACGCGCTGGCGCACTCTACTACACTATACTCGATGGTCGAGCAATTAATTTTGCGTCCATTCACGTATCCGTAGCGCACGTGGCCGCATACGCACTTATTTGTCCTCCCCACTACCCCTGCCGAACTCACCATCTCGCCCGGCCTTTGGCCTCCAGCGAGAGAGAAAGAGAGAGAGAGAGAGAGGAAAAGAGAGAAAGAACCAGTGCGAAGGAATCGCTATTTCCCATTCATAAAATTCTTATCTGCTTTGTGAACGCGCTTCGATATATATATATATATATACATCCGAACTACCACGTGCTCATTGTTCCAACTTAGTTTTCTGTGACGTATTATAGGCTGTACCTTTAACTCGATGTTTCATACGTATACATATACATATCTATCGTGAGATAATTGTCTCGGTAGGTCGCACTTGTAGTCAATATTCATTAGTCATCAGCTTCTCGGCGACTTAACGTCCACGTGGGTCCTCTTGATATATATGTATGTGTATGTATATATATATATATATCCCGCCGGTTAGTCACGCTGTGCATATCAATCAGATTCGTAAGATGCGACTGCCTTATGAAATCAATGTGTATTGTATAATTTATATCTTTATTATTGTGAAATAATGATCAGGCAGAATTTGAGAAAGTATTGTTGAGCTTTCCAATAATTGCAATGAAATTTAATTTCTAATATAATTTCACGGAAAAATGTGACGTTTACTATGCAATTTTTATAATTTTTCAATGCACTACGTGTATCTTTACTGTTATCGTACATTTCTATCGAATGTTATAGTTTTAGATTCAGTAGGGAAACGGCTATAGCACATATCATACGATTTTTTATTTTAAAAATAATGAAAAATGGCGGCCATTTTTCCAAAAACTACGAAAAAGCACGTTTTTATTCATCGTTTCGGAGATTTTATCAACAAGCCGTCCAAAAACGTCATTTTGAGAAAAACGCGTTTAAAGTTTCCGGTGCGTATATTAGCGCGCTCAGGTAACTAAGTAAACATCGTTCAAAAGTACACTTAGACTGCTCGGATCTTTGTAAAATTTTAGTATGAAACTTTTAAATATTTATACTTTCGAAAAATGCAATAAAGACAAATCGTTTTTTTGAAAATTCTAATTAGGGTGGACCCCTTAAACAACCCTTAACAACGAGCTCTCGCTCCATTACAAAAATATATAATCTTCTTCTTTCTCAAGAAAAAGAGATGAACTTAGTTTATAGTTCGAAGCTATATATTTGGCTAAATTATTCGCATGTTTTTCACAGCACATCATTTATTATAGGATACAAGGCTGCGCCTAACTGATGAATAAATGAAAAATTGATTCTACTAATTGTCTAGAAAAATTGATAGAAATATTGGAAAGATTTTCCGAGGTTACGAAACTCGAGAGTAAACAAGGATTGATAAATGAATGCATCGGCTGTCCGATCTAGGTGCCGGCGGCGACGACAAAGACGGAAAGTAAAGACGATGGAGAAGGAGATGAGTCGAGCACGTGCTCCGAGCACATTGACGATGTTTTACGTACGTATTTACGTCGAGCGTTGTGGACCAGGGGGCTGCGCGAGGGGGACGACGCCCGTCCACCCGTTTCTCGTCCCCTTCGGGTTCCCCCTTCTCTCACACCCTACCTCCACCCTTCGCTATAGTATACACGAGATTACACTATTATACGAGAGTAGTACTCCACTTTCATTCAAGCCGTCGACCCGACGATGCTCTCTGCTTCTCCACGCTAAAAATACACTCGGCTACCGAGATGTACCGTTCCCGCGCACAATACTTGAATGACAATCGACCTCAAAGGAGCCGCATCAACGTGTTTTGTTGTTGCTTTTTTTAATTCACGTTTTAATCTTGTGCATTGCAAAAGAACGCTACGTAAATAAAGATAGCAATTTAGAATAATTTTTTTTATCATTTTCAAAAATTGAAAACCAGGATTACAATTTGGATATCTTAAATTGAAGGTTCATCTTTTTTGCTGAGGCTTTTTAGCCATACAAAAAGCCAAATATTAAATTAATTCAAATGAATGTTAATAGAGTTATGGGAAGCAATTAGTCGAGTGTCTATTTATGTTGATAAAACGCAGTGAACTACAAGAGAAATATATTTTATCTCGAGCAATGAATTTTTTTAATTGCTGCTACGTAACGGCATACAAAGTAGATTTTTTTTGTTCCAAAATATTGTCGATGAAAATTGCTGTTCGAATGTGGAAAGTGAATGGTTTTTATGGGCATCTTCATTCAGACATGGAGAAATAAGATTTGTCGCAATGTTTATTAACGCTAATAAATATATTTATTTTATTTTAATAATGTTTTAGATTAAACAGCAATGAGAAATTTAAAGTTTACTATTTTTATTAATTTAGTTAAGCCTGATTGAAATGTTTAACACAAATCAATTTTTCGTATTGCAATTTGTGAGAATCGGTGAATATTCATATATTACTTTTATCATTTATTGCAGCTATAATGAATTAATATTTAAAAAATACCTAGAACTTTGTCCAAAAATAAAAAACAGAGCGAAATACAGTGACATCTCCCAGAGCTTACTTGATACGGATCCAATGCTACGTTGTATAAGAGTTAATTACTAGTGTGAAGAAGAACCGTTCCAATTTGCTTACATCGTCCCTACCACTTTTCTTCGTAAGATAAGAGAACGTAAGCCATAAGGAATACTTCCTGTTAAACATTGCGATTGCGGTGCAATCTCGTTAAGATCTCATTTGGTCCATAATTTTCATGATAAAAACCCTGAAAATAAATAAATTACTTTAAGTTCAATGTACAAGTACTCACATTACACACACAAGTTTTTATACATAAATGGGTATTTCAAATGTTATATACGAATGCGATGTAAAATAAAGATAACATAATTTAAATAATTTTCTTAAGTTTACTGTAGACCGACTTACATTTCATTAATTTGCTTAACATTTACCGCACAAGAAAATTACATTTTATCACTTATCATTTCATTTACAATTATGCTTTCAATTAAATTTGCAAGTTTATGCATATTATAAAGATTCGAATAACACAATCCGACTATAATTCTAGCCCTGAAGAGCATAACAAAATGTATTGAAGTGAATAAAACACAGCTATTGTATAACCGGTTTTTTATGTGTTTCAATGTGACTTAATTTCATAGAGTTCGAGATCAATTAAATAAAAGATACTATTAATGAAAGTATTATTCCATTGGCGGCAAAGGAAATCGTCATAGGCAGAAATTTAATTTTTAAAAATTTTCAATATGTAGATTCCTCGGTGTAGATTTAGTAAAAATATTGATACTGTTATATACAATTAATCAAGACGTTTATGTACTCTCATCATAGACACTTCAAAAGAAAATTTAAACCGATATGGCGTTAATTGAAAATATAGGTTTTATCCAATGATGAGATAGCCGACATGGCAACTTTCGCAATCAATCCCGTTGCCATCCGGTTGCGATAAGTCTCCGCCCATCTCATCGCCTGAGGACGAAGTAGCGCAAAACAGCCAGAGAGATCCTGCCAGTCAGCCTTCCACCGAATGCCGACGGCCGAAGCGATTTTGTTTTGGGAGGAACTCTCGCTTCTACCCGGAAGCTCAGAGTCCCGATAAAAACATAACCCGTAACCTTCAGGAGCTGCGAGTATAGCAAGAAAAAAATGTATATTTATACGTAATATTCATCAATGTCCGAGAGCTTCTGTTCTGTGAAATATAAGAGCCTGTTTCTTATTAGTTAGACTATCACGAGTGTTCATCTACATGATCGCTACTAGTCCTTGCTAAGAAAAGTTAATGCGCCTGCCAGCGCAACTCTCCACGAAGATCTGCGCTACCTTCGCGCAAGAATTTGTTTATTATACTCTAGAGTCGCATAGCAAAGGCATAAGCCAAGAACATTCGCGCATACAGCACTCTATTCCGTCAGAATGTTCGTCAAGGTCACCGAGGCACGATTGGTTCACGATAGAACGAACAGCCGTCGTCGTACACACGAGGCTTGCTTTGACTATAGCTTTTCTCATACAGCAACGGCGACGCTGCAATCTCCGCCAATGTATATATTTATTTACGCTTTTTAACACGCTTGTATATACCACCGGAATTTGTTTATTTATTTCAAATTGCACAACTTTATAATAACGTATCGTATACTTATTGTTTTATATTTTGCGACAATTAACATCAGATTTTATATTATGTTGAATTAATAACAGAATGGAGAAAACATCCATCTGTTCAATTGTAGCGTTTCTTTTCATAGAAGTTTGAGGTATACGTGACTTATTCTTCTATATTTTGCAACAATAAGTAGGTTTAAAAATTTTTTTAACAATTTAGAAAGAAATTTATGTTTATGTATATGTTTTTTTGTTTGATTCTATCGTTCTATTTAGTGAGCAATTATGGTATAATTTACTTGCTAGTGATTATTTCTTTTTGATTAGAAGGAAATCAACATCATCGTGAAAAATGGTTTATCTTTAATATTTATTATTGGTACGATGTTTTTATAGGTGTGAAAAAATTCTTTGACAATTTTCTAAACATTTATGTTATAGATAAATATTTTGCATTATTTATGTGCAGATATTTTGCAGATTTTGCTGTCCTGACAATGACGTATGGTAACAAAATTCGATAATGGTAGAATAGGAGAAAAATTTTGAGGGACCGACAACCGTTTTTTTTTAAGTAATGATTACATACAAATCGAGGTTCTATGAAAGTCGAACGCTTGTATTGTTTTTTACACAATATGTTGTGTTTGTATTTTTATCACAATTATACGCAAATGTATTTAGAAAAAGTATTTTTGGCAATAATTATTCAAGAGTGTAAACGTTTTTTATAACCATTACAGATTATAAAATACGGATAAAAAAAATAATAATGGAGATAATTCATCATAAATTTGTTTTTAAAAAAAAATCAATGGAGCTTGAACTCTGCCTCAGTGGCACGACTTTTCGCGGACGTCAGACTCGCTCGCAATCGCTGCCACTGGCACTCTGAATAATTCGCTTCTGCGCTTGTTGTACACCGCAGAACAGTGGTACAGACGGCTACTCTATGCAAGTAGTATAGGTAAATGTTGATCGGACTGCCATGTGTCGCGAGTGGGCTGAACTGCGGCGCCAAACGAGTCGCTCTCGCTGCCCGTCGCAAGCACATCACGCACTGGCAACGCCACCACGTGCTCTCTCGCTTTTCGGCTCACTTTACTCCCTATCGAAAGACACAACTGACGGCACATCTGCGCGAGCTGCGGGCGCTAAGCCAGTTGGGGATCTGCGAAAAGCTGCTCCAACCGACGGAATTTTCTGTCGAGTCTCTACTTTTCGAAATATAGTCCAATATGTTCGCGGACTTTATTTGCAATACAATTTTTATTTACCTAACGCGTGTTTTTGTAAATAATGCAGAAAGATAATCATGAAAATTGAATACATTTGGGTATTTTCTTTGTAATACATTTTTGAGGATTCCAACTACAAACGATCACTGTTTAAAAAAATTGGAAGTTTTTATACATAACGCCGTGAAATAAATTTACAATCGCAATATTGAGTTACTGAACTTTTACAATAGAATTAAAGTGAATTACTGAAATGTCTACCGTACATTCATTTTACATCAAACTTGTATTGTATTGTATTGTACAACATTTAGTATAACAATATATGCAAAAAAACTTCCAGTACGTTTACATCTAATTACAAGTCGATTTTACAGCCAAGGTTAGTTTGTTGGTTTAGTTACTTTTTTTTCAGCAAGATTATTGTAGGAATTTTATACGATTTTTTAATGTGGTTCTCGGAAGATTTTTTTCACCAATTTGGTAGTTACATTAAAATAAAAATCTTTTTATATCTTGATAAAGAAAAATAGAATGGCAATAATTGAGGATGAGCGTTTTTTTAGTTTTTAATATAAAAATAATTGAATATCAACTCCTTTTTTAAGAACAAAAATTAATTCTTTGATGGAAATAATTAAATTAATTCTCTTGTCACTCAATGAAGTATCTTGAGTTTTATTCAAGGTTTCATAAAATATGTACCCAGAAAACGTACAGTGTGGGTATTATATATTCATGCATATCGAAACTTCATAATTCCATTTTTATTCGAAATAGGATGACGTAGTCTTTCAGTAATTCTTTTTCCGGAAATAAAAATTAATTAAACAAAAAAAAAAGTATTTTCTTTTTATTTCCAATTGCATTTAAAGCTCTAGCAAACAAAAACCATTTCCCACCGCTAATGTTTTAAAAAAATGCTATTCTCCTCTTCCAAACTATAAATGAATGTTTCAAAAGCCCCATTCCTAAATCCCAGCTAAATAAAACTGAAAAAACAAAAAACAAATATGTATAAAACCCGTTAAATTACAAGTTACTTCCAAACGTGTAAAAGGTCGACCTAAAAACGCCTCAAATCCTCGGTTTCATCCGCATTAAAAAAAAAAAAAAATCCCCACCCATGGATAATCAACTTAAAAATCATAGAACCGCTGATAAACGTCAACGAAACCCGTAGATAGACAGTTTCCCCGGCGAACAGTGCATAGCGTAACGTCCACTCGGTGTCCTGACGGATACCACAATATAAGTAACCTGTTGCTGAGAATGGGCTCTAAACTGCAAGAGGATAGGGTATCAATGACAGAGACATGTTGCACGGTGTTACATCGATATATCCGCGCTCTCTATATGTATATGCAGCAGGGTATACCAAAGATACTAGACTATTTGTATGCCGGAGCGGCGTGTAGAGTAGAGCGCCGTTGGAAAGGTCTATCTGAGCGTCGTGCACGAGGTCTGGCAACCCTGCCTGCAGAGAGAGAGCCCGGCTATACACGCTCTCCTGGTCGAGGCTCTTGAACGCGCGCGGGGTTGAATTTCAAGCGTTTGATGCTGAGGGAACGAGCTCGTTCGCCTGCCTCTCGGGGGTCCTCTTTCTATAGGGGTTCCACAGCAGGCACACGAGGGTTCCAACAGCAGCAGCAGCAGCAGCAGCAGCGCCGGATAGCAGCATGGGTTTCATCGATGCGCCGTCGCGCCGGAACATAACGGTGCGCGGCCGTCGAGACTCGGCGTCCGTGCCCGGGCCGTACTGCGGGATTATAGCCGGCTGGTAGGCGGCTCTCGCATCTCCCTTCAACATTCGCTACCCGACAGAGACCAACAACTATATTTCTCTGGCTCGTAGCGAAGTGGAAAACCGGCAAGAGCCTCGCTGCAGAGCGAGAGAGACGAAGCGACAAAAACACAGCGCTGGTTTCTCGCTTATCGGCCCTGGAAATACGCGCTCTCACACCGATTTATCTCTTATTCGAATAAACCCATTTATCATATTTTCCCGCAATCACTGAAAAGTCGATATTCAAATGATGGTTTTCGGGTATCGAAAAGGAGGGATTTCACGGTGTGAGATGACATTGGCTCATGTGGCATGACTTCAGGAAGGTATACGCTTTTTCAATTCGGAAGTTGCATTTTACAATAATTAGGAACATTGATGTATCGGTTATTGATTTTTTTTTTTTTTCAATTTTTTCTTTATGTGAATCGTGTCCGGAAGCATATTTCATAAATACAGGCTTTTTGACGAAAATATTGGGTACTCTTGAGGGTTTAAAAGGATGCTATATGAATTTTATTTTTTTCTGCAATGGATGAAAATTCGATATTTAAATTATGATTTTGTAACCCGCTGAAGCACGAATCCGATTACTAAAATTACACGGATTAAAATCTCACCTGCATGGTTTAAAAGCGGTACGATTTTGACTGCGATACATTTTTAAAAACCCAGAACCCATATTGTGTCAATAGATTATTTCTAATTTCTCATTTAAGTAAAAAAATGTTGCCTTCGCGTTAATGTAAATTTAATGAACGAATGCTTAGGCCTGTGAAAGCTGTGTGTAGGACACCCAATGTACCTATCCACTTTTAAAAAGGGTCCCTAAGCCTCATTCTCATTCCCTCACCATCCTCCAACCTTTCGTCGAAGCAATGAAAGCAGTTAAAGCTCAGTTTTGTGGTAGGATATTTTTATTGAGGCACTTCGGGGAATCTACCTGCGTTCCCCATTGTACAATTCCGTCGGGCATTTTATACCTGCGAAGAATTAACATAGTTTCACCAATTTATCGGCTTCTCCGTAAAGGCGGAATTGTTTCCTCATTCACGAGAAGAAAAATCTGTGAAGCATTGCGCCAGGCAAAGCATTTTCCTCGATGGATATTATATATTTTCCTTGGGAATCGCCGCTAAGCGGTACAATAGCGAGCGTGGAAAGTTACCGATGGAGAGAGAAGCAGCAACGCACAAGCGAAACCCGCACACAACAGTGCCGCTAAGCGTATATACGTTCGCTAGGCACTTTCCATCGGTATGCTGGCGACTCGACGGCGGTCTTGTAGGCCGCTCAAGCAAACGAGCGAACCGAGCAGAGCTCAGAATACATATATATATATATATAATGTTCGCTTTGCTGTGTGGCGGTGTTTGTGCGTCAAGCGAGCGAGAGCTCCGAGCATGTATTGAGGTTTGCGCTCGGGTAGAGGGGACAACAACGAACGAAGCGGCCATGGAAGCGAGATCTCACGTCCTCACGCCGCTACCACTACTACCAACTTCGTCGTATTGGCCCCGTCGCTCTCTGCCATCACCACCACCACCACCACCATCAACAACATCCCACGGACGACTGAATTCTGACGCTCGCTTACACTCGGCTATCCGTCGTGTGGAATAAAACATAGTTATGCACTACAGTACATGTCGACCGTGAGGAGGATATGCGCGCGCATGTATACTCGGCACATGTGTTGTGTCGAACCTCTAGAGATCTAGAGAGGCACACTAGCACTGTCTGGTACATGTACGTTTTACGACATGATATAGCGGTATGATAATGGAGTGGAGTATAGCCGGAGCTCTACAATGCCGTCCGGTATTCACTGCTATCGCGGAGGAAATATATTTTTCAGTTGTCAAGCGTTGTGGAAGAAATTCGGCATTATTCTTATAGTTTTTTTTTTTTAATAAATAATTTTACTGATGTACTATTGTACACAATGGATTGTAAAAACGAAGAGTTTCACATAATGTACAATTGTATTGTGGAATTGTGGTTATGTGGGAGGTTACATAATGCAATTAAATAATTGATGTGGGGATCAAGTAAAGAAAAATGATGGAGGAATACATATGGAATTTAGAATCTAGTTGTGTTTTTATTGCGTTATTTAATGAACATGCGACATAAGCCATAGGGAAATTAGTTTCTTGAAATCAAAATGGGTATGAACATTTTTGGAAGCTTCGCGATCTAAGATTATGTTTTGAATTATAGTCGATGTATGATTCTGTGTTTCACAAGTATGTTTGTCAAACATGATAATGTACTAAGATGATGGATTGGAGTATAGTTTGAAATGTATAGTATACATCAGTATACACTCTATCAGCAGCGAGGCATGATGGAAACAACCTGTGAAGTGTTTGCCTGAATACACATGTACATGTACGTTCTGCAACATGATATAGCGTTGTTATAATGTGTTGGAGTATAGTCTGATTTTTGAAGGTCATGCGGCGTTAATTGCTTAGGGAGAAATAGTGCTTTTCTGGGTAAGAATGTTGTGCGCTTCCGTGTAGCATCGAATAGTTGTTTTTGTAACATGTCCATAAACAGCGGAGACTTTCGTGGCACTTTTGCGGGCCGAAAGTGGCTAGTTTCATAGCAATGTTGTAAGGATCGGTTGGCGCATGCGCAGTTTGCAATTTCGCTACGTTCACTCCTGCTGTCTCGCTTTCAACTCTAGGGTCGAAAGTTTGTAACCTCACTTTTCATTGTTCGTCCCGCAAAACTACCATTCAAAGCACCACTATTCATGGACTAGTTGCAAAAAATATAGTGTGCAACACGGTCCAAAATTGGCCATTGCGACTCGTTTGGCTCGGGCGGCAACCCTCACACTCGTCGCAATCGCCATCTTTCGAACTTTTTGCACAATGTACTATTCTGCTTGGGCTCGTCATAATCGCTCGTTTTCTCATTATTCCTTATTACTTCCGTCGAGCAGCAATGAAACATTTTTCTCCGTAGAGAGTAATGACACCGAATTGCGAGTGCGTATGAATCAGAGGTTATTTCAACGCAGACGGAAAGAAACAGGTTCTCTATCGACTATTCAACAGAACTCTTCAATAGAAAGTCGGAAAACTACAGTTTTCCTGGCTTGGGAAAAGTGCACATTTTTGTAACGCATGCACGAAAAGTGCCAGTTTATTGGCAGGCCGGCCGCGACATAAAGTGGCGCTCTATAAGAAGGCGAATCATAAATACTGGAAGGGTATCGAAAATACTGAAACCGTATCGTAAATATTCGAAACCGTATCGAAAATAGTGTGCACATGCGCAGATTGGTTTAAAACCGTATCGAAAATACTGTGCGCATACGCACATTCGATTAAAACCGTATGAAAAATACTGTGCGCGCATGCGCACATCGGTCTGCTTTTTCCTTTATTGTCGCGTTCGGCCAGCAACGTAACCTGGCAGTTTTCGTCCATTTGTTACAAAAAGTAGTTTGCGGTACTTGTACGTGAAATCGGACTCCCGACGGTTGTTAAAAAGACACTTTTCAACCTTCACCGAAAGTCCGCTTTCTCGCACTAGTATCGCAAAGTACTACTATCCCTCAGCCCGATAAAATAACCTGTTTCCGAGTGCGCAACGCAGGCGCGAAATTCCTAATTTTTTACGTCCGCCTCGTACGCACACTCAGCCCAGAAAGAAAAACGTGGAGACTGCGTGCCGTCAAAAATGAGTTACGTGCGACCAAATGTAACGACACGGTGACGGTACAACGTGCTGAATTCGGTCCTGTGGCAGCACCGTTGCAGCACGTCGTGCAGTACAGAAAGACTGCACGGTGTGCCCAAACAGTGCTGACACAGTGGCGGTTTTAGCACGTTGTAACGTCACCGTGTCGTTACATTCGGTCGCACATAACTGCACGGTACGGACACAACGAGCAGCACCGTGTCGCCATATTTCTATCTGGGAATCCAGTTTTATTACTTTCTAGGAAGGAAAACAGCTCTTCGGCGAAGTAAAGAAAGCTTTACAGCTTATGCGTACCCGTCATCAGTTTGAAAATGAGCAATCTTTGCACTCTTGTTACAAGCATGAAATTTTGTTATTTTTCTGCGAAAAAAAAAATCGTATGCTACACAGGGTGGAGCGAAATTATCACCTCGGGTGATTTGTGCCCTAACTATGCTTGGGCAATTAACTTCGCCCTCGCCAAGAATCACGCAATTCCCTCCCTTGTATAGTATAGTATACTATTTTTGGTAGTGATTTTTTTTTGCAGGGATTTTCGCCATTGTTCTTACTTTTAAGGATGATAACTTCAACATGCAACTCAATTTTAAGAGAATAAAATTAACTTGGGTGAGCATATTTAACTTTTCCAACAGGATTTTTACCATCAATTTGCATTAGACTTATTTCAACCTTTTGCAATATACAATAGAAAAAATTGCATTTTACGTACCACGATTTCTTTTGATCGCATTTTATTCTAAACACATTAATTTCGTTTGAAAAATCTCAATATCCAAATTTTTCAAAAAAATAAACACCCTTCATTTTTTATACATCTCACGGATGGCGCGAAATACTATATAAGTTTTCAAAACATGATAATATATCGAAATAATGGAATACAGCTCACCAATTACAACAAGACGTTCTCAAGTTAAAAAAAAAATTGCCCTCTCAATTTTCGTGCAAAATAACAAGCCCGATATAATAATTTCAAATTTCGTATCATGATTAATTTTCATCCAGATGTTAATTTAATTATCGTACAACTCCGAATATACGTATTAATGGAAAAAAATGTATCTGCGATTATTATTCATAATAATAGTTGGCGTGCGCCGTGACGGCACATGTACGTTTTTAAAACATGATGATATAGCAGAACGATGTAGTGCAGTATAGTGTCTCAGCCGGTATAGTCTGCATCAGAATAAAAGCTACGAGGAGCAGCGAGGCTCGATGGCAACACCCTACTACTGTACAGTGTTGGCCGCAGTACACGCGCAAAGCACTTCGAGGTCTGAGTATGTGCCTCTCGCTCTGCCGCTGAGCGGCTTCATGCACGCGATGTACGTGTATACGTACGTACGTCATGGCCTGAAGTCGAGGGGCCTCGCGATGCACGTACCGTGTGCGCTGAGTGCGCACACGTGTGTGCCCCGCTCGTGGGGCTATACATGCTACATATACGAAGGAGAGCGTCATCACACCGCGACCGACGATCCTATTGCGCCGGCGCAGTGCTGGTATATGCACTTTCACACGGCGCAAGAGGAGTGGCGAAGAGGGCAAAGGGTTTATAGGAGATATAGAGGAAGGGAGGCATTCGCAAAGCATCGACGATACAGAGAGAGAGAGAGAGAAGCTTCGTACAACAGCGCGTACTGTACGTACGGCACTGGCGGTGTGCACGTTGCTGCTCTCCCACTTCGCATCCCAAGCTTTAGCATCGATTTCCAGTCTGTCGAGCCTGCGGGCACCAGGATCGAGCGAGCGGTGTGCCTCTCGAGCAGAGCTCTACGTGTATCGAACGATACTCGCGCCCGCGCGTGCTTCGGGTCAATCGACGCAAAGCCAAATAAAACTTTTATGACTAATTATCGAATTTTATCATCTTTTTGTTCCTCTTGTGTTCTCGTGTGCGTTTTTCACAAGCTCGCTAGGGTCGTTATCGTTAGGGCCTAACTGGGAAGCGCGAGAGACAGAGAAATATTACTATGAACATGTATAGTCGAACCTCCGGCATTGCCGAGCTCTGGTTTCGCCGACGTCCGGCACTGTTTTTTGGCTCCGCCCACTCGACCAATAGCGCGACAGCGTCAGGGCCGACCGTAGACCGCACGATTATGGGCGAAGTTCGAAAGTTTTCGGATAGTTCGGGCATCAAGTTTGATCCTTCCGGCAAATGCAAGAAAAATGCGATACATTTTTTTTTTGTTTATTTTATAAAAACTCAACTTGTTGTCATAGGTCATCATAAAACAATGTTGATTCGGAGAATATTATTTTTTTTTTATATTACTAACATTATGTATAAAATGTGGGAAAGAATTATATTTGTATGTCAAAGAACTTACAGTTTATTTTCACAACGGATTGCACTTAAATTATATTAGGTCGATGTAATATGTTCTCTAGCAATCTTAACAACCGTCATTTATGGCTGATTCACGGTAAAAATGACCGCCAAAACTCCGGGTGGTTTGTTGCAAAAATGAAAACTAAAAATGGTCATAACGACTGTAATAAAAACCGTTCACCGAAAAACGACTGGATATAAATTTTATAAACAGTTGTTTTCACAGACGTTAAATCTCCTAAAAAACACTATGTGTAAAATATTAAAACAATATTAAGAACAATTATACAGGTAGACATTTGGCCGCACGTGGCGTCACTTTGGCGGCACTAGGTGCCGTCAAAAATGTGTCATGTACTGCTGCCGTAAGAGACAGTAATACTCCACCCCCCCCCCCCCCCCCAAAGAAGTTTCGGAAGCCGTTTTCTTCCAAATGGTACGGCAGATAGAGTCCGTATTTTGAGAGGATACGCGGGAGTATCGTAGAATTGGGCTAAGCTTCCGGCTCCTCATTCGATATGGCCGTTTTTCTTTTTAAATTAAAACAAAAAATAGTGCGAGAGAGACAGAGCTATGTTAGAGAGAGACCAACCTATAGGCGTTTAGCATTGGACGACAAAATTTTTGGCGATGCGTCTTAAGCTGCGGTATTGACGGCACGGCGTGCTGAATTCCGGCAATATGCCTACACAGTTCCGGCACGCTGTGCGACGCCAACGCTTGTCGAAACTGGCACAGTGCCGGGATTCGTGCCGTTGAGCACCTTTTGTGCCGTCAATACCGCGGCTTAATGCTGCATCACGCATTTTAGACGAGGCATCGTGCAACATGTTTTCTATCAGGGTGCAGAACCGAAAACGAAGTTTTCTAGCACAACCGGTCTCATAAAATTTTTATCTATCTGTAAAGAATATTTAAAGTATCAATACGGAAAGCGATTTGTTAAATTTGTAAATTGACTGTTACAAAATATTAGAATTTTGCATTTTTCGTACATGCCGCTTCTCAATTTCGTACGCATATTTATTATAAAATCATAATTTAAAAAATAAAAAAATGTTGCAATTTCTGGAATTACGGTTGTGAATGTAACACGGTGACGGTACAACGTGCTGAATTCGGTCCTGTGGCAGCACCGTTACAGCACGTCCTGCAGTACAGAAGGACTGTACCAACACAACGTGCAGTTCCGTGTCGCCACCGTGTCGTTTTCGTGTCGCGATATTTCTATCTGGATAGTGATCGCCATTAATATTTTTGTTCCCAAGACACTTGAAAATAAATGCTTGGCAATTCCGAAATGATAAATTTGTAATTTCTACAGAGATATGCAAGTCCTGCATATGAATTTATAAATCGGTTAACTCATATTAAGAACTTGACTAAAATTTCACAATTCCACTAGATTACTAAAGAAGTAACGGTTTTTAATACCGACCGGAGGTTTTCACATCATTTTAACAATGATCGAAATCCACGTCAGAAGATCGAAAATGATCTCAGAAGATCGAAAATGATATCAGAAGATCGAAAATGATATCAGAAGATCGAAAATGATCTCAGAAGACCGAAAATTAACCTCAGGGGATAAGAATTAACCTCAAGAGATAAAAAATAACCTCAGAAGAACAAAAATAACCTCAGAAGAACAAAAATAACCTCAGAAGAACAAAAATAACCTCAGAAAAACAAAAATAACCTCAGAAGATCATAAATAATTCCAGAAGATCGCTACTATAACGACAACCCCAACATAAAGACGTTCCTGCCTTCGAGTGGTGGTGGAACCCGACAAGCGACTATGCCGAAGCTTTACGTACCGTAACAGTACAGTGCTGAAGGTTTTACTGTACATTCTAGTTGCGCGAGTGCACAGGCAGCGCACACAATCCACGATAATTGACGACAGGTTAAAGGTAGGGATAGAAGCGAACGACCCGCCCTCAGTCGGTCGCTCGTCGTACTAGCGTTAATACACGAGCAAACTAACTCTCCATGATAGCTGGCTTTTCGCTCTGACTAACCCGTGCGCCTCAGTTCCCGTTTCGCGAAAAAACCCAATTACACGATGCTAAAAAAACAGACATCAACGGTGTGAACGCTCCCGCATTACTCACGTTTCCAAGTGTCGATACGCGACTCTACCCGAATTTCCGTCGTTTGTGGCGCAAGGTTTTCACCTCAACCGGAGGGGCGCGGATTGATAACCGTTGAATAAACATCAAAATATGAACAAACGAGTCTAATTCAACTTCCGCGCTCCATACTACCTCAACATCTTCAATAACGAATAAAGAAAAAATATTATTTTCAATATTGCGAATCGAAGCTCGAAGTGCTCAACGACTATTTTCTACTTCGCCTATACCGAGATATATTCTCGCGTTCGAAATTACACTTCCCACCTTTTCTTTATCGTACAAAACGTCTAAAAAAAAAGTACTTCTTCACTTATTTAAGCGACTCGAAGAAAGGAGAAGGAAGAAGCCCTTCGAATCCGCAGTCAGCGCGCGTGGTGTGCGCGCTCGTGAAGATCGGGTGCCGGCGTGCAGAAAGTAACGCCGAGTGACACGGTCGAAATTTTCGTATACGTAATATACAAGGTGCTCCCAAGTTTGAAAGTGTGCTTGTGTTGCGTGTGTGTGTGTGAGTGTCGCGCCGCTATCCGCTTTGCTGGGCTCTCGGCCGTGCGCTCGTTTCCCTTTGCATGAGTGTGTATGTGTGTAAGTTGGGACGAAGAGACGCGAAGAGAGGGAGAGGCGACGAGATAGCCTACGACGACGACTACGACGGCAAATGCGCTCCTAGTGGGGGAAGTAGGAGAACAGTTGGTGTTAAACGCGGATGGTCTGTAGGTGCTGCGCCCTAGCGTACATTTCCGTCGAGTCTCCCCACCCGGGACAGTCGAACGAGATTCGCAAAGGCTCCATCGTTTGCACGAATTTTAACTCACAGAGCTCAGCGACATTTCCTTAAGTCAACTTCGTCAAGCAACCTCGCAAAACGTACTTTCTCGAGTTATCAAAATCACCGCATAATCCGGACAAAAAATCCACTGTTAAATTTCGAATCCAAAAAAGTATACACAGGGGAAAGCTAAGCGGACGAACAAAAAGGATATACTCGTCGGTGATTGGTCGTTTCGCGGCCGCCAATCGAAGGGAACGATCATACCCGAGGCGAGGCGATCGTAGAAGCCGAACGGAGCAGCGGCCACAAGCACCAGCAGAACCAACTAGCGGCAGCAGCACCGGAGGAGAGAATCAGTCGGGCTCGTGGTACGAGACTGTAGAGAACGTGTTACATTCGTCAAAATCGGAGCCTCTACGATAGCCAAAGTGTGGGTGTGTGTGACGTTACTGTGTACATGTTTTTCATGTGTATATGTTGCAACTGTGGAACGGAACGTGAACTACGTTATCGATAATTAACTCGTCTAGAGAAAATAATATATATATATATAAAATTCATAATTCACACATATATATATATATTCATATATATATATACATATGCACATATACTTATATATATATAAATATATATGAAAGTATAAGGTCCGACAGTCGACGTCAGAAATTCGTCGCTTTTTATTCATTCGATCGTCGCGCGTGTACACGATTAATCGTGAAAACGTATTTGCGCTCTCACAATCGGCGCTGCTGTGTGTGACCGCCTCGTGTCAACGCCGTCGGCGTAACCAAGTGTGTTCGAAGCAGACGAGGGGTGATATAGAATCGGTAGCGGATTCGGTAAGGCGCGCGCGCGCGCGGAGAGGGAAGTTTATCTGATAGTAACTGAAAAGGGGTGGGGAGCCGAAGAGACGATAGCGAGGAAGAGCGTCGAGCTAAAGAGAAAGAGCGAGAGCGAATCTATAGGACGCAGCGAAAGGGGGAGCGAGAGAGATAGCGCTGAGAGAAGCTTTGCTAACGAAGGCGAGCGGCGACGACGACCAAGCGACCACAGAACTCTCACACACCGGCAGAACGGCGTTAGTGGTGCACCCTGACGCCAGCTAAGTCAAGCACAGTTATCACAATGGCTTCCGTGAAAGACACAGCGACTTTCTTCGCCGAAGGCACCGCCAATCAATTCGAACACGTACTAAAACTCTATCCACAAGCGTTAAGATTGAAAGCCGATAGAAAGACGAAAAAACCGGAGGAACTCATCAAGCTCGACAACTGGTAAGTTCGTAACTCATTTGTATTTATATTATCGCTCATTATCGAGCTTACGAGCAATAGTGCCGTTTATATCCGCCGGTTTGGCTGTAATACGATTATGGTACTTGGCCTTGTGCGAAATATTCGCGCCAATTGATTACGAACTTTGGACGGCGATAGAGAATATTCGTAGTGTTAACGTGCTTCGGAGCTTTGTGCGAGGAATCGACTCTCTTACGTGGGACAATGAACCCGCTGGCCAACAGCAGCGACGTTTGCCAGCTCGTACCGCATCACATACCATTTCTACGAAAAATATTTTTTGTTTTTGGGACATCAATTCGAGATATACAGTTGATATTTTGGGAAGTCTTTGAGTTTGTGGTCTGAAAAGGTTTTTGTTCGTCTTTTATCTTCTTTGCTTTGCGTTATTTTCACGCAGTTTTGAATGAAAGTAGACGCAATCTTCTTGCGGTCGAATCACCTTTCATGTATTTACCTTTCATGTTTTCGAGTATTCCCGCGATCTACGTGATTCCGCGCGGAGCGCGTCGCACGCGGATCCTGCGGGTAGGCGGGCGGAAATCTCGTGTTGTCGCGGGCCCGCCTGTTCGACCACCACCTCGTTTATAACTAAGTGAAAACACTGACGCAGCTCTATGTAGAGAACCTCCACGCACGTCACGTGGCGCGAGGGAATTTTCTTGCTCGACGTTCCTCCGACTTCTCTTCGATACTCCTTTTCGCTTTTTTCTTTCTTTCTTTCTTCATGTTACGATAAGCTAACGAAATTTTGAGACTACCGAGGAGCAGTGAAAGCAACTTTTCTTATATGCACTGAGACAAAAGAAATTAATTCCATTGCTTTAATAACATTTCTTTGGGGACATTATTTCTTAAAATAACATTCTTTTGTTATGAACATATCGGTTTCGGAATAAATTTGATTCATTTATTCAGAAAGTACGAATTTGATTTTATAAATTCACGTTTATGCGTCAAACGTGATTTTCTAGTGATTTTCAGTTTCATGAAAAAGAGTCATATGTCATGTCTGAATCTAGTGATGCAATCATGTTACAATAAATTATGTCTTTGTATTAAATTAATGTGTTCAAATATGGAATAAGTTATTGGAAAAATGTCATACATTTCATAACTTTTTACCTTAACAAGTGATGATTTTACATTAATTTAATCGCTACGAAGTATTGAAAGGTTTTTATGGGTTAAATTTTCAATGAAAGATTGTAAAATTTGAAGAAAAAAAATACTGTCTTCACAATATATTCATCGTATCCGGAAATGTACATTATGTACTCCCATTATATCGTATTTTTTCTTTTTGCGTCTCGAATTGTCATTTGCGTCATTGTTAACATTATCAAAATTATGTGAAAAACTTCATTCTTTTTTTTTCTCTGTATGACAAGAAACGAAAAAAGTTCTAAATTTCTATTGAATCCCAGGATAATTAATTTCGCAACCATATATTAACCACGTGATCATTTCGCATTTGATCAATTAAAAGATTAAAAAAGTTCTTACAGTATCAACTCATCTGAAATAAATAAAAAATTATACACCGTGACGAAAAATTGTGTGACACAATTTTTTGAAAACGATAAATGTATTACAAAATACAGTTAAAAACAAAACTGATTTTTTTTTTGAATTTAGCTTTGCAAACCTTAGTATTTAAAAGTAGTATATTTTTTTGTTTGCTAAATTAACTATTTGTTAATTATTTGACAAAGTTAATGTTGATAGTTTAGATAGTGCGTGTTCATCATTCTAGCGAATAGACTCAAAGGGATGTATTAATATCTTAATCCGGTAGTGAGCGAGGATATCGAACGAGTTTTAATTGCCGTCTGAGATACTCATCAGCCGCTAGCGATATAAAAATGTATTGATCGTATACGCGAGCACCTCGAGCCTCTGACAGTATGTACCTATATACCGGTTGACTATAGAGCAGCTCCTCGAGGAAACGAGAGAGCCTCCGAGCGGAGACGACAACCACGACAGCGACGTTCTGACATTTATGAAATGCTGTCGCCGTCGGTGACGTCGCGCGTCTTCGTAAGTGCCAGTCGTCGTACGACATCGTCAAACGACCGTTTCGCATTTTACCAGTGAAAAGTATCTGAGAGAAGGCCCAGAGTATTTCTCCAAATCCTCAAACTGCAAATCATTCGTTACTCTTTGCTTGTGCAAAGTTATTCTCTCCGGTGTATATTTAAAATATTCAAACCGCTCCGCAAACGGAAACCAAAGTTTCAATGTCCCACGAACTGCCAAGATAAATATTAAATTTTGCTTTACGGGTGAATTAGAGTATTTACTTACTCATTTTATTCCATATTTTGTGGTGTTTAAAAAAAATATTATAAAATACAAATAATTTCATATAATAAATAGAGGAATATATTTGCTTTTGCGGGTGAATTCTTAATAGTAATTATTAATATTCTTTGCTACCGAAATAGCGTGATGATAGAAAAATTGACGAAATATTAACGACTTTGTATTATAAATGTATACATATTTTAGCTTCAAGGGGCGACCATTGGCAGCTTTTATCCATTGATTTATTGATGTATTTATTTATTCGTTTATTTTGTTTAATGCCTTATGGGGTGATGGAATAGAAATTGATAAAACATCCACGGTTTTATATAAAACCATCAAGCGTGCGATTGTGTCAAGGCTGTTTTCGTAGAAGTTAGTCGACGCGCACCGTCGTTGCGTGCCGTGAGCGCCTCTCAAAATGGACGCGAGGCAGCAAGCAACCGAGCGCTCTCGGGCTGTGAGCTCGGGCCACCGCCGCCGCGTCAGCGTTGCCAGCTACTACACAGAAAGAGAGAGCAGCCCCTCGTTTCTCGTTTCCCGTCGGCAACCCACGGAAATGTCGAGCACATGAAAAATAATGCGGATATCCGCTGGATTATTCCGTTTTATCATATTTTTTTTTGTTGCCATTTTTTTTAATTGCTGTGGTAGCCAAAAATCCTGAAATTCGTTCAGTTCTCACAGAAAATAGTTGGACAATCATCGTAGAAGTCGTTATACATGCCATTTTCTCAGACTCTAAAAGCTGTTTTTCTATCAGAATATTGATATTTTTCTTGATCCTCGAAATGTTGCCTTCAGTTTTACCTTTTTAAATATATATTTTGTTATATGATTTGCGAGGATATCGCAGCCCATTTTTGTCACATAATTGACTGAATTGCTAACATTAAGTTAACTCCCCAAAAAACGTTTATTGAAAAATCATAATGTTCAATTCAGTTTCTGGTAGTGTTCTAGATTGCTGTTTATTAACCGGGGCTTTTCAATAAGATGTATTCAGCAGTCTCTAAGTTAAAACTCGTTACAAATTGTTTCTAGGCTTTGCCATAATGTATATTTTGTGTTAGGTCTCATTTATTCTATATGCTTACATAACTAAGCCATATTATCTTGTTTTTGTCGTTTGGAGTTTAACAGAGTAAATAAATATTTACTCTGTAAAACAGCTCTCCAGCTATCCTATTGATAGCTACTCCGAGCTATCAATAGGACAGAAACTTACTTGCGCTAGATTGTAAGCTATTACTAATAGTTAAGTCAAAGCTGAAGATATATATTATTTATTAGGTCTCATTTATTTTTTATGCTTACATCACTTTATCTTATTTCTTATAGACCATTTGGAATATTTGTTCACTCACAGCTATGAATATTTGCAACTCTTTTAATTTTCCCATAATATTTGTCAGGGGATTAGTATCGATCATTTTTCAATCACATGACTAACCCTCAGTGCTTTTTTGAATAATTTTCCAGGTACCAGAATGAGTTGCCGAAGAAGATCAAGTCGCGTGGAAAGGACGCTCATCTCAATCACGAGGAATTGGTCCAAACGATGAAATGGAAGCAGACAGTGAGTATTAAGTTCTTTACATGACCGATTATCGTTATTCCATCGATTTACGAAATACGCAGTACTAAATGCTAAGGCACTTTTTGCTTGAAATTTTTGCAGCGAGGCAAATTCTATCCGCAACTCTCATATCTGGTAAAAGTGAATACTCCGCGCGCCGTTATGGCAGAGACGAAGAAGGCTTTCAAGAAGCTCCCTAATTTGGAACAGGCTATCACGGCTCTGTCGAATCTTAAGGGTGTCGGCACGACGATGGCTTCGGCGCTTCTAGCCGCTGCATCGCCGGAAAATGCTCCTTTCATGGCCGACGAGTGTCTCATGGCGATACCGGAGATCGAGGGAATCGACTACACGACCAAGGAGTACCTTAATTTTGTTCAGCACATTCAGAATACCGTCGCGAGGCTGAACAAACAGAGTAAGCATCTAAACACAATTTAATCTTTTTTTTTCTGGTTCACGACCTAGGATAACAGAAATTAACTCCTGGCTCATGCGAATAGACTGAGGAAATCTTTATCTAATCTATTTCATAATTATCCAGCGAAAGATTGGATTTCTGGTTATTTCCGGATCCGATTTTTAAGGTTCTTCTGAAAATCGTGTGTTCGAACTAAAATATCTATTCGTCGTCTGACAAAGGTCTGACAATAATCAGATTTTTTCGGTATAATAACCATGGTCTACTACATATGTGTACATATTAATTTTGAACATATTAATTTTGAACATATTAATTTTAAACATATTAATTTTAAACATATTTATTTTGAACATATTAATTTTGAACATATTAATTTTGAACATATTAATTTTGAACATATTAATTTTGAACATATTAATTTTGAAAATACTCATAAACAACCAGTCAACGAATATTTGCGGATATTTTACCTCTGTTCTTTAAATTTATTTGTGTTTTCAAAGTCCGTTAAGTTTTGGCTATTGTAAATAATTTTTAGAGCTGTATATCTAATCAATTTGAGAATGGTCTCGTGAATGATTCGTTGTTGCTGTGTTTGTGATTTCTAACTCGATTGTCAATGTTTTTTGGAAACCGGGTTGAAAAAAAAGTCCACGTAAAGAAAGGCTAATGAAAGTCCGCGTTTAGGCATCATATTAATTAAGATATTTATATGGTGCTTGTCCTGATATTAATCAGGAATTTTCAATTCGAGATACTTTTGACTCTGTGCTATTTAAAATAATTTTCATCAGGAAGTTACATGTAACTATTTCTGTTGAATCTGCTGGGTTCTTCAGGTCCGTTTAAGTCAATTCGATCGAAAAATCCCACTATAGATTTCCCAAACGTGATGTTTTTGAAGGGTCAAAAGTGTCTTTACAAATTCATGTATGTCTATTTGACAAATTTGAAGAAATCTGATCTTCCAAGAAGGGAGGTCGAGTAAACAGCGGCTTTTTCTCGATTTTTCTGAAGCAAATAAATAGTTGGTTGATTTATTGGTAGAGATATGTTATTATTCAGCGTTTGGACTAAATGAAAAAAGGGCCATCAAAGAATATTACACCGATAACAAGAATTGGTAATACCAACCAAATCTGCGGTTATTGGTGGCGGAACAAATATTTGGTTGATTGGAAGAAATATTAGTTCCAATCCAAGAAATATTAGTTGACCCTCTTAATGAAATAACATCACAAGTGAAATTAAACAGGCATTTTTTTTCCTCACCGTTTTGATTCCCCCAAAACCTAAAAACTGCACGGAAAAAAATTATTGATTCACCTCCCCAATTTGTATGGCTAGATATTCCATACCAATCCAAACACTTGGCTAGGTTAACCAATTATCCGGTTGGTCCAACAACCTAGTTTTAACATTTATTTCTTTAGTCGTCGACCAATAAACTTTGGCTTGACCAACTGAATTAATCTCTTCAATTAACGGATTCCGTAGCCACCAACTTTTTTCTCTTCATCGAATTGTATATCTCAAAGCCATTACAACCAATTTCGTTCAGTGTACCGAAAGCTAAGCTCATAATTAATCCGATCGCGGTATTTTTTTTCCTTTTGTTTGATTGTAGTGCCAAACGGAACATCCTGGAGTCCTCATAGGGTAGAATTGGCTCTGTGGACGCATTACGTAGCCTCCGAGTTGAAACCGGAGCTTCTGAACGGAATTCCCGGTAGCACGGAGAACGGCAACTCTCATCCACCGAGCAACGGTGAGACGACGGAGCCGTCGGACGACAGCAATCAGGATCCGGCAACGGTTGTGGTGGCGAACGGCAAAGACTCTGGACCGATAGATCCCGCAGCGATCGATGAAAATAGCACGACCACCTCGTTCACCGAAGACTCGCTCGACAAGCCAGCGACTCCGATAACCGCGGCGGTTGCGAGCGAAGACACGAACGACAGTATCGCGACAAACGAGAACGAGGACTGCAACAATACTACGCCACGGCCAACCGACAGCGAGGATACGGAGGACTCGCAAGACGTGCAGGAACCACCGACCAAAAAAGCCAAGAAGTGACCCCAGAGCTGCGCAACGCTAAATCCTGTTAACAGTCTCACGCCGACCGCCAACCTGACTTTGATTGCGGCGCGGCGATTTTAGCTGCCGGATTAAAACGAAACGAAAAACCACAACAACATATTAATTAAAGTATAATAATAATAATCATGATGAAGAAAGATAAAAAGCATAAAGAAAGAGAAACAAACAGCAACAAGAAATTCTCGGGCTCGCGAGAGTTAGTTTTCACACTTTCCGCTGTCGTCGAATCATTGTAGACACACACACACACACACACACACACACACACACACACACACACACACACACACACACACACACACACACACACACACACACACACACACACACACACACACACACACACACACGCGTTCGATTTCTCATCGCGTTTCGATTGGCGCGAAAGAAATACGGAAGCATCATAGCAAAAGCCTACGACGCTTTGTTGATGAATGAATTATATATATATATATATATTATATATATACACACGTCGATATACTTACATTTACGATCCTCTCTGTTTTCTTTTTCCCTTTCTCGAAAACTACAAAACAAAAAAAAAGCAAAAAATATATAAACGATACAGCATAAAAGAATAATCACTGTTTTCTGGGCTTGCTTACTCAGGTACTCGCAAGTTAATCACAAACAACGTTACGAAACAGTGCGATAACACCGTAAACTCAAAGCTTTTAAGTCAACAAAAACATACAAATATTAAATTGAGAAAGACTTAAAAAAAAAAAGAGTCAGGGGTAAAATGTATCCTGGGGTTGGAGGCGGGAGTTAATATTTATTAATTAAATAAATTAAAGAACGAGCGCGAGAGTGAGTGCCGAGAGGATTGATAGAGAAAAAAAAGCGTGAGCAGGTATAAATAAACAAAAGCAAAAACCACGAAGAAAAAAAAAATACACAAAAGTTGCGGCAAATGATAAATTACGATGAATAATATTAATGACTAATAATAATTGTAATTGTAATACCGAATCATTACCATAATTTATATACATACACAAGAAAAAAAAAACTGCATGTCGGAGAGAACGATACATGGAGGAAAAAACCAAATACCTTGTAAGTATATTAAAAACAAAATGAAAACTTTAGAAACAAATAAAAGTAACGCTTTGAGTCCATCTGAAGAGAATATGTAACCGATGATATATTGTGTGTGTGTGTGTGTGTGTGTATGCGTGCGTTTGTGTATGTGTGTGTGTATGTTTGCGTGTGAGTGTATGTGACAGACTCATACACAACCACGTCGAGGTTTTTATGTACAGGGATTAACTAGTATTTTTGCATAACGATTACACGACGACGGAGGCACGTTCACGGGCGTAATGCAAGTGAAACGCTCGGGCAAAGCCGCACAGTCATACACCGACACGAAAGGGAAAAAATGAGGAGAGAGAGACAGTAAAAAAAAAGAAAACACTCAAGAGGTACATAGCCAAATTAAATAACAAAACTGTAGAGCGACAGAGTGGCAAAAGGTGAAAATAAATCCTTTGTCGCGGGCGTTCATTCACTTTCATATATATATATATATATATATATGGAAGTATATATATATATACAAAAGATAAAAAAACAACAAACATATGTATAATCTATATATAACGATATATATAGATAACGTGTAGAGTTTAGCAACACCTTGGACTGTCTGCTACTTGGCGTTGGCTCACGCCAAGCCGACGCGACCAATTTTCCATCTGCTGCACGAGTCGATGGTTAAAACATATACATATAGCTATGCGAGAGGGATAAAAAATGCGTTAGTAAACAAGTTGATTAAAATAAAAGAAGAAAAAAAAAACACTAGTAACAAAACGGTTCGTCATTGATGATTGTTTAGTGCCTATATTATTTATTCCGAGCGGGTAAGATCGAAGAAAATTAACGGAGGTTTTTTCGGCGATAATACAAAGGGCAAGGAACATTTTGAGGGATTTTTTTGTTTTTTTTCGATGGGTAGAATTTTAATTAATAGACTCGCACACGGCCGTGCATACATTCCACAGCGCGAGAGAGACACGCACGCCGATGCGGATGATTTTTTTGTCTTTTCTTTTCTTTAAGGACCATTCAATTTCTATTTGTCGATCCTGGCGTGCTGGTATTTCTCTGTCGGTCGCCCTTCGGTCAATATCGAATATCGCGCTCCACCTCCGCGCGCTATCAACGGTGTTGTCTCTCAACTCTTCATCTTATTGTCATTTCTCATCGAGTCGGATGGATTAAAAATATTGAGTTTCGAACTGGAAGCACGGATGAACCGAAACTACTTCCAGAATCGATGCGATAACAAGTCGTTAACGTTTACATTTATACCGGCGATTAACGAGCGTATCCACGTAATAGCAACTCGGATATAATAACAAACAATTTACGTAAAATATAAACACGAGACACACACGTACACGGTATCCTATAGCGCTGAATATTATACAAAGGATGAAAATTAGATATTTCACTTATGGCCTTAAAGCGGAAGAGATTAAATACAGATTCACAAGAGATGAAAAAAAAAAGAAATCGAGAAAGAAGGAAAGAAAAAGATAAAGTTTTTTGTTCGACGACTAATTGTGTTTAGTATCCGATTATTCACAAAACCGTTTGTATGGAGTTATCTATATTATCGATTATCGTCGTTTTACGGGCGACGAGAAAAAGGACAAGTGTGTGAAAGAGAAAGAGAGAGAAAAAAGAACGAGCGAGAGATAAAGAGTGAATCGAGATTACGCTGTATTCTGTATAAGCTATATTCGATATAGAAAATCGATCGCGCCGATTGCGATTTATTATTATTATTATTATTATTATTACTAATATTGCCAACGCTATTAAAATGCGAGAAAAAAAAGCAGAAAGAAATGACGAGTCGACGATGATGAATGATGATTAATGATTATAATCGATCGACGATATTATCGCTATGTCTCTAGCCCTTTGAGCACGACACGAGATGCACGTGCAGAGGAGAGACAACACAATTAAGAGCGATTTGTAATTATCGGAGTGAATAATGTACTGTAGTGGAATGATTATTTAAAGAATAAAATAAAATTACACAGTGAGAATCTCAAGATTGTGAATATTTTGTTATACCCTTCAATCCTTTGATCAAACACCCGCGAATTCTTTACTAGTACAGAGAAAAAATCGCGTGAGGACTAAAAAGTAATGTTGCAATTTCAATTCGACTCCTGTTCCCTTAAACTCCATATGAGCTTGAAACAATAATTACGAAATTCAAACAAAAAGATAACATTCTGCAGAATTGAAAATAAAGTACAAATAACAAACTTCGAATATAAAATAGTAGAAACTTTAGTGCTACAATGAAAAATAATTGTGTTATGTTTGAAAAAAAACTTCTATTGCAGCCTAAAATAACTTCTGCAATTAAACAAATCTTTTATTTCATTGAATCCAACAAATTCATGCAATTCAATTGTGAGAATTAGAATTGGAGTTAGAGTAAAAAAAAACAGTATTTGGGACTAACATCGCGAGTGGTGCGTGTTTCGATTTCTCCTATTACAAATCCGCCTGTCAGCACTGTTACAAAAATGATTAGTATATCCTGAGATAAAATCATGACATTATGGGGAGGATTCAACCGGATTTTTTTTTTGAAAACGTAGAATTTGCCGCTACTGAATAGAGATAACAAAAAAGGTTGCAAAGCTTCAGTCACACAGAAAGTCAGCACAAAAGTATTTGAAAATGTCAGTATCGTCTAGTAATTGAAATAAATTTATCGGAAATTTTTATGCTTAAGCCGGCATATTAAATTTAATATGCTCTTCATTATTTTTACATAACACTTTTACATTAAGCATATGCCGAGTATGCATAAAAACTTCCAACACAATAATATTATTACCATAATAAAATTTCGTACCGTGTATATACGAAAAATATATGTTATCTATTGTAATCCCTTAACGACTCACCCAAATAAACTTCATCATGAGATTATATCTTAATCCCGACTATCGGTTGCTCATAGCACCGTCCACGAAGAGCCCATAAATATACAGACGTGACTGCGTAATAATAACATAATCAGAAACGAACGTGGCTCGTGAGGCCGATGACAGAAGTAGTCTACTACGAGAATGCGCCTCGGGGAGCATTGACCCAATAATATATCTGGAGCGACCTTGAAGGTAATGCTCACTGGGCTAAGCACCTCTCTTGCGTCACTTCAGTTCTCGTATAGTCGTAATCGCACACACATACACATACACATATGTACACATACAACAGTGTAGAGCTAGCAGTAGAAATATTGGCCTGTAATACGCATACCAGTCAAATGATGCTCGCCGGGGAATCCCCTTTCAGATGGGAGGCAAGAGGAGGCAAAAGGACGAAGAATGCGGAAGAGAAGAAAACACGGGATAAACAGTGAAGGTTGACCACGAAGATGCTGCTACTCTTGAGCATAGCAAGTAGAAATTGGCAAGACAAGGATGGCAAACATATATATATATACACATAAATCTTCCTCTTTCCCACGTGTAAAACACAAATACATACACATCCATATATACAGCATTCGTCTCTTATGTACGTACATACAAAAATACATATAGATATGTACATATATACATTTGTATATTTTTCACACGTAGAAGACGAAGCGAATGACCGAGATAAAGAGAAAGAGGGGTGAAAAGATTGGCCAGTGAAATTGTACGTTTCTATACATACACATATTACGAGGAAGGAGGAAGTAGTATGACGACAGGTCGTCGTGCGATAGTCTCTCTCTCTTTCTGGCGAGTGTTACGTCACAGACGGAACAACTGGTTGCCATGGAGCGGACGAGAGGCACGGGGAGCATTCGCAGGGGGATTCCCGGGTGTTCGGGGGTCGGGAGGGACGAGGAGCCGCGAGATTCCGTCCTTTCGTTTTCTCGGTTAGCGAGTGTGTTACTGAGAGAGACGGATATGAGAAGCAAAGCGCCAGGACCTGCGGAACAGAGGGACGGACGAGTAGTATAGCTTTCTCACTAGCGGCGAGGAGAGCAACGAGCGGGGGCGATGGCCAAGAGAGGCGAAGAGGGTGAGGGGCACCAGCGAGCATGATATATACAAAACGCAAGGTCACGAGTAAGGCTACGTAGAGTACGTTGTATGTACGGGATACCAATACTATATATAATGCAGTTGTGGGTGTTTTTGTGTGTGTGTGGGTTCGGGAGGTATCTGTAAACACGATGTGACGTAGCACGTGCGCGACTTTGCCCCGTCACAACGGTCTTTCGCACTATAGTCTATATATCTCTGTCTTTTTCTCTCTTTCTCTCTCGCCCTCTCTTTCTAGCTCACTCGCTGAGCCTTTCGTCTGCTTCTCTCCAGAGCGTGAGAGAACGCAAACGTTCTCCTCACTACGCCCTTCGCCTCTCTTTGCACCTCTTTCTGACCCAATGAATCAACCATCTCACTTTTACTTTCACTTTCACTGTGTTTTATTTCTACCCTTTTTTTTCCTCTCTTTTCGTTTCTCTCTCGACTGCGACTTTTTCCAACTATACGGTGCCCTTTCACTCTTCATCTACGCAGCTATTTGGGTTTTTTTATCTCGTTGCTGGGTGTACTGATTTTGCGAGAGATGATTTTCTTTTTACTTCACGCGGTTCGGGAAATAAAATCGAATTGTTATTTTTGGCTGGAGATTGTGACATTGAACTGGTTATATTTACGGATTATTGTGAGATGGTTGTTTCAACCGCGACACGATTAATGTTTACATACAGTAGTGAATTCTGGCTGAAGGGCATTACATATGCAGCAAAAATTGGTTTATGTAGATTTGTTTACCTAGCGGAAATAATTTTCGTTATTCATTATTTTAGTATCTATCTATTTAGTAGAACTAATTCTTTATTGTGTATTAATTTAGAGACGTTTATTTCGTACTCTTTAGTGTTAGGTATGCAGCAAATGTTCAGAATAAAGTTTTGACTACTAAGAGAGGTTTCTGCTTACTTGGTTTGAAAAATCTTTGATTTTGCTGGAATAGATTCTCCATAAATTTCCAACACGAAATGCCGAATTCTTTTATTCGCTATTTCCAGCATGAATGGAATTACCTTTGATACTTATTCGGTCACATTTTCGGTAGCTACAAACATGAAAAGAATGAAAAATCATTTAAATATTCTTTGTATCGTGTTAAAAATGAATAAGGTCCTATTTACAAAGTTTGTACGAGTATCGATGATCATTTATCAAATCATGTTGTCATTTGATGTTCTAAGCAAGTCTTAAAAGGATTGATAAGGAGAAAGATTTCTCGATAGGAATTTGCTGACTCGCGACTCGTCAATTGGATCAAGTACCAGTGCATAAGAAAGGTCATGGCCAAAGTATACCCAGCATAACGAGCTCTGCTGACTGATTAGTTAGACTCATTAAATCGGCTGCTACTGCCGTGCCGACGAAGTATGGATGAGTAGTCAGAATGACCTGGCGGATTGACCCTGTGACTCACCCAGAACACCGTCCTCACATATTTAATAAATGTATAATGCATGCATGAGGCTGATCTCTTTGATATCAGCAATCGATTACTCTCCGAAAAACAGAAGAGAATTTGAATATCGTTGTTTAATTCATAACTGGCCACTTCGTTGTTCAAATGTTAGATATGCAATTTTTTAGTTTAAATTAATCACTGCTTTAAGTAAGGATCTCACGCACTAAGAAAGTTTCGGCCTCCAGTTTAGCCACTTTCTAAAAAAATATCTGTTGAAATTTTTGCGAGGCAGTGTGGCGAAAAATAGCGAAAAGTTGTTACCTAAATTCAATACAATAAATCATTTTTCGGAGTTTTTATTCTGCTGGCAACGATCATTGCCAGCAGAAAAGGGTGAAATTTTTTTCCCACTGAATAAAAAATCGTTAATTTAGCTCTTCATCATCAATATCATGTAACATTCGGAAATATGGAAATTCAATATTTAGCAATTTAAAGGATCTTTTTTGTTGATAATCGCATACAGTTGTTTTTTAAAAGTGTTTTAATTTTAACTTTTCACAATGCTTTTTTCGCAATTCAAGTCGCATATCCACAAATTCTCAAAAAATTTAGGGTGAGATAGAAATTCTATTATTTGGCACTATAGGATATTTCAACACTCGGGACTTGGAAAGTTTTTCTCTTCAGTGTCGAACGAAATTTTCAAGTACGACGTCTAAAAAGTGCACATTTCTATTACTACCAAAAAATATTGTTTTGCCATTTTTTATATTATCTTTTCACAAATCCTTGCCGATAATATCACATTAAGAAAAGAACTAACGACATTAGACGGAGAAAAAAATTACTTCCTTGTCTTTTCGACCGCAAATGGATTTTGCAATGATTAAAAATATCAACCTAGTCGGTAAAAATGTATCTATAGGAATGTTTTTTAAATATAACTATCATAAAATTAAGAAATTGCAGATACGGAAAAGGGAAAACATTGTCGTTGACACGCGATGGGTTATCATACATTTTTAACCGGAAACTCAATGCCGTTTCATAGCGATTGACAGAGAGAAAAAGGGGCGGAAGGGGGAAAAAGTCATTCAGGACATTCTCGAGTGAATTTTTAAAATCTGAACATTGATTTTACAATGATTAAAAAGGACTAGTCGTGAAGAAGTTTTTCAAACAAATTGTCTCTGTACCTCCAAATATATCCACGTTCCTTTTTTTAAAAACTCACAAAATTAAGGAAATCCAAATACAAAAAAGGGAAACATTGTCGTTGACACGCGATGGGTTATCGTACATTTTTAACCGGAAACTTAATGCCGTTTCATTGAGATTGACAGAGAGAAAAAGGGACAGAAGGGGGAAGAAGCGGGGGGACCGCCGGTGGCTCGTTTCTGCGAGAACGAGCGTCACCCCAGAGGGTCAGGGTCTCCTTTGTCGAGGCTCTGAAACGCCCCGGGGCCGGCGTTGCCCCGGCAGCTGGCTTCAGGGACGGTTTTTCAAAGTTAGCTGAGCTGCCAGAGCTCCCAACGCTAACGACGAGTCTCTATCACCGTCTCCCTTTCTCTTTCGTCGGCCGTACGGCTATAAGGCTATGGTGAGGCTTCGTTTCCTCTCGGATGCCAGCCGAACGCTTCGCTTGCCAGTATACCTACTATAATGGTATATAGGGGCCGGGAATCCCGCTGGGGGATTATTTTCCCTGCAGACCCGTGGCTCCTGGCTCTTTTCGCTCCCTACTTCTCCACCCGACGTCCTCGATCTCTTTCATGGCTCTTCTCGTGCTGCCACTACTGCTTCTGGCACATCTCTCGCACAGCCAAGCACAACTTTTCTGCTTACCACGCGCGCTATGCCTCTTTTCACTATCCTCTTTTACTGCCTCTGAAATATGAATTATCGAGCTTTACCACTAGCAATGAATATTTTTAACATATCATCATCAAAGTAATTATTTGCGTAATAATAATATTAAACTAAAGTAGAGAAAACTCACAACAACAAAATTCCCAACGATCCGGAGTAGAATTTTTGTGGAAAGAAAGTTGTAATTTTTTTTGCTTACAACGCGAGCTTACGCCTTTTATACTTATATACATTATCAAGCTTTACGACTGATAATTAATATTTTAACATATCATCAAAGTTATAATTTGTTATAGGTCGTGGCCTTTTGTTTATTGAACGAAAGTGGAGAAAATTTAATACAAAAGCTCCAAAAGATCTGGAGTAGAATTTTTGTGGAAAGTGCAAGAAATATAGTTCGGACGAATATCGAGCATTTAGATGCTCAACTATAAATTCACCGTAAGACAATCGACAGAAATCCAGTCATGCTCAACAGCTTTGCTTACAACGTGAGTTGCCTCTCCACTCTATCCTCTTATACTGCCTTTGAAATATGAAGTGTCGACATTTATCACTTGCAATTAATGTATTTAACATATTATTATCAAAGCAACAATTCGCTAGGATTCGTAGCGTTTTGTTTATTAATCGAAAGAGAAGAGAGTCGACAACGGAAAATTCTCTAGAAGAATTTTAGTAGATTTTTCGTGGAAAGTGTGAAAAAGAAATTCGAAACAGCATTCTTTCAGAGGAATATACAGCATTTACCTGTTAAACAGTAAATCTGCCATCAACACAATCTCACTAAGGTCAGAATTTCCATCGTAATTTTAAAAAAATTTGCGACTATATAAATCTCCAAAAACCTTGTATTTTAATTTTACACAGAAACAACAAAAAAATACAAATCCTTCGGAATGTCTCAACTAGGGATGTGCGGGTTCTCGAAAATTTTGGGTTTTCGATGCTCGGGTCGGGTTCCAGTTTTCTCGATCGGGTTCGAGTAACCCGCAAATGTCGAGAAAACTCGTAAATTTCAAGAACACCCGAAAACTTTGAGAATACCCGAACCTTTCGAGAAAACCCGAAGATCTCGAGAAAGCCCGAAAATCTTGAGAAAGCCTGAAAATCTCGAGAAAACCTAAAAATCTCGAGAAAATCCGAGAAAGTTTTTTTGCGGGCACGGTATATTAAATTTTCATTAATATACGAAAACGTTGCAAAATTACAATTATTATATTGAAAACTCATCATGTATGAGTATTTATTATACCGTATATTAATTTTACGACAACTTTTTTTGTATATTAATTGTTATTTGCATATTGAATCTAATATATGCGCATTTGCGAGAAAATTCAATAGTTTATATTCGTTTTCAAACGTATTTCTCGAGGGTTCTCCAGATTTTCGCGTTTACTGGAAGTTTTCGCATTTACTCGAGGTTTTCGGGTTTTCTTGGGATTTTCGGTTTTTTTCTTCAAAATTTTCGGGTTTTTTTAGATTGGCGGGTTTTCTCAAAAGGTTCGGGTTTTCTCGAAATTTACGGGTTTTTTCGACATTTCCGGGTTTTCTCGAATTTTACGGGTTTTCTCGAAATTTGCGGGTTTTCTCGCCATTTCCGGGTTACTCGAACCCGACTTCAACCCGATCGAGAAACCTCGAACCCGAGATTTCGAGAACCCGCAAACTCCTAGTCTCAACTTTGTTACTCTACTGTAGAAGTACCGTATGTGGCCATCAACTCGATCCATTTGTGGCCATACCTATTGCATGTAAATGACAGTCCTGGCCACAAATGGTGTAAGCGGCATTGAACATAATTTATCAAGCAATAAGGCATTCTAAGCATTGAATATTCAATGTTAAGTTTGCTTCTATTATTGTAGGATAAATTCATTTAGTAATTTCTATAGATTAATGTAATAATGAATTGATCCATACATTTTTAATGTGCCCACTAATGGTACAGTGGTCACAAATGATACGTCTACCCTATTTGGCGACCTAAAATCTAGAGAACTTAATTGAGACATTTATTTCGATTAAACGTCAATAATATACAGTCTTGTAGTAAAACAGGCAGTTATTAAATCCTACGCTTACTTAATAAGCCAAGTATTTCGCAGATATTATGTATAACAAATCAAGGTTGGTAGAAGAAAGTTAACTCTCATTATACGGGGATCCTGCTTCAGAAGGTACAATGTATCGATTTTTTATCAATTGCCTAAACCGATAGATACCCTATTTAAGAACATATTCACAACATTACAGATTCCAACTATTTTCGAAGATACAAAGCTGAACGCAAAGAACCATCGAGCAGTTGTGCGCGCCAGGCTCGTTCCTTTATGTTTACTCTGAATTTCTCACTCGAATTAAGTTGACTCTCTTAATTGAGATATTAATCTGGCTTACATATCGTCGATGGAAGACTGGTAAAATTATCAATAATTAAGTAATACATTTACTTAACAAGCCAAATACTTGCCAGAAATTATGCCTAATAAATCGAGGCTGATAGGAGGAAACTCGACTCTGATTGTGACGAGAATTACAGTGTTCCAACATAGCAGGGAGAATTGCTACTGGCGAAGAGCTGCCGGTGAATTATAGAGGCTCGCGCCAGAAGCAGCATAGCAGCAGCAGCAGCAGCAGCAGCATCGTCAAGCCAGGCAAAGCCTCCGCTCGGATCGATATGACCAGCGTGCGACCGCGTTTGCTGAATCGATGGGGCATCATGCATTATCGATATACCATCCTCGTTGTCGTTCACAGTATCAACATATATAAACCACAACGAGTTGTGTCTTCCATGCAGCTGAACTCTCTGCACGCTCGAGCAATTTTTCCCTCTTCTTTCATAATTTTTTTTCACTTCATACAGGAACTGAAAGCTACTACAGGCTGAGTGACCGAAGCGTTGCCGTTGACTTTAACCACAAGCAAATGCTGCGGAAGATTGTTAAAAATTTATATGAAATTTCCAATTGTTTTTTTCTACTCAATTTTATCGAAGAACATTTTTTTTCTTTTTTGTATTTGAAAAATAAAACAGGGAGAATATTTACGAAGCACTCGTCTTTCTCACGTCTCGTTGCTGAGAGACTACAGCTGCCTGACAGGTGCTTTAAATAACTCGTCCGCTGACCGTACACCCGCTTTCGTTTGTACCTACGCAGACGATAACTCAGTTCTCGGTGCAGGTGCACCTATGTTCTCTCTCCTACGTGCGGACTGTCTTCTTTCGTACCGCTACGAATTATCGATTCATATTGCGATTCTATGTTTCGTTCATTGAACCCGTTGTCTGTAATACGCAATGTCAAATATAGTCGTTATGTTTACTGTGAAAGAATTGTTTATTGCAATTTAAATAGCTTGAAAATAAACCATATAGAGTAGATGTGGTATTTGTGATCACTGTGGCCACACAAAAATGTATAGATCAATTCATCATTACTTTTATCTATAGAAATTACTAAATGAGTTTATTCTACAATAATCAGGACTAATTTTACATTGAATGTTCAATGCTTAAAATGCCTTATAGTTTAATTAATTATGTTCAAAGCCGTTTACACCATTTGTGGCCAGCACCGTCATTCACATATGCAATAGGTATGGCTACAAATGGATCAAGTTGATGGCCACAAACGGTACATCTACCCTAAAGGCTACGATTCTCGAATGAATAAACACTTCTGAAATAACATGGAAAAAATACTCCTTTTTTTTCTTCATTAGTAGTTCAGTAGTATTACTTAATTTTATTTGATGTACTTTTAAACAGAAGCTACAATTTAAATCAATTGTATTAAAGATTGAATGATAAATTATTTCAGAAGCATTATAACATGTGCTGCTCGTTTGCAAGTAAAACAATCCTATTGAATAATAAGAGAAAATACATTGGCAATTATTTAGTTGTGCGAGTGACTAGCAAATAGGCACAGCTTGAGCTTGTAAAAGTCATTTTTGAAATATTTACGATTTCCAAGACTGAGGGAATTTAAAACTGAGAGGTCAATTCAGTCATTTCATTGAAAACCTCTCGAATATATTCTATTGAAAAGTATGTAGCTCATTATTTTCTATATTTTACTCCGTAAAGCACTCTGCATTTTGTTGCGATGTTTCGAACGATCTTTTCAGTAGATGCATTATCTCTTTCCACTTGTATAACTTCGAATTACAGTATAACGAATAAAAAATAATTACAGAAAAAAATGTATCAATTGTTATCTATAATCTACATATGGAACTATACATTAAAATCAACAGAGTTATAACCGAATATACATTCTCTATTTCCATTGAATTTCACCGTTTAATTAGATTGTATGTATTTTCGAACAAAAGCTATTTAAATTAATGATATTACGTTCAGCTTTATTCCAACAATGCATATTTACAGAAAAAAATCAATATTTGCTGCTACAATTAGCAAAAACAAAGCAATCCCTTAACAAGCATCAGTAACATTCCCATTGCATCCCGTTCTATATTTTCATGGATATCCGTATGAATATCCAAGTGTATGCTCACGTATATGCGCGAAAGGCCAGCGATCTCTTCTCCACCCTTTTTTTTGTCAGTGCGACATTGGCCATTTAAAAAAAAGTGACATCAACAAGTAAAAGCCAAATCCATTGATTGCATAAATCGAAGACTACCGCAACGTATCCCAAGTAAAACCAACTCATAAATAGCTTATCTCTCGTCGCACGTGGTCCCACATCTACTGCTGAGGCTGAGCTACACATCGACGAAAATATTGGGAGGAAAAAGGGAGTGTTTTCGGCCTCGATGGCAAGCGGAGAGACGGAGACTGTGGCATTAAACGGTAGCGCAGAATGTATCGGGATCTGAAACGAGACGATAAAGCAAAGCGAGACACAAACACAATAGAACGAAGCGCGCGAGCGCTGCAAGATGCGTGAGCCTTCGAACAATCCTTTGACGGTGTGAGTAAACGTAGTAGGAACGCGTAAACGTATCGTCGTCAAACATACACTTGGCTAATACCTTCACCGCCCGCTCGCGTTCGACCTGCTCTTTATACAATATATATATATATGCCTACATATATATACACATATCCATCTATATATATACATACATTTATATGCGAATACACACAACGACAGGATAAACATGTGACTATGCACAGAGAGGATAGCTTTGGTATACGACGGCGTTAACACATACTTACCATTGACCGGGATATCGTCTGTCCCGGGATGAATGAACCGTTACGTCACGCACTTGCACTCTCAGTTTTCCCCTCTTTCGTCTTCTCAGAGACTGCTACGAGCACAACCCATCGCCACACGCACACATACATGCACATATTATATATATATATATAGAATATATATATCTATATATATTCAATGTGTCTCTGTCTTTTTCTCTTTCATTCTCTGCTCTTACTCCGCCGTTCTCTGAGCAATTTCTCTCCTCGTCTCTCTACTACGTTTCCTCACCCCACGATGCCTCCTTCATTCGGAACGTGCCCGTATTATGTCATACTACGACCGTAGTATACCTCAACGCCTTCCTTCTTGCTTACATCGATTAGAGGCAGGCTCGGGGGGCTCGACAAGCCATTCCTCTGAAGAACCTACCACGAGAACGCACTTCTTCCGTCTACATGTGTATACGCTGAGTGTTGCTTACGTGTACCACATATTTTTCAATAGTAGTCATCGTATCAACACACGAGCACTCTCAGACTTAGACGGCCTGTAGACTAGGCAGATAAGCTCGTTTGCTCTTGGCAAGGTCGAACGATTATTATCGAATATGCAATTCGTTACCGCGACTTTCTTCCATCAACATCGAGACATTTTGTACTGTACTATCTGGTTAACGTGTATTTTTGTTTTATAAATTGTAACGAAATTTTGAAGTTCGTAACTGCTTATTCGTTGATTCCTGTGTTTTTCGTTAGTTGAACGTGTTATCAGGGGTCTTTTGAATAAAATTTATCGGTTTTTATAGAAAGCCGGAACGATGATCTTGTTTTGTTAAAATTGAGTAAGTTTGGTTTCAGCGATCTGGTTATCGTGTATTTTTACTTACAAATTGAAACGAAATTTAAGAAATTTAACATGCTTCTTTATAAATTTCTGTAATTTTCTTTATAATTGATTACACATATTATTCAACTTACTTTCTTTGAAATTTAGGCAGTTTATGTGGTTCGATTTATGCACATTCATTTGTTGAAAAATTATGAAATTTATGGGTTATTAAACGTGTTTTTGTAAGCAAATAGTCTGTGAACGTCATAGGACATTTTTCAATAACTACCAAATATGCAATTTAAAACGATGGCGTTATTCTTTTATTATACTTGGGTCATTTTGAGCGTTGCATTTGGTTTGTTGTATCTACAGAATTGGAACAAAGTTTTTGAATGACCGGTTGCATTAAGAAAATATTATTTTATGAGTTTTAGGAGCAATAAATAGTGATACTGCCCCATTGTGTGTATCAAGGAAAAGGACTCTTTTCTGCGGAGCTTCGGGAAAATAATATTGTTCCGTTAGAGACGAAAACTTGGGAACGAATCAGCACTTCTTTCAACGATTACCGGAGTTTACAAAATCAAAACGAATTTTATTAGTAATCGCAGTATTTTCAAATGCTTTCGTTATTTGATTGCGAAGGGAAGTTTTATCCACTTTTTATGAATTTTTTCTTCTCTTATTCAAAATTATCTAATTTTATAAGCCGGAGTCTGATTACCGCGTATTTTTATTTACAAAATTATAACAAAGTGTCTTAATACTCAAGAGCAGTATTTAAAATCCCTTCCTTACTTGTTTAAGGATTGATTACCAATTTTGATGTTGAAAATGAGCAAATAGGGGATTTGTTCCATCTAGAAAGCCTTTTCATTCCGCGGAAATAGTGCTATTTTGTTCTACGTGAATATTCTGAAAAAAAAAAATTAGGGCTTTTGTTTCATTGAAAATCCATGAACAAAGTGTCTTTTCTTTCTGTATTTATAAAAAGAAAATTGTCATAATACGTATGTACATCGAATCGAATAAAGTTGAGGCGTCGGGACGAAGAAGTTTAGTAGTTTTAGGCTCAACGAAACGCTTCGTTCACTTACCCGGACGAGAACTCGGATAAAAATGGCAGTTTTTCTCGCAATCGGTCATCCGTCGAGTATGGGTTCGCGAGGCTCTCTGCCAGGAGGATCCTTCAGGTTGGGATAGAGCTTCGCCTTCGGACCATCACTGTTGAGTCTACCGTGGAATTCGGGCTTTTTCTCCTTCGGCGCGCTTCGCTGCAGCCAGATATCCAGCAGGCTCTTGGCTGAGAGAAGTGGCTGAGCTTTTTGCAACTGTTTGGTCAACGATACTGGCGGACAGGCCGGCGGCGACATCGGCGAATCTGTCGTCGCTCTTATTACACTCGCGCGAGTTGTTCCGTCCTCTTTTCCGAGTCTAAAAACACAAAGTCGTATTTCACTTGAAAACAAATGTATTTCAAAAGCGTTGATAATATTTCTCTAACGGCCAAAATTCTTTAACGTTAATGAGAGTAAGTTTCCTTGAATGTTTAACAATTTACTGCATGCAGTAAAAAATGCGATAAAAAATTATGATGAAAATAATTACTGGCTTAGTATTTAGGTGTAATTCAGTATTTTTTTCGTATAATAATGATAATTTGCGATATATTTCTACTATAATTTCACTGCCCTTTAAATTACTGCAGCACTTTCGGATCATCCCCGAAAATCAAGGACTTTTTCATTAAAAAAAAAATTGAATTTGCAGTAATCTCAAAAAAATTACTTTTAACTTTTAAGCGTCATTCAGCATTTCTCTTATCGAATTATAATTTAGGATACATCCGTACTCGAATTCTACTGTTCGTCCAATTCTTTCACTTTTTTAAATCGGTGTAAAATGAGTTAATTTTTTAAAGATTATCGAAAAGATGTTTTTCTCTACTGCTTTAAAAAAACACAATAGCAGTAGTCCAATCTAGTGTAAGTAACGGTTCATTGTGTTCATTGGAACATACTTCATTGACTCAGCACCCAGATGTTTTTAAGTATCAATTCTACAAAAGTTACAACCAATCAAATGCCTGATGTCATATTAGGATAAACAAGTAATTCTAACTTTCCAACGACTAACAATATAAAACGTTTCACTGGTAAATTGATGAAGCATATTCTATTTATTTATTGGCATGTTTTCTTCTGTATATCTCATTCAGGGGTTTACATAGCACCTCTTCTTTTCCCCCGTTTCTACATAGAAATCGCAGCCACTCATCCTAATGCATTACTGTATCGCATTTGCACGAGGGCTCAGGAAAATTGCGCAAAAACTGGCCAATACAGGCGGCTTAATTTTCATTGACTTTGTTGTCTTCCGAGTATAAACAAGCCTGCAAAGTAGAAACTTGCAAATTGCTTCCTCATTATTTTTTGCTTCATACAAAGCTTCCATTATGAGGACGCCAAAATTGATCAACATATTTCCTCATAAAAGTAGCTTTGTAGAAAGCAAAAAATAATGAGGAAGCAATTTGCAAGGTTTTTTTAACGTGACTACGAATGTAATTCATATAATAGAACATGCCGCTGCCAATCCTTGAAAACAGTTAATAAAACAGTAGAAAAATTCAAGAAACGCTTTACAAAAATGGTGTACTGATTTTGGTAGTGTGAAGGGCTCGAGCTTCCTTAATAATTCATCGAGTAAATTAATAATTACCCGTCCAATTCTCGCAGCGCCTGATCCAGTTCCACTTTTTCTTTGTCGTCTTTATTCCTAATCAGTCGAACCTCTAGAAGACAATTGAGAACCTCAGCGTGAACAGCAGAATTGTTGGCGTGAGCTTTTAGAAATGTTTCCAGCTCTTCCCAAAGCAACCGATAGTGTTCTTCGCGACGTACGCCGCCTTTTCCACCACGTCCGCCACCGAGACTTGGCAGAGCCAAGGCTTCGTGTTTAGACTCCAAATGCAGGAGTCCGAATATTAACTGCTTGCATTTAACGACCTCATCCTTCGTGAGCTCCTCTTTAACCATCAATTCTGGCAAAGGATCGATTATCTGCCGGAGATTGAACATAAGAGTACTCGATATCGTTATCGGCCAATATCTGGTGTGCCGCTCCAATCGGGAACGCATTTTCGCTGCTGGACCCTCAGCGTCCTCGCTTGGGCGTTTTAACGGCACCAAAACGTTGCTGTGCATTAATGTTCCAAAATCCTGCATACAAAAAATACAGCAGTTCAATTAAAGCGACAATTCCAAAACCCTAAAGAGCGAAGTTCTACAAAGAAAGCATAACAACCAGAACTGTAAGTTCCTCTTATTTTATGGGATGAAAATGTGTGATAGTATATCGCGCTTCAACGTTTTCAAACTATTATTTCATAATAAGCTAAAGTGCTTATAAGGGATTCAAGCTGTTGATTAAATGTTGTACATTTTTTCGGATGTTTCTTCAAAACGTTATTAAAATTTTTTTTCTAGCAGTTACCAAATCTTAATCTTTAGAAACATAGAAATTAAGGGTTATTGTCGAAAAATATAATGATTATTCAGCCAATTATATGATGAATATTTATCGGTTAAGGTGAAAGAAGTTCACAATTATGACGAGTTGATCCACTGTTTTTTTTCTTCGAAGAGGGATAAGTCAAGACAATATATTTTTTTAATTCCTTTTAGAGTTTGGAAAATAAAATGAAAAATCATCGACCAAATCCGAGGGTTCGATGGTCAGACTCAGTTTGAATTGGTGCCGATTGCAATATACAAGTCTTAAGTATTCTAAGGTCAAGTTTAAGTCAATCTATCATTAATAAAGCTTGAGGACTAATAAGAACGTTTTTGCTTCATATCATATAAAATACGAAAAATTGTAAAAACTTAAAATTCTACTTACAGTAATTCGGTAATCAGTGACTCGGCCTCCGCAACCTTCACTTATTGAAGGTGGATCCTCGAGGACGCTTCTCGCGGTTGAAAGAGTATGAATAAATATTTCGCCGCCATGCGAAGCCAATAAATGCGAGATTGCTTTGCCGCCGCTCTTTCGAGCCATTTCCAGCATGACTGATCTGCCGTTTAGCAGAAAATTAATGAGACAAGAGGAAGGCCTGCTATTAACGTCAACTGGCGTAATTCTATGCATTGCCGTGCAATTTTGCATTTCCGAGGCGCTGCAACCTCGCGGAGTGCACCACTTAAGTGTAACCGTTTCGTACTCAGAACCTTCCTCGAATCTTCTGAAAGTTTTTATGAGCGTCGAGTCCTGAGGATTACCACTGAGAATTGCGGAATGTGCTGTCGATGAGTGGAATATTTCGACGTCATAGTTTGCCGATGAACTGGCGTTCTGTTCCTCTTTCATTGGAATTCCTGTTACTGTCGTACTCGCGAGATCGTAATGGGACAAAATTAAATGAGAGAGCTTAGAGTGCAAAGTGTTGGCTTTCATCGAGTGGACTTCCATTGTCAGTAAAGGCGATATCTATGAATCAAAAATTTTCATTCGTTTATTCCTTCACCGATTTATCGTAGAGGATATACTTTTTTTTACAGATAGAAGTTTTATTAGAAATCATATTTATATTAAAAAATTTAACAATTTGTGAATAGTTCATTCAGATCAAATAATTATTTTATGTTACAAAGGTAGAGAAAAATAATCCACATTTGTACGTAGTCTTTGTTTCTTTGTTAAAAATAGGAATACTGAAAGTCAGGACCATTCAAAATTTCTATTAAGACTGACAACTCAAATTGCAGCAAAGTTTTAGCAATGTTCGATTTAAAGACATGTAAAACAGATTCACAGAATCAATTAGCATACACGCGTTACGCTTATTTCGTATGTATAGAAATTCTATAAATATAAAATTACCTCTTGAGCACTTCGACTGGTGACTTGAGATTCAATGTTTATTGGAAAAATATTTAAAATCACTAGATGACAGTGATGAATGGGCATCAAGCTAGAACAGAGAAACAATTGCAAGTCAACTTCGTTTTCAGAGTACATCAAACAATGTACTACGTGGCATTTGCGAATCTGAAATTGCTCTAAGAACGTGACATATTCACTGCAAAATTTTTGTTATGAAAATAAAGATACTTTCGTCGTAAAATTATACGCATAAACCGGTACATTAATCCTTTTCTCACCAAACCTACGTCCGTTAGATAGCAAAAACCTTACTCTAGTTTTTTTATAGGTTCCAAACGATTCTGAACAAAACAAATTTGTTTGTATTCAGAAGGGGTTATCGCCATAAAAAAAATTTGTTTACAGTTTTTGTTATTGAAATTGCTATGCCACATCACCTTAAATATGTTAGTTCAAAGAACCTACTTATCGGATGATAAAGCAATCTTGTTTTGCTGTGTCAACTGACTCAGGAATATATTTTCCAAGCTCTTCATGTTGATGTTGTCTCGTGCACTGGTTATGCAAATCACTCTGCCTCTGTTAAGTATTTTAGATGCATTTTCCGTCATAGATGTTCTCTTTTCATGCTGAATTTCCGAGCACTCTGTGAGAGCCTCTATAGCCACTCGCAGACCATGAATCACAGAAAAATCAACTCCTGGCTGATGGGTTCTTGAAGGGATTCCTATTATTGCCATTCCATTCATAATCTAAAAGCAGAAAAATTCTTTAAACTTTTAAAACATGATTGTTACATTTTTATTCAACGGGTGCTTGTCATCATTTACAATAATTCAATTAGCAGTACTAATGATGATAATATTTTAATGCATGGCATCTTTGAGTGTTATTCAGTGTTTATTTCATTAAATTATAAGCTTACAATACATTGCTATTACGATTCCACTGTTTGTAAAATCTTCTCCAAATTTTTAGATCGCAATGAAAATTGACAGGAAAAATACCTAATGTTTTAAAAACATTTCTACAATTCTGACATTTCAATTTACTGTTTTGAACAGTTGTTTGTATACAATAATTTTTTACAGCCTCGCATTTTTCAGATGCTATGGATTTATATGGTTTGTATATTTATTAACTTACATGGGCTAAGTTTTGTTGAAGAGGACTCCATGTATTCAATATGTGAGCTGCATGATCGCTCACAACAAAACGAACCTATAATTTATTAAACAGGTAAGTAGCAATTCTTTGTAATTAAAATACATAAAGAAAGATAACGAATGTACCAATTTTCCCATGGGGAAAAGATCCCAGACAATGCGACAGTATTCCATTGAGGATTCTACACTCGTTGTCCATAATGATTTGCATATAGGAGCCAGAGGAATATGATTTTGGCCGCGACTTTTTAGACACTCGAATTCTAATGGGCTTTCCGTCGAGATACCGAAATACGGTGTATGGTCAAGCACAAAAACGGTTTTGTGGTTTCCTGGATACATATTTCATAGCATCATAACCGGCGACAGGTTTTGTTGACTCGCATTTCTTTTAGGTTATGTTGTGTTGTTGACGCCTCTACAGGTTAGATTTCCAACGATGGTCACACGAAATTCACGCACAATTTAATTTATAAAACAATCATCACACGAAATCGTCAAAATTTCGATATGCATACATCTCTGCAAATGATATTCTTATCAAATTTTCACTCTTAAAAGAATTGCGAAGCATGTATTATGGTCACGGTATGAAATGTACTGTGCAAATATGGCGCGTAGCACTGAATTCAAAATAACCCATGTCTCATTTTCGTCAACAAATGGATGTCCATGTAGGATAATACGAAACGTCATCGAAAAGTGGTCTAAATGGGGTTTGGTAGTTAGTCATTATTATCTTTAGTGTTAGATAACTCCTTAAAAACTGCGGCCTTAAATTCTTTATTGCGCCATTTTCTTATGATCTCACACACAATTAATTAAAAATAACATCAATTAGTCGAAATACATCTTTCGACTAATAGATGAATAAAAACCTTCCGGATGTTTTCATAAAAGATCCTACAAATTTCGATACCTATATCATCGCTAATTATATTTTTAATCAAACTATCAGAGAGAATGTCATGACTCTCTGAGAATAAATCCACTGTTCGAATTTCGCGCGTACAATTAAAGTCGAAATCACGTGACTCATATTTCCGTAACCAAAAGTTCAATTTTTAGTATTACCTTATGTTTCATGGCATCACAATTCTGTATTCAAACGAATACACTTTCTCAATCCAAATACTATTGCAAAAAGGCTTCTAAATGTAAAACATATATTTTCCCACTTATAATAGTTGTTGCATTGACTCGCGAGGTCGAAGTACTCGCCAACTCGTATGGCCGACTTCCTTTCCACATTGGAAGTCTCCTAAGTGGCATTGTACAACGTAAGCTTACACCTTTTTTCTTAAAATATTAATAACTTCGATGAAATTAAAACAATAAGATCTTGTTTAACTGAATTCGAATAACTAACTTAAAAGAATAAAATATTGATTTTTATCATCGAAGCATATTTTCAACGTTTTAACGTAAACAAAGTTGAGGAATCCACGCACGTGGCCCGACGAGCGTGGAGTCGTCACGCCGAAATTAAATCTCAACATTTTTTTACGGCATCGAAAATTCACCAAAACCTTCATGCTTTTCTAGGTTGATTCGTAATTCAACCACAACGTTAAGATGTCGGGAGGATTAGATGTATTGGCCCTCAAGGAGGATGATGTTACCAAGATGTTGGCTGCCTGCACGCATCTCGGCAGCGAAAACGTAAATTACCAAATGGAGCAATACGTTTATAAGCGCCGTGTCGATGGTAAGAAGAAAAAATGTTTTTTTGTAACAATATTTCTCTTAAGCGTATGTGGTTCAGTCGTGGTAGTCGGTAACAAATCGCCTTTCCTATTTTCTCCGCAACGATTGATCTGACTAGCGAAAGCAAATTAGGTTTTCATTCTTTTGTCTATTCAGTATGAAAACCTAATTTGCTTTTGGTCGAAGCGTCTACCTTGGAGAAAATAGGTGAAGCGATTTGTTACCAGCAGAGCAATTAATGTGTCTGTACCACAGCCCCTTAATGTGCCCCGTTACATGCTTTTGATGTTCTTTCCCGCTCTTTTGTAACGGCAATGGAGTTGTCTTATTCGTAATCATGATAACTCACATCACCTTATTGCGATGTCTTATACAGTTTTGTTCTCACATTCCACTGCAATCGTCAATGGTGTCTATTGACTGGGACTCATAGAAATTAGGTGTGCATCGCACATCTTTGTGGGATATACTACATGTCTCGGTTTTTCTCTGATAACTGACCTCTCTTAAAACAGACATGGCACATTGAAAGTTGAAATATTGAAAACTGATGCCATCTTTCCAGCATTCTGATTGCTTTTCGAAGGTTCGACGTTAAGTCAACTTCAGACAGTTTCAATTGCCGCAGCATCACATGCAGCGTGGCTTTTGAATCGTTGTTTTTTTAAATCTGTGAAATACACATTTGTCTTCCAAAAACAGATTGTCTATTCTTTCTTTTATTTGTCTTTGTAAACTAAAAGACATGGCACATTGAAAAGCGGTTATATCAAAACACTGAAGTAGAAATAGATTTATGTAAATTCATGAAGCGCAAAAACATTCAAATATCATGTTTAGCCATAAGAAGAGACAAATGAGAGGAAAAGAGTAAGAGCGAAACATCCATGTTGTTGTTAGTCAGTGTAAAGAAAATAAGAAAAAATTTCCAAGATTTCTTTTATCCTTGCTTCCTTTAATAAAAAAATTATTCATGTTTGCTTTTTTTTTTTGAAGAAGAAGAAGTAAGCTGAATTTTTTCAAAGAATATGCAATATACAGATCTCTCCTGGTTAATTTTTCTAATGAAAAAATTACACATGTACCCTTTTTTGAAGGTGAGAAAGCTGGATTTTCCCGAAGAATTAATTTCGCTTGTGGATGATTTTTTAGATTTAGAAAAAACCATGAATGTTTGCTTCTCTGAGGAAGAGCTGAATTTTCCTGGAGAATTATTGTAACTCATGGTTGATTTTTGTAATCCACGTCTTTGCTTTTTTTTAAGGACACAGCTAAATTTTTCAAAAGAATTATTTTCTCTAATATTTTCGTAATAAAAAAAACTATATATGTTTGACTCTTTTGTTGGAGAGATCAATTGAAGTGGAGAACAGTTTAGAGTATTTGTTATTAACCAAGTAGTATGACATGATCTCAATGGTCCCAATTATTCCCTTGTAACAATACATTTTATTGATAGGTGCTGGCGTTAACGTTATCAATCTCCGTCGCACCTGGGAAAAGCTCCTCTTGGCTGCCCGTGCTATTGTAGCCATCGAACACCCCAGCGAAGTGTTCGTCATCAGTTGCAGACCTCATGGACAAAGGGCTGTACTTAAATTCGCAGCCCACACTGGTGCTACTCCTATTGCTGGACGTTTCACTCCTGGAGCGTTCACCAATCAGATCCAAGTAAGAATTAATATGTTGAAAATTACTAATAATAAAATGGTAATTATATGATAATATGGTGGCCATAGCTCGTTATATTAAAAAATAATCTACTAGAAATAAATGAAAACCATGTGTTATGAATTTCAATATATTTATGTTGAAAAATGCAATTCTAGCAATTCAATTCTGTTTAATCTGTTGCTTCTGAAATTTTCAAACATTTCTTCGATCTTCTGCATGTTCTTGTACATGTTAGGAAATGTAGTTTTCCTTGCACATGAATATTTGTAATTGCCTTAAAAATATTGTGTTTTACAAGCTAAATACTCTTTAACCTTTTGAAAGCTTAAATTTTTGTTAAGAGAATAAAAGATAAATCGAAGAAACATCTGTTTTTTCTTGCATACTTCCATTATATTTAAAAAAACGGAATTTTTAACTGAAGAAAAGTGTTATCTTTGCAAAAGGCTGCAGATTTTGCAAATTCAATATTAAAAAGAAAGATGGTGTTTCCTGTTTGCAGAAAACAATTTTTTTCTATGGCCACTACCAATAAATACTAAATATTGTATACAATGATGATAAATTACATCCCGAATCAATATGTGTTGATTTTTATGGCTTAATCTTTGCTGAAATTCGATGAAAATTGTAAAATTTTGTACGAGTTTGTATTGTACACAATCTGTAATTTTTAAATAATTTTTTTTAAGGCTGCTTTCCGTGAACCCCGTCTGTTGATCGTGACCGATCCAGCCTCCGATCATCAGCCAATCACCGAAGCCAGCTATGTCAACATTCCGGTCATTGCTTTCTGCAACACCGACTCGCCTCTGCGTTTCGTCGACATTGCAATCCCATGCAACACCAAGAGTCTTCACAGCATCGGTCTCATGTGGTGGCTCCTCGCTCGTGAGGTTCTCCGCCTTCGTGGAACGATCGCACGTGAAACTAAATGGGACGTTGTCGTCGATCTCTTCTTCTACAGAGATCCGGAAGAGGTACGTCTCATACTCTTTCCTCATTGCTTTTTACATTTAAATAAACTAATTTGAGAATGTTTTCCATCAATTGCAAATAAAATGAACTATTATTCACTGTATTCCTCCTTGAAAAAAGAAAATTTCCTCCATATAATATATAATTACGGAAAATCTTATATTTTGAAATGGATCTTGAATGCATGTCTACAAAATTGATAAAAAAATGTATTCGTCTATGAAAGATCCGATTTTTTTCCCCATAAAAATAATATTTAAAAAAATTAGATAATTCAATTTTTACGATTGAAATTTTACCGTGATGATACCCTTATGTCCAGAATATAAAAAACTGTTGGTACATATGGCTTAATCTTTTCTGAAAAAATCTTGATTCCCTTAAAATGACGAACAAATCTTCAGACATGAGAATTATATTTTTGAAATTTCTGATTTCCAGGCTGAGAAGGAGGAACAGGCGGCTAAAGAAATCGCACCACCGCCAAAGGAATTCGTCAGTGCTGCTGAACCTGCACCAACTGTCGAACCCACGTGGGCAACCGAAGTCGAAGCCGGAGTCGCAGCCCCGGAAAAATGGGCCGAGGACCCGACCATACAAATCAATGTTGTACCTCAGGCCGCCGGTAATCCTCTTGTCGCCCCTGCGTTCGCTGCCCCCGGTGAATGGGCTGCTCAGGTTCAGGAGGAATGGTCAGCTACTCCTGCTGCACCCGCTGCTCAAAGCTGGGGTGGCCCAACCAGCGACAAGTGGACGTAACTTCGTTCTCCTTGAGACTATCGCGACCACACTTTGTACATCGATTGTAATAAAGTGAGCTGAAAAACCCATCCGAACGACTGACTTTTTTATTATCCCTCGTACGAATTTAACGGACAGCGATTTAATATAATATTATGACGGTATTGAAGCAGTTGACTGAAGAAGTTTTGATTGTCGTGACAAAATTCTGTCATGAGTTTTAAGCCTTGCGCATCAGACTTTCTCAACTTTGCGAGTAACTTTTTTATAGATAATAGTTGAAACCATTCTGAGTGTGATTGCAATTTTTAAGCTAGATTGTCGATTAAACCGCGAAGGCAATTAATGAATAGAAGAGAATTTAATGAAAAATGAGTTTTGGCCCAAACAACCTTTAGTACAAACTTGGGACTCAAAATCTGAGCCATTACCAAAGCCTGTGAAGATAAGCCGCAGTGATTGTAAACTAAGCTACAGATAGTTTCTGATATTTCGGGGAAGAAATTATGGGGGAAGCGGACATTATCCACATCAAAACTTAAATAAACATAACTTCTTGCTGAGGCTATCACGAAAACAATGTGTACATCGATTGTTATAGAGTCAGTCAAAAAAGCAATTACAATTATTATTATTTTTTTAATTCTTTAAAAAAACGTAACAAAGAATGACTTATAGAATCACAGTATCGGAGGAGTTGAATGAAGAAGTCTTGATTATCAGGGAGAAATTCTACCGTGGACTTTAAATCTGTATATGCATGTGTAGTTTGGATTTCCCCAGTTCGAAAGTATCTCCAGCATCACAATCTTAACTGGTGTATCTTCAAACTTTTCTTCCTGAAAGAAAGTTACGATTAAAAACCTTTCAAAAGTTGATTTTGTATAGAAAGCTTACTATGATTTGGAATGTCTGCGATGGTGGACCGTATTGATTGTAAATGAAGCTACCGATAGTAACTGATCCTTCGGGGAACACGGCCTAAGAAGAGGAGCATTTTAAACATTTCAAAAAGTGATATACAAACATTTTTTAAAATTATACAAGTTTAGAGATAGTTTTTTTGTTGTCGTTCCTCAAGTACGCCAATTGGCTTTTACTATTCCCTCCCCTTTATTCCTCATTGTATTTTTCGAAACCTCTCTAAAGTGTTGTCCACAACCACTTGAGATATTTTGGAGATATTTTTCACATAAGAATGTCGGTAAGTCCATAAGTTGTCCATAACTTTGAAAAATGTTTACAGCCAAATATTTTCATCAGAGAAAGAAAAAAACCTCGGATTATTCCTCGAACTTACCGAAACTCTAAAATCTCTAGGTGCCGAGTCGATCTTCCCGGTCAACGAGGCAGTCACTGGAATATGTTCGAGAGTTATTTGCTCGATGATAGCTGCGTACGCTAATTCGATCTTTACGTTTCCTCTCTCTCCGCGAAAGGCCCAACACTCACCGGCTTGAGTCCATGGCTGAATTACTTTGCGAGGTGTAAATTGATTAGGTCGACAAAGAGATATTCCGAACAATACCAGTTGACTGTGTTGTGGCTCATAGTATGATTCAGTATTTGGAGTGTCTAACACGGAGCCTCCTGCAGCTTCCGAAGCAAAATCGGCCAAATCTTCCTCTACGAAGTTTAAACGTACAATTATCTGCTATTGTTACTCGCTCTTTTTTCACGTGTAAATGTGAAAATTAGGTTGTTTCACTAAATTATGAAAATTTTAACAAAAAATAGCGCAACAAAGAAATGGTAAATACATTTTTCTCTCCGGCTTTCAAATATTACTAAATCCTGACAAAAAAAAACAGCTCTGGCGATAAATGTTAAGGATGCACGAACGGTACAGTCCTGTCTAATGTGCTTTCACATCTTCAAGGCCCAAACGTAGAATGTTATTTGAATAAACGTAGAATAGTCCTTATACAAGTCGAGCACCCCTTAAAGTTTATCGTCAGAACTGTTGTTTTCTTAGAACCAGCGGTAAAATTGAGAGATAATACTTGAGGGTAGGAGACAAAGTTATGATTTTAATTTCTGTTCATAGAATTATTTTTGTTTAACTTTCATCAAATTAGTAAAACGTCCTAGTGGACATTTTAGATTAAAGTGTTACCTTTACAGCGGTCTCGCGTGTTAAATGTTCGTAATTTTGAATTCTGCAAATACGGATTCGCTTGTCAACTTATAATTTCATTCACCGATTCGTTTGGACGAATTAATAAAAATGCTTTGGTTTTTTACCATTTTTCGGAGCGCGAACTCAAGGCTGATTGCCTTGCTTCTGAGTAGATTTATTTCACGCTCGAATTCGGGATTATGCTTGTGACTCGATTCATCGGTTATTCCTATGAAATCGCCTTTCTTCGGGTAAATCGTTTCGCTTCTATATTTACCGGAAGATCCTGTTATCTCCAGTTTAAATTGTGACAGCGCTAGGATTGATATCAAACCTGTAAAAAAGATTTTTTTCTCTTCTAATTCCCGAGACAATATTAGAGTCCTTCAACAGATTGTACATCCGGTATTTTTTTAAGTCGTTCGAAGTTTGGGGGAATTGAGGATATTTTAGCAAAATTTAAAACATATATGTAGAAAGTATGTAAGAGTCAAGTATTTTAAAGTATTTTTGTGCTAGAGAATTTTATGCTGCATTTTAGTTAAGCTAATGTTTACCCGGCGACAGTATGAAAGTTTCAATCTATTCTGGGCTGAATAAAATACTATTTGCCAATTTTTTCATGTTTTAAAAAACCCTAACATAATTGGTGTCTCGCATTCATAGGAGAGGAGGTCTTTATGCTAGAACTGAGTCCTTTCTGAGCCTATAAACTACTCGTTTGTGCCAATAGCATTTTCAGAAGCATCAAATAAATATGCTAAATAACGTGTATTAGGGATTACAAAATTTTACCTCGTTTGACGGCGTGTATCTGCGAATAGTAAGAATAGATTTAGCAAATTGATTGATAATCACCTGCTCCAAGACTCATTAAAATCAATACTTCCATCATGGATTTAAATAGAGTCGTAAATTTCCTAGCAAATGGTCTCATATTGAGCAACATCCAAAGGTCGAGGTTCATAAGACCGATCAAAATCGTTCGCATTTCTGAAAGACGAGTAAAATTTTTTTTTGACTCATTCTAAAAACGCTCACGAAAATTTAACATTTGTTGCTCTCTCATAGAGGAAGTTGTTTTCGAACAAAAATGTTTCCAAGGTCTTCATCGCAACATACTTATACAAAATACAAAGGATAACCTTGCATATTGCTTCGTTTTTATGGTTTTTCACTTTTTACAAGCCTCTGTCTATGAGCAATCGGTTCATTGATTTTTGCTTCCTCATAGAGGAAGACTCGTAAAGACATTAAATTAATAATCGTTGACATCAATTTTTTAAATTTCATGTATTTAAATTTTATCGTCGCAAATTTTGAACTACCGAACTAGAAATTATTCTACACTTGCAATTACAAGTCCATTGCCCTTGGTGTGGCATTTAGGTAGAAATTACATAGCGGTTTGATAACTATGGTATTGTTTTTATTTTACTTTTTACTTCCTTATAGAGGAGGGCTTTTTTTTCACGGAGCATTGTTTTTTTAAGATTTGTCTGTCAGAACACTAAGAAATGTCTGGAACGTCGAGAAAAGTAGTTTAAAAAAATGTTCCCGAAGTATGCATGTATGTTTGTGTGCGTGTGTGTGTATGTAAAGGCCAAAGTTTCATATCACTGTAACTTGTGAACTATTTGACCGAATTTTTATAAAAATTTTGAAATGCAAAAAAAAAGTATGTAAACGCCCTAGTTCGAACGAGTTTATAGCTTCCGCCCTAGAACTCCGTAATAAAATTAAACTAAGTCATGTGACCTTTGGTATTGAATTTGGGCCAAATCGATTGAGCGGTTCGGTTTTTATTTAGAAACTTTCGAAAAATTTCATTTTGCTCTTATTCAGGTAAAATTTGATCAAACTGACTGAAATTTTCCACAGGAAAAAATACATTCGGCCCTGCCACTTACAAATTTGAAGATGATCGGTAAAGAGGTCCGGATTTTACGTGATTTTGATTTTTTGCGCCAAATTAAAGTTCAAGTAAAATATATCAGATATGAAATATATATTGGCGACTCAAATTCTATAAATTTGAAATTTTCTTTCTGTATATAAAATAAGGATGAAAAGTAGATCCTTGCACATTGCTTCGTAAATAATTTTCACTTTTCGAAAAGCTTCCCCTATGAGGAACCACCAATGAAGTAAATCGATTTCCCCCATAAGGACGACTTTGCGAACGATAATAATGAATGAGAAAGCAATGTGCAAAGTTCAACTTTGCATCCTTTTTTTAAATCTGCTGCTGTTGATTTTACTTCTAATAATTCGAGACCGGCATAAATCATCTAACTGAAACTGAGCATAGAATTAGAGGGCATAATATCCGATCATTGTAATGAATTTTCTTCAAATATCAATTGTGGTAAATAAAACAGAATTTATTTGTGGTAAATGAAAAGAATGCTTGTACTTAATTTAATACCACTTTAGATTCCAGTGAATGTTATTAAAACCAGGGAAAATAATGGCGGCGGAACCACTGAAGTTTTACGTGATTTATCTTTGTACAAACATTCAAAAGTGAACATGTACACTTGAATGAATTTACAATTAACGTTGGTTGTTATTAAGTTAATCCGGAACTAAAAATCGGTGTCAAATACTGCATAATTGTTTTCCAGACATAAACCTTCCACACTGACAAAATTGCAGAATTATAAGCTAAAATTGAGTCCCCACAGCTTTTTTCATAGCTATGAGAATCTAGAAAGTAATGTGCAAGGTTTTCTCGTTAGCGTATATCTCTTTAAGCTCCACAAGTTGCGATTAAGAAGCAAATACGCACCAACTTTTTTGTTGTTGTCCCCGAATTCTGAAGGTCGTATGTCTGTTTCCGCTATCGCAAGAACGCACAGTTCGTAAATCAGTTACAAAGCACATGAAAAATATTAAAAACGTTCAATTGAACATGAAGACAAAATCCCGCGCTGCGATTGGTCGTGAGCTTGGAATTATCAGCCAATGGAGTTTATCTGCGCAAAAGCGTTCTGCAAATCCTGCGTGTAACGTTACCTTACGTCAAAACCGTATGATCTTATCCTTCGTATATTATTCCTCGATTTTCCACACCCCACTAATATTTTGTGACATTTGTGACATTTGTTTCGTACTCACGTAGTCATCAAAATGTCATGCACCACGTGTCAATCGAAATTCACGTTTTTTACACGAGAGGTAAGTAATGCTCTTTTTCAAGATTCGAGGTTATACCGAGTGAGCTGTCAAAATGTAGATTCAGCAAAAGTTTTTTTTTTGTTTTTTGTTTTCATTCAGAATGGATGTCCAAATTGTGGCTTTTCTCACTGCAGCAAGTGCTTGAAGTATAAATGCAATCTGCCGAGTGGACAAGCTAAGAAAGTGTGCGGTCCTTGTTACAACAAACTTACCATGTCGGTCCAAGGCTCATCCGGAGAATCCTCAGCCTCTGAACTGCCGTCGCCTCAGGGAGAGCATCCGATCGCTCCAATGGATATAATTAACAAGTAAGGATTCAAATTAATTTTACTTTGCTCAGCCTGATAATGAGTATTTTACCCATGTATTGTGCGCATTTAAATCTCAGAAAAACTCTTTTGTATCTTGTGTGATTGTGGTGCACTTTTGACTCATACTGGCAACTTGCACTTGTCAGAAAAGTTCTAATAATAATTGCCTATTGAGCGTATGGAGCAACTTTAAAAAGATTGCATATTGCAATATTTATTATTTTTGTCAAGATTAATGCAAACGTTTCATCCGATAATTATTTTAGATCAACATTTGTCAATTGTGATTGGTTCATTAATTTATTTAATCAATTAACCAACTACAGTTGATTTTTCAAAAAGTCACATTTGTGGAATTTAAATTGGGTTTCTTATTTCACAAACTTTAAATCAAGTTTTCACTATGCCGACTTGAGATGCGATTTGAAAATTTCCATAATAGTGGAGGTTTTCGGTGGTTGTTTATGATGAAAAATGAATGATAACAGTATGTGATTACTGCCTATAATATACATGCAATACATTAGTATACATTGACATTAGGAATTGTCAATATAAATAAACATTGGCAGGAAATTACATAGAATTATTATTGGATATTTTTTTTTTGCTATCTCATATTGCTAGGTTCCAAATATTTTCCCTCAATTAGCCAAACTTTGAAGAACACAAATACAAATTACAAGTTATCAAAAAAATTGGGTAGCATCCAATTTTTAAGAATTACAATTACAGAAAAAGAATATAAATTACAGTTTTGACATTTTTTCTTGCATCTACAATATATTTAACGAAGAAAGAAGAAAATGCGAAATTTACAGGAATATTAATCCCCGATTGAAAATTGAACATGGTAGAAAAAAAAATTACATAACATATGGCTAAAAATCATTGTCTAATGAATTTTTTTAAAGCCTCTCATTATTCATTGATTCGCTTTTGCAGAAGAAAATAATGCTCTAACAAAACATTTATGAAAACCATGTATTCTGAATTGTTGTTGATTTTTTTTGTTCTGTTTCCATGCCAATCATCAAAAGTCTCTTAACAATTTTGATTATCAACACAGAACAGACTGTGGTCTGAAAAATGGTTTATGTAGCATATTAGTCATTCAACATCCTATCCCTCCATTAAATATAAGAAACAATTAAGACTTGGAGTGAATTCTTAAACCCTGATAAACATAAGTGACAAACACTGGTTTGAATATGAAGCACTTTATTAGAATGGAAGCGCTGGAAAATCCTGTGAAGCCTCCAATCGTAATATACAAGCGCAGAGCTTTGGATAATCTCAAAGTAGGCTTAGAGCCTGCTGATCAAGAGATACTGGAACGATTGAAAAAACTTAAGGACGAGGATAAGCAACCGCCGCCGCCGAGCATTGACGAAATTAGACGCAGATTGGCAATATTAAAGGACCAGGATCCGGATGCAAGTCAGCAGTCTGTAAATGTAGGAAATTTGTGAATTTTTATAAACTTTTAAAATTCCATTTATTCAGTACTTTGCTAAGATCTGATGAAAATTCACTATGTTCAGATTCACCAAACAGACACGAGAACCGATCAACAGAAGGAAGATGATTTGATAAGAGAATATCTAGAGAACTTGGAATTGTCATCTGGTAGTGATCCAGCGAAGGAAGTGGAAGCGCGACTCAATTCTTTGAAAGGTTTTGATCCAACCAAACAATATTCAGAAACACCGGCCGAGGACGAGGATGAGGAATCGGTGACCAAAAAACTTATCAAAAGAGCTTTGGAAGAAGCTGCTTTAGAGGCAAAGTATGAAGCCGAGGAGCTGGAGCCACCAGAAGAGATGGAAGTTGAGGTCAGTTCTATTTCAGAGAAAAATAAAACGGTCACTTATAAAGAACCGAAAGTTCTTATCTTTTTTTTGAAAACGAGGCAATAACTGTGTATTCCAGGTCAAAACTTATTAACAGCTAGAAATTAATCAGCACTAGAAAATTTTATTTTCTTAGTTATTTAGTAGTTAATTCAGCCAATTCAATTGATTTGACTAAGAACGGTGAACCGATATTCTATTATGGTATTTGACAAAAATTGATCGCATTATTGATTTTATAATTAGTATTAGTAATCGTTTAGATGAATGATTAGAAACGTTATCAAATTGCTTAACTTTATGGAATTTCTTTTGAAACTGTCATATATTTACCGCGTAAAAAATAAATTGAGGTGTGTTAATTTTTTCCTCAGAATTTCGCGAGAAATTTTATTGAAAATGAATTTTCTCTGTAATCATAGCAAAGTTTAAAGTACGTAAGTTTCTGTTATAATATATCGATTGTGTAAAGAATTTTCATATATATTCTGATCTCATTAACCAATGGATGCTCAATGGGAAGAAGTTAGAGCCAAGTTGCTGGTATTTATTTGTTCATTCGCTGATCTCTTTAAACAAATTTTTTTAATCCCTGAACGAAGAGTTTCATATCTCTATAACATAAAAAATTCGCAGACAAGCTACAGGAAATTTATGGGTTTGTAACCTTCTCTACCGTCAAACAATCGATCCAAAAATTAAAAAAAAATTGCCTGATTATACAAAACATGAAATTTTCTTATTTTTACTTAAAAAAAATACATTCATCCCAGAATATTACGTCTTATGTAAAATGCAGCAATTTTTCGAAATTTTTAGCTGATCGGTTATCTCAAGAAAGTGTGAAAAACACATGAATCCCCTGCTCATAGATGCTTTTGCCATGAAGCAAAATATATTTGTTCAGGGTTCAAAACAATCGATTTTTAAATGACATCAGCAGATAAACAAATTAGACTTCTATAAGTAAATATCCGTAATTTGGGACTCTATCTTCCGTTCAAAACTTGGTAACACATAGAACAGCATTATAAATTTACGACGAAATAATTATATAATCCAGGCAAGACGTCAGAGTTCGGACGATGAGTCGACGTGCTGCATGTGCGAGCAAACCGCAGGTTTGGTTCAATGCACCGGTTGCACGGGTGACCTTTACTGCGAGGTGTGTTTCGAAGACAACCACGACGACTTTGAGATGGGAAAGCACAAAACGGTTCCACACAAACGTGCGCGAACCGCGACGCCGGACTGACGGGATTGAGCGCAAAAGAAATAGCAGCAATTATGAGCCTATTACCTTCGCATTACTAATATATTCGACTGCACAGGCTTGTTAATGTACACAGAAGCACTTAAGACTTTATTCAACAAATATGATTGATGTAAAACACTTTAGAGCATTGCCAATATATTTTTTACTCGTTAATCGCCGATGTTATTTTGTTACCGATGTTTTACGCCTACAAGTAATAATATATAAGAATTATATTTATCGTGATTCACTTTTTACTCTCTGCGTTTTTGTGCCCCGATTACACACCCCTTGGAAAGCCTCGCGTCTCTGGGGAAATCCAAAGACGCGTCGTCAACGTCGCGACGCAAAAACATCTACACCCCCTCGCCCGTTCGTCCAACAGACAGCAGTCGGCATCGTATTTATAGACTTCTCGTTATACAGAACCGTGCCAACTCTTAGTTACCTCTCAAACTTTCAAACTACTTCTATTTTCTTGGGCAAAAGAATCTCGATGGGCTTTATTTTGCTGCGGTGAAACGTCGCTGAAAATTACACGCTTTTTGGTATTAAAGAAGCGTGCAATTAACCCTTTTATCGCCAATTCTCTATATTGGATGCTTATTCGTTTTTTAAGACAGTTTTTTTCAACAATTCTGAGCCGAAAATTCTTGAAAAATTTGGCAAGCTGCAAAAGTGCATTAGTTTTGTTAAAGACAAACGCGTTTCGACGTGAAGACTAATGTTGCATATTTTGTAAATATGATTTTTACTAGATTTTGGTTTGGAAATATGCCAGATATTCAATTTAATAAAAATCCATTTTTATTCACTTTTATGGAAAGGAGCTTGATCGTTGATAGATTAAGGAGATCGAGCCAAGTCACAACTAATTGTTTAACTGCCGATGTAGTGTATTTTCTATGTCGGAGCAATAGATATTTTTCAAAATCATTTTCAATTTTTATTTAGAAATTTCGAAAACAATTGACCAACTGTGGAACTGCAATAGGAATATATCGCGCATTTCATTTATAGATTACAAAACCACATTTTCCTCGAAAAAAGAAGTGCTTTTTCCAAAATGCACATTTTTAAACTAAATCGGTTATATTCATTTTTTTATCTCAGTTTCGTTTGGTATGATATAAAATATACATACCTATCAGTTTTGCGATAATACGAAATTAGTTCCGCTTCGTATTAATTCGTCAATTGGTGAAATTGGTGATAGCATTACCCTCGAAATAAGAACAAAAATCCTCAGTATTCTTTTAAATTTTTCTCAATCTTAAATCAAATACAGAATGACATGCTGACATAAGCGTATTCATTTTTCGGGGAACACAATCATTTGGAAATAATAATTTTACTAGTTTTTCGATAAAACTGTGCAGTGTAACGACGAAAAAAAAACTGGTGACCAACAATAGCCAGATAATATTGGCATGTGATAAAAAACTTTTTGTTTCGCAGGTCACGATTTCATACTTTTTCATACACCAGCTAAGTAAAGCAAATATTCACCAATGAATATCTCTGATTCAGACTCTCTTCCTTTACTTAAATAGAAAATTATTTTATCTTTAGGAGATGCGCGTATAATTACTGCGGCAATTGGTGTAGCAAATTTCGAATCTCGGGCGGAATATGCGCCAGAACTGTTATGAATTATGTAATTTGTTCGTCGTTAAGTTGCCTCGGAAAAGTAATGAGGTTTCCTTGTAATTCAATCGTGGAAATTCAGCATGATTTGGCAAAGACGATTGGGATTTTCGGAGCGTAATAATCCACAGTCGAGGTACGGTGCCAATGGCCGAATTTTCCGGACACTTATTCCTGGATCGCGTATCCTAGAATCGTGTGCTCAGATGTCATTTTTTCTATCTTAGTTATGCATTTAGCTGTTTTATACAAAGATATGAGGTTCCATTGCAGCTGGCAAGAGAGCCGCGCACTCGACTCTTTACGTTGCCAGCCAAACGCGTACAAAGCAACAACTACAAAGGCTAGACACATCCCTCGGCGCGTCGTCTAGATGCGGAAGTGAAGAAAAAGAGCCAGAAAAGCCGCCCCAGATGCTTGAATTCCGCTAAAAGCCTTGGGTGAAAGGACCGACAATCTCTAGTGTAAACATTACCGTTCGTGAAGCTACGAATAGAAGCCTCTACTCCCTGTAAATTCCTTCCCATTCGCTGTATACTGGCTGCGTATTTCTTCCGCCTTCCAAAGACTTTTTTCTTCTTTTCTTAATCTTAGTCGAAAGGTAAGGGAAATTGCAGTAGAAAAAATGGACTTCTCGAGCCTCTATATTGGTTATTACAACCTGGCAAAAAAAAAACGAATATTGAAATAAGGATTTCAGGGATATATTTTTTTCCTAGATTTAAAAAAAAACCCGCAATGTTCGAGGTAATGCATTTTAGAAAAAAGCGGTTATTTTGTACTCTTTTATGAATAGTAAATCACTTCTAAAATAGTAATAACTGTTGTGATTATTTTTCAAATAGCATGTTTATTCCTCGTCTAGTCATTGCATTAACAATTGAAGGGTTTTTATTAACACAGATGAGGAACATTTATTCCGTCGTCCTCATTTAACTTCAGTTTTTTGTTGTTGTTGTATTGAATTATTGAAAATTGTTTCGTTTGCGAGGCTATGAATAGCAGATTCTACTTCCCGTAAATTCGTTCCCATTTGCTAAATACTGACCGTGTGTTTCCACCGTTTTCAATGTATGTTTTTATCTTCTTATGGACGAATGAAAAGGCAAGATACAGAAAAATTGTTTCAATACACTTATCCACAATTTTTCATCGGTTAATTCAAACTTACAAAAGAGATACAAATACTTAAATGGCGTTTTAGAGAATGCACATTTTTGTACATAATCAATCTCGAAAGTGCGAATTGAAAAAAAAACTACAGTAATTAATGTTTCACTAAACGAATAGCATTACGATTTTTCAATTAGTAGTCGTATTCTTTCTTTAGATCTCGTAACAATAATTAAGAAGTTTTTTTAACCACAAATTGATTTCTTCATTTATCTACTCTCGATAATCATTTTGTTTCTAAAACTATGGCAGTTTCTGGTCTCCGAATTCTTTGTCCATTTGCCACGGTCTGGTTCCATGTTTCTCCTGGATTTTTTTTTGCTTATATTAAGGGAAAAGGAAATTGCGATAGAAAAAAAACGCTTGAATAGACTTATCGAGCCTCTATATTGGTTATTACAACCATGCAAAAGAGAAATTAATATTTGAACAAGGATTTAGGGGATGGATTTTTTTTTCTACACAACCAACCCCGAAAGTACGCATTAAAAAAAACATATTTACAGCAACGTAATTTAGAGTTGCAGTGTATAATACTATACATATGTAACGTGACACTCATACAAAATAAATTAACAAAAATAATAAAACAAGAATCATAATTATTATTTAAATTTTACATTTTGCAGTATTACACGTTTTTGTTGTTTTTTTTTTCATCTTCATCATCGGGCTAGCTTAATAATGGTGATAAAACTCAGGGAGGTTGCAGAGTCCGATGACTTTGAACTTGAGGAAAAAAAAAAAAAAAAAAAAGTTCCACGATGAGAGCACAAAAAAGTTCTTTTGCGAAAAATCTTTCATTCGCTCAACATTCGACTTGTAAAATTTTGCTAGAGTGCTAATATACAGAAAATAATTAGCGCGAAATGTATCCTCAGTCAAGTTAACAATACCAGATAATTCACCGACCAGGATTCAGGATTTTGGTATAAAATTCGCGCCGAACTCTCGAGAAACAAAAAAAAATGCAATACGTCCGTAAAAATCGACGAAAAAAAAAAAAAAACTTAGAAAAAACCATTAACGACCTACGAACGCGCATTATCATTCCTCAAATAGCACTCTTACTTTCTTCTCAAGGCATCGTAATAATAATTAAGGGGTTTCGCTAACACAGATCGATGACGAAAGCTACGCGGATTTTTCGAGTATCATTCTCGAGGAAGATTTATCCGAATGCCTAGATCGCAGTCCTTTCTTATCTTTAGTTCTTTTTAAATAATTTTTTTGAATTATCGTTAAAGATCATAACGGCGATATTCATCAAATAGATTTTATATTTTACTTCGTGGCGTCATTTTGATGTGTTTCCGGTGCCGGAAGTGGAATCGCATCGTCGCAAACCGGTGTTTGTTGCTGCGGTGGTTGTTTCTTTGTTTTTTTAACTTTCTTCGCGACCTTCGGTGATTTGGCCTGATTTTCCACTTCCATATTCGTCGTATCTTCATTCTGAGGCGCTGCAGTCGTTGTTTGTTCCGGAACTTGTGTCTGTTCGGTCTGCGGAGTGGCCCGAATTTCAATAGAACCTACGGAGGCAACCTTTTCAACGGAACCTACAGAGGCGACCTTTTCAACAGAACCTACAGAGGCGACTTTTTCAACAGGAACACTTTCCACAGGCGTTTGTGCGGTAATTTCCAGACTAGCTGCACTCTGTTCTTCGCCGAGCGTCTGCTGATTTTCCTGAAGTTGTGGCAATTCAACATTTTCATTTTCTGGCACCGCTGACTCTTTGGTAGGCGAGGAAGGTCCCGGAGGCAGAGGAATAGCTTGTTGCTCATTTGTCGTCTGTTCTTCGCTTTGAACATTGGCCTCGTTATTATCCACAGCTCCAGAGTCTTCTGCATTCGTAACTTCAGCTGTTGTATCTTGTTCCATCGCTTGCTGCTGCTGCTGCTGTATTTGTTCAGGAAGCGGAGCTTTCGACTCCAGCAAACTGATGGAATTTTGTATACTCCTAATAGCATCTTTTCTCGCCTGCCTAACATTTTCCTTGCCCTCAGTTTCAATATCGTCAAGCTTAATCAATTCTCTAGTGAGCATTTCGTCGAGATACATGTATTGTTTGTCTTTTCTCGACGTGCCGTTCCAGAGATTCACTTGTTCGGTTAGTGCGTCTACTTCTTTCTGAACCTCCGCTACTTTCTCCAAAGGATCTTTCGGCTGGGTTTGTTTTCTCGGCTCGGCAGAAGCTTCTTGCGGCTGAGGAGGCTGAGGTTGAGGCTGTTGATGTTGATTGTGAGCCTGTTGAGCGTAGGAAGGATGTTCCTGTTGATGCTGTCGTCTGCTTTCAGTTTGTGGCTGCCGGAAGTGGCTCTGCTGTGGCGGGCTTTGCGGGGGAAACTGTTGAGACCTTCGAGCTCCAGGCATTTGCTGAAAAGGCGCTTGTGGCGAATAAAATTCCTCTTCAAAATTCGGAAGCCAGTCTCTCGCCCTTCCGTAATGTTGATTGAAGTGTGAAGGTCGGTGGAATTGAGGAGGCGATTGAAACTGCGGTGGCTGTTGAAATTGAGGAGGTACTTGAGTTTGAGGTTTAGCGTACGTCCACGTGGAAGGTTCGTGGTCCACCTGATCCACGTTCTTTGGAATAACAGGCTCGTCACGACCTTCAACGAAAATCGGTATGTGCCTGACGTTGCTTTGCTGCTGTGGCGCAGGTTTTTGTGGCTGTTGGGCTTGTGGTTTTGTCTTTTCGCCGAGTGGCTGTTGCTGCACAAATTGCGGTGTTATATCAACTCTGGAGACGAATCTTTGATTGGGATTCTGTGATTGCTGAGAAGGATCTTGTGTATTTGGAAGCTCGTCCTGCTGACGATTTTCTGGAGGTGCTGACATGGAACGCTGACCACGATTTGCCTTCTCTGGGTTCTCCATGTTGTGACGATGCTGACCAATGTCCATTGTGTTTCTCAAGCCGTATTGAGGAATGGGATTTCGACGAGTGTTTTGAGATTCTTCTTGCTGTTGATTTTTACTCGAAATGTTTGACGCTCGCTGCCTTGGAACTGAAGGCTCTCCGTGAGAGCTCACGCCGCTTGATCCACTCGCTGCACTTCTTCCGCTACTTCCACTCGCCTGACTACGAGTGTCGTCGTCCGGATGACCTTGGTGAGATGAACTGCCACTTCCTCGACGACGGTTCCTCAAACTGCCCGTGTGAAATGCCGGAATATCGCCCCACGGGGGCCCTAATAGATGATCCGCAAATTCGGGATGTCTCGAGGCCAAATCGTCCAAATGTGACCTTATGTCGCTGCTGCGACGACCGAAACCTTCAACGTCGTCGAATGGAAAACCCTGCAACAAGCAAATGGAAATGATGGACTTGAGTATGATTTTTTTGTTTAGCTCAAAGGGATTCTAGTCGAGGGAGACATTTTACTATAGATCATGGACGAGGAAGAGGGAGAATTTCTTTGTCGTTCTGAAAAATAGCTGATTGAATGTTGGTACACTTTGCCGACGCCGTTCGGGACGAAAGTTGCAGTTTTCGCGGTCGCGGTGGCTAAACCCGGTGAGCCAATCGCGGCACAGCCGCTTACCACTTCTGCGCTTTCGAATTTTCTTCGGTCAGTCGGTAAATCAAGTTCACGATTGGTGAGTGATATGAACGCGAAATGTACGGCAGCGCTAGCAATTACAGCTTGCGGTGTTAGAGTGTATCATGGTTTTCATTATTTCTGAGTAACTTATTAGCAATAATCTATTAGAGACAAAATTCAAAGCTTTTTCTCAAAATTGCTTTCTCAACTGGTGCCTATAACATCTATTTATATTTTTATATTTTGGAAATTTTACAGTACTTTAAGGTTGGAAGAGTGGCGCAAAAATTGAAAGCTAATTTTTGTATGTAATCACGCTGGTAATTTTGTTATCGATATTTTTTATTTATTTTGATAGCCTGTCTGAGCTTTTGTTCTTTTCGTAGACTTCTGAACAATAAGATTTTATTAAAACGGACGTTCAGCGGGCGTATCACAAAATTTTGCAATCAATGTAATATGTACTAGTGCAGAAAAGCCCCTCATTCTGAAAGATCCTATGGATCATTTCTTGACCGTGTAAAATTCAAGACCAATTTAAACAAAAACGTAGAGAACAAAATTTAAAAAATGCTTTTTTAAAATTTTTCTCTGGTTTTCATTATGCTTCCGAAGTTTGTATTAAATTAAAATGCATCCCCAAATTTTGCATGGCTAAAACTTGTTCCATGACCGGTGCAAGTTTTTACCCTGCAGTTTTTACTGAATGTATTCACAAAAATAGTAATAAAAATAAAGCTTCTGAAGTAAAATTGTCACTTAATGGAGATTTCGTTTTCAATGTAACTAATTTATTATATGTACCACTGTATTACTTCTGACTCGCATAGCGCTTGCGATCACACACAGAAAAAGCAGCAGCCGCAATATTGATTGAGTTTCACGATTTGTCGGGGTCCGTTTTTTTTTTTTTTTTGTTTCTTTATATGTACCACTGTGTTACTTCTTTCTCGCACGGAGTTAAAAATTCTACTGACACAGAAAAAGCAGAAGGAGAAGGAGGAACAGTGGCAGTGATCAACATACCGAAGAGCTACGTCGCGGTTATTCGTATACGCGAGTGGGCGAACTTACGCCCGATTCGCGTCACGGCCTCACATCCTTTTTCTCCCTCTCACGCGTCAAGTGCGAACGAGCTAACGATATTGCACGCTTCTTCTCAGATACTTTTTCACTCTTCTACGTCACGAAAACTCATCTCTCTATAGATACCCAATAATGCCGGTAGCGCTTGATCAAAACTTATTCTTTTATGCGACCATTCAAACCGCTTTTCGATCAATTCACGGCAAAATATTATTTTTTTATCGTGAATTAGATTCTATAATGTACAGTTTGTAAATTTTTGTTAAAATCTTAATTTTTTAATGCCGGTAGCGCTTGATCAAAACTTATTCTTTTATGCGACCATTCAAACTACTTTTCGATCAATTCACGGCAAAATATTATTTTTTCATCGTGAATTAGATTTTATAATGTAGTTTGTTAAAATGTAAATTTTTTAATGCCACAAAAACACTTTTCTTGACAGAGAAAATATAACGAATGGACAGTTTACAGAGTTACTATTTTAAGATATTTCGTTGATTTATTTTTATGTATTGGTAGTTAAATATTCAAACACTGTATTAAATATGCAAGTTAACATTTAAGTGGATAGAAGTTTCGGAACTCAACGTTGAGACTAAAATCTTTAAAAATCAACGTTGTTTAGGATTTTAAGAACACTGATGTTAGGGTAACGGTTATTGATAATTTAGTTTCAGAAAAGTAATTTAATAAATCCGACTTTTCGGCTGTAAAACAATTTTTATTATGATGATTTTGAAATTCTCGGGAGACAGAATATTTCGGGATTGTTATTATGAAACGTGTCATAGAACAACCCCGCAAATACTTCTTTGTATATATAGGACTTCGTCCTATCCCTACAAATAATATGCAATTTAACTATGAAAACATTAAATATTCACAATTTTTTAATCTCTACGTAAATTAAAGGCAATATATATATTTAAAACCATTAAGACACATGAAAAAAAGCATTCATTCCGAAAAATCGAAGAAGTTGTTTCGTGAAGAAAAAGGTTAGTTTCCTGTTAAATTTTATGAGGATTATTTTTCGTTAATCCATGAATAAATTCTTGGCATAATTATTATTCAAAATGAATGTTCTCAATATCTACAAAAATGTTGATTGTCTTGTCCCAATGAAGATTTCGTAGTAAAAGCAAGAAAACGTTGGGGAAATTAATAAAAATGTATTGCCCATACGTTTTCTTCATAGTTTGAATTTTGAAGCCTTTTCTCTTAAAAAATATTTCAATATCAGTGTAGGATAATTAGAACAATAATTACTATCAAAATAATCAATCAAAACTATTTACAAATCTCATTTAAAAAATATTGAGATTGTGATGTACTTCGATTGCTTGTCTAAGCCAAATTCTGTAGCCCCGATTAGGAATAGATGTGACCGTCTAGAATTAATACCGCGAAGGTCACAAAAGCCAGAGCGTGAATCAACCACGTGTGCGTGACTTGTCGCTGCAGCAACAGCGTCTGGCTTGCAGAGCATTTAATATTCCCGTCTTGCATCGCAGAGAATTTTTTTTTTCTTCCCATTCTCGTGGGTTTTCAACGCGAGTATATTTTCTAGAGGGAAGATAATCGTCTAGTGGATGGAAGTTACTCGCCTCGAGTGTCGAATGTCTTACACGCCTACAGAATAAATTCCTCGATATCCGGAGCGTTCTTCGTACTCTGCTTCGTATAATAATATGTTCATTTTATTTTTCATTACCATCAAGGCTATTCCAGCGATCGTTCACTATTGCTCCGAATAAGTCAGCTGTACGTAATTATTCACTTCTAATTTCCTTAACAAAGGCCTTTGCCATTTTACACTTTTTTTTCCTCGCTATACAGAAACAAAAATACTGAAATTAATAACAAATTTTATCGAATTTCTCCTGTCAAATATTTCTTTATTATAAAGATATTAATTACTCGAATTAATTTAATTTGATCGAAATAACATTGATTTGAAACGAACAAACTTTAATTTTATTTTGATGTATTACTCAGGCAAATTGTTTTATTCAAACAAAAAAAATAAAAATGAAAATAAAATTGTTAACAGCTAATTTTCCGTCATCTAAATGGTGTCTTCCGTTAATGAAATTGAATTAAAAAGGAAACAAAATGATCTGTTCACTTATTATCATTTACGAATTAATAAATCAAATCATATTCTCATTACTTACAATTTTTATATCGAGCTAGTATGTTAATGAAATAGGAAATGAGCTATTGGGACAATGTTTTTTCTCTGTACACAAGTGGCCAATACTCGATGGAATTTAACGCAGGTGTGAAACAAACAATGAAAAGGCTCGTTCGCATTAGCGAACGAGGAACTCGTGAACTCGTTCGTTGGAAGTCACGAGCCATATTTCCGTGAGGCATGCGCGCGCTTATAGGCATACATATAAGTAAGTATATAAAACTCTCAGCATCGCGCATCGCCAAATAAGTAGATACCACACGACTGCGGATATTTAAAAAAAAATACACCGTATAACCCATATAAACATGAAAATAGAATGAAGAAAAATGTATCACAGCGTTTGGTATTTGATTTGAGAATGAACTTGATCGATTCTCGGTTCACAGCTGGCACGTATTCGTCATCACTCTCGACACACTTTCTTCCTTTAAATGTATACGATAAATTTTGCATGCATTTTTTCCTTCCGTGAATGATAATAACTACTAGAACTTTTTTTTCCTGTAGCATTTGTATAATCGATGAGACAAGTTTAAAAAAAGTGATAATGCGTTTATTTAATGCTTGTTTATTAATTGAAAATATGCACTAGAATTATATTCGCAATGATAAGTCGCTAACAGAGGAAAAGTGGAAGGAAGAAGTTATTGTATAGCTGATAGCTTCGTTCTTCTTATTTCAATACAATAATTTGGGAAATAATTGATATAGAACAATTCATCAGCAATGCAACATATGCTTTGGTCAAAAGATAAATGACTTTGCAAGTGAAAATTGAAAGAAAGTTTAATTTTTTCCTGTTTGCTTCAGACTCATAAAAATAAAAAAATTAAATTCATCAAGAGAAGAGAGGTGAACTTTAAATAATTGTAAGCAAAATTATCTAAGAATTTCAGAATCTTTTTATAAAAGCTGCCGTGAATAATTATACGATGATAACTACTAAGAAGGTCACGAGTGTACAACACTAAGTAATGATTTCGTATAACAAGCTTCAAATTAAGTGAACGTCGTTTGATTGGAAATCGTAATGAAGGAATGCATAATTGTGTATGACGTGTACGTTACAATGATTATTAAAAAATTCCCAGACGGCTGAAACGACATTCCTCTCAGAACCTCATTTTTGCTATCACGAAAAATTTCTTCGAATTTCTAGATTACAGCAAAAAAAAAATTAAATTTCCAAGATAACGATCATTTGTAATATAACAAGAGCTTCGAAATATCACATTAATTTCGAAGCTCGAGTGGTATTCAGAGGATTATTTTTCCCATCCAAATATCGACCAATGGAATTGCACCATAAGACGAAAATTACAGTTTATATTCGATAAAATCCTTCGACTGTGACAATTGAATTCATTCCGTTCAACAAATGGTTAATGCAACTGAATGATCTTCTGTTTTGTATATATATCACACAAAATTATAAAAAAATGTTCAGTGTAATTTCTTGTAGGTTGTATCACGTGACGTCAAATGGTGCAATTATATTGGTCGAAATTGAAATGGGAAAAATAGTGATAAATATTTTTGCTCACTAGTTATCTACCAAACAATTAAAATCATTGTATAAAACCCTTCAGGTAATTATTATTGAATAACCATTATTAAGTCAGTGAGAACCAATGAATTATGCTTCGAAGTCGTAATAAAATAATGCATCATTGCGTGTATTACGTGTTCGTTACAGTGATTATTAAAAAGTTCCCAGACGGCTGAAACGACATTCCTCTCAGAGGAATTTTTTGGTATCACAAAAATTTTTTTTGAATTTCTAGATTACAGCAAAAAAAAATTAAATTTTCAAGTAAACGATCATTCGTAATATCACAATAGCTTCGAAATATCAGATTAAATTCGAAGCTCGAGTGGTATTCGGAGAATTATTTTTCCCATCCAAATAGCGACCAATGGAATTGCACCATAAGACGAAAATTACAGTTTATATTTGATAAAATCCTTCGACTGTGACAATTGAATTCATTCCGTTCAATTTGTATATATATCAAGAAACAAAATTATCAAAAAATGATCATTATAATTTCGTGTAGGTTGTATCACGTGACGTCAAATGGTGCAATTATATTGGTCGAAATTGAAATGGGAAAAATAGTGATAAATATTTTTGCTCACTAGTTATCTACCAAACAATTAAAATCGTTGTATAAAACCCTTCAGGTAATTATTATTGAATAACCATTATTAAGTCAGTGAGAACCAATGAATTATGCTTCGAAGTCGTAATAAAATAATGCATCGTTGCGTGTATTACGTGTTCGTTACAGTGATTATTAAAAAGTTCCCAGACGGCAGAGACGACATTCCTCGCGGGCCCCTCGCCTTTTATGAGGATTTCCTCGATTGTATTGCCGCCTGTGTCTCTCGGCTCGTCGTCGACGACGCGTGAGCTTGCCACGCGTCCGCTGATTCGTCATACAGTAGAATGACGTAGCGAGCCTCCCAGAGAAGATACGAATGTTGGGATGCGGCGCGTGGGCAACGCAAGAAAAAACCACCACGTCGATGCAACTCCTTCGCATAACTCTATCCCTCATTGTATTGTGGATTACGAGGACGCTATAACTATCATTTCTCGGAAACCCTTCTTGACCTTCTACAAACAACATTTCTACCTCCTCGTCTCAAAGTTATGGAAATTCAATGCTTATATGCTGAGTTGAACGTGACGATCCATCAAAACAACAACAAAAAGTAACTGAATATCGCGTGCATTAAATCCCAATCGTCGTTTTGTCGAGTGACCCAAAATTTGGGTCACGGCTCCGACGTGCAGAATATGCGTAACGTGTTTTTTCCTTGTAATAGCCGATTCTTTTTTTTCTTTTTTTTTTACTGTGGTTCTAAGATGCGTCGTTTTATTTATCGTTTGATTTTCTACGATATACAAATGTTCGGGGAAAATAATGTGACTAAAATAAGTAAATTACTCAGGAGGTTGAAAATAATGTTCCAAAAATGATGTGAAAGAAACACATGCTACTGTGTAAGCCACACTTTGAAACATTCAAGTAAAGGGAGAGAACCTTCACATTAAAAAAATTACTTTTCTATTGTTTTAGCCCATTAGAAAACCATAAAAAAGTCCATTCGCTTATCTGTTCCTAAAAGTATTCAGATCAAATTTAGTAATCGCTAGTTCAGAATAAAATCGATTTTAGAAAATCAATTCTGTAAACATAAAATCTTGAAAAAAAAAAAACCTCGTGCAATTTTTTATTATCAGACCTGAAGACTTTTTCGTATAATCAGAAAACTATCACGAACAATCAGACATATGGACTTTTTTAAAGATTTGTTTTCAGCAACAAAAACTTCTTATTTCTTGCATTAACACCAAAAATGATATTAATGTTTAAAAAAATGTAAAGTTGATTCGACTGGTCAACCGCTAGAACCTCCTTTAACATTTCGCTTTATTTGCATCTCTTCTTTAAAAGAAAAACCTGATGACTAATGTTGCTACGGTTTTGTAACTCAAGGAGTGCATAAACCCGTATGTATGCAGTACATACAGTAATGATTCAAGTTGTTCTCAGTACTTGTTCTGAACGGGCTTGGGTGCAGCAGTAGCTGTAGGATTTGCCAGTAGCGTAGCATAGTGCCAGAGAGTAAATGCGATCTCTCATGGTTCACCCGGTCCATATAAGTCCACATACGGTTCCTCGTAGCGGCGGCTAGTCGTTGCAAAGCAACAACTAAGAATTACTACGAGGGTTGCGAGAGTTGGTGTAAGGTTGTTACAGCAACCTTACACCAACCGGTTACCATCACGATATCTTACATTCAGTAATTACAGTCCGGACGTGCGACGAGTGATTATTACGTCTGTGACAATTAAAATTGCGCATCAACGCAAATACCTTTATCCATTCAATCGAATCACTTTCCGTTACGCAGATTTAAGTGTGCATAAATTACCTTATTAGGTCAAGGACACCATTTTTTTACTACTTTGTTAAAACTGAGAAATTTTATAAATCTGAATACTCAACATTTTATACGATTTTTTAATTACATAACTTTAGAAAAATGCAGTAAATGTAAAACTTATAGAAGTTGGCAACTAACTTTCAAGGTGAATTTTTAACAATATATTCAGACTCCTTAGTAATTTGTATAAAAAAAGAGAATTGCATAAGAATGTTTTTTTCTTTTATTTATCTATACTTGTAGTTTTTTGGCAACTAACTTTCAAGGTGAATTTTTGCCAATATATTCAAACTCCTTAGTAATTTGTATAAAAAAAGAGAATTGCATAAGAATGTTTTTCTCTTTTATTTATCTATACTTATAGTTTTTTTTTAACTGAAGAATTTACCGGGCGAGCATGAGTGTCAATAAGAGCAGCCGGGCCATTCAACTTGAGTGTACTTACTATTTTCCTACCAACTCATCGTTATTTATAAATACATGAGTCGTTCGACTTGTCGAGCACGGTCACTCGACGCTTGTGCAGATTATAAACTCTTTTATCGCTCATAATAATAACCTATACATTGTTAACTATGCGCGGAGGTGACCATGAAAAAGAGAGTCAGTAGAAGCTGCTGCTGCTGCTGCTGCTGCTGCTGATCGCCCTTGCCTGAGGAAGTATTATGTAATAAACTCATCGCGACTACCGTTCTGCTACTGTTGTTGCTGCCACTGTGCTACGCATTAAGCTCTTCCTTTTAATCCTAAATTGTATTACTGGAAACAGTTAACTACTGCGATTCATCACTAGTGTAATCAGTATTTTTAAGGACAGTAAGTTTTTTTTAAGGATTTTTTTTTACAATTTTGGAGATTTGATTAGCAGTTTCGAGAAGTTATTTGCGTTGCAGAATTAGTTGTTGATAAATAAGGATGTTTACAGCCGTGATTCGAATGGAAAATCGACTTATATAAACGATTATCAGAAGGCATTCTTTTGCGTGTATTTTGTTGAGAATAAAACATAATAATAGACCGATTACGATGAACAAAACCGCATTTTGATTATTGGAAGATCCTCAATTGATTGATCTTCTCGATTTTTTATAGTAATAGTAGTTTGAAAAATACAAATTTTTGATTATTTTATGCTAATCCAATGTCAGACATACAAATGGCTATAACTTGTGAACAACTAGTAATATACAAAATCTGAACGGTCAGTTAATTGAAGAACTTCCTGTAATTAAAATGAGATATTTCTCCATGATTAGACTTCATATTTGTTCTATTCTTTTGGAAAATTGAACGAGAATACGTGACTTCGGACGTTCGCATATATTAATCAATCGTTTATTCGAGTCATTTTTCGAACAAATTTTTTAAAATTCAGTACTGATTTGACTAGTGTCAAACTGTAAGCTAGTGTGTAGATCACTTCCGTTCAACTAACTGTAATTAATTCTTAACCGAAAGCAGTTATTCATGTAAAAGAAATATTTATAATCACGACTTTTCATTTTTCAAGAGATCAATAATTCCAGCGCATTCATGAAATGAATCAGAAATACTAAAGTACAAACAGATTTTTAAATATTTTTTTTATTAATATTATTCATCATTGTCCAAAACTATCATAGTCTTTAAAAATGTATTACTGCAAATTATGATTCGTTCTCTAAAATTACTTATTTCGTGAAGAGAAAAAGTAATTTCAGCGCTCACTTATAAATATTTATGGATATTCGTACCAAAAAGTATTTTCAATACATTTATATTCATATATTGTTTATTCTGAATTGATGTAGAAAATATAATTTTGTGATAACAATGAAGATTATGGCTCAAAAGGCGTTTTGGTGAATGCACACATAATAAGTAATACGAATTAGTGGGATCGTAATATATAGGCGCCTACGCCGATATTCGAGATCCCTATTTTTGGCACAACGTTGCCGATTCATCTCGGTTCGCTTCCACCACCTTCGCTACTACCTTTTCCACTTCCACAATTTGCCACGTTGCCAATATCTCTGCACGTTATAAAACCAATGATTCTGATGATTCGACAGCCGACTTAAAACAGAATCTGTTGCCATTTTATCGTTGCTACTAGTACAAATTTGAGCTATATGATCAGTCCTAAGATTAGTAAAAAATATGAAAAATTCGAGATAAATGAACATGCGGAAAGAAAAAGAATGACTGATTTAAAATATTTAATAAAACCTCTGCACGTTATAAAACCAATGTTTCTGACAATTCGACAGCCGACTTAAGACAGAATCTGTTGCCATTTTATCGTTGCTACTAATACAAATTTGAGCTATATGATCCGTCCTAAGATTAGTAAAAAATATGAAAAATTCGAGATAAATGAACATGCGGAAAGAAAAAGAATGACTGATTGAAAATATTTAATAAAACCAAAATACTAGACGTCTATAATTTTATGCCATGATCATCTTATAATCGACTTAAGTCATTTCTTCCATGGAAATGATCGCATATTTTAAAAATATGCTGTTAAATTTCGAATTTATCAATACGAAATTTCTAAAAAGAACATTTCACAAATTATCATAAAATTATAAAGATAAATTCTGCGGTGTTTCGAAAGTCTTTAAATAATTCCCTAAATCAATTTTTCTCACATTTTTATTTCCGTAATTACAATTTGACACTAAATTAATAAGAAATTACAAAAAGTTGCAAATTTCAATATCAATCAATATGAAACTTCTAAAAATTAAATTCCACGGTCAATACTTGAATTACAATTACAAATAATTTTCTACGATTTTGTAAAAGTTTACTCAAAATTCGGGACATAACGACGCATTACATTTGCGTGATTAATTAGAATTAACTCCAATTCAAGAAAACCGCAAGGTTGTGGTTTTTCGTAAGAAATGTTTTATAACGTCAAGATTTTCTCTGAGAACCGCGAGCCCTTAAACACGGAAGTCTATAATCCTACCGCAGATTGACGGTGAACCATTTATTTACTCTTATATCTAGAAACGCCCGGACTTAAGTTTCTCCCGAGTCTCGAATGAGCAAAGCCGCTCAACCAATACATACATACATATATACATATAGTAGGCATAGATATCGCGTTCTACGCCGCCCACGTGACAACTGTCAATTCTCGCTAGAGCCGGCAAAGCAGTCGTCATCGACAAACGTCGAATACGACGCGTTTTAACCGTGCGCTCGACCTGTTCTTTATTACCAAAACCGGTTTGTATTTTCGCACGTCTCTCACTGTCGCTGCCACATACATATATATGTATATATACCAACATATATATATATACAACGCGAAAGCAGCAGCAGAAGTGTAAGAACTGTTTGCCTCTTCTGCTGTTGCCTGCAACTTGACGAATAGAGAATCGTCGCCGATTGGATCATCAACGAAAATATATAAGCGCGGTTATCGATACCGGGAAAAGAAATAAGTGCGCGTGCTCAGAGCACCGCATGAACTAAGCGTCGCGGCGATCAACACACAAAAGCCTTTTGACCTTATATGGCCAAGCAGCGTGTTGAACGTGAGAACAAAGACCGAGAAAATCCAACGAGTTTGAAATGTCTTCAATGCGTGAGTAGAAAAGAATGAGCGATAACTTGATCGTTCTGTTTTTGGGCCGTAACGCACGTCGTCCTCGAGACGCAGACTCGAACATCGGCCGCCGTTGACGTTGCCGTAAGCTGACGATGAGAATTTTGCTGCTGCTGCATGCAGAGACTTGGGGATTATTATTAGCACGCTTCGCTGCTATGTGCAAATGTTTTTCACACTTTTCTACAGATTTATTATCTTTATTCTTTTTTATCTTGGGTTTATACACGAATTTTAATTCGTAGTGTTCGCAATAAGGTCAGATATTTTTCGATGTGAGGTAGTGAAAATAGTCGTCGAATGATTTACGAGAAATCATGAGCCGATTTTGATGAATTTATTGTCCGCAAGCTTAATTCGGACTTTTTGACGTGTATGTTGCAACTACAATGAGTTGCTTCGGAATAACGCGAGTCTTTCTTGTTTTGAAAAATATGTTCATTTTTTTTATTTGGCGTGGAGTCGCTACCGCGACTCTTTAGAATTTTAGTGCTTCCTTTTACTGTCATGCAGGATAATGTTATTAGAAGTATGATGAATCCATCTTTTTAATTGAATGATGATTTATCGTTTCGCGGCCCAGATTTTTTATTGCATTAACTAATATTTAGATAGATTGAGATGAACGAACGACTAATGATCTAAATTTTTGATAAACAAAATGAGCTATTGATCGTCATAATCGGATCGCTATTATGGTTTGTTCTTTTAAAATACTGCACAAAAACCCTTTATCTGATACCGGAAAAAAGTTGTAACTAATTGATTACTGCAGTAATGAATATGCATATCTAAATGTTTCCAACTACCAAACAATGTTCATTGTATAGGCAATAGTGATTTAGAAATGCTAATTTGGCTCATCGTTTGCTAATCACAGCAGTTCGTGACCGATGGACGGTGATAAATTTCACAAAAGTGTAATTACTCTCTGAATATTCAATGTAACTTTTTTTGTAACATACCGACTTTTAATTTCGGAAAAATCTGCATCAATTTTTATATGTAGCAAAAGTTCACTGTATATACATTCTTTTTTATTCCGAAGCTTGCGTTCGCTCAAGTTCCCGTAAAAACCCATTTTTACCCTTTTATGATATTAAAAATTCGTAATTGCAATAAAATAGCTTTTCGCTATAATACAACAAAGATTGAACACCTCAAGTCCACGAAGTTTCAAATATCAGAATTTCCTTAATTTCAACTATTTTAAGATAGCTACTACGCTTATCGCTATTGAAATCAGTGCTATATAATTTCGAAAGTTATTAAAATATCTGATGATTAAATCGATCAGAATTATCACTATAAAAAATCCACACGGCCAATCGATTAAGAATCTTGAAATGAAGAAAATGATTTATTGCTCATCGTAATAAAACATGACATTGGACATTTGCATATACCTTTCAAGTGATTTTCTATTCGAATCACGTTTGTGAATGTGCTTATATATTACAAACTAATTCTTTCACGTGAGTAACACTTCGGAAGTTTTAGTTAAGCCACCAGAAGCGGTAAAAACGTTTGAAAAAAATTGAACACTGATTGCGCTAGTTCGAAGTATAGTAGCTACCTTAATACTGAAATAAAATTAAGATGTATTTTGGCAATCACCGGTCAGAAAAATACGTGTTAAAAGGTGAAATACCTGACAATCAAGTCCTGAAGAGACAAACGAGTAGCGAGTGTTAATAAAAGCTGCTATTCCAGTTTAGTATGCAAAGTCGAAAAGGAAACGCAAGGACAAGGTACGTGCGTGCAGAGGGCACCGATAGAGATGGAGAGAGGGAAGCGTTGCGCTTACAAACTATATAACGCTCTATATACATATATATACACAAAAGAATAAGGCGCATGCTCTCGCTTGTCGCAACATGCGCCCTTCTGGAAACTGCAAGAATCTTCTCGAAGCGTCTCGTCATCATCCTGATCATGAAAAAATAAAAGAAATAACCAAGAAAGTATAATGTAAATAAATTGAAAACTATGGCAAAGCTCTGCGTGGATATCTTCCTCATTAGGTCATTCTTATATTCGTTCCACCGCGACAGTTCGATAATAATCATATCCGTTTCGGTTCGCCAATTTGCTCCTTTTTTATCTGATTTTTATCTGATATTGATACGATTTAAAAAAAATAAGAGACGAAATTAAAGAATTAATCTGATATTTATTTTACGCTTCGATAATAATAATATGCCTCTATGTTCGCAAATTCGATGCTTTCTATCTGATGGTGATACGATTTTAAAATATATTCGAGGAACCACATTTCTAGAAGAAAAGTGATATTCGTTTATCGCGACATTTCGATAGTAATCGTATGAAACTCGGTTCGCAAAACTGCTGCTCTTATCGAACAGTTGTGAGATTGAAAAATGAATACGATAAATGAACGTTCGAGAATAAAACTTGTATACGTTCGAATTCGGCGCGGATAAACTTCGCTGCTGATAGTGATACGATTAAAGATAAATACAATGATACGAAACTCTAAAAGAAAGGGAGGAAAGTACGAGAATAAAAGGACTTACGGGAAACGCGCGATCCACATCGATTCCTCGTCCAAATTCGGATGCGGTGTCCAAGATGACAGGCGAGTCCATAATTATAACCCCGTGTCAGTATATATATTTTTTTTATTTATGTCGCGCGGTAACCGGTAAAGTTTTATCAAGCGTCCTTTGATTATTTAGCTCGTGGCGAAGCACGTGTGCGTTACAAGTAGTACAACGAGGAACTCTATATGTATATATATATGTATATACGTGTGTAGAAAAGCTCAGCAATTCCCTCCCCCTCTCCGGCGTCCAAAACGCCCTACAGCCGGTTTTATCTTCTCTTTTACTTTTTTTAAGTGTTTATTAAAACATTTGCCTCAACAATGCAACACGAAAAGAAAAAATGCGCACAAACATACAGGCACACACACACTAGGAAAATTTGTTGGTGTTTTTTTTTTTAAAGATTCAACGTGTCAGTTACCGGCCAAAGGAAATATGCGTGTGTTTTCTTCGTGTCTCGTATTCTCTTCTATTCTATCTCCCACTCACTCCTCGTCAAAGGCCTTCTTACGTAACGGCAACACACACACACTTCACCGACACCAACTTTATCCTGTGAACGTGATTACCGATCGAGTTTTATATTGCGATTTTTCACACTTTAGTGTTTTCCCACTTGGATGGTTTTGTTGCTGGGTCTTATCCTTTTGTGTTTAATGGATATATCGCGAGGAATTTGCTTTTATTGAGCTCTCGTGATCGTTACGGTTAATGTACAACGATATTTTGAGAGTTTTATCGCTCGTCCGCACTTCTCTCGTTTAGTCCGACTCGCGCCAAGTCGATAGCGTTACTGACAGTCCGTGTCACGGCGAGCCAACTCATATATACGGGCGGGACTCCCCTATGTACCAATACAACGCCAGGTGCGCGTGCGTACGGTTACTTATACTATGTTGCGCGAATACAGAGCCAAAGCGGACTACGACCACGCTCGTCGAGCTGCCGGTTTGCAGTGGGCGCCAGAGAAAACGCCAGAAGTTTCTCGGCTAGATGCTCTAGCAGCTTCTAGAAACCGAGCTGCGTCAAATACAACGAGAGAATGTTACCTGACGGAGGAAGGCGAAACGATAATAAGGGCAATGCGGTTCGCAGATAATTTCTAATCAGGAGTTAAGGTTGTCCTCCTGTATTGTCTGACATTGCATAAGTTCCAGCGAAATCGAGACAGAATTGCGAACTGCACTGTTAAAAATATTATTAAATTTACAACGAGTTTAATATACGAATTTATATGAAATTTACAAACAAGGTATACCAAATTCAAATTCATATATAACGTATAGAAATTTTTATAATTCTGTTTTAATTTTTATACCTGTATGTTGAAATTAATGTAGCTGACATTGAAATTTAATAAGCTGTGTATTGCAAAAGTTGATTCACAAACTTTGTTGTAATATTAATATATTACTGTTGAAAATATTATTAAATTTACAACACGTTTAATATACGAAGTTATATCAAATTTACAAACGCGGTATACCAAATTCAAATTCATATATAATGTATATAAATTTTTATAATTCTGTTGTAATTTCAATACCTGAATGTTGAAATTCATGTAGCTGACATTGAAATTTAATAAGCTGTGTATTGCAAAAGTTAATTCACAAACTTTGTTGTAATATTAATATATCACTGTTGAAAATATTATTAGATTTACAACACGTTTAATATACGAAGTTATATCAAATTTAAGTTTGTGTGTAAATAATGACAAATATTGCATTGTTCTTAATATACGAATAATTTAATAATTATACATACTTGTATATGAAATTTCATATACTGTATATGCATAAAACTTCATATACATTTTATGAATTTTCATACAAAAATTTTTAACAGTGTGCTCTTTTGAAGAAATACACCGAAAAAAAATAGATACTACCCGATAGTAAAAATATACTATCGGATAGTACATAGGATGCTTCGTATAGGGATCACTCTCTGGAGTGCAACAGTTAGTGTAATTATAGTAATGATTAATATCTGATTGTACCAAGTACATTCCGTATAATAACCCTTACAATACACATAATACACGCCACTATCCAAATACTACCCGATAGTATATATTATTTAGTATATCGGTTATTAAAAATCTTAGTATCTATTTCCTTCGGTGTAACAATCTGAAAAAAAATCAACTATATGAAAGATGCTGAAGAGATTTATTTGACATAATAATAATTGAAAAATGTTATTAACAAATTACTCAAATAAATAATTGTGCAACAAATCGCCCGGTAATCTAACTTTTTTGTTATGAAAATGATTTGTTTATTTTTCTGAATACGTGTGGATTTTTTTTAAGAATTTCATCTGATGGTTGAAAATGGCCGTTTTTTCCAAGTGTAAAATTGAAAAACAGAAAAAAATATGAAAAAATACATACGTATTTAGAAAAATTGACAAATGTTTTACATAAAAAAAAAAAGTTAGGTTAACGGGTAAATTGTTGCAGTATTATTTATTTAAGTAATTTGTCAATAACATTTTTTTATTATTATTATAAAAAGGAGGATAATGTAAGGATAATGTAAGGAGCAACGTTTGCTCCTTTTGAAAAAAACAAAAAAAAAACAATTTTTTAGAAAGTCGGTTTTTACCTCCATAACGTCTGAACATGGGTCATTCGCGTTCACTCCGCAATCGCTCGTAGCAATCGCGTCGATAAACCGAGGTCAACAAGCGACTTTCGGGGATGATATTCGCCCTCACGCTAATTTCTTTTTTGGCCGGGTTACTGACTCGTGTCTGCGAGGATCTAATAATACCAAAGAATATGGACGTACATAGAATTGCAGATCCTATGCTCCTTGTTGCGTATAAAATGGAGTACCAAAACATGTACAAAATATGCTAGGGATATGCATTTAAAACTTTACTTTTTTAAAAATTTGCAATTCCTAATTACAGATATAAAAAGGACGGAAATTACAGTAATCTAACATATCGGTTATAATCTCAATGTTGTTACCCTTTTTTCCGTTAGGATAAAACTGAAATTGATTTCTGGTTTCTTCACCACAGATGATATAAAGTACTTATAGTGACCTGCTTTATCTACTTTGTGGGTAATTCGAGTCACTGTAACGCTAATAAAAATAGATCGGTAACACATTGATACAATTCATTCGTAATTGAAATATGCAATTCAGTATCTACTCCTGGAGATATTATGTTTTACCTTATAAAAAAGTGTTAAAGTACTCATTAAACATAACATTCCTTTCTCCAGGAACTTGGCTACATTCTTGGCTGTGAAATCTTGGTGAAGTTCAGAGGGATTTCACTTTCCTTCGGATTTTGCCTTAAAGGTGATCGAGACTTACGATCGTCTTGCAAGGCTGTTACTGACCGGCTTGACTATAATTCTCCTTTACTTACAACCATTTATAGCAAACGCGTTTCCCTTTGCGGCTTTATATTCTCATGCGTCAGGAATATCACAGGGACACCGTGTATACCGTTTATTTTTTATTTTTTCAATTTATTCTTGGCACTTCCAGACAGAGAGAGGAAAATACGTGTTAATGATCTTTGCATGCCACGGACGATCGTTGAATCATTCTCGTTACCATGTCAATGATTTATCCGAAAAGTCATTTGACAGCATTAAGTGAAAATATTGCACAGTGTTTTCATTAAAAAATTTAGCACAGACCAATATTGATGCATGGATTATTGCACAAACCAAGTACTGATTAATTTCTTGCATTAAAACATTTTCGTTACTATATCAATGATTATTCTGAAAAAAATTGGTCGACAGAATTGAACGAAAATATTCCGCTAATTTCTTTTTATAAACAATTCTGCTGAGACAAATATTAATGTATAAATTATTGCAAAGACGGAATATGGATTGATTTCTTTCATTAAAATATTCTCAGCACCATATTGAAAGCTAATTTGGAAAAATTTTTGACAGGAATAAGCGGAAATATTCCACGAAACGATTACTTTGAGAAATTCCGCGCAAACCGATATTATTATTGCGCAGACTAAAGATTTATTTATTTCAGCTTAACTTACGACTATAGTTCGCCGAGTGTTGAGAACGAATTTGACGAATCTTACGCGGTTGACACTGAGAAACATGTTTTACTTTAGACTGTAGCTATGCGATACAAAGCTAAATATTCGTTACTCTGCTTTGGCTTGGTTCCAAGCAGTCGCTGTGTGCCATGAATCCCTCGAAAGCACGCGGAATACAGTCAGCAAACTGTAATACGTGTGAAAATCCAAATTGCTTGGCCAAAACTATTGGCATTTTACCCAGACGAATTTTCCCGTAGATTTGCGGAGGTCTGAGGGCTTCACGCTTATTAAATGACTACCAATTTTTAATATACTTTCTACGATTTTCGGTCATTCAATTGACTGTTCGAAAGGGTGATTTATGGACTGAGAGAAAAGATTTCATTGACGGCGAAGAAATGATTTTGATTATTTTTTCATTGATTTCAACGAAATATCTATTGGATTTCAATGAGATAGTGCACTTAAATTTTAAATAGAACATTTCATTGCCTGTAAAGAAACATTTACTTAATGGGCATAAAATAAAGAAACAATTTTATTGTTTCTTTAAAGAAAAGTTTCCATTGATTTAATGAAAACATATACTTGATGGCAGCAAGTGCTTCTATTTTTTTTTCATAAAAAACTATTAAAAAATTTAGAAACGAAAGAGGAAAGATTATCAAATTGCCTTAAAATATTGCTTTCTCTAAAATATGTAGTTTGTGAAAGGCCGTGAACACGAAAACGGTCTCAAATTTTCAGCAATCTAGCTGAAATTTGGGACAAATGTCGAATGGTCACTAAAGTAGATTGCTATTGAAATCGGCCTCAATTGATTAACAGGAGAATATTAGTTAGGTGTAGCTTTAGTCGTTAGTTAGGAATGGATAGAATTGCTTCGGCGAAGGAAAGGAGAGCCGCCAATCCCTGAAATTACACAACTACTAATTGTGTAATTTCAGGACACATTTTGTGGTGAAAATTACAAAAGTTTTTAAAATGAAAGAACTTCCGTTTTCGTAAGCAGGAAAATTGCCTCAATGTCTGTAAGTGGTCACCCAATTTTCAGTATGTTGTTTTGACGGAACACCTAAATTTTCATAAGTTATAGCAGCTTGAAAAAAATGCCCAAAAACATAAATGGAAATTTTAGAAAATTTCAACAAAAATTGCCTTCTTTCTCAATTGCAATCTTCCTCATAATCAGTTATGCTCACAATCCTCAGTTACTACACGTTAATTTAGTGAAATAAATAAGAATTGCGAGGACCTTTAGAAAAATTTGCACTGATTTGTGAAACCCTCAATCTTACTCAGCGCCAATTATGTTCACGAGACGCTGATTGTTTATATACATTCAAGTCCAACGGCGAGGAAGCAAGGTCAGTTTTATTGTGACCGGCGAGAGTGAGCGTCCAATCGATGAAACCAAACTTTCCTCCCGACTATAGTTCTCCCGAAGATCTTTCGCTGCGGGTGGCAACGGAATACAAGAGACTCGCTGTTCCTCTGAAAAAGAATATCATCGGAGATAAAAAGAAATGTATAAAAAATGCAACTGAGCGTAAAGAGCGCGTCAGGCTCGTTTGGGGCGTCCCACTTGCGTTCAAGGGAACTGTGCACTCGCGGTTGCACCGCAAGGTACACCAAGGTAACGAGGAAGGCGATCATGGAACACTGGCAAACACACCGTTAAGGTCTCTCTGCCATCATCGTGCAGCGTTCTCTGGCCCACTTCTGCCAGTTTGTTTCATCGATCCGACGCACGACAAGACTTTTGATATCCGTGGCGCTAACACGTGACTCTGACCTTTTTGATGCGATTTCGCGCTCGAGGTCATGTCTGCTTAAATCTATGGGGTATTTCATCCAAAATTGATTACGCTAAAACAAAAGTTTAAAAATCACCAAAATCGAAGTTTTCTGAAATTTCAACAGTTCATTAGACTTAAATCTTTATTGGAAATCAATAATCGTGATATCATATCGGCAATTCCAGCCGGATATCTCAGAATTTGTATGAGTTATAGTATTTGCAGAAATTTTTGAAAACATTAAAATTGTTATAAAATCAGAACGGTTCGACAGATTCTCGCGAAATTTGGTACGCATAATGTTTTACGGGTAATCCATTTATATCCAAAAGTTCGGTGCTTATTTAATTGCGTAAGCTATAGCGTGAAAACGATTTTTTCCAAATTTTAATAATGCTGTTAGAAAAAAAATTTTCAACCGGTTCGTGTCAAATACAATCCCAAACTTTGTTATATGATAACCTATTTGAGTGCCAAATTAGAAGAAAATCCGTAGCATTGCTCAATTTTTCTGAGCTTTCCTTGGTTTTCATGGACAATTTAACTTTTTTTAAATCTTCTTTACTATTTTGTAATTCACTAATTTTTCCTGATATTTTTGACCATTTTTCAATACCCGATTCTTCCGAAATTTGCAGATTTTTCCTGATCAGTGACCACCACGGATATTTTATTGTCTTCTTAATTCGATTTCTAAATAGTGTCAATGACTATTTATCATTGACATTTTGATATATATTTTTGAGGACGACAATTTTCGAGTGACCACTCCGCGTGGAATAGCCGCTACACATCTATCGCCGTACAGGGGCTAAAAACACGAAGGTCTGAAGGCGTTCAGAAAATTGGCCTCATTGAACGTAATCCACCTGTGTCGAATTCGCTGAATGAGAAAGAATTGCGAATTTTCAAGTCATCTTCGTAATAAGATTTGATATGATTACTTGACCGACTTCAGCAATTGCCCGACTCGATACACGCCTGCAAGATATATACCAAATTTGTATAGTCATAAAGATTGCACCAATAATACTCAAAATCAAGATTTGTAAATTTCCTTCATTTGATCGAATCCAAATTTATTGTCAATTATCGCTTTGACAAGTATTATTTTGCAACAATTGATTGCAGGCTTTATAACAATATGTCAGGTTCTTTATAAAATTTTAGAAAATTTTCCTTAATCTCATTGTATCGAAACCTAAAAAATTACAGACGAGTCATTGTTTCTTACAAATTTCGAAAACTTTTTTGAATTTTTTTTTCCCTGCAATTATTCAAAGGCATAAACATTTTTATATAAAGACCGTTCTTTGTAAGTATTGCAATTGTTGTAATATAGTAACTAACTTTTTTCTAATGAAAATGATATGTTAATTTATTTGAATACATACGAATTTTTTCAGATTTTTTTCTTTATTTTGATTTTGATTTTTTTTATTTTCAAAAATGTGCGCGAAATAACGAATTTTGGATATGAATTCAGCATAAAACCATCTACTACACTCAAGATTTTGTTGCAAAACGCATATCCAAACTTGTTAGATTCTGCGCCTTTTTCAAAATGAAAAAAATCAAAATGAAAATAAAGAAAAAAATCGTATGCATTCAAATAAATTAACATGTCATTTTCATTTTAAAAAAATGTTAGGTTGACTGATTGTTTGTTGAACAATTGTTTTTTTTCACCAATTTGTTAATAAGATTTCTGGATTTTCATTATGCGAAATCAATCTTTTCAGCACGTTTTATATGCATTATTTTTTCCCGATTTTTATCCCATCGGGAAGTGATCAAAATTGTCTCTGAAACTCACTTTTGGCGTTACTGTACGTATCATCCATCCTTAATACATATCCTCAGCACATAAACGAAAATTATTCAAAAAAACTATTTTCTAACAACTCTAGAGGCTTATCATGGTATGATAATAACCGACAGTTCCATAAACTTTTATTTAAAAAAAATAACAGAGCCTTCAAAATCTGGCAACTTATTTACGTCCACAATTACTATGAATTTACAACTTAGTTTTATTTTATAAAAAACAAAGCATAAAAAAATAGATCAAGCGCGTATCTACTTTACCGATTTTTGTTTCTTGCGCTTTGCAGAGCGCACCAATATCCGAGATATCGAGTCAACAAGAGAGAGAGAGAGAAATAGTAATGACTCGACGATCGACGATCCACGCATTTACGAGTTCGTTGGATCGTGCAATGATCGATAGTGACGATCGATGATCTACGCTGATCGATAGTGCGACCAGGAGAGCAGAAGGAGCTCAGAGGTAGCTCTTGGATCGCGCGGCACACCGAGCGGCTTAGCAGTAGCGACGGTAACGGCGAGAGGCAGCAGCGAGCGCTAGCTCGACAAGCATTTTGTGACGTCACAAACGATCCACAGCGACGGAGAAAGAAAAAGAGAGAGAGAGAAAGAGCGGGACGATGGCGCGATCTAGTCGCCGCTCAGCGCCCGGCGCGTGGCTATTCGTACTTTCCATTCGCATGTATGCCGCCTACTTGAGTACCTACTTACAAGCCGACATTCGCAGAAGAACTAAACTCCCCACGTGATAGCAAGAGAGGTGAATGAGAAACAGCTATGGCGCCTCACGGATGTTGAAGAAATTCTATCTCTCAGTTTCTGCACCTCTTCTGCCCACATAACTAAATTTGAGAGGAAGATATCAGACCAGAACCGTTGATATTCGTTCTCACTTGCTTATATCTCCTGATATCATTTTATAATTAGTATATTAACATACGAGTGCAATAAAACTTTTTTGGAAGAGTGTGAGTTTGCAGCGCGAACCGATGGTGAATGTTGGAATTCAAAGTTTTGATCGCACTCGTATCGTAATATATTATTATCATACGAGTATCTCGTATCGTAATATACTATTATCATACGAGTATGTCGTATCGTAATATACTATTATCATATGAAGATCGTACGAAGGTTTATTTCATAAGGTGTGCAAATTTAGGCATGCGAAGCGCGCATAAAGCTGCGTTTCTCGGACCGAGTGACGGAATAGTATATAACGATTCGAGTGCGAAGACTTTTTCGACGAGCGTCAGTTTGCAGCACGAGCCGAAGACGAGTGTCAACCGAGTTGACAAAAAACTTCTCGCACGAGATTGGTATGCAATTTTATTTCACGAGTGCGAGAAGTGCGATTTCTCGCACGCAAAGCGTGTGAGAAGTAGGCACTTTTCGCATGGAGTTGCATGGAATTGTACACGAAACTCGTGCGAGAAACTTTTACTCAACTCGTGTGCTTGTTGCAACACTCTCTTCTGGCTCATGCTGTAAACTCACTCTCGTCAGAAGAAGTTTCATTGCACTTGTATCATAATATGCTATTATTGCACGAGTGCGAAGAGTGCGACTTTTCGCAAGCATGTTTTTAATTGTACGCTGTCTTGCTGCCACAATGTTTTAACTGATGAGATAAATAATTCTTAGAAAATAAAGTAATGTAAAAGGGTGGTCGCTATAAAATTTAAGCTAAATCTATAAAGCGGCGCGGATTTTATAGATTTTTCAATTTTCGAAGAATTTTCGTTGCCTTTCTCATATAAGACAACTATAAGCATTGTGCAGAGCTTAATTTGCAACCTTTTTAAAACTGTAAACAATTTTTTACGCTGACAAGTGCTATAGAAAATTCATCAGTTTTTCAAAATTTTACCACCTTTTCCGGAGATAACTGGTGAAATTTTTCCGACATCTGATATTGATTTTACTGAGAAATACAAAATGTTGATGAAATCACCCAAAAAGAAACACGTATTTCTTTTCAATTTTACCAAATACGTTTATTATGATACATTTAGATTTTTATTAACATCCTTCCATGTTCGTAATCCTCGAAATGCATATATACGTAAAAAAATATGAATTGATTACACAGGAAAAAAATTCTATTAAGGTTGTTACACAATTTTTTGTTATCACTGCTTCATTGACAATTTATCGTTATTATTATGAAGTAAAATCAGAGTTAGATGAGTATCCTTAATATCATAGATTGTTTTCAGATTTTTAATGTTATTTATTAAATTTCCGATCCAATAAAACGTTCCCTCCAAAATCTATGCGTACGGAATTCTTAATTCTATTTTTATTTACTGTTTTCACAACAAACGACCAAACAACATTTGATTGTTTTATTGACCGCCATTACAAAATTTAAACCAATCTTATTTCTCGTAACCAATCCGTTTTTCTTCATGTACAGAAATCGACCCATATTGTCCGATATTTCATTACTATAATCCAGACGATCGCAGATAAATGTCTGCGTCATTAGTAGACGTCGAATTCTTGGAGGTTGAACGGCGGAATACACAACAAAGTAGCGTAACGGAAATATTAGGGTGTGTCCACGGTCACGGGAAAGCTGGGAATCACGTGTACTGAATACTCATTCGATATTTAGTGCAATGTATACGACGACGACGACAGGAGTACGTCGATTGCGGTATTGGATCGTTATAAACACGTTGTAAAGTCTTTTCTGTATGCGCCATTTTACGATCTCCTAGCATTTGGAATCCTACCGGGTTCGCACGCAGTTCTCGCGGGAAAGTAACATTCCCAAGCGATTACGTCGAAGAAGAAGCCACCACTGCAACAGGTATAATGTATAAAACATTACGCCGTGTATTATATCTCATACGAAAGGCAATTCTATTTCCAAAGGTCTGTAACAATTGGCGAAACCTTTCTCGCTTGCTATTCATAAAATTATATCACCTCGCACGAATATATAGATATATTGATGATGTTCTATGTTATTTTAACTTGTTAGAAAAATCTTTTACATCAGAATCGTGGATCACAGTGCACGTAACTCTGTAATGGTTCATCTTCTGTCGTGGAGAACTTTCGTAATCATCTGCACAACGGACAAAGATGTTGTTGCTACGCTGCTCGGCGTAATTAGAAACCACTTGTTAATGGCAACGTTCCTCTTGTGTATCGCGATGATAATAATTGGCATCCTAGAATTATCCGTGGCACTGCTGTAGCCTAGGCTAGAAGCATTAATAGGTCGACGCTAGTTTATTTGATAAAAAAGACACTAAGAAAAAAATATAATATTGCAAATGGTTTTAAAAAAATTTTCTTTACGAAGCGACCTCTGTGTTGGCGTATGTTAATTAATTTGTGCTTTCTCATAGAAATAGCTTTGGTGGAGGCGAAAAATAATGAGAAAGTAGTGTACAAGATTCTACTTCGCATCCTTGTTTTGGATAAATAAATAAAAATCTTAATTTTAGCGAAATTGTTTTTCAGCGAACCGATCTTCGGTAAATTAAATATGTGGCATTATTGAACATTGTTTCAGTTATGTGAAAAATTTGACTCTCTGGATCACTTTTTGCCCAAATTATTCCAATATTTTTAATTTTTTTAAAATCCGAACATCAAAATATTCTGTCCTAATCAAAAGTTCGCACTTCAAAAACTATATGTGAATTGAATTTTCCGGGTTTAAAGTTTTGATGCATGAACCTGTACAGTAGACATACATTTGTGATGTGAAGTTGATATAATTATACGGTCCAATTACGGTCAAGCGATATTGTATTGCGAAATGTATCTGCAAAATTTTTTTTAACGATATCAATTGTCTTCGGGTATTCTGGCAATTCTACCATCTTCAGAGAAACTGAGAACCATTAATATTCAAGAAAGTTATCCATATTTAAAAAATTAAAAATTAAATTGCGACATGGAAAAAAAGAAAAAATGGGGAAAAATTTGTAAATATTGAGATCACATTATCGCATGGCGCTCAAAAATCATATTTAAAATCATATAATCAGTGTGAATTTTTTCACATTTTTAAAAACGGCGTTTTCGAAATTGCTTTTTTCGTGGATTTTAAAATGTTACTGGTGCTACAAAAATCTGAAAAAAAATTGGAGGCTGAAAAAAAATCGGTAATAACATCATTGAAAAAAATGAACAAAATCGATGACGGCCTGCTGAGTTGACGTGGAATGGCCCATATATAAAAATGGCTCAGTTGGGGAAACGCATTCTCGATCGTCGGAATATTAGTTTTATTCATCGGGTCGATGTCCTCGTGTCTAAAAGCAAGACAGGACGTCGAAACCCTCGGAATTGCTTCATAGACGACATATCGTTGTATTAAGACAAAAATAGTTGTCTGGCGGTTAAACGTTAATTACCCTTTGGGCGGATAGCAACAGTGAAACCGTTCAAAAATAGCACGGAAAGGTCAGATCACTCAGGAACATTGTTTTCTTGCCCCATTTCCGTCTCACTTCGTCTCTACCTTATATCGTATAACCACCGAGAAACGAAAAGGGTTTTCATTAATGAAGTAGGGTTGAAAGTAATCAAACATCGACATGCGAAAATTGGGTGCGATTATGTTTACTGGGAAATTCTTTCCCGTGAGGCAAAAAATCAATGTTACGTTGTTTGAGGCATTCGCCGACAGTTTAGTCGCTGTATCTATTGGAAAAATTCGTCTACTCCTCTAAATACTTTTTGCTTATATTATCAATTTTTTTTACATTCTATATACACAACTGCTTCCTATATAAAATAGAGAGTTAAATAAAAAGCGTCCAAATTAGTAAAAAAAACTATTGAAAATATTTCTGCACCTTGCTGAATTTTTTGGTCGAGTTCCCACTATTTTTATAAATTTCATACGCGCCCTATTTTGTATGCTATACAAATATAAGAGCGAAATAAAATGGTTCCAAGTAATTTAAAAAAATATATATACATATGTTTACCCTGAAAATGGTAATTTTTTAAATACTTGTTTTACCTCTTCAAATATATTTTGCTCACATTAGCAATGTTTTGATGGGTTCAGCACATAGATTTGTATGCAATATAAAATTAATTTCTATTTAAAGTGTCCAAATGAAAGTGTAGAGTGTAAAAAAATGTAACTGAGAGGTGACGGAAACTTTCTTACGTTTATGAAAGTGCAAAGAGACACTGATTACTAGATTCCAATTTTTTAATAGCTTGTTCCCAAACAACTATATGCTTTACTGAATAAAGAGCAGAATAAAGTGGGCGATTGAGTGAAAAAATGATAAGTGAGAAAAGTGGTTGTTAGAGTCATATTTATTAAGGTGCAAAGAGGCACTGATTGCTAAGTCGAAGAAAGTGTAGAGATTATTCCGAATCGAACTCTTCTTCGTGACGAGGAATGGTACGCGAAGAGAGGATCAATGGCTGCTATTTTGAGAGTTTCGACTCTCGGTGAGAGCCACAGCACAGGGACTTCTGCTGAGTCGAGAACCTTCCTTTTTTCTTTTTCTTCTGCTTCTTCTTCTTGTACGCGCTTCTCGTAGTAACAGAAGCAAAAGTGAGAGCACAGAAATGCGTCTCAAAGATGTACCAACCTCCTACTTATAGTATATATAAATACATCTAGGTATGTATCTATATATGCTGTAAGACATGATGACGAGGCCAATCACGTAGTGTTAATTTATTGATTAAATGGATCGATTTAATGGCCGATATTGCCAGTTCAACGAACCCAGAAAATCGCAAACCCTGCATTCCATTACATAAAACTTTGTGAACTTTAATACTGTGTAACTTTTCGGCTGTTATTTATTTGAATAAGTTAATAATAATAACCTTGTCGCCTTGGAAACATAAAAATTAATTTATATCTTGTAGTTGAACATGTCAAATTGTACATAATGAAAGTATCACTGAGTGACACTTTCGTGCAGTGCACGAAAAAATTGAACATCTTCGTGAAAGCATTTTTTTTTGTAATTCATTTAAACGGTGCAAATATTTGGTACATTTTCACCACGTATAAATTTAAGGCTGCGAAGTTACACGAAGTTGACTATGCGAAGTATACCTTCTTTTTCATTGAAAACTAGTAAAAATATATAATTTTTTTTTCCAGCTTTTACACAAAAGTTCCAGAGCAAATGTAGCAAAAAATTACTATCTGCAGACGAATTTATTGCAAAAGGAGGTATAACTTTTGCGTGAAAGCTTAAAATAATCGTAAACAAGCCTGCAAAGTACAACCTTGCAAATTGCTTCCTCATTATTTTTTGCTTTCTACAAAGCTACCACTATGAGGAAGTATGTTCATTAATTTTGGCTTCCTCATAGAGGAAGCTTTGTAGAAAGCAAAAAATAATGAGGAAGCAATTTGCAAGGTTCTACTTTGCAGGCTTGTTTATACTCGAAAGACATTTTTATGAAAATTCAAAGTGACATAAAATTTTAACCGCTCGACCGATTTGTGTAAAATTGTTACTCAAAAATTGTGTAATGATAGGACTATTGTCATATCATTCCATATGTAAACTAAATTTAAACCCGATACCTAGTAATTTGCATGAGCAAACGCTCGAACGAGGTTTTTCAAATAATTCAAAATGCTATAAAATTTAAACCACTTTTCCCGATGTTTTAGAACATTTTGAGTATCCTGACATGCAAATCTCGAAAAAAAAAAAAAAAGTTCACGAAAACAAAGCAAAATGGGGGGAAAAAATAACACCAACGAAGTGAGTGACTAAGAAATATTTTTATGATGAATATGTTTGATTTTTTAGTACATCTTAGTCGGTACATTTAAGTCAATTCCCAAGATCTCATGTTACACAGTAATTTGATGCTTACGACTTTTCCACGACTTCGTTTTCTTAAGTAGAACGTAGAAAATATCAGTGTTCTGCCGTTCCATTCTTAGAAGTAACTATTTTTGCTTGCTATTGTTTTCGTCAAATGCGAATGTGACCTTACAACGCAGTTTTGTCTATGAATGCAACCTGAAAATTATATTAGACTGGAAAAAAAAAAAAAAAAAAAAAAACCTATGAACAAGGGAAAAAAAATTTTCATATGGAAATTTTTTAATTTTTTTTTACTGCAAGTATATTTTATATGCACTCGAGGAGTTGTATATCCAAAAAATTAATTGTAGTTTTACGATTTCTTCGAGTATTCTTAAGTAGAACCTGAGAAATGTTCGTATTTTGACGTTCCACTTTTTAAAGCAACTATTTTTGCTGGCGCTCTGAGCGCTTATGCTCCTTCTGCTGGCCTCTTTCGCTGAGAACCAAGTGCTGTTTGCTTCGGAAATATATTTTCACTCCCTTCTCCCTCCTTCTTTGACTGTACTCCGCCCCCGAATTCTGTACAATAATGTAGGTGGACGAGATTCAACTTCGTATGTAGTATATGAGGACTTCCGAATCGAATACATATCTATGTAGTACGATACTGCAACATGCGGGGTGTCCTGCTTCTCCGTTTGGCAGAGGCAAGTGGCACACGAGAATGAGACTATATATCAAGGTCCATTCTTTCAGTGCTTAATTATAATATCATCATCATATATATACATATATATGCACACATAACAATAAAGATTCACATCTTATCGATGCTGCAACCAAGAATGTTTCATACGTATACTCCCAACCAAAAGTTTAATTCGATTATAATTCAGGTAATTAATAGCAGTGAGTAATAAAGAACAAAAATAGCTTAAAAAAATCAACGTCATTGATGACGTCAGAACATCGGTTTTGACTAATAAAAATATTTCCCCACCAATAATACCAACAAACTGGACAGAAATATCAAAAACAGACATTATAAAACCATAAGAAGATTTTTTAAAATATGATGATGATATCAATAAATTACAAATGTGAATAATAGAATTTTCCGAATCAATTGATAATCATTTAAAAAATGTTACGTATTCAAAAGAATCCAAGAGCTTATCTTATCGAAATGAAATAGTTATTTATGAATTCTGATGGAAAAATGCACATATTTTTTGGCAGTATTGTAATAAAATAATATTCCTAATATATTCCATAAAAATAATTAAAAATAATTTTTATATTGTAATAGTTTCAAATATGCCGTTTCGTCGCGTATACGATTTCCACCTTTGTTTCCAATAACCTTACAAGTATCGTTTATTGAACCATATTATCATCGCTTCAACCATAACACATTGCAAGCCTTCCTATATTCATTTTACCATGTGAAATCGTTAAATAAACGATATCCTTTTCTCTCAGTGTGACAACTCTGGCACCGAATTTGTTCGTAGCAGAAATTCACATGTCATTCAGGCTCATCAGCACGAAGTGTCCCTCCGTTGCAGCTGTACAACATACAGCACAAGTAATAGGAATAGTTCAGGAGCTCCCTACTGTATTTTACTGCAGGGATCTCAACCGGATGGCGTCTCTTGGACACTCAATCCAGTAGGGGTAGTTTTAACTGCGTATTACTCGAACCGGCACTTCTGGAGGGTGCACCCCAGTATCGAATATTAGAAGAGGGTTGTGGCCGCGCCATTACTGACGGATTTTCCGCCGCACGTTGCTCTCTCCATTCTCATCTCGTCGCGAAGCATAGAAAATTCCTAGTGATCTATAACTCCTCGAGGGAAATGACTGTGAGTCAACGCGCATTTGCAATCATATCCTTCTCAAGCGAATAACGATTTTGTCGTTCTTTGTTGAGAATAATTGAGAAATTTGGTTTTATGTTGAAAGAAAAAATACAAGCCGCGTATTTTTGCAGCTGGTAAGCGGAGCGAGAACGAATTTACTTGAAAAAATATATTCACAAATATTCGCAGTAAACGGTCGGAAAAAATACGAGCTCTCACAGCAGCGTACACGAGGCATTCCATGTTAGTTGTTTCTTGCATCCTCAGAAATAACTTAACCAAATCTTATCACTACTCGAAAATACTTTCTGGGAATTTTTTTAGATTTTTTTTTTACCTATAAAACGAGAATGTGTTTATGCGTTCTGCAAATAATTTTGCTGAATATTCATATCGAGACAGAGAATAATAGTGATACAAGCAATGTTTAAAAATTGCATAGTTTTTGAAAATGTCTGGATGTAAATAACGGATACATTTCAACTTTTATTTGAAACTAATGAACAAATCAATTTTTCGTATTTTTCTACTAAATGTATTAAATATTGCTTTTAGATCATTTAGTACAAATTTTATTGTTACCTCGTATTCTTTCCTATTTTTCTCTTCAAAGATATTCACAATCTTTCCCAAAACGCTTTTTGACTCGAAGAAAAAACAATAGAAAAAAAAGGCACACAAAGTGATTGTAAAAGCAGGGCTTTTATAATAAATTACGAATCGAAAAAAAGTCGCAGTTCTGGCGAAGAATGAATCATATACGTTGGTTTAGTGGCTAGGATCGTTATAGCTTCTAGTTGTCAATGTCCGGGCGGGAAATGACGATAGAATCGATAGTGTCAGGATGCGGAAAGGCGGTGATCCTTCATAGTCCTGCATTTCCGCAACGGAAATAAGCAGCTCTGTTTGCCATTTTTAGTACACGACGTTAAAAAACGACGTCGATAGTGCTTATCTGCTTTTATCCACAAATACATAATATGGGCCATTCCACCAATTATTGACAAGATTTTGAACCGTCCTTTTCCGACTTAGCTGTCATTTTGTTCATGTTATACCTTCAGGAAGGTAATTTGAAGTTTTTCAGATTTTTATTCGAGTACCCTACAGATTTTCTTTTCGGTATCAAATTATTGCAATTTTAGAGACTTCATTTCAATACAAAATTAATGGTTCTCGAAAAATATTAGATTGCGCGACGTATTCCTATGTGATGAAGTCTCAGACTAAAATAAAAAATACTGCCGTTTGATTCCGAATTTGTTAAGGCAGTAAAAATCAACAAATCATTTTGAAAACTCTTTTGAATACCTGCCACTCAAATCCCAATTCTTTTTTCATTTTAGAAAAATTAAGAAGTTTTCACATAACATACGTAAATTTCAGTGTGGGATCTGAATAAATTATTGATTTTTTCCAGGCTCATAAAAAATTATGTTTAACAAAAAAAAAAAAAAAATTTCTTTGCGGCTTTAAGAGTGTAGAGAAATAATTATACTACATTATTAAAAAAGAAACAAAACCATAGATGAATGTGTCTTAAAACAAAATCTAATGTGCCTTATTTTTGCTTCCAGCCACAGAAATACTATATTCCATTTTGATCCCACTCTGAAATTTACATACGTCATGCGAACAATCCTTATTTTTTCTAAAATAAAAATAGAATTGTGATTGAAGCGGCGGGAGACCGTGAAAAAACTGCTTTTTAGAAACTGGTTTGTTGATTTTTACTGTTTAAATAAAATCGCAACCATACGACGGTATTTTTTCAGAAACCTGTGACTCTTTTACATAAAAATATGTCTCCAACTTACATGTTTCGGGAACTATTAATTCTGTATTGAAATAGTGTTCGCGAAATCGTAATAATTTGATACCTTCAGGGAACTTATAAGATACCCGAAAAAAAATCTGAAAAAATTCGAGCGACCTCCACGGAGGATGTATTTAACATTATAAAAGCTGCAGCTTAATCGGACCAGGGCGTTATAAGCTCTTGTCGATAATTTGTTGAATAACCCATATGCACTTGATGTACGACGGTGCGATTTAGCAAGAATAATAACAATAATAGTAACAATAGGGTAGAGGTACCATTTTTTACCACTGTACCATTAGTAGCCACTCAAAAAGTGTATAGATCAATTCATCATTACTTTAATCTATAGAAATTACTAAATGAGTTTGCTCTACAATAATCAAAGTAAACTTAACGTTGAATATTCAGTGCTTAAAATGCCTTATTGCTTAATAAATCAGGTTCAAAGCCGTTTACACCATTTGTGGCCAGCACTGTCATTTACATACAATAGGTATGGCCACAAATGGATTCAAGTTGATGGCCACATACGGTACTAAGATGGCCACAAACGGTACTTCTACCCTAATAATAATAATTCGAAGAATAAGAATATAAAAATGTCCAACATTCGAGAAGTTACTCTCGACTTATAAAGAGTCAGTTGTCTTTTATCAGATTCAAAGCGCAAGTCGTACAGATAAATGAAATTTTGCGCTAGCTCCGACTATTTACTAGTATTCTGCTCCGAGCTATTAATTAATTAACTTGTGCATTCGACTTCGACAAACCGCGCATTCATAGTGGCAATTATAGTGAGGAAATAATATTTTTCCCGGACGCCGACGGTTCGCGAAATTTCCTTGAGAATTCCAGACGCTCGAATTGTGTCCTCGACACACTCGTATTCTTTTGATTACTTTGCACGATAAATTTTATACTTTTTAAACGCTTTCAGCAGTCAATAAGTAAACCCTCTAAGCAGTAAACACACCATATTGTGATTCAATCAACAATACGAAGTGCACAAAGACCTTTCTATTTAGGCAGATTCGAATAAATAGAAAACACACAAATCGATAGATATTCGTGACAGTCAGTAACGATACATTTCACACATTTTATTCAAGTTTTCCGTCCGTAAATCAGTGTTCAAACACTTTAAGAAGATTATGTTCCATTATTTTACTTGAAACAATTCGGAGATTCAGTGGGAAAGTGAAAGTAACAGATGAAATGTACACACTCGTCCTCTTGTGATTGTTACGAGCGGTAAAGTTTAAGAATTATTTCAAGTTTTTCCAGTAATAATTTCAGGGAAATATTTAATGAGTAGAGAATAGTGCAATAGTCAGTCAAAAGTGCACAAAAAAATTCTGTTGCTAGGCTAACTATCTAAGTTCGGAGATAGAGTCGACACAAAAATCTTCTAAAAATCAAGCAACAAAGTTCATCGCCGGATTATCAAAATATTTTTTTAATATTTGGTGCAGAAAGACATTTGGCCTGGATTATGTTATAATAATCGATAAAAGTGTACGAGAAACTTTTATTTTCATGCTAATCGAAGAAATATCTTTGTTATCCCATCTTTATGAACTCAATTTGAAAAATCTTTGAAAGGATCGAAAAAAAAGGATCGAGATGTACAAAAAAAAAACACCTTATAAAAATCGAACGACAAAGTTCGCAGTTAGATTTTTAAATAACTTTTTAAATAATAACATTGAAACACTTCCTACCCCAAAAAATAATTTTTTTTTCGCATGGCAATATTTCCTTTCTTTACATATTTTGTATGCGATGAGAAAGTAATGGACCATTTAAAAATGTTACGATGAAGTGCGACGCCAGGTTTTCAAAAGTTCTATAAAAATCGAAACATACAAATACTTCCGGCCTGAATTCGTATTAATCAATAGAAAACAAAAGTATTAAATCAGACGAGTCTCAAGATGAATAAAATTTTTTAAATCTTACCCTTGAAAAACTGGTGTGACGATCAAAAGGATCCCGCGTAACTCTCGTGGCCGCAGGTTCGAAGAAAGACTTGCTATTCTCGTCGAATTGTTGCTTCAATTCCTGGAGCAACTCATCCCTCGGTTTGCCACGCAATTTATCGCCGAATCTCGGCTTCTCGCGGAAGTAAAATGACATTTCCGAGTCGCGCGGTACGTCGCACTTCGAGCGACTCGGACACGCGGTTTATTCAATCTTTTATTAATTTAACACGATTGTTATTACTTTTAAAACGCCGGGAATTATGCTAGCGCTTTTCGACGACACTCTTTTTATTGTGATATAACAGTTGTTTTCTTGTCGTCAACACAATTATATTTAGTGGAAAAAATCGTAACTATAGTTGCGCGAAAATTACGAGGTCGAGTGATTAGCTGTCGTTAGTATTGCGCTTAGATCAGACTGCAGAACAAGACTGTTATCAGATCATCAACATTGTCGCGTGCCGAACCGTACGCTACTGAAATGTCTCGGCGTACACAACCGGCAACACTTGCGCCAATCGCAGCGCCGCGTGTAGCGCTGCAACTTCGACGCATGCGCTTGTGATAACAATTTGAATAAGTTACCATTCAAAGAATCGTAACACATATGGAATGGTTCTTTTTAATACTTGGAGTCGCGAAGCTACCGCGTCTCTTGATTTCTGTTTATCAAAAGCATTCATTGGACGCAGAAAAGCGCAAGTTTACGTTTCACAAGTATAATTTATAATATAATTTGATTAAATAAGAAGGATATCCATTTACCTTTATAACACCACTTTGCATTCATGTCTGTCAGTATGCGCACGCATTTCATTTAAAATTTCGAACATGGAGATGATAACATCTCACATACATACACTGTGTGATCATTATCATAATCCGGAACTGTAATTTTGAGGTTTTAGTGTTAAAATAGGAGTCGATGATATTTATAGTTCGTTACCAGACGAACTATCGCCGTACCCGAAGAAAGTTGTTGTCATTTGCACCAAAAACCACCAAAACATCCGTTGCGCCAACGATTGCACTTTGTATTTTTTTTCGTGTGGATGCGCGCGCAGTTTTTTCGCTATTTGGAACACAGATATTATATGCGCAGTGTATCGTTAATACTAATCAGAAACTGAATTTGTGTGAGTTAGAGACAAAAATAAGTTAATAATATTTTCGACCTGCGATCATCCAAAGAATCGCCGTTGTACACATAGAGAATTTTGTTGCGAAATGCAAACATGGTTCCAATGCTTTATTGGCAGATTTCATTCGCAAATATCAAAGGAGGCGAAATTTTCGGCCATCGTATTTCTTCGCAATAAAGTCAAATCAGTGTGGCATGCACTTAAGGTAGATAAGAGTCGCTTCATCTGCATCAAAATCGCTCCATTATCACTTGCGTCAGCTATTGCACTTTGCATTTCATGACGTTTGGATGCGCGCGCATATTCTGTCAAATTTCGAAAACAGAGATATTATATTAGTTAAGACCTGTGACTATCCGAAGAATCGTCTTCGTACACAAAGAGATAGTTGTGAAATGTACACGCGCCTCGAATGCTTTGTTGACAGACTTTATTCGCAAATGTCAATTGAGACGAAACTTTCGGCCATCGTATATTTCTTTGCAATAAAGTCATATAAGTGTGGCATGTATTTCGGGTACACGAGAGTCGCGTCATCTGCATTAAAATCGCGAAATTATCAGTTGCGCCAACTATTGTACTTTGAATTTTTTGTCGCTGGATGCGCACACACATTCTTTCAAATTTCGAACACGGAGAATCTATATACAGAGTGTGATCGTTAATGCTGATCCAAAAGTGAAATTTTGCGAATTAAGGAAAAATTAAGGTGGTTATAATAGTTCAGAACTGTGACCATCCAAATAATCGTCGTCGTACACAGAGGTAGTTGCGAAATGTAAACATGCATCCAATGCTTTGTTGACAGCCTTTATTCGCAAATGTCAAATGAGACAAAACTTTCGGCCATCGTATTTCTTCGCAATAATGTCAAATGAGTGTGCACGTATTTCGGGTACACAAAAGTCACGTCATCTGCATTAAAACCGCCAAATTATCAGTTGCGCCAACTATTGCACTTTTTATTTTTTTCCGTCTGGATGCGCACGCGGTTTGTTCGAAATTTTGAACACAAAGTGTTGTTATATATGCATTGTGACCGTTGAGGAAAAAACAGAGGCTTAGATTCTGCGAGCTATTGACAACAAAGGATAGTTCGCAGTGATGCTGAACGACAATGGCACAACGTCCTAAAATGGTGAGTTTTTTTACCGCTTGTTTTCAATTGACAATCGTTTGTTCGACAAATGCTCATAGAATTCGTAGAGTAGTTTGTTAAATAACACGTCGTTAATCGCGTAGGAAAGAGAAACTGCTGAATCGGAAACTTCGTCCTCTCCGGCGACGTACCAATGCATTGTCTGCCAAATGACGACTGTTTCGCTGAGTTGTCTCCATCGTCATCAGACATATCAACACACATCCGAAGAACTTTCACTATCCACAATCGGACTTCAGTGCTCGTTGATAAATAATGTTCACTCTAATAATCGCATCGTTTACGACAATTCTTGGCTCTGCGATCCCCTGAAACAGGCAGAATTCTACACAGTTTCAGCCAATATTTTGAACAACAACAATCCCAATAACTGCACTCCTGTTGATTACGTTATCGAAAAGCATGATCGCAATTTTAAGGAAGAAAACAACATCGATGTTGCAAATGAACAAAAAATACGAGACTTTGATACCAGAATTGATCACAACTATGGACAAATGGCCAATTCTCCACCGGAATCTCCCAAAAATAAAATGCAAAACCCGAAATACAGAAGCATCGGTACAGAAACAAATCATGCTGAATTTTTGGAAGAAGTAAATCACCCGGAAACATCGTTAGCTCTTTGTACAGAAACAGAACGTATAATTACATACCTTGAAGAAGTTATGCAAGTGGAAGAAGTGTATACTATTGGTGCAGAATTAAATTGTAATCACAAGTCTTCAGAAGATGTAACAGAAGCTGAAGAGGGCAAAGCTGCTGATCCAGTACATAATGATGATTTTTATTCACCAGAAAATGAAATACAAGTCAAAGTGTCCAAAGATATTCATGGAAGAGTTGCAGCAAAGGAAATAAAAGTCGCAGAGTCAAAAGTTATCGGTCCTGAGGCTATTTCTATTTCGGAATCCGCAGAAAAGGAAACAACAGTCAGAGAGTTCAAAGTCCCAGAGGCTCGTTCTATCTTAAAGCCCACAGACAAAGAAAGAAAGTCTGACAAGTTGAAATTCGTCGGTCCAAAGACTGATCATATTTTCAAATCTGCAGAAAAAGACATAAGCGTTGAAAAGTCTAAAGTTATTGATGTAGCAGCTGTTTCTATCTCCAAATCTGAAGAAAAAGGTGTAAGAGTTGGAGATTTGAAAGTTATTAATCCAGGGGCTGATTCTATTATGAAATCTGAAAAAAAAGCGATAAATGTGGTAAGAGCAGAAACTGATCCTTTTGCAAATTGCATAGAAAATCTATGCATTGATCTGGAAAAGATAAAAAACAAGCCCCAGAAGCGCAAGAGAGCAAGAGAGCCTGCGAGAAATCCTGCACCTAGGAAAGCGAAGGCTGCAGCGAAACCAAGAGCTCCCAGAAAGAAAGCCAAAACTTCTGACTTTGTCCCACAAAATAACACAGCCGAGCAGGAAGTGGATCACCAGACTGAAATTTTTATGAAAAATGATTTTACAAGTGTAGATTACACTGACTTAAATTCAAATAATCAGAAAACGAAGAATTCCATTGAACCTCCTAAGAAAAGAGTAAAATTTGCTGACTCTGTGCCAGGAAATATCACAATTAGCCAGGAAGATGATCAAGACATGCGAATTCCTGTAAAAAACTGTTCTGTGAGTAAAAATTACACTGAGGTCAATTTGAACAATCAAAAGACTGAAGATTCTGTTGAACTTTCCAAAAAAAAAGTCAAAACTTTGAACTCTGTGGTAGAAAATACTACAATTATGCAGGATGCTGATCAAGAAAGTAAGTTCCCAACAAAGAAACGTTTTGCCAGTATAAAACACACTGAGCTTAGCTTGGAGAGCCAAAAATCCGATTATTCTGTTGAACTTCCCAGGAAGAAAGCAAAAACTTCTAAGTCTGTTACGGATAATACCACAACCATGCTGGAAGCTGAAAAAGTAACTGAAATCCTTCCACAGAATGATTTTGCAAGTATAAATTACACTGAGCTGAATTTGCCGCGTCAGAGGACTGGAAATTCTGTTGAGAAGATTTTTTCAGAAGATGATATTGTTGAAGCTCAATTGAAGGCGCTTTTTCAGCAACAGACTGAAACTCAAGAGACTGAAATTTCCATGATTGATAGTTCTGGAAATTCACATTGGATTGACTACCATGTGACGAAAATGGAGCCTCCAATCCCTGATGAAGACGATTTGGCACATGAAAATTTCATTCAACAATATGTCGACACTTGCAAGGCCGAAATACCCGCAGAAATTCCGGTCCAGATAAAATCGGAACAGCAAGAATTTCCTGGTGATGAAGTTAATGATCCCAGAAATTCCGAACATTCGGAGGATTCCGTAATAGCGGCTTTGCCCTCGACATACACTTTTCCGTGGTATCCGCCGGATATCAACGATTATTCGATACTCGTTCTTGATCCCGAGGCTCACCAACTGGTTTGGACTGAAGTCGCAATCGTAGACGAGAAAAACACGCTTCAAGGCGAAAATTCGCCGGAAACAGTGGTTTTACCGGAATTAACCGAAGCAGATCTTAGAGATAACGAAATCTGCGAGAGTATGACGATATCTTCGGATTCTCGAACAAAAGAAATCAGTGGAAACTTGCCGCGATCGCAAGCGAAAGGAAACGCAACAAAAATTAAGAAAAAACCACGCACAAATTTTGTACTTCGGCCGAGAAAAACCGCGGGAAAAAAGTTGCTTTAAAAATAAAGCAAGTAGAGAAAATTCACAGCGATTATGTAAGGGACATCGATTTTGCTGAAATTCATGAACGCAGACGTTTGGAATAGCTAAATCTGCGAAAATATGAAGATTTCTTCGAGTCCTTAAACCTAAGAAAACAGTCGGACTTGGTGTGATTTCAAATGGAAGGAAATGCAACGAAGACCAAGAACAATGTACGGTCCGATTATTTACTTTGTCCGGGAAAAACCGCGGCAAAAAATGCTTTAAAAGGTGAACCAAATGGACAAAATTTATAGCGGGCCTGCAGATGGCATTAATTTTGCTGGAATTTATAGACGTTGACGTTTGAAACAGCAAAAAAAGCGAGAATATGACGTTATATCGAATTCTTAAGCGGAAGAAAATAGTGGTTCTTTTATGCGATCTCAAATGAAAGATAATGCAACAAACACCAAGATCGCTTTGAAAATGAACAAATAATAAAAGAGACAATATTTGCAGTGAAATTGCAGTAGGCATTGGTTTTGCTAGAACAAATAGAGGCAGACCGAACAAAAGCGAAATCTGCAATCCTTACTCTAAGAAGATACAACGAAGAAGAAAAAAATCTCGCACCAACTTTGTACTTCATTTCAGAGCAGCCGTGACCAAAGAAGCGCAATAAACATAAAAGCAAAGAGACGTAACTCAAAGCAAAACTGCAGGAAGAATCGGTTAAGCCGAAATTAGTAATAGTTACAGTAGTTTTGGAGTAGCGAAATCTGCAAAAATACGCAGTAAAATCTTTCTGCAATCTCCATCAAATGGATCTGCAAGAGACGAAAGTCGCGCTCGTAGTTCATACCAGAAAAAATAATTGTTTTTTTTTATTTTGTATACTTTTTAAGTACCAGATTTTTTAACGTCTTCTCAGAGTTATAGAGAGAATAACGCTAAAAAAGAGTCGTTAAAGCAAAGATCAGAGACTGATTATCTTATGTTTTTGTTTTTCACGCGTTGATCGTAAAGTTTTATTTTCATTTTCTTTTAGTTCCAAGACATAATAGGCGAGGTTAAGCGCTAAGTAAATTAACCTACACACATATTTGTTACGACCTTATTCTTAGCTGTATGCGTACGAAAGATATTCGTAACTTTGTGATATTAAAAAATAGATCAGCCATTAAACTGACATACTTTGAATATGCGTGTTAACTTCATTCGTATTCCTGTCTTTCGAAAGAACTACGAAATATTGTAAGCTCCAGCTCTGTATCAATCAATCGAATGTACCTATTCAGACTGTTATTTATTTAGAATGTAATGTTATCCAGAATGAACTCAAGGTCAGCGGTGTAAGTTTTGAGCCATCGTTTCGCTCCTCGATTCAACCGTTGTAATTCCGAGTAACAATTAAAAACCGCGGTCTAATTACATTTAAAAAATCGCCTACGGAAACGTTTTCCTTTTTTCACGCATCGTTCGTGCACTTTTCAAATTATATTTGTCTTTTTTCAGACATAAAAGACTAGCGTAAACACTGAAAAAAATTGAAACACTTATATTTTTGTTACGACTTTATTTTTGGTTTGTATGCATATGAAAGACGTTCGTACAATGTGATATTAAAATATAACTCATTCATTAAACTACGTACATCACACGTGTCTGTTGACTTCTACCTTATATTTCTGTTATCTTGTGAAAAAAGTACTAAGATTGTTGACCATACTCTCAGTACTAATTTTCGTCTTCAGATTGACCAGCGGTCATAATGGCCTCGACTATGGATTCAAAGATTGTTGCTCAAGTTTCCTTTTCTCAATGATTGCGCCGATATCCTTCAATTGACAGCAAAACATCGATTTCCGTAAAAAAAAATCAGAACCCTCAGAAGTGTTCTCAAAGTGCTTTTCCAGTTAATTTTAGTTTTCTGACGTAACAGGAAAACGTAAGCGTTGAATACGCTTTATCTTAATACATTTTCATTACAATTTCAGTTGTAGCTCTACATATACGAGAGAAATTATAATCTTTGTGACATTAAAAAATAATTCATCCATTAGATTAACGTACTTTCCAGTAAACCAAAAAATCGGTTTCGTTGCTGCTCTTTAACAATTTCCAATTACAATACAATGTTATGTAACAACGGTGTTATGTAACAGTTACATTGCTGAGTGGGAAATTGTAATAGAGCAGCAACGAAGCCCATTTTTTTGTGTTTACTGGCTTTGTACATGTGGATTGACTTCAATTGTACTTTTCTTGTATCCGTGGTATTTACGTCTTTGGACTGATAAGCGTTTGTAATATTCTCGACTATGGTTTCAAAGATAATTCTAATTTCCTTTTCTCCATGGTCGCGTCGATGGACTTCGATCGATAGCAAAATATCGACTGAAGTTTAAAAAAAACTCAGAAAACTCGCATCCTGGGAAATTTCAAAATTTTAAAAAATTTAATTCTAGTGTGCAGACGTAACAGGGAAACGTAAGCGTGAAAAAAAAGCTTCAACTCAAGACATTTTTCCGATAACTTTATTTGTAGCACTACGCATTCTCAACTTCGTGATATTAAAAAATAAATCATTCATGAAACTAACATACTTTATACATGTGGCTTGACTTGTACTTTTCTTGTGTCTTGTGGAAAAATAAGTAGAAATGTTGACGAAATTCTCAGTAGCAATCCATGGAATTAACGTCTTTAGACTGATAAGCGGTCATAATATCCTCGAGAATAGATTCAAAGCTGGTCGTGTAAGTTTTCAGCCATCGTTTCCTCTCCTCGATGTAGGCGTCGACGTCGGTTGTGAGAATCGAACGCAAAAAATCTTCTTTGGTAACTCGAGAGATGTACCGAAGCGTTTGTTTCTTCATGCTATCTTTTTCCTCGCTCATATTCATCGAATTTTTGCACAAAGAAGCCAAAAGACTCGCGTCGTTAGCGTCGGCAATTTCGTCGATAACGTTTGACGAATTTTCGTCTATCCTCGTTTCATCGGAATCCGTATTATTCGGGACTTTTTTAACGTACGCACTGTCTAGTATTGCGCTGTCCTTAGCCGAACGAAATGGTGGAAGAGGCTCGTTCACTTTGTATTTCAGGAGGAAACTCTTGAGCTTCGTTATTATCGCAGCCGAAGCTTTAGACACCTCAAAGTCGCTTTCGTCCTCGAGTGTGACTAAAAGGATTCCTAGACAACTTTGCTTCGCCAATTCATCGAGGGCCTTGTTAAGACGCCGTTTTATCTCCGATTCATCCAAAGCAACGATCTTTCTGTGCTCTTTTGAGAAAGTCATATTCGGAAACGAACCGTCCAACATTCCTTGATCCGTAAAGTGGGAAGTTATGAAATATCGCCAAAACTGGAGGGCATTTACCTTGACCTCCCAGTGGAGATCGAGCACCGTTGCCTCTGCCATCGTGCGAGTCATTGAGTCAACTGTCGCTTTCCTTTAAAGATAAATGTATCGCTTTTTACAATGATGATGTAATTTTTAGTAATTCTTTATAGGACATCAGTGATGCAATCAGATCAAATGAGGACCAAGATTTCAAAAACTGTTTTTACACATTTTCGAAGAGAAACAAGTAAAAACGAAGGTGAATCTGAGATAAAGAAATCGTATTTAACGCAAGTCGCAGAAAACTTACGAGGGTAAATTACTAGTCTTTGTACATTGAAGTCTTTGCTTCACTACGAAATTGTAAAAACTTAATTACGCATATATAGACATCACCTAAAAGTAGTATTTGAGGTCGAAGATCTTGGAAACAAAATTGTTGTTTGTATATTATTATCATTTCGTTTTCATAAGTTGTCATCAGGCAATTACTGATCAAATCAGCAACCAAATTTACAGTAAAAAGTCGGAAAATCTTATTCTTGTAGCATTATGTTTACTCTCGAGCAGAGCAAAACTACTTTCAACTAATATTGCGTATCGATTGTAAATAAGCTTTACAGAATAAATTTGAACTTACGGCCACTTTCTGAACAAGTACAATTCTTTAATCAGCATCACAGCCTCCCTCCTTACGACACCTTCACTCTCTTCCTTGAGCAAATGAATGGCTTTATCCTAATCGGAAAAATTGAAATATCGAATTAAAACCGTAATGAAACAGTTTTGTGTCTGAGAACAATTTACTCACTGGTAAATTAAGCTGAGACAACTTTTCGTCCCATAGCCTATTGATGCGAACTGTGGTGGCTATGAAAACTAAAGCCGACGCTCGCACGTAGCTTTCGCCATCATTCATTGCGATATCTGTCGCCAATTGCAGAAATTGATTTTCCAGAATGAAGCTTTGGAATGCGGGATATTCTAAAATCGAAAAATATATCATTAGCATAAAATACAGGTTGTTGAGATAATAGCAACGATCGACAACGTTGTAACAATCGCATTTTCGATCATACCCTACTTTAAAAAAATAATTCCATTAACACTTTGCAAATAATACGTTCTCTCGGGATCTCAATTTTGTACAAATATATTCGCATAAAATTTGTCTTACTAAACCATGTTGAGTTTTTAAAAAATCTTATATGTTTTATGCATCAAATGCATAAAATAATACAACATCTTTTTATCAAACTTTTCAACTAATGCATCTGGGAAAGTATAGATTACTTATGTTCAATAATTTGTATGCATTTCCTTACCAAAATGTAAAATATTCTAAAAAAAATGACATCGAATTATTCGTGGCAGACGAATACAATAAATTGGAACTTCATGGGTTACAACACTGACACTCGACGACTTACTGTCTTCGGAAATTGAAGCGATAGTGTTTAAAGTTTCGAAAACACTATCGCGGACTTCCCAATTGGGATCGTGGAGCCTTTTGTAAAGCGTTGGTCCAAGTCCGCTCATGTAACTGTCGCAATCGATTAGAAGTGCAAGATTCGGTGGCATAAAATCCTGGATTGCCAATTTACAGAGCTTGAGAGCTTGCACGCAGGCCTTGAAAAATAATATACGGTGTAGTGATGCGATAATCACATTACATAATAAAAATGCAAAGCCAGCAAAGAAGAATCTCGCGAGCTGCTTTCTCATTATTTTAATCATTTATCGTCAAACCACGTCGAAGATTGGTGTCAAATACCTCAAGATTATAAAAGTTCAAATGTGTACAGACGAAAAAAAAAAATTAGAATGGCAAATAAATTAGAAGAACTTCATGTACCATCGCCAAATTCTGCATTGACCATGATTCGATGTTAATATATCTGCGTACCAAATTTCAACCTGGTATCTCATAATTTACGGAAGTTATAGCGTGAAATGACGTTATTCGAAATTTTCAAAATGCCGTAAAATTTCAACTCTTTAACCGATTTGGGCCAAATGTTATCTTAAAATACATTTAATGCACACGCACTCATGCAGAACTATTTAGCAAATTATTCTTAATTTTACGAACGCTATAGAAAAAATAAGCTATAAGTTCTACATTTTTGCATTCATATTGTCAAAAATTACAACAATTAAAGACTGGCTGCTGCTCCATTTATGTGCTAAAGTTCAGGCCCAATCGGTTAAATACGTTCATGAGTTACAGGTGATTGAAATTTCGAAGTCCGGCACACAACATACATAAAGACATACTTTCTGAACCATTTTTCTCAATTTTTTTTAACCATTCTCTGAAACAAAGCTCTCTATATGAAGACGCAAAAAATATAAATCTCACTTTCGGCTGGATGCCGGGATGTTTTAAAATCTCCTCGGCGAGAAACAAGACACAAGTCGTTTCAACGCACTCCTTCCACTTAAATTTGAATTTTTCGGCCAGGAGTGTGACGCTGTTTAGCAAAGCTGACAACAAACCAGGAACTTCGACTATCGGATCGCCGTCGAGAATAGATTTTCGCTGAGGTCGTATTTGGTGATCGTGTGGTGTACTTTGTTCTGGTTCTGGTTGTCCCGAACAATTGGTTGGTATATAATTCTTCAATACGTGACAAAACATTTGAAACGCTATAACTGCCAAATCCTGTGCAAAAATATTGAATATCTTCTTGAGCAAATTTTGTAGACAGTTTTTTAGTTTTATTCTTGGTTTTATAGTCAAACGTACTCTGTCCATAACATCCATGAGTTCAATGACCATGTCGATGACCGATTTACAGATTTGCTCCATCGGGATATCGTCTGATCCGCACATTATTGATTTTGTGTTATAAAACATTCTCTGTACCGGATGACAAGTTACGTCGAAAAGTTTATCGACAAACATTTCAAAGAAATCGTGGTCTTTCGTGTAGTTTGATTTTATGCAGATGCACAGCGGTGTTATCTGTTATTTAAGAATGAATTAACGGCTAACTAACATAGAAAATTTAATTCCTTGGTGAAAAGGTTAATGCGACGATTTTTTTGGAAAACTATAACTGGATAATTCCAATGATTTTGCAAAATTGGTGTCTGATTTTCTTGCATATGTGCTGAATAGTTTAGTCATTTTTACTGAAAACTGTGGAATACATCATTGAAATTCAATTATATTTCAAGATTTCTTCACTAAATATTCGCTGATATCTAAAAATACTTTTCCATTCAAGTTATAAATATATGTAAACTGATTATCTTACTGAGTATTCCAGAAAGAAAAGCAGCCATATATTTTATTTACAGGAGAACAAAAATCAACGAAGCTTATTACTCAAACTCTTTCGATAGTTTTCATTCCAGGGAACAAATACAAATTTTTCGGGAAAACTACGAATTCCAAAGATCACCAGAAAAATATTTTCACCAAGACGATAAATGGCTGATGTAATTTGTACTTTTTCTTTTTTCTGCCAGCATGTTTTTACAGGCATAGACCCCTTAATTTCGTTTACAACATTTTGGTATTGTTCATCAACATCTTTAGTGAAAATACACAATTTATCTTACCATCAAAGCGATGACTTGATGTTCAAATTTGTGCTCCAATTCGAGAGGCAAAGAAAATTGATGCATCGCTTGTAGTTTCTTCCAGTAAATCAAGGACATCTTGTGAGTCATGCCGCATTCTATCATATATTTTTTCGACAGAAGTAACATCTGACAGAAGCTAAGACCCAGACGGAATTTCTCCCATTTTTCATTTTCGACGACCGCCGAATCTTTCGATAGACCTTGTTTCAATATTCGAATATTAAGCAAGATCCAGAGCTTGTGAATGTGTTGGAAGAACTGAGTGCTGATTGAAGCCATGAAAAGGACACGTATTCGCGTCTCCAGATTCAATAAATTCTCAAACATATCAGGAATCGTGTTGTCCAGTGACAAAAACAGCGTGTTTTCTTGAATATTCGTAATCAGACTGAACGCGTTACAGAGATGCTTGTTCTGATTGGTGTACAGATCCTCCAGCGAAGGATGCGTTTCTCCGTTCACCGTCGTTTTTGTTAGAGGCTCTCCGATCAGATTGATTATTTCGGCACAAAATTCACTGTTTTGAGATTCGCGAATGAGCAATGAGCTCAGGAAACGATGACTCTCGCGGGTCACGTAAAGTGTGTGATTGTGGAGAGCAAACTTGACAACATCGCGCCATAAGCCTGAAATAATTGCGATTTTATTATAGATTAAAGGGAAAAAAATGATGAACAAAAAATAAGGCAAAATTAAGCTTGGTATAATGCTTTCCCATTTCATGAGTTTTTCATATGGAACTTAGGGCTCCCATTTTCATATGGGTAATTCACAAATACGGATACTCGAACTATTTGTACTCGATGGATTCGAAGTTCAAATCCAGATACCCCGGATATCCGAGCAGTTCGGGTACTTCGGGTAGCTTCGGGTAGTTCGGGTACTTTGGGTAGTTCGAGTATTTCATTAATCTTTGTCGCAATAAATGAAAAGAACGTCCCAATTACGACATTATCAATATTTCATTAATAAGTCAATAAAGCATTACACAGAAAAAAAAATTCCTCGATTCACGGAAATATTCACCCATGGAATAATAAACTTGATTTTTACTATTATTTTTTTTTTAAATAATCTCAAACTCAGTGAAAAGTAGTTACCTTCAATGAAAGAAACATTTCTCAAAATTAGTACAACGCTATTTTTTGATTCCAAATAAATTGGTTTTAAGACACACAAAGCAAAATGTGACCTACAAAATAACATGTTGCTAAGAAAACTAAGTTAAGGTAAGTTGCTAAGCACGGCAGAGTTTTGAGAATTGAACGATTTTTTTTACCTATTTTTTAATAACATTTTGGAATTATTATTATAGAATGAATCTTTTCAGCACCTTTTATGTGAATGATATTTTTCAGATTCTTATCCCATCGAGAAGTATTCGAAATTCTCTACGAATTACTCACTTTTGAGGGCATTGTTGTATATTTTATATAAAGTTAATTTATAAAGAACAAATTGTGTACTGTTTAAATTACTTGGACTACCTGGCCTACAAGAAGTACCCTGACTACTTGAAGTACACGAACTACCCAAATCTTGATCGACTCCGGATAGTTTCAGTCAAACCGAATATTCGATCTTGAAGTGTCAAATGCGCTCAGTCCGGATTATTCAGACTTTTCGAATAACCGAGAAAGTGCTTGCCCTAATAGAACTATTTCAAAGAGGGGAAAGAAGAGAAAGAAATATTTATAGATTTCTGCTGCATCAGTGATACTTTAAATGCTCCAAAATAACATGACAATCACAACTTTCTGGCTAAATGTTATGCCAAATCTTGGATGAATCGTGACAGGCATTTTTCAGTGACATAGTTTTTAATTTGGCAGACTTGCAGGCATTATTACGTTCTATGGAATTCATACGGGTCACTAAATGTTTAATAAATTTGAAATCACGTCTCCTGAAATGTTATTGTTTATGTATAAAGATTGACCCCATATTTTTCAAATTATTGTGAAGTAAAAGTGGTTGAACTATTAAAAATCCAAGTTGCTATTTTATTTAAGAAAGCCTGAGCATCCAAGTTTGGTTATATTAGCAAAATATTTACCAGTTTCCTTCACCCATAGCCTTCCGCTCGTATGGCTAATGCAGTCCGAAAGCATTGTAGTATAGGCCATTTTGAGTGAAGCCGAAAGATCATCTCTCCGAAGGTCAAAGACACTGCAGAGTTTTTCAAAGGTATCATTGTCTCTGAGATATAGAAAGTTTTGTTCGTCTTTAGCGATGATTCCCACGAGCCTGATCGTAAAAACAGTAACAGGCTGGCAAGGTTTACTGTTCTCAGACCAGATTTTCAAGCCCTCCGCAATCCAATTTCTGTACTTAACGACATGTTTCACATCCAACAAATTATCTGGAACAAAATTTGAGGATCTAGCGTCGCTCTCACAGAATACGTTCTCCAATAGCTCCAATTTCTACTCGTAACCATAACGAATCAATCGATTGTCTTTATTTAAATTCTGGCATATATGAATAAATTTAATCGACCTCCAAATTGATTGGTAAACAAGTGTCGATGCAGGTTAGTCGGTTGTGAGTGCGGCGACGTGATTGTCGGATTCGCGTCGTGATTATTCTTTAGTGTATGAAAGTAATAAAAACAGAGTCAAAAAATGCCTTACATTCGTCAGATTTTTCCGAAATGTGAGTCAAAAGTAGATCGAGATACGTTGACGATGCGACATTATAATTTGGTAGTAGAAAAAGTCGCAAAACCTCGTCGAGTCTATCGTCGGTGGTCAACGTATTCATAGCGCACGATACTTAATGACTTTTGCAGTAAATATCTCGGAGGCGATGCTGATACTGTTGCTTTTTTTATTCGCATTCAATTCTTGTTTTTTTTTTTAACAATCGAAACAAAAAAACGTTAGGAACTATCAATTCATGCGATTCAACTGAAAGCGCTGGTGCGCAATCGTATATACATTACTTGTTGCGCTATAGGTATATGTAATTAGAGGATAAACACAGACCGCGCGTTGTTACTGATATGCTGTATATATACGTAGATATACGATATGCAATCAGTGTTACACATCAGTCAATTCAGCGACTGCACATATCTGAAAGATGGAACATAGAATTCCTACTATGTGGAGTTTTTGTAGAGAAAAAAAAGGGCAAATGACCTTCCCCAGTTCTCCCAGGATAATTTTTTAGACATTGATCGATGCGCTCAGAAACCTGTGGCATTTTTAATCGTAATTTGAATTGAAAGTCTGCTCAAATGATAGAAAGTTGTGGTTGATGGATTCATTGTTTGATATGCCGATTGTTATTTATTGCGCAATTAGGAGAAATAGCTAATTCGAAGACAAATCTTTTGAGACCTACTGATGGCAATCCCGCTCTATTATTTTCGAGTTCACAGCGCTATCTACCAGTGATTGTAGCTACTAACTGCAATGACACTAGGTATATCGGTGGTAAATTTCTCTGGTAACTTTGCGGTATTTTTGTTGTAATTTTTATCATGTGAGCACTGGAAAATGGCTGTACACGTTAGCCATGCTATTTTGAAAAAATTACTAATCTTTGATATTTGCTTGATGATCAATTCGTGATTTATTGTAGTAATGATTTGACAACAATCTTTTTATAGTTGTAAGGCAAAAATAATGCGGTTAGTTGAAGTCCTAAGGACCTAGAAAACTTGATTCATATATTACAATAATTGTAATGAAACGATTCGAAACAAAACTTTTTAATCACACCACGAAATAATATTGGCGTGTGTAATATTTTTTTTATGTACTCACTTCACGGAGGACCAACTGTAAATCATGTCCAAAGAATGGTTGATTTATAGATAGTTCTAAAAAACCAACTCTAAATCAACCTTAAGAAAGTTGGAATATCGGTTGGTTTGGCGCACCTGTTGACCGGTTGTTTTTTGGGTTGGTTTCAAGTTGGGTGGAACGCGAGGGAATTGTCATCTATATTCAATATTTAATCCTCATTACATATTCACAACGTAATAAGTCGGATTATTATCATAAATTTAGTTTATAAAAAGATATTCATTGGTTGTGATCGTGATTTATAGACGCATCGAACAAAAATAAATCCTTCGTTTCAAATTTTTTAATGTGCTTATAAATCGTTACGTATTCTTTTTTATTTTTCGCAATCCTAGCAGTGTGCATGCATAATTACACGTGATCTTTCACTTGGGTCGCTCACTCGGTTCTGCGCGGGTCTTCGCCACTTGAGAAACTAGTTTTCGTGTTCACCGCAAAAGAAAGCGCTGCGAGAAGTGGCAGCACCGTCCCACGGTCTTACATACAGGTCTTGCAACGACAACGTTTTTTAATGGTGGGGGTAGGCACGCTTCGTGTCCAAAGTTTTAACTTACGAATTTCGCTACGGCGGGTCGCCACTATTGTAGGGATTTCCTGTTCCCTGACTCCTTACCACACGTGACCACAACAAGCCGCAGGTTACATAACCTAAATAGTCAAAGCCGGCAAGCCGGTTTTGCTATGGTTTTCCAATACCAAGAAGATGACTTCGCAAGTTCTGTCTCCGTTATTTCGATGGATCCTGCCTAAGGCGTGCATATGGTGCCTAAGCGCAAATCGGAGACCAGATTACTAGGATAAAAGTACTTCGTTTTCAAGTTCCCAAAAATATTGTACAGTTCTAAAACTGGTAAGTGGCGATTCCGGGTTTTGTCCATACTGATTCATTGTTTCTTGATCTGATTCGTCATGTCGAAGATTGCTTTGCTTGATATGCCTCGCGTTTCGATGTTTTCGAATGCACACATGAAGAAGTTTTATCCTCTTATACTTTCACGTTATTTTGCACGGAGTACGCCCGCCAAATTTCATCATATGCTATGGTTTATTACATCGGAATAAGAAAGCGCCAAAATGGGCATGAAAAAATTAACAAACGACAGAATGATTCATTGTCAAGAAAAAATGATCGACATTGACTATCAATAAAGATCTCGGCATTGTTTTCAGAACCTCATATGCTCTTTTTTTACCATCCCTAATTCCACGATCCTGAATATTCAGAATATTCTTTATAAAATGTATGTTTAGATGGATATTTTTTAAGAGTAAACATCCCGTACTGTTGAGTCATTGACCAACCGTGTACAAGCAATGTTATAAAAACAGGTTCATTTACCGATGATGGGTTTAAAAATATGTACACGTCAATAAAACAAAGGACCGTGTTGCGAGAAAATGCTTATAAATTGTAAAAATAGTATTTTTCTATTTCTTATCGCCTATTGAGTAGCTGATTTGACTTGTATTTTCCTTGACGAGAACTCTTTAGAAACAATTTAACCAATTTTCGGGAATAATTTGCTTAAAATTGTTATTCGCAAAACCACACAGTCGATAAGCATGACCGAAAAAAAGTCGGATTCTTAATGCCACCCGCGGTACGAACGACTCCGTTACTGCCACGAGTCTATAAAGTAATAATGACAGCTCGCCTGATGTGTTGTGACCTGACCAACATAAAGTGAATATTCAACCGGGTCCAGTTAGGGCGTCAGTTTATTATCGCCACCGTCAAAAGGTGCAGTGTCGTACTGCTACTTTCAGGTAAACGACAACTTAACTTAAGGGTCTGGCGCCGCAGGTAATAAAATTATGTATTGTGGATTTCAGTACGACTTATGTTTAAAATTCATTATACCGGCATCGACGGACTTTATGACCTACCGTTGTTTCGACCCGTCGACCGCACGCACCTCGCCAACGCCTGCAGCGTGTATTATTATTAGGGTGTCAAAATAATAGATGACAAACTTTATATGCTGTGGAAAACCGGGATGTACAAGGGTAATAATATCGGCAATTGAACTTCACAATGATGACGATGAGTGTCGCGATAGCTGCACGTCAGGTAGTATCTCACTTAAGGACTTTCGAAATATTTATTTTAACTCTTGTCGATGCTGAGACGCAGTGATACACCACCAGAAATTTCGTGACCCTATACTAAACGCCTATAGGTCTATCTCTCTCTAACATAGCTCTGTCTCTCTCACACTATTTTTCTTTTAATTCTTAAAAAAACCGCTATATCGATGCAGTAAAAATGAGATTTACTGTAATCAATTCTTTAGTGATTTTTCAATAGAGGAAGACTTATTTACACATTTGAAGTTTCAGCTTTGTCATAAACACTTGAAATTAAAATGTATTTATATATTCAATTCAGAATGCACTCTTCAACAGATAAAATAAGACATAGAAAATACTTATTTCTGCAGAAAGGACTTCGTATATTGGTATCAGGAAAATTGCAAATTCTGTACGTGATTGCCCAATTTTCTTTCATGGGACTTCTTTAAGTTCATGAGTTATAACAGTTTACAATATGAAACAGGAAGAAATATCGAACAACACCAAGTGATGAGTTAGGTGCTCTTCTCAAAGGAGGCGCTCTCCGTGCCGATCTCCAGATTACATTGGATGAACCGATAAAAAATAAATATTAATAACTAATAAATACATCATGCAATTAGGAATAAAAAATTAAGATTTGATTTAATGTGCTCAATTAACTTTTATATCATTATAATCAAAATGATATAAAAATTGTAATGTCAAGTGTCATGTCATCAAGTGAAGTCGTCATTTTAAAAAATTCCTCATCGCATGCTGTGTTCATTTCTTAATTACGATGTTTAACGTCGATACAATATGATACACCCAATTTTCAGACGATCAAGCATCCCTAACTCGGACAAATTTCTTCTGTTAAAATCGACACGAATATGGCTTACGTTTATCACGGCGGCTTAAATTTTGCAAGGTGAGTGACGGATAGATGTCCACAATTAAGATTATTCGTAGAATAATCGTATCTAATGAGTTTCTCTGCTGTGAGCCTGAAGTTTGTTTATATTCATCCGTATCAGACACTGTAGGCGACTTTATAAAGAATTGGGCTTTGGGCTAATCGGCAGCGCATGCGCCGCCTTCGAGAGAGACAAAAAATATTTCCATCTCTGTTGACTCATGTACGATTGGCGCGCCTCGCGGCCGAAATCGGGATTAACCAGCTTGAAAGGTGAGCGGACTACCCCCACCATCTTCGTTGCAAAAATTGTATATAATATCGTTGATTCTGCATCGTGAATTGTTACCTACGAAACGTGAGTGTGAGTGGACGTGAGACTGGCTTTGCTGCCTCTTGTGTGACATTATCATCGAGACGCTTATTTATCCGTGTTTACTATTGAAAAATAGACGTCGAAAACGATGCCGAAGAGGAAGAACCAGGCGCTTATTGACTCGGACAGCAGTGGAAGCGCCGCTGACAGTGGTTCCGACTTGGAGAACGTAAGAACGGTTATCATAAACTTTCGCAGAAATGCACACGCGCAATTACTATTGTGTCGCTTTTTTTTTTTCAATAAGCGTATGGATGAAATAAATACAATACATCAATGAATAAATTACTTTGCTTGCACCGTGCTTTCTGAATATTGATACACAGTAAATTCGGGAAAGTATGAACAAAACTAAATTTCATGTTTTTCGGCATGCTGACCAGTCATAACATAGGACTTAAAGTGCTTCACTCTAATGTGGAATTTTTAATTTTTGCAGGACTTATTGTCACTGGCTAAGAAAAAGAAAAGCAGGACTCAAGATGATTTACGCTCCAATGAGGATAATAGCATCTCTGGCAAAGCTAAAGACGACTCCGATTCTTCAGATGACAATGATGACGATGACTGGAGCGCCAAAGGCGCTAAGGCAAAGAAGAAGAAGGTGCCCAATAAAAGAAATAGAAGGAAAGTCACTAAATCAAGCTCAGAAGACAGCGACAGCGATAAGGAATCTGCAAAAGCAGATTCCGAGCCTGAAGAGGGTTAGTATTATTATTATTATTGGTAACAGACTTCTGAGAGAAACGTGACAAACTTGGAAATAGTATCGAGTGGTAATATCGTGTGGAATAAAAATGATTACTCAATAAGTGAAGATAGTTTTTGGTAAAAGGTTAAATATCGATTCAGGCAATATGTGATAATTTTATTCCTATATTGGGTGTGAAAATAATTTTCAGACAATTTTGTAAAAATATTTTTGAGAGGAATGTTTTGAAGATTATTGTATGTTTGAAATACTTTTTGGAATATTTTCTATGATAATTGATCAATGTCTTGTCCAATTTTACTAAATATATATAAAATTCATTGTTGATTGGAGAATTTCATAAAAATTTGGTATTTTTTAACATTTGTAGAATAGTCAATCAAAAAAGGAAGATGTTTGTTGATAAATTCGAAATTACAATACTTTTTTGATAAATTTAAGACAGAAATGTGTGAGACTTCGAGTGTACAGCAATGCAGATTTTATTGCAGAATTGAAACTGTTGTTAAATCGAATAAGATTGCAATCTATTGAACTAATTGAATATTTGACTATTAATAGTTTAGTCAGTTGTGAAATGCATAATTTATTAGAGAGTTTCATCACAATATTTCCATCATTTCCAAAAAATATTTTGCAAAATTATCAGACATCATTATGCAATGTTTTTAGAGTATTAACAGGGTGAACTTTGTTGGAAAATACCAAATTTACAGATGCACCCAAAAATTCTGTTCTCATGGAAGTAGGAAAACATGCACAGATTTTTATAGAATTTTCGGAGATATCTAAAAAAATTACGAAGGTTAAGAACAATGTGTAACATAATATATAGTAACACAAATTTCGTTGTAATATTGATACAGTAAGAAAATCGATTTCCACATTAACAAAACGTCAGAACTTTTGCAATCTACCACTTCAATGTTTTTCTGCTGATAATCACACGATGATTTAGAAAATAATGAATCTACATTCGTCTAACGGGTCTGATTTGTGTAGGTGAAGTCTCGGATTCCGAAGGAAGCGATTCAGAATCGAGTGAGGAAGAGTTCAACGATGGTTACGACGATAATTTAATGGGAGATGCTGAAGACCGGGCGCGTTTGGCTCAAATGACAGAAAAGGAACGTGAGCAGGAGATCTATAAGCGCATAGAGCAGCGAGAGATCAAAAAGACTCGTTTTGAGATTGAGAAGAAGTTGCGAATGGCGAAAAAGCAGGAATTACGAAAGAACAAAGAATCGAAGAAGCGAGAAAAGACGACGGTAGGCAGTAGCAGCAGCGGAGGCGGCGGCAGCGTAAACGCCAACGCGGATGAAAAGAAATTCGAGAGAGCTCCAGATCCGAAGGAGCGCAGCAAAGACAGAAAAAAGACAATAGAAGAAAAACAGGACAAAAAGTTTCACGCAATGTCGCAGCTTATTGCCAGAAGAGAGGAAAGGAAGGAACGCGAGGAGAAGGAAAAACAGAGAATCGAATTGCAACAGCAACAATCGAAGGATGATGAGGAAGAACTCGAAGGTGATCACAAAGGCGGCAGTAAAACGAAGCTCAAAGCCTCGGACGTTTATTCGGACGACAGTGGATCTTCGGATAGCGGCGAGGACGGTGACGAAAAACCTCGTCAACAGGGCCAATCGCAAGAAAGAACAGCTACAAAATCAGCAAGACAAAGATCTTCCTCCAGCGATAGTCGCAATTCGGATTCCGACGACGACGACGATGATGACGCTGAAAAAGACGATGACGACGACGACGATGACGACGATGATGACGTTTCCGCCGTTAACGGCGAGGACAAAAAGTCCGTATCCAGTAAAAGTAAAGTGAAAAAGCTCGTTTACGTAAACACAAAAGAGGATCTCAACAAAGTGCGACTTTCGAGACACAAAATGGAACGCTTCGTTCATCTTCCCTTTTTCGATCGCGTAGTTCAAGGCTGTTTTGTGAGGATCGGTATTGGCAACAATAATGGCAAACCCGTTTATCGCGTCGCCGAAATTAGCGGCGTTTGCGAGACCGGTAAAATTTATCAATTGGGAGGTACAAGAACGAATAAAGGGCTGAAATTACGGCACGGAGCTCAAGAACGCGTATTCCGATTGGAATTTGTCTCCAATCAGGAATTCACCGAGTCTGAGTTCTTCAAGTGGAAGGAAACTTGCGCTTTGCAGGGAATTTCGATGCCTACTTTTGAGGAACTCGACAGGAAACTCAAGGACATTAGAGAAGCGATGGTTTACGAGTTTAAGGAGGAAGATGTGGATAAAATAATCCAGGAAAAAGGCAGATTCAAACAGAATCCTTATAACTATGCGATGAAGAAGGCGCAGTTGATGAGAGAAAGAGACGCGGCAAATTGTAGAGGCGACGACGAAACCGCCTCGAGACTCAATGTCGAATTGAGCGAACTTGAAGAGCGAGCCTCTGAACTTGACAAAATGCGCACCGCCACTATTTCGAGTATATCTTATATCAACGATCGTAATCGTAAGAAAAATGTCGAGGAAGCGGAAAAAGCGATCATGGAGGAAATTAAAGCGAACAAAGGCAAAAAGGTCGATGATCCTTTCACCAGGAGAAGCACGAAACCCAGAATGGCGTATAAACCCGAAACTGAGGAAGTCGAAACCGTTGCGCCTGCTACTGGACCTCCAGGACTCGCCGGCAAAGCTCCGCCTCGAATCACCGATGATGATGCACTTGCCAATTCAAACGGACGAGAAAACGGCCAGGAAACGAAGAAAAAACGAAGCACCGAGGATCTTTTTGATGCACATGACTTTGACATCACGATAGACTTAGAAGTACCAATACCAAGTAAGTTTTATTCGTAATTCTATTTAGCTCATCGGAAAAAGGATTGTCGATATTGTCATTTGTTCGATGAAAATGTATTGGAAATGATACTTTGAACAAATAAGTATGATTCACTTTTATGCAATAGTTCGATTTTTTGTTTCTTTTTTGCAATAGTTTTGAATAATTTTGATGGATTGTAACAATTCATAGTCAATCAGTTATGGAAATATGGATATCAAATATATTTACATCGTGTTAATGTCAATCTCTGCTTCTGAAAGAGAACTTTCATTTTATGATAATAGATTGAATTTAAAATACAGTCGAAAACACTATTATTTACGTAGTTTTTTCATTTATTTGATAAATAGAGAGATATTCACTATTTCCCTTAGAATATTGAATCATGGTTTATCGTTTAGTTTAACATTCATTTGTTTGAAAAATTGTATTTTTTTTTAAAAAGGAGTTACTCTAAAATTACGGAATAAATAAATCCAGTTAGTTCAAAGGTAGCTCGGTACATTGAGAGAAAAATCTGGTAATTCTGAAAATAATCTAGATAGACTGAAGATAATCTAACTATAATCTATAATTCCCAGGAGATACGTTTTATGGTTATATCAAATATAAAAAAATAGTTGGGTGAACCATTAATATAATTCCCAGGAGAGCCGACTATATTTTATGGTTATAGAAAAAAAAAATTTCGATAAAATTTCTCAAAAAGTTGTGATTCAATAAGTATAATGCAATTCTCACGAAAATTGTCATTCGTTTCAAAGAACTTAATTTCCTCACCGATAATTGAAAAGCTGGAACATCTTTTTTTAGAAGATTTAGAAATCGCTGACAAATTATAACTATTGAATAAAGAACACGAAAAATGTCCACGAAATAAATAGTTTGAAGTTTACAAGCCTAATTTTAATTTACTCAATCTCCGAAATACTATAGCTTTGCAATTGTAAGCTTTGGCTTATCATTACTACTTCAAAATAGCCCCAATTACATACCTCAGTGGATTTTTCGCTAACCAACAAATTCTCTGTTGCAGGTAACCCCGTAAGTGTTTTACCGAAACCCGTGAGCAATATAAAGGACACAGGACCTCGTCGATCCTTGAACTTGGAAGACTACAAGAAAAAACGTGGCCTCATCTAACATTTTTTATCTCTCCATACATCCCGCCGGATGCGATTATGGTTTACAATTACTCCAATTTCTCGATTCGCTCTCATTCTCCTCACGAAAATCATCATATTCACCACTTATTCTTGATATTTATCTTTGAAATTACGTTCCATACAGACATTCTGTAAATGCGTATCAAGAACGAGTGTTAAATATAATTTTGACGAGCAAAACGAAAGCGACTCCTCCGAGGGTCTCATTGGAAACCTTCACGAGAGGTCGCTACGATAATTCTCCCCCATTTTATTAATAGGCCCACGATAATCGCAGGCTCGAACATATTTGTGATCAAACTCTCCGCATCACTGATCTTTGTAACTCCAGCTCTTTGTTAATCATCGTAAAACCCTCGTAATGTTTATTTCACCACCTTTGACTCTGGTGAAGTATATTAATAATATGTAAAAGAAATAATTTGCGACGATCGAGGGGATTAATTTATGTTGCTGCTGTGTATGAATGTACGATCTCTCATTAAAGTGTTGGGCGAAATCATGTTATTTTTTGCACACTCATTGCGTTAAAAAAAAAAGCAGCAACTAACGCCGCATCCGTCCCTTCGAACGCAAAATTTCGTAGTTTATAGATCATTCAATTTTTATGAAAAAAAAAAGAAATAAGCGGTGCAAAGGGATGCATTGTCATCATCGAAATGTAATACATGTAAATACCAACTTACGCTCAAGTTTCAAATGTATTTTTTCCTTGCGCATTCCTAGATGGATGCCAAGGGGTTTATCGTGAAAAAATGCAGAAATGGGCATCTCTCGTTACTTAAAAGTAGACTTTCTTCATCTATCGCATGTTTTATTTAATATTTATTATATTATAACTGATAACATTTTAATGATTGATTTATTTTATTTTTATACGGGATTCAATTAACGAAAAAGCATGATCCAACAGAAGGATTATTACCGCTGTTATAAAATAATTCATGTCAAATGAGGATGCAGATAATTTAGGCGAAGAATTTCTGGTTAAAAGTCGTGCCCATCGCTGCTAAAATAATGAAAGGCCCTATAGACGTTTTTTTCATCGTATGTCCCTCGTCCCGAAATTGTGTTCCCGTGACTGAAAGGCTCGTAGGCAATCACCGATATATATTTTTTAAAGTAAGCAAAACATATTGTAACGGATATTGTCAAGAGACAATAGGCGCACCTTTTCTCCGAATAGACTGAATAAGAATTTGTAGTTGATCTTAAACGTCGTTGATAACGAGTAATGGAATTACGAAAAAAAAAAAAACAACGTAAAACAACAAAAAACCTGTATCGAGCGGTGACAGTATTACACGATCTGTTATCCATATACCGAACTTATATTACGTGTTGTAATAAAATCCCGTTTATGGAATGTAAAGACAGATATTAAGTTTTGCAAATCATCGAGTCATTTGTAGTTACGAAATGGAAATGAAAAAATTACCCAATATCTCGTAAGTATTGATACATTTATGTAGACCAAGATTTTTTTTTCTCTTTAAACCGAAGAGATCTCAAACATTAGAAATTAAACGAAGATTTCGCGGATCTTTATGCGTGCATGCCTTTTGCGTGTGTGTGTGATGAGTGAGTGTATACGAGTGTGCGCGATGTACATATAAATAGTGCAGACGGATTACGTACAGTGTTGCCCTAGACTTATAAAGAGAAGACACTCGATCTACCTGGATCGTTATCAGATCGATCCGACAGTTGCAATTTTTTCTTTATCGTATTGTAAATACGTACTCTCCGATAAACGAAATTATCGATTGGGTGGCGCGCCAAAGAATACGATGTATCATCAGTATATGAGATATATGCTGCGCCGAGTATTATGCCAATATTATAAAATTATGCGACAACTATATTATTCTGTCATTCAGTTCTAATAAATATTTCACTCGATTGCAATTAGGAACAGGGAAACGCTGCACCATGTTCAGCACCTGCTTCAATTTCCTTTGAATATATTTTCAAACATTCTGCTTCAAAAGGGCGGGAAAATTTGGGAAAATAGCGCTATTTTATTAGTGACACTTTCTACATTTTTATTTCTTGGAAAAATATACTTACGCATGGAAATTTGGAATATTTAATTTGGGACATTTTTGGAATGAAAAAAAAAAAAAAAAAAAACTTTTCAAAAGTGCATTTTTTCATTATTTTGATTGTTCTAAAGGTGCGACAAATAAATTTTTTTTTCGATATCTCCACCATTAGAAGGTCAACATCCTTCAGTTTGGTTGTGAAAAAATAGTAGAGATGTAAATGTCAATCTTAATTTATTTCGTTATGTACGTAAAAACGAAACAACTGAGACTGCATCAATTTTTTTTCGATGGGCTGGAAAGAAATGTTGAGTGTCTTACAGATTTCGGCTATTTATTGTAGAAGAATTCCACATTTAGAGATGATTTTATTTTGGTAATTAACATAGATTTGAGTTTATACGATCTTGACGCATTTTTATCGTCGTTTTGGCAACTAAATTCGACCCTGGGTCGAATACTGGGAAGTCAAAGTAATGTTGAATATTTTTTTTATGATTATTTCATGACTAAAATACCTTTAGATTCGAATAATTGTCAATCATTCTCAATTAAGACCAATGATAGGATTTATGATTAATTTAAACTGAAGAGTATTATATATAATTTTTTTCGAATAATGACCATTTCTGTAACGAGTAAGGATTTATGATCAGCGCATGGAGATCATGTCATAAAAAACCAGTTTTCAAACTTCCACTCAGAAAAGTGCGGTTTTCCGACGTCGTACTCAAACGTTTCTTTCAATACGAGGGGAAAATTCTTTCAGCTGGTAAGATTGTATTTATCGGCATCAGCCCGTACTATGAACCTACACTTCCTGAATAACAGTTTTATCTCTGTAGTGTTTGAGATGTCTTCTATTTTTAAAGACGTTTTATTATTATCATCAATTTACAGAATAAATGGTAGATCAATTCTTTGCATTTTGGGTAATATTTCGCTACTAATATTCAATATCCGATTTTATAAAATGAAATATAAAACAAGCATTCATTTTTGGTGTTAAAAAAATGTAATTTATTTCTTAAAAATTTAATATTTTCTGAACACAATTCTATTTCATAACTAAGATATGGAGGTTTAACCTTAGAAGGTCGGTGCATATATTACAGTATTTGGAGTTAATTTATAAAAATGAAAAAAAAAAGTTAAAAACAAGCGGAGTTGGAATGGCGCAACAATCTTCAATGCGTTAGCTCACGCGTTTTGGCACCCAACATTTTAATCTGAGATATTAAGGTTTTTTCCTAGATAGCATAAATGTGTTCATTCTCGTCGATCGTTGTCAAATTCTCAATATACATTATAGTTTATCAGTTTTAGTATTTAATATTGATGACTAAGATATTAATATTTTCGCTTTGGCCTGAACATTTCCACTTTTCCCTACGAAATTGCTGTCAATACATTTAAAAAAATATTTTCTCCTAAGAAAAGAGGGAAAGGAGAGTAACAATAATTTCCAGTACGTGAGCCGGCGCGTTTCAACGCACAATGCTCACGTCGTCAGTTGACTAAGTTCGAGCATACATAAGTATGTACCAAACGAAGTAGATTCGTCGTTCCCCTCGTGGCAGTTAGTCGTTCGGGGCGGTATGCATGCCTGAGTCCATATAAGGCAATTTCCCTACGTCCTGATCATTGATTGGCGGACGATACGCAGTAGCGTCCTTGTCGTAATGACTAATTTCGCCAAATCAGCCGGTTTTCCTAAGAAAATTCTCGTTAATCCCGAGCATCGAGAGACAAAAGCCGTTCTGAAGAGTGCGTTATCGGCTCTCAAAGCCTCGCCGTTCTGCCAATAGTCATATTTGTACGAGATTCGTTCGAGGGGATCGTTCGTAGGCGTTTCAAAAATAGCATTTATATAAACGGCGAGAGATACAACGACGGCGAAGCGCGTGCGCGTCGCCGATTCGCGTGTAAACCAGTCCACCAAAACCGGCTCATTTTCAATGCTTTTTTTATGCCCCGTTACGCAATTTATATTGCGGCAAAATGAACCATTGAAAATAAAATACAATAATAAGGCGATTTCTTTTGACACTTGGAATAATCTTCCAATGCGATTCTAATCAGAGAGCTTTATCAACGTACCGAGTTGGAGGCTCTCGTGGGTGGTTTCGTGGGGAGCCAATCGAGACTCGGGAAACGGTGAGTCGCGCGGTCGACACAAGCGACTCACTTGGGCGACTTATAGCATATATCGTACGTGTGCGGAACGTTGATCGCTGCGCGCGCAGGCGTAGGGATACAGTGATTTTAGACGCAGGGTCGTCGGGAGAGCCGCAGAGGATCCTCCCTTCCCGTTTCGTCCGCTCGTTCGTGTACGCAAACCCCGAGAGAACCGGAGACACAAGTGCGATCCCCAGTTGTACCACAGACGAGAGACCGTACCCAGTATCCGCGAAAGTGTTGGTAGTGTGCTTGTTTACTCGACAAAACCCACGGTGTACCTGCAACTACTTCCTCAAAAATGGTAAATATGCCTAGATACTTTTTAAGCCCACCATACTTTACGGGGACAAGCGAATTTTTTTCAAAAGCATGAGAAGAGTAACGAGATATTGCAAGGATGAAGAGTGAGCGAGAGAGAAAGAAGCACACCGACGTGTGCGACGCGTGAGGCTTTTACGTGCCGACGGAAATTACAGATCATCCGCCAATGAGTTTTCAAACTTTCTTCACTTTTGTGGTTATGCGAACCGCTGCCAATTCCGCGTGTTCATACGCAGTCACTGAACCTTAGAATTTTTTATTCTCGCCATTATAGTTAACCATCCGGTTGAGAGCTAACGTTTAACGATCATTTTTCCGTAATTATACCGTTAATCGGAGCTGTTATAGCGATGACCTCCTGCCGGTGTCGGAATTCTCTCGTTCGCTGCATTTGAGGAATCTTTTGATAGGTGTGGTCGATCGCATTATCGCTTTTGACGCACACCGCGATTTTATTCCTTTGAGATAGCAACGAGTATCGCACATATAGCAATTTGTGGTTATGCCGAGAGGCGGAGACGCCGGTCGCCATTTTTACCAGTGATCCTGCCACTCGTTCCGTTGTCAATAGCGCTGTTATTCTTTGGGCAAAGCACTGTTTTCAGCTTTTTATACAATATTCATTGTAGAGGTGTATTGTAAAATATGGGCTTTTGGGCGTTTGGACTAGTTAGGTTTCTTGGACCAAAGCTGGGTTGTGGCGGCCGGCAGAACAAGGAGGGGGGAGGCTCTGTCGCCATTTCTACTAGCTCCGGCACTGCGTTCTCTCTCTTTCTCTTAACGCACGAAAATGTTCGGACGATGTGTCCACCCTCCAAATTCAATCTTGGGGACATCGTCGCGTCACGCGACTATTTGGTCATACGGTTTTTTAAATAAATATGAAATATAATTTTTTTTTGTCCAGAAAATGATTGAAAAATCGCAATTTATTTTATCTCTTCATGGAAGCAACTTTATATGCTTTTTTCACGGGCATTACAATATTCGATACGCATTTTTTAACTTGATTAAACTAAAACTTTCGTAAAAAGGGCGTTAAAAAATTATCTTGAACAATCATATATTTGAAATAATTGGGAAACACATAGCAAATTAAAAAAATGTGCATATAAAAATTGTTAAACTATATTGTAAAGTTTTCTGCGATAGCTCGATTATCATTTAAACAGATTGGTAGTCTTTTTTAATTTTATTCCTGAGAAATATTGTAAAAGATGCGATTTTTAGTTTGGGGATAGCGAGGTTTTTTTTTTTTAAGAAGCTGGATTGTGGCAGCCGGCAGAACGGGAGAAGGGGAAGCTCGGTCGCCATGTTTCGTAGCTCCGGTGCTCGCTTCGTTGTCAATAGTGCTGATGTTCTTTAGTAAACTCACTAGTTATAGCTTTTTGTTCAATATACAGTTAATAAAAGTATTGGAAATTATGGGGTTTTGCTTTTGGCAAGTTAGGTTACTTTGAATGAAGCTGGTTTGCGGCGGCCGTCAGAAAAGGGGGAGGGAGGAGGAGGCTCCGTCGCCATTTCTACTAGCTCCGGCACTGCGATCTCTTAAAACGTACGAACATTTTCAGACTGTTCTTACTCGTTACTCGAAAACTCTGGCATAAGATTTTTTTTAAATTAAAAAAAAAACATTGAAATCAAATAAGTTATTTCCCGAAATGGTTGGAGAATCGCGATTTTTTAATATTTCACTGAAAGAAGGATTTTTTATGATTTGTTTATAGAAAGGATATTTTGTACATTTTTAAGCATTATTCAACTGAAATTTTCTCGGAAGAACATTGACAATTGAAAAATGGTACTAAAAAAAAAGAATTTTGAAAAAATATGACAATACATTTCACATTAAAACAACGTTTGGATAAAATTTCTTGAATCGCTTCTCAAGGAGCTCGATGATCATTCAAATGGACAGTTTATTAATTTTATTCAAATTTAGTTTCTGTAAACTGTTACAAAATATGTGATTTTGGGTGAGGTCCTTTTTTTCCCAAGAAGTCGGATTGTAGGCATTCTGCAGAACGGGGGAACCTCGGTCGCCATTTTTCATAGCTCCGGTACTGCGCTCTTTCCCTCTTAACGTACGAAAATGTTCAGACACTCGGCCTACCCTCCAAACTCAATCTCGAGGGCATCGTTCGCTCGTACGTCGCGTCACTCGACCCAACTTTGCGAAATGAAACCACGCTCTTTACGAACGTCGCTTCGTCTGGCATTAATATACGCCAGTAAATAATGGTTCACGTAGCTTAGCGTGCAAATCCGTCCGCTAAGCAACGAGCAACGATGACCGATTGAGATTTTCCAGGAAGCCTTCCGATTGTGAATCACGTTTCGACGGATGCATGAGCATTCAACGTGACGCGCGATAACTCATCGATTCTGTTGTTTATCAACGAATTACCAGCAGAACGACGAAACCAATTTTCCGTCATTCTGTGATTAATCGACAGCAGCGATTTACCAATTTCATGAATACGGACTTCACGGTTGTTAAATTAAAAAAAAAAACCTTCATAACCATTAATTCAATATATGCTTAAGAAAATTACCCTTCAATTTAATATAATTTTATACAATTTTTCATAAATACATTGATAACGTACAAAATAACTCATCGATACACACAAATCTTGAGTTTCAGTTTCAATAATCTTGTGTTTTTTTCTCAAACGTCCAGTACCTACCAATGCGATGACGTCTATCTGACGCGTCGCGGATCGGTGAATAGCTTGTATATAATAAAGAGGTTTGAAGAATTTAATTATTTGGATAGAACAGCTGCTGGAGGCGAGCCGCGCCGTCATTTGCCATTGGCTACGTCGAGAGTCATCGACATCGGGGATTGATATCCGCTTGGATACGGCGAGTTGCCGAAGGGCGGAAGAGGGGGAGGGTAGGGGGCCTGTAGGCGATGACAAAAAGAACGTTGTGTTAATGCAAAAAGTCAATGTTTAGTCGTTTATTATTAGATCAACAGATATAGTGTCCATAGGCCGTATTGTGTAGTGTTGCGGCGCGGGGGGTCGGCGAGAGGATCGTTGCCCGTTGGTGACTCATTTGTCGCAGGTCTCGTAACCTTGGACGCACGCTCGCACGCAACAACGCCCTAGAGGGAGCTTCGATTCGCCGGCTATATATGTATATATGTATGTATATATATATGGCGCATACAGCATGCGACGCCTCGCGCTAGCATCTCCATTGACGTTAAGATAATATCGATTGGCGACCAGCCGGCCGGCATCCCCGATCGGTAGACGCGGCAGCAGCAACAGCAGCGACATTCAGGCAAAGCCGGTATTGAAAAGCAGGCCTCTGCTTCATGAAACCGAGCTCAAGATACTTATAGTACTTATAATGTGAAAAAATCTACTTGAAATTCAATTTATATGGATTGGACGTTTTTATGTATAAACTGGTATATGTAGTAAATTTATTATCAAAGTGCGATGTCCGATTTAGTTTTGGTAGTCATTTTAATAAGTTGCTTTGATTTTAATGTAAAAGTACTTTAGGTTTTAAAATTTGTTTCTATTTTGATGTAAATGTACTTACGTTTTTAATATTTGTTTTAATTTAAATGTGAAAGTATTTTAGGTTAAATTTTTTTTTCTATTTCAATTGTATATTAAATTTAATTAACGAGTTTATGCATAAGAAATTCAAGGTTTTTCTGACAATGTAGTTACTTTGTGGATTGGAGGATGCACCGTTGAGTAGTTTATGAATAAAAAAATTTGGAAAATTGACAAAACTGTTGAAACATTATGACGATTTTTGCAATTGAAAATCGAGTTATGCAAAATTTATTAAAATGGATAATAATAATGTTAGTGGGGCTACAGTGTGAGTTATTGAAGCGAGGAAAATGAGGTTTGAATTTATGAATGGTATTATGAAATGCTATGAAGGGAAGATGCCATTGAGGAAAGTCGCTGAGTTTCACGTGTACTTAAATTCAAGTATTAGTTGATAAGGATTTAAGTAGTTTGCGATAAGGGAACCATTTTTTGGAAATCGACGTTTTTCAAGATGTTGACAATATCGGTTGTGGATGATTTGAGAATATTAAGATATTAGAGACGTTAACTAAGAATTTTGAAATTGAGGTTTGTTTTAGAGACATCGTTAAAAAGTTGTAAAATCGACATACTCGTTTCGCAGCGGACGTATATTATGTTTAGTAAGTTGTAAGATCAGTTAACGGATAGTCTTACAGAAACAACATCAAAAATTTCAAAAGAAGTTATGGAAATAACATAAAATTTATTCATGAATATAATAACATGAATATTTATTTTTATCTTCCGAACAGAAATATGTGCGGAAATCCTACATTCTACTAAATACTTATACCATTTTCGCTTTTAAAAATACTTTTACATTTGAATCTACAAGTTTATTCTTAAAGAATAATATCCAAAATGCTCAACTAAAAACATCACATACTGAAAACGTTTAATTGGGAAATTAATATACATTTGTCGGAAATTTCCATGCAAAAGCGCATATATCAAATTTAATATAAACGTATGATGTAAAATTAATAAGAAGCATATTAAACATCTACAAAAAAATACGTCTTTAGCGTCAAAGTCCTTTAGTATCACTATATTATTTTAGATTGAATTTTATATGTCGGTTAATGCATAAAAATCTCCGATAATTGTGTATTATCTTCCGAAAAATTTTCGACAGTGCAGATTTTTTCACAACGCTCCTGCTACGCGATGTAGTTCGAAGCTCGCGTTAGCTCACACATCGAAACTTTCTTAGGTGTGAGACCACATACTACACAGTCGACGAGGAATGGACGATAGTTCCAAAACTTATAAATATCGCGTGGACGAACGAGCGAGAGCTGGCTAAGTTGATCGGATACATTTACGTGGTGAAAAACGGCGGGATTTCCACTAACGTATAGAGCTAGTCACAGATTAGCTTCCAGTGCCAACGAATTTACCCTTCAGCCTATTTTCAATATTAAATTGCAAAGATATTCAATTATCGTTAATTGGAAAAAAATCCCGACTGAACTAAGTGGGATCCAATCAATATTTTTCCGATTTTATGAATTGTTGACCTCAGCAGCAAATTACGCAACTCTTTAATCAGAGCAGTAACTTGGAAAATTTGATTTAAAAATGAACAATTATTTTCCAACGGGATGATCGTGAAATATCCCGCAAATTCTTTAATGAACAGGCTCAGATTGCAAATTAGCCATTCCACATTTTCGTGGCTCTCTATGACGCGACTTTAAGAAGGTTTCGCGGACAAGCGGCTGCGGCGGCAAGTCGTACAGAAATAAGTTTCTTCCCACGCGCAAATATACTGCTAAAAGGGAAGCCAACGAAATGATTTCTAAAGTTATCTCGCGCTACTCGCGACAAGTCTCGTTGTAGACACGTGGCAAAAGGCACGTAAAGAAATTCGTAGCTGTGTGGAACGGACAAGATAACACATTCGATTATTCGATATGATAACTCTATTAGTGCCATATGAGCGAAAAATGCACACGTCGCGCTATTGCAAAATGCAGATGATTTCCTTGCTACAATCGAAAACGAGAAAAAAAGTGAAAAACTTGTACATAAGCATTATTTTACCTAACGTTTGCAATTCAGAATAGAAAATCAGCCCAAGAGACTCGATGCTAATAAAAGACGTCACAATACTTTGTTAAGGTATATAAATTGGAAGCACCTGTAGCAAGATGAAGTACAAGAGAATTATCTGAGGGAGTTTGACTAATCGGATGATTTTTCTTATTTTTTTTTCTTTAGGCATCCGGTGTGACTGTGGCTGATGTTTGTAAGACGACGTACGAGGAAATAAAAAAGGACAAGAAGCATCGATACGTTATCTTCTACATTAAAGACGAGAAGCAGATCGATGTCGAGGTGATTGGACCGCGCGATGCCGCCTACGATGCCTTCCTCGAGGATCTTCAGAAGGGCGGAAGCGGCGAGTGCCGTTACGGTCTCTTCGATTTCGAATACACTCACCAATGCCAAGGCACCTCCGAGGTAATAAAATCTTGATTTACTCTAATTTTATCTAATTGCTATGGAACTATAACGAAATTTTCTCGAGTCAATTTAAAGAAAAATCATGAAATGAGGATCAAAATTAGATACAGTCTGATATACATTTATTGCTAACGTGAGTTCTAATTTTGTGTTCGAAATTTCTTAGAGATACAATTTGAAATTCTCTTTTTATACTCACAAATCGTGAAGATTTTCTAACGACTTTTAAAGACCGTATTTGAGTGGGAAAACGGATTTTTGCACACCATTTAGATAACCAGACTTGCGATTTCTGTTTGTAAGAGAGAATCCGTAGTTTCCAGAATAAATAAATCATATGACGTTCTTCTAAACAAATATAAAGTTTGCCTGTAAGAAAATAAAAGAAATTTCGCTCATTTACGAGCTTAGTTTCGAGTTATTGGACATAAAATCTTGCCTGACGGAAAGTTTTCGAGTCGGACAACATGGCCGTTAAAGTTGTTATTTTTCTCGGCACTGCAACAGCAATTAAGTTGCATACGTAGATTCTGACATGATATAAAGTTCTTTATTGTATTTACAAAACATTAAGTTCAGTAAAATTATCTATAACAGGAATTATTTTGAAAAGAAAAAAAATAAACTTATAAAAATGATGGCATGCTCTTCGGAACTCTCATAAACACCCAGAGATTTTTTCATCGAAACGTATGTACAGTACACTAAGCGATATCATACAAAAGGCGTATTTGTATGAATACTTACCTTAAAAAACATATGAGCAGGTCAAAATAAGAAAAAATAAAAAAAACTACAAAGTATAACTATTATTAAAATCTTAAACCAGAGAATTTTTCGTAATATAATATCCAGTAGAAAAATTAACTTCGATTATGCAATAATCGCAAGTGCTCATGACCTCGACATAGCGACATGATCGCCACAAATTTGCTGCAATTTGATGAACAATACAATAAGTGGCGTATGTGTTTTATGAACGCAGGCTTCCAAGAAACAGAAGCTGTTCCTGATGTCGTGGTGTCCCGACACGGCCAAGGTCAAAAAGAAGATGTTGTACTCGAGCTCTTTCGACGCTCTCAAGAAGTCGCTCGTTGGTGTGCAGAAGTACATACAGGCGACAGATCTCTCGGAGGCATCCGAAGAAGCTGTCGAGGAGAAGCTCCGAGCCACCGACAGGAATTAAATACACTTTCGCCTATTTCGAGGAGAGTGAGAGCCCCGTAACACACACAAAGCGATTATTATTATTATTATTAAAGAAAGAAAACAAAAGCACACGCAACGAGTGAGGAGGAAATACAGAGAGAGTGCGAGGAAACGTTTTTTCACACACAACAACAACAAAACCCCCTTTACCTACTCTGCAATCATTTAAAATCAAGTCGAAACGCACTACCACGAACTCATAATCGTTCTCATCGTCATCATCATCATCATCATCTTCGTCATCGTTATTATTTAGTCACCACCTCTTGCGAAGAGCTTTTTTCACTCAACACCCGGAATTTTTAAAACATTTTCCTTTTCTATTATCACTTTAAAAAACGATCCCGTGCCGCGCTCTCCGATATCACGCTGCGATTAAACGTCGTGGCGTCGACTGATTACGCTGAGTTTTTGGGCCAGGCTTCGTTCGAGGCAAAACAAAAGACGCAAATGCGCAGACTAAAACAATGAGAGTGAAAGGAAAGCGAATAAAAAATATAAACAGAAGGGAGCCTATCGGGGATGAGTATTAAAAGAGATAAAGAAACAAAGAATGAAGCTACAACCCTTTTTCATACTGCTAACGTTGCGTGAACTTTGATATGGTAATTCTATTGTACTATTATTATTATTGTAATAAGGTGATAATGATAATGATAATGATAATAATAACAATTATTGTATAAGAATGGCGACAAGTTTACACAGTCAGAAAGAAAACAAGAGGTGAGGATGGTGGATAAAAAAAAGAAAAAAAATTAATCACTTTTGTCTCAGGCTGTATGATGTTTATTAAATTCATTTCGTAATGACGATGCTGTAAAGGTTTTTGGTATCCGACGAAGGATTCACTTAATCGGACGTAGAAAGTATGATTTATATGAAATCTATGATTTCGAGTAGAAAACGAAGATCTTAAACGACGAGAGGAGATAACACGAATATTTGTTGGTCTCCGGTGTTTTGAAGAGAAAGGTTCGCCTATTAGTCGCGATGTCTTTTCTTAATTAAGTCTCCAATAATGAAGAACTTAGGGCTAACATTTTCTTAATTATTTAGAGAAATAATTAAAGAAACCTATTCCAAAACGTGAAGGTTGTTGACCAATTTCTTTAATAATTGGTTTGGTCGTAATACGATTAAAAAGTTTACCTTTTTGGTCAGAATGAAGCATTAGTTATTCAGACACATTAGTTTCGGTGTCAAAATTTCGATTTTTCGTATAGCCACAACCAACTTCGGATTTTGGAGAGCATTTAGGAGATGAAAAGTCAAGGATTCACAAAGTTTACGTCCTTTAAAGACACTTATCGGTGACCGTATTCAACGATTTCACGGTTGTTCACTGTTGAATGGACATAGAAAACTAGCTTTTTGCAGAAAAAAGATCAAGGGTGTATAAAAAATAAAATCTGATTTTATCGTCTAGATCCCATTGTTAATTGTCGCAAAGCTCACCGAATTAGAAACTATTGCCGACTCGATTGCAATTTTGCTCGCCACAAATTTGAACATTTTGTCACGTATCACGAATTTGTACCAAAAATAGTAAATATCTACCCCAGAGTATTGCTTTTACATTCCCTAGAAATTGAACTTCATTCTTTGACATCCATGTTCTTGGACTATAAGTATCCAAAAAAATCTTGCAAGTTCTTGACTTATGTTTCAGTTCATATTTAAGGAGGACCATTTGAGATTTTTTGGCTTCTTAATTTCCTGTATATATTTATAGTATAATTCAATGATATTATGGAAAATATGACACCAAGTATCGTGACGATTTATGATACTGACATTGCATTAAACTCGTAATAGACGCAGTGATTTTTTATTTTTAAGTAATAGGCGAACCTTCTTAATTGGATATGAATAACATTCTGTATTTTTTCTCGGTTGCGCCGAGAAAAAATAGGTATGTTTAACGTTTGAGAGGAGAAATAACGACAACTGATCTTTTGCAGTCCCATTAAAAATCTCGTTCGTTGACGATAGTCATTCGTGTTATCGATGCGTCTTCGTTCAACTTGAAGTGTCATTCACAACTTATTATATTAACATCGGATATAACTCGTGGTAGCTGCATTGAATTTTTATTCGCAAGTAATAGGCAAACCTTAATTAGGCACACAAGAAAACGTGGCTTTTCCCGCGATTTCGATGAGGAAAAAACGCGGCTTTTCCCGCGATTTCGACGAGAAAAAAACGCGTATTTAACGTTTGAGGGAAGAACGGCGATTGGCCCTCCGCGTTTCTAATAAAAGCCTCGTTTGTTGGCGATGGTTGGTCATCTTATCGTTTCAAGTTCGGTGAAACTTGAAAGATCATCATAATTTATTGTACATGGGTCGTTTTAGGTGCATTGAATTTTCATTTTGAAGTTATAAGCGAATCTTTTTAATTAGGCACAAAAAAATAAGCATGTTTTTAACGACTTCGGAGAAAAAAAACATTTCTTGAATGTTTGAGGAAAGTCAGAACGACAACTGGTCTCTTTCGTTCCTACTAAAAGTCTTGTTGATTGACGATAGCCATTCGTGTTATCGGTGCAAGTTTCGTACAATTTGGAGTAGCAACAGCCAAGCCCCATCGGCGATGCTCTTGAAGCGTCGTTCATCCGGAAAACTGCTGTTTGCGGTCACTAAACTGATGGTCAGGGACGTGGAAGTTGATGCGCATCGCTGAATAGGTAAGTTCTCGAAGCGTAAAATGAAATATATCCGAAATTCACAACTGCGGCTTTAAGATAATTTTCGCAATGATTTATTCACAGATTCGCACAATTTAAGCAACTCTTAGATTTTAAGACTCTTTACAACAACTGTACATCAAAAAGTATAAATAATTAACCATACGTAACTCTTCCCAATCTAAATGCTAATCCTCAGCTTATGCCAAGTAGAATTATTGAAGAAACTTGATGACTGATGAAATGAAAGAACCGAATACGAGTAACAATGAAATACAACGTGATGATGATAAGCCCGCAGAACTGTCCAGGTACATCCGATCTAAAAGTACTGTTTGAAATATTTAAATGAGTTTTTTTAGTTCATACAGACAATTATGTGTTTTAAATCGTTCCTGAAAATATTTACCGATATTGTTATCTGTGGCTGATTCCTCAAAAATCTTCTCCACTTTGTAATTCTCGTTTGGCTGAGCTGTAGAAAAATACGAAATTCATGTTCTTAGTAAAATCCACAAATATTAGAATTCTTTAACCCTTTGCGTCGTACATTTGTCATTTCCGAAATTATAAAACTCATTAATAATTGTCCGAAATTAGGTAAAAATAGTTAAATTTGAGCGTTAAAAGTCTTCTAGAAACGGGTGCTGATTTTTTTCGTCTTGTTATCCATAGAATAACAGGACGGTTTCCAATATTTTTATTTATGAGAGTTTTCGAATGATGATTTTGGTATTTCACACACAATCACGTAGTTTTGCCAAGTTTTTTTTAAAGCTTTGATAAATTTTGATCAGCAATCTACTTATTATGAATTGAATAAAGATCATAGTTTATAACATTTTCTATCATATGACCTGATGCATTTTTTTGAATTTTTGGAAATAGGCAATCTGGTAAAAAATAAAATTAAATCATTCTTTTTAGACCATAAAAAGAATGATTTAATTTTCCCATCACACACAGTAAAATTGATGCAAAGCTCATCCCATTTTTTCAAACGGATTGAGTAGAGAGCTACATGCAGATATCGAAGAGACTGCCATATAGTTATTGAGTTAACTCACGAGCTCCTTCGGTCGCAAAGCGCAAGATTTTGGAGGGTCCGCTCCATCCGTATCGATTTCTTGAGCGTACATATGCCTCGTAGTTGGTCGCATCCTCCAGACCCGTAAGATTAAAGGATTTCGCATGGACCGGCCCCATAGAGTCACTTCCGCTTGGTATAAACAATCTGTGCCACTCTCCGTTCTGGAGAATTGCAAAAATAAAAAACCAATAAAATACCCAAGTCTTATTATAGTGAAAATATATTTCTGAAAATTTTTTCTGAATCTATCTTTTTTCTGCATGTTTTCATACTTTCCAGAAAAAGTAAAGATTTTTTCCCGGATTATTCGCTCAAGAATTGCAAGATATAATTATTCACAACAGATGCATGCAACATAATCAATCATAAAATTTTGAAGAATATTTTCTAGTAATTTCCTCCCGATCATGATGGAAAATTTGTCGGAAGACTTTTTTAAACATTCGGATTAAATGTAAATGTGATAAAAAAATTTCCAAATGTTTAGTAATAAAAATTCAAATTGAATTATATGCGGCTTTTCGAAATGTTCTAAAATAAAAAAATGAATTCCATAATTCAAAACTTTTCCAAAAGTTTAGTGAAAAAAAATTCGAAATACGCTTCAAAAAAATGTAGCACATAACGCAGATATTTAGATAAAAATATGCTTTAACAAAGAAATAATCAACAAAACAATAGTTTTTGACAGTAATTGCTAGCGGAATATTTTCACCAATTTGGAAACATAATTTCTACTACAGAATGTTTTTTTTGCCGCTGACTCACCGGATAATTGCGAAACCAGAATTGATACTCTATGATAGAACTATAGCTGTCGACCTCCCAGATGAAGTAGTGTGCGTTCCTCCCAACGGCCTTAGACTCCTTTATCACGGCTGGATTCGCCTTCGCGGAGAGTTCTATCGCTTGCTCGGATATCCCGAGAGAGTTTGAAGCTCTGCACAGATAGATGCCGTAGTCTTGGGATCTCACATTCCTTATAATCAGGCTATGAACTTCGCCATTTGTGTGCATCAGTATTCTTGAACCGTACGTTACTTTTTCGTTTATTCCACTTTCCATTGCGTTCAAATACCATTCAACCTAGACCATAAATAAATATATTTCAAAAATATATCAAAGCAGCTTCGGACGAGATATATCGATAAAAAAATAATAGAATATTCACCTGAGCCTCGGGCCAAGCGGTAACTTTGCAATCAAGCTGAGTCCGGATACCCGGCGAGGCGTGAACCCATTTCTTCTTCGCCTCGATCTCCGGTTTATCTACGACGAGATATTCCATCAGGGATTAATAATCTGAATTTCAGGTGCAGTGGCTTTCGTAAGCATAAGATCAATACGATGTATAACGAAAGTGGAGTATCTGAGATTGCAAGATCTATTCGTATTTAGTTTTAAGGAGAAATTAAACAATTTTTTTGTTACGTCCGGAAGAAGTTTTCGTATATACTTGAATGATAAATATATAGGACACCGATTCGACCTGGGTCTGACCTTCGGCCTCTCCGATTTGACTCGTTATGATTTGTAGAATTAGTTGATTCCATGTCTAATATAGTATGACAAAATATACCTGACATATTCACAAAACAAATAATCACAATTGCAAAATATCAATTCTGAATTGACTGTCTCGAATTCGTTGCTACCATGGAATAGCAAATTGAAAATAAAACCGGATTCTTCGGTTAAAATAATACGGCCATCACATTCATCAATAACTACATAAAACAGATGCCAACAAAACATCATTTAACATCAACATACACAGAAAAATTAGAGTTAGGGAGATGCCATTTTTTGAGAATTTCAAATATATCATAAGAACGGTTTGCATTGAGCGATTATTGAGAAACTAGAATCAAGTAATGAATTACCAGTAACTCTACATGACATTAAAACTTACACCGATATATTGGAAGAAAAATCAACGTTGCAATTAATTAATTGAAAAGTTTACTGTTAAAGTACTTCAATTTCAATGCTTTGCATCAATTTTACTGTGACGATGAATTGAATTCATATCAAATTGTTCATTGAATTTAATTGACGAGTTTACGCATTAAAACTTCCGGTCTTTTCTGACGGTGTAAGTACTACATCCAAGTTGCATGAGCACTCGACGACAATGCAGTTTGCACAATGTTGAGCCTTGGTCACGTAGTAGCTTATTTTAGCAATTGAATCGACAAACTAACAAACTTGGGACACTTTGAAGACTAATGAAGTACGTAGACTACGACGTACTTCCTTTGTCAATTAAGTTACGAAAATTAGCGATTCACATGATTGACATGCCCGGAAGACGATCCAAGCAATTGCCGAGTTTATCACATCCCACGCGAAACTGATAACCGTTTCGTACACAAACTCCTGCATCACTTCTTTGATTACTGTCGCTTAAAGCTGTTTATCTCATTACTTTTTATTGTGATGATTAATGATATACTCAAGTAGTCACTACAAATCCATGTTAATCCACAACACTGCTTATAGAAAATTAATTAAACTTTTGAACACGTCGCAACTTTGTTTCTTTAGACATCCTTCCTTGAAAACAACAACAAATGTTTGAAAAAGTAATGCGCTTGACATCAAAATTATTGATCGTAATCCTGTCCGAATATTAAACCGTATATATGTCCTATTTATTTTTATCACTAATCATACATTATTTTTTTTACCAATCATAGAATAATATTTTAACATATTATCGCAGGACGTTCCATTATTAGAGGCACTTTGAAAAATTACAGATTACCAAATTGGTTATACATTCCTGGCCATTATTGGCAGAATTGCTTAGAAAATCCTATTCATGCCAATAGGATCGAAAAAAACAGCATACATACCGATAAAAAACGATATGGTTTAAATAGGACTTTATGAGTTTAAATAAGATTGATGGGATTTTTAAGCAGGGAGTAATTAGGTGATATCTAGTATTCACTATCGGTTCGAAGTTCGCACCAAGATTCGGTCTGATACAAACTGTTATTGGTCTGGTATATACATTTATATTTGGCCACATACCGTTCTTGAATTGTTTGCCAATAATGGCAATTTCAGCATCGGTCCTAAGCTATGCCTGCACGATTTATTCTTTTTTTATTTCGATTAATTGGCTAATAATTATTTTACGATTGGCTTTACTCACTAATTGTTTTACTCACGTTTAATGCGTAGCTCGATAAAAGCTTGAGCTGAATCGCCAATCTCGTTGCTAGCTACGCAAGTGTAACGGCCGGCGAGGCTTCGATTTTCAGCGTGAAACCGCAACCGAGGTCTGTCCAATAACTGCAGATCCGTGTCCTATCGTTGACGCACGTTTGAATACAATATAGTTAATAACGTGGCGAACCAAGTGTCACAGAGGTTTAGAGATTTCTATTGTCATCCCTAGCAATCTCACACTGAGAGAAAAATCTGGTAATTTAAAAAATAATATAGTTGGACTGACGATAATCTAACTATAAACTATAATTCCCAGGAGAAACGTCTATATTTTATGGTCATAGCAAATATAATTATAGTCGCAATCATCAAAATGATAATAGTTTCAAATATGCCGTTTTGTTGCATATACGATTTCAACGTTTGTTTCCAATAACCTTACAAGTATCGTTCATTGAACCATATTATCATCGCTTCAACCATCAAACATTGCAAGCCTTCCTATATTCGTTTTACTATGTCAAATCGTTGAATAAACGATATGATTTTCTCTCAGTGCAACAACCACCGTTTCACCGTAAAAACGACCCGGTGGTTTATTGCAAAAAAAAAACAACCGAAAGTTGGTCGTAACGACCGTAAAAACGACTGCCCTAAAAAATGTTATGTAGTCGTTTTTTTCGATTTACCATGGAAAACCAAACAACAACGGAATAAAATTTCATCAACAATTTTTGTTTCCATAAATTTGCAAACAACATTCTAGAATTATTATTATGCAAAATCAACCTTTCAACACCTTCTAGGTATATGATTTGTTTTTCAGATTTTTATCTCATCGAGAAGTATCCGAAATTTTCTCTGGAACTCACGTTCTTCCGGTCGGTACACCTCATACCTCTTTGATATGGAAAATCTAATATTTCGTCACGACGAATGTTATTTTTTTTTACACAATAAACAGTGCTAAATACGGAAGCATTCGATAGCTTGAACGATTACTTTTTATTTCATGCATCATAAAACATTTTAGAACGCATAGTGAAATTCAATTTCGTGTTAACAGATTTTTTACTTTTAAAAAAAACAGTGATCCATGACAAATTACTGACATCCTTGGTAGGAGCGCTTTCAAATTTTGTGGGAAATTTACCTAATACATGAAATAACCTAGTTTTTTAAATATAATACGGAAAAAAAATTGGATGAACCAAACGTCGTTTCAGACAGCCTTATATAAATATTTAGCTTTTCATGTACCCTCATTTTCCATGATATCATTGGTACCGGATATCCATTTGCTATACAGGACATGTCCACTTCCTCTCCCAGATTAACCTCCAGTTCGCCCATTTCCGGTATTGTATGAAGAATCTTTGGAGGATCTGAAAAATAGATTGTATTCATTTTACGCTGTTAACGATATGTGGATATATTAGTAGTAAGAATTATATAGACAAACTAGCATATTAATTTAAATATACAAGAATAATGCACAAAGAAACGTATTTGCTCAAAGGTTTTTAATTTCCATTCCACTTGCTTATTCATGTTAGTCTATTAGTATACATAATAGTATATTATGTATACTAATAGACTAACATGAATAACTTTGATTCTTTTGTAATAGTAGAACGTTTAAACTGTAAGTTGTAAAGACGATTTTTACGCACAGTGTTGAAAAAAGTAGTAATTTACACCCTGAAAACCGGGGTGCAAAATCGAATTTTACGCGCACTGTTGCAAAAAAACTGTTGAGTCCAATATATAAAATAAATAAACTTTCAATATCGGTACGTTTTGAGCAGTTTTATTGTAGTCTATAGAACTAAAACAAAGTTTTACTTTGTTTACAAAATAGAAGTAGAACTTTGTTTACAAAATGAAAGTAGAACTTTGTTTACAAAATAAAAGTAGAACTTTGTTTACAAAATGAAAGTAGAGCTTTGTTTTACTTCGTTTCTTAAAAAAAACTCCGATTTTTTTTATTTCCGACATTTCATCGATCTTTGATTTTCGCAATCAACAGCAGATTGCCAACATTTAAATGCGCCAAGTGCGTTTCAGGCTCCAGTTGGTATTAGAATGTATACAGTTCAGACATATCGGATTTCCGGAACTCGATCGCGGCACATCGAAAGTCGTGGTAGATACACACATCAGTTATACCTCGTGAATCAGTGCGTAAGACGCGGACATTCAAGTCCAATAGCTATAATATATATGTACATATAGACAGGTAGAGAAACTGTACAATGTGATATCTTATCTCGCGAATCCTCGTGGGAATGAGCGATCAAGCACTGCGGTAACTTATAACACGACGTGTGCGGCAGAAGAGATTTCTTAGAGTTGTGCAGAGCTTGCGGAAGATCTGACTTGGCACCGGAGATAAATACTTTGTCAATTAAATAAAAATATATTCTCACGAATAAAATTTTTGTTAAAAACAATACAGAAAAAAGTTGTTATATTTTCGTTTTTTTAATTTTAATTCGATTTCGACTAATTCGGCTAAAATTTTCTACGTGTTACAGGGTCTAAATATGGTTTACGAACATGAAATAAAGTTTAGATACAAATTTGACACAAATCGGTGGAGCGATTGGAATTTTATGACACTTCTGATCTAAAAAAAAAAAATCTCTCGAGCTGAAACAATCATACATTATTTTTATGCTTTTACTAAGTTTACACTCCAAAGCCAAACTACACTTTACACTCGAAGCCAAAATTTATTAACATTCTATTAATTCGAAGCACCGTATTACTTATTCTCTAACACTTATGTCGATCGCGGCGTCATTCATCCGAGAATTATTAGTGTTTCGTCAGTGGTATTCAAACGCACTGAGATGAAAAGCTGGTAATTCTAAAGATAATATAGTTGGATTGACGATAATCTAACTATAAACTATCATTCCCAGGAGGAACGTCTATATTTTATGGTTACAGCAAATATAATTATAGTAGCAATTATTAAAATGATAATAGTTCCAAAGACTATCCTAATAGTTTTAAATATGCCATTTTGATGCACATACGATTTTAACGTTTGTTTCCAACAACCTTACAAGTATCGTTTATTGAACCATATTATCATCGCTTTGACCATAAAACATTTCAAGCCTTCCTATATTCATTTTACCATGTGAAATCGTTAAATAAACGATATGCTTTTCTCTCAGTGTAGAATTCATGTACATTAGTTTCTCACTTCTTTTTTTTTTTCATTGGTTTCTTTTTTTAACGCTGTATACTTACACTTCACGTGGATGGCATAGACTTGGGTAACGTGACCCCAAGGTGCAGGCCTAGAAGCTTGACAGACGTACTGTCCGGTATCTTCCGGCTGTATATGCGATACCTCCAGGCTTCCATTTTCGTGCATTTGCACTCGATGCGCTGGATTGTGCAGATTAAGATCGCCACTGTTTGCCAATTGGACGCCCTCTCGCCACCATCTCACCGTTATCGGCATTTCTCCTATATCCATTAAAATCTATTTGAATAAGTAATTGAACTGTCCCGAAGGGAATAAGGTTACATACTTCCTCTTCTCCCCCGAGCAATGATAGGTGCGAATGACACATTATATTTAATAAGTTAGATAAGCTTTAATGTTGGGAACAACGAAGAGACCTCATTCTGTTGCCATTCAAAGTGATCGGCAAGTCGACCTGGCGTTTATTAACTCACTAGTTCATTGATCGTGTTGCTTTAGTTTTGGACTACATCATTATTTCCTATGCTCATTTCACACATTACTTTGAAATGTCATTAATTGGAACAAATTTTCAGGTCGATTAGAATTATGAAATTTTGATTAATATTTGCAACACGAAAAGTCACTGATACACTGCTAAAAATATTTTTTTATAAGCCTTTACTTTTCGCGGGTAAAAGAAGCTTTGTTATGTGAGTTGGTATATTGAGTCAAACATGCGAGTGAAATTTCAAGTTATCGTCTTTTTCTATTGAATGCTATAAAAGTTAGGAAATTTGACATTTTAACGTAATAATTTGTTATTTTATTGTAATCGTGTTTTGAATTTATGTCAGCTGATGATTAAAAATAAACCTGGTAATGTAAATTCGCAAACATTTTTAATAGTGTACCATATTTTCACCAAATGCAAATTAATGGCCCTGACAATATTGCCCATTGATAAAAATATTCTTTATTTTAACGTTGGATGATAATTGTTGATAATTTAGTTACTAATGATTAATAATGATTATTGCGAAATAATTTTTCTGTGTAAAAATAGCGGAAAAACGATTTTTTTAAAACAGACATTAAAATTTTTTGGAAAAATGTCATATTTCCTATAATATACAAATCCAGGATATGTTCCTAATAGAATTCCACTGTTTGTCCGATTTTTCCACAATAACTCTAATAAAATTTAAAACAAACGTGTTGAAAAATTATGCCTAATGTATTAAATAGGTTACGTTGGCAGTTGTAGAATTGAATAAATTACATTTTTCAGAATAATAATGCTAATAAATACGAGGATTGGGTCCACTTATATTTGTACTGTGATTTGTCAATTTCTCCCCATTTCGCTTTGTGAAACGTGTGATCGGTGGATAAAAAATTCTTTGCTTGCTTATGTGTAGATATTTGTCATTCTTACGTTATGTCTTCATCAGGATTTTACTTTTTTCTTTTCCGTCATTTTGCCCCCTTTTTCATTCTTGAAAAGCCTTGTCGGGTGTTATCCCCAGCCACTTTTCCTAATCCCCTGCCACATTTCAACAAGGGCAAAGGGGAAACTGCGAAAACGTGGCTGCGGGCAATCGTTTCAACAAATCCTGGGTATTCTGACGAATAAGCTCCCGTAGGAACAACCCAGTCATGAGAAAAATTACCTTCCTTTCGGGGATTCGATGCGTCAGCCGACGCACGACTAAGCGGTCACCCAATCGAGTATTGGCAGCACGAAGTGCTCCTCCATCCTAAGTATCATCGAATTCGTAGGCCACAGGCGCATTTTTAAGTGGACAAAAATCAGCACCTAAATTTCTGATATTTATTGAATGATATTTTACTCCTTTATCTGCGGTTATTATTTTTAAAAAACATATTTTTTTAAACTTTGACGCAATAATTTTTTTCTCTCAAAAGCATCTAACTATTGCAGAAGAAGACGATTTTTAAAATTTGCTCTAGAGAAATATTTATGGAGAGTGCTTTGAATGAAGGCTTTTCTAGTTGTTGTTTTTTTTTCGATTCGCCTTGATCAGGGCCTCTTCAGAATTAATTTTATTTTAATTCATATCAGTGTTGAGTTTGTGACCTACTTTGATTTTGTGTCGGTACATTTGTTGGTTAACAAATTATTATTGTTTTTGGCGTTATGTATTCTATTTCGTGACCGAGTTTTCTGGTTTTATAGGTTTGTGTATCTGTTTTTGGATGCTTTTAGTGAATAAATATTTTGACTTTTGATTCTATTTCCAAACTTATTTTTATTTTTATAGATCGGAGAGTTCGGTCAGTATGTGGTCACATTTTTATCAATTGGACTTCTATCTTAATCACTACATGTATGTCAGAAGAATCCTCTTTATGTATAATTGACGATGTCTAGAAAGTTCGCAAACCCTTGAATTCCCCACACATTTCGCAATAGTTACATGCTTATATAACTGAGCAATACAAAATCTTTGTTCCAGATTTCAAATAATATATTTCAAATAATTACATCAGCATATAAATAAATAAGTGCGGTATCTGCTAATGAATATCAGCAATTTCAATCTGACTTTCGTCCTTTAAGACATTTTTTAAAATTCTAACTCATAAATTCTGATGTAACAAATTAGCAAACAGTGCAATTCTATTGGGAACAAATCTTATCAAATACAGGAAGTACATTTTTTTAAATCTTTTTTATTTAAAAAAGTCATCCACTTAGACCATTTTTTTCTTTCTGCTGGTAATAAATCTTGACTGTTAAATGAACGGCCTAATTTAACGGTCTATTTTCAACGAAATACTGCGTCTCTGTGGAAAAATAAACCTGAGAAAGCAAGAAAATATGTGGATCATAAAAGTATTGTTAAATTTAGGTCCTAAGAACTTTTTATAAGCCCTAAAAAGCCAGCATTCAGTTACTGATACTTCCACTCTATATTTGCATACTGATTTTCTTACCTAGTTCGTCGGAGTGACATGGCAAAAGGACCGTGGAATTTTGATAGGTTTCCACCGTCGTTGGAACGCTTTTGACGCCCCAATTTCCCTCGGAACGACTACCTGTAATAATAGAGCATATACAGATTTTTTTTTGTTGTATAAGTTATGTTCAAGTCATTTATAATGGCCAGATATCGAGGCGATATACAGAAAAAAATGGGCTGACACAAACAATTTTTTTATTGAAGTGCTTCTCAGTCTTTCCAACTCGCTACCCTTGGATAATAGGCTTTTCTCATTTCATAGCCTATATATATGGGGCATTCCACGTCAAATCAGCCTCACCTTCATCGATTTTGTTAATTTTTTAATATGTTATTACTGGCCCATAAAGGCCTCGGAATTTTTTTCAGATTTTTTCACATTTCTAAATCCTCGAAAAAAACCCAATTTCAAAAACGCCGTTTTTGGAAATGGGTTTTTTCCCAATCAGAAAAATCTGAAAAAATTCTCACTGATTCTATGATTTAAAATATGCTTCTTGAGAGCCATGCGATAATGTGATCGCAATATTTACTATTTCTTCCACTTTTTTCTTTTTTTTTTCATGTTGCAATTTGATTTTTAATTTATAAATCAGGATAACTTTTGTAAATATAAACGGATCTTAATTTCTCTGAAGATGTTAGAATTACCAGAATGCCCGAAAACAATTGATATCGTAAAAAAAATTTCGCAAATGCATTTCGCAATATAGTATCGCTTGGATTGTGAGATGCATTTACAAAATTTTTGAAATTGAGATCCATTGATATTTAAGAAAGTTATCCTGATTTAAAAAATTAAAAATCAAATTGCGACATGAAAAATGAAAATAGTAAATATTGAGATCCCATTACCGCATGGCGCTCAAAAATCATATTTTAAATCATAGAATCAGTGAGAATTTTTTCAGATTTTTAAAAACGCCGTTTTCGAAATTGGTTTTTTCGAGGATTCAAAAATGTTACTGGTGGTAAAAAAATCTGAAAAAAATTCGGTGGCTTATATGGATCGGTAATAATATCATATTAAAAAATGAACGGAATCGATGGGGGTGGGATCATGGCCTGCTGATTTGACCCGGAATTCCCCATATATATGAGTTGAGGCGATTTATCCTTCAAGGGTAATGAGGTAAAGATAGATAAAACAAAACGTTTCCAGTAAGATTAATATCCAAGTCATTATATACACGACGCTCTTAATTTTCTCGTCTCTTAATGTTTTGTACTATTGCGAGTATTTGAACCAAAAACCATTATTCAAAGAAGACGAGTCATTTTGTATTCCTATTTATTAAAAATATTTGCTCTTGCCTTAATTCCTTAATTCATATTTTTAATGTAAGAAAATTTACGAAGGTCATTTTTGAAAAGTATTATTAAAGGTTTTGCATAGTTTTGCAATCTTTTCAATTCGTGAAATTTAAGCATTCTCCGAGCGAGTGAAATAAAAATTTCTATATATGGGACACATACCGTTTTTTGGCAATCTTAGATCCATTAAAAAAATCGAAGGCGATAATTTGAATTTGTTCGAAAAATCAACATGCAATTGTGATGAAAAAAAAATTTGAAGAATGTAATAATAAAAATGGTCACAAACGGTACAGTGTGCATTAACGGTACATTTACTTTAGATGAACTATAATTTGATTCATTTGTCTATCAACGGTACTAACATTAGTTCGAAGCAATTAAATTATACGATATTTGAGATATTACAAATTATCAACAAAAGGAATTAAGTTAATTCTCTATAGTCAATCCGTCATTTCCATCTCTTACTATTTTACGATTGTTCCAGTAATTTCAATTATGAATCAGAATTATGAATTTTAAAATCATGGAAGAAAAATTAGAGTTTCTTTAGCAGTTACAATAATGTAAAAAAACCATTAACAAAATGGCTAGGGAAATCTCATATACAATACAAAGTTCGCCAACAATTTGTCCATAGTATTATTAACCTGCAATTCACATAACAATTGAAAAAGTACTTAAAGAAATTCACATCCAAATTGAGTAACGTCCGACACATTTGTGTGCAAAATTTTCAGACACATAATTTACATTAAGTTGAAACCAATTAGAACAGTAATTATTCAGTGTCTGCAACGAAAGTGTTATTTTAATAAGCCAAGTTAGTGTAGTTTGAGATCATGAAACGATTGAGTCGGGGTCAAATATTGACCGAGTTGGACACGTTAACGTTATATGCAGTTAAAAGTCTGCGAATAGTAGCTCCATATTATAATATTTCTCCGCTTCACATGAAGGCGAATTAAAAAAAGCACTTTAATAAATTACGAATGGAGAATATTTGCACTGGTAATTCAGCGGTCTCATATTCTCGGAAAAAAAAATATATCCGCAAATAGCGCGTGAGTCCAGATCGATAGAAGCCGCAAAAAAAAAAAGCGTTTTGTAGAGCTACAAACGCACTGAATTTATTATCCTTTGAGCATGTTTCGTGGCAACTACGGACATCGCGTGTTGGCAACAATTGCACGTTATAAACGCAAAGACGAGAGCCTTTTCTGCGATACAAAAAAAAATCCATCGCAACAGTGGTGAAGAACAACGGTATTGTTCTCACGAGTTTTACGACCTATATATGAGGAATTTCCTGTCACTTTCGCCTCTTTTATTTTACTTTTTGTTTTAGATATTATAAAGCCACAGTTGAATGTAAAGAAACCATTAGAATGTAACAACGCGTTGATAAATCTGGCAACATGTTTAAATGAAATTTGGCGGCGTAAAATAGTTTCAACAGTAGGGAAAAAGAGACTTTCTCGAGCTTTCTTGTAATCTTTTTCGTACGACTACTGGAAGCTGCAAACTTTTCGTAAGTTGCAAGTTTTCGTCACTTTGGCCTTTTTGCTTCTTAATTACATTTTTCCATTCATTCACACACTTTTTGCTTTCCTTCACTTTCTACGTTGCCCATAATTTTATTTACAGAAAGGATTTAAAATTCGTCAATGTGGTGAAAAAAAATTTGGAGGGGAAAAGGTACATTTTAACACCACCTAGAGATGGATTCAAAAAATGTCTTGAGTGCTGAGCGAAAGTATTTAGTACGACGTCTGAAAGTCGCTGATTTCGCAAGCGAAAGGTTGCAGAAAGTGGACTTTTTTGGGATGGAGATTCAAACAACAACTTTTTTAAACGTTTCAGTGATTAAAGTGAAGTAGAACGCCTTATATATGCGGTATTCCAGGTCAATTTGATAAATGTTCAACCCTGACCTCTCCCAACCTAATGCTATTTTTATGTTATCGTACGTACTCAGGGAAATACTCAACAACTAAATTTCTTTTTTTTATACTTTTTTTCTTAATAATGTTTTGAAATATTAAAATATTTGCGCCAATTAAAAAATTTGAAAAAAGGCTATAAAATCATGTATCAAATACCTAATATTTCAAGCCTAATTAGGAAGTGGACATTGACTGTCGTTCCATTATTATGACATTTAAATAATTATAAAAGTAATAATCTAATTTCAACAAACGTCGAACAATCGAACTTAAAATTTTTATATTGATGCACTGACATTGAAAATAATAGTTAAGAATTGTTGAAAGAAGTCGAGTTACATAGAATATGTGGTTTACCCATTTCCAAAAAATTTTTCCATTTGGACTGTGTCAATTCAAGTATGAGCGAAAGAAAGAGTAAAAAACGCATAGTCAAATGGATCCTTCTGAAGTATACAACACTTTGTGAAGCCCGACGTTAGAGCTTTTTTTTTATAGAGTATGGAAATGCTTCTTTAAGATTTTACGTGATGTTTTCCACATTGTAGTGCCATAGATTAGATTAAAAAAGTTTGCTCGAAATAATTAAAAAATGTCGACAAAATTCCGCACTTGCTGTGCTTCTAGCCTTTTTCGAGCCAAATCCATAGATCCCAACTCAATGAGATTTTTATCAGTGCATATGTAACAGTTTATTGTTTGACCCACATTATTTAAAAGAAGTTCAAAATGCCAGAAAAATAAAAAGACAGTTAATGCCCACTTTTCAATTCGGCTCAAAATATTATTATCTGCTACTTAATATTTGACTATGTTTTCCAGATTTCTGTATTACCTACAATGCTTTGATTTACGAAAAATCATTTAGAAAAAACTGATTGAAATTTTTTTTAAAAATTTCCGTTCTTTTTGTCAGTAGGTACAATAATAACAAAAATAATAATGGCTTATATTGGGACCGGTCAGTATAAAATATTTACCGAGTTGGTTTAGAATACCTCATATACCGTTTTTCCAAGTAATATCGTGCAACAGGCAGCACGAAACGCTCGAGCAACGAACTGAATTTACTTTACTTTATACATCAAGTATAGAAAACGAATTTATTACATCAATTATTTATACATAAAGTCACTGTTTCTCACCAAGGGCAACAAACGTCAACAAAATAAGCGGCGCATACATCGCGAACTATAAAACGAACTATATAACCGACAGAGGTAAACAATATCGATAGGATGCCGCAAAGGGATGCAAACGTCACTAGTGATCGTCTCGAATTTTCACGACGTACTGCGACCGCTCTAGCGAAGAGATCTGCGGTCACTGGCATAGTCATCGTCGTTGCCTCTCCGCAGCACCTCATTCATTCACCAATAGTAGCTTTCTTTACTTTAACACACGTATACAGACATTTAATCTCGGATGTAATTACGAGCAGTTGGCTCAATCATCCAAACCGTGGCTCTCAAAGATGAGAGGCCCCCTGGGGATCAAATTGCTGAACGACAGACTAAGTTCGTGGATTTGATCAATTTGAAAAGATAAACTAAGAAAGATGTACATCAAAAAGATTTTTTGTGCATAAGGCCCAATTTTATAGTAGTATTTTTTTAAAACCGTGTGAAAACATGCGATTTTTTAGGGGATTTCACGATGGTTACGTTGCTTTTTTACTTGCCATTGGTATCAATGATTATAATTGAATAACCTGTTAGGGCAAATAGGGTGAGAACCTCTGGTAGCTTGTATCGGTGACGGGAGATGCCTGCGGGTTAAATCGTCGTCATCGTTCGTATGGTACGTGTGTATTATAGTCGGGTAGCGCAAACAAACACTGACCATATATAGCGCAGGGTGTTCGTCGAGCTCGAGACCGTCACCGACCCAGGGACCATGCATTCTTCTATAATTTGTTCAATTTATCCACTGACACGAACTTGTGAGCCCGGAGTTGAGCCATTCATCGAGTTATCCTGCATTCAATACCGAATCCAATCTTTAATTCGAGATGCTTGGTCTCGCGCTTAGCTCGCATCGACACTGCGACACATATACGTGTGTATATATATGTATATATATATGTATTATCTATAAATCGTCATTCGTTGAAAGCCTGCAGCGCGGTGCAAGGAAACGTGTGAAATCCGATCCAAGTACTTAATCCTAATGGCTGATGCTATAATAATTTAATAGCAGTTAAGTGAAAGTAGATTATTGGATATTATATGGGAGGGAGAAAAATCCGGCTACTCAGGGCATTAATTGATATTGTTATGAAGTTATAGTTATCGCTCCGCTGGCGAAAGTACTTTTCTGATGATTTTCGTGAAAATTGACATGTTCGATGCAGTATTAATTTTACATTAGAACGATTTATTGAAAATTGCAGAGATAATCGAAAACGCCACAGTCAAAATTTTAACCGGGATCAACAAATGGCAGCTTGAAATAAATCTACGCAAATCTTAGTGGTTAATCTTCAACCGGAAAATCACTCAACAATCGCGGAAAATTCGACTGCACGACGTCGAAATGTGAGCTGTGCCCATGTACAAAACACCGAGGCATTAATATTGCCTATGTAACGAACGAGAAAATTCATCTATCGCTTGATATAATGCAAAAATAAAAAGATTCAGAGAGCCTCGCATATTTTGAGGAAATGACATTCAAAAAGATCGGAATACCATACTAATGACACATATCAACAAATAGAAATATGAAGTAATGAAATTTTTTCGATTTTAGAGAGAAAAAGTTTAAATCTTGATAGCTTCTTTTCGTGTTATTCGATTTAAAGTTTTTCGATCTTAGAGAGAAAAAGTTTTAATCTTGATGGCTTATTTTCCTGTTAATCGATTGAGGCCGATTTCAATAGCAATCTACTTTAGTGATCATTCGACATGTGTTCCAAATTTCAGCTAGATTGCTGAAAATTTGAGACCGTTTTCGTGTTCACGGGCTTTCACGAAATATGTATGACCCATATATAATACTGATAATAATATTTTCGAGCTACTTCGTCGAATGTGGGAAAAAATGGCCGAGGTTAATGATAAAAAGGTACATAGAGAATCCTGAAGAATAGGGAGATATAGAGACCGTAATATCGCGAACAATAACATTGTAAAGGATGAATTGATGGCACGTTGGAAAATCTGCCATACAGAGGCTATCAAAGAGATCGAGCAATCAAAACTAGTCCTCTTTTCGTACCACCTTTTTCTCGCTCGTTGTATGAACAGCATACGTGGTGTGTGGCCACGACGGGTCGACGCGATAGCCTCCTGATTACCCGTGGCACGCCATCCTTCCCTCTATTATGGCACACCAACATCGGGCGTATTGAAACTTCTTTATATACTCCCTTTCTTCCTAAAGCTCGTAAGAAGCAAGCCTACATAAGTTTCTTATACATAAGTAGTTAGGTATATGCTTCTACTCAGCGGAGTCACTGCGTATATGTACATAGATGTATAAGTAGCTCCTTCTCGAGCTCGTATATAAGCGAATGAAAACGGCAGAAAATAAAGCGCCGACGTAATAAAGAAGTTGAGGCTGAGAGGAAAAATGCGAAGTACCATCGCGGTGCCTCAATGTGCATAAGCTTCATTGCATGGTTCTGCGAGTTAATCAAACTTGAGTTATTATTATTCGGAAAAAAATTCCTAGCGAGTACAAAAATACATGATGTCGAAAATATTTCTATAAAATTTTCCGTGTATCTGCGAAAAAAACACTCAAAGAAATTCTGTGTGTTTTTCGAGATATGTTTTTCAAATTTTTCGGTTAATGTCTTATAACGATTCCGACAATTATTTTGTAAAGTACCGATAACATTTTTTGTAACGCTCTGTAATTATGGCTTGAACATGTTTTGGGTATCATTGACATTTTTTTCATGTTTCTGTTAATCACCGGAAATTTTAATGATTTTCTTCTTGATTTTCGAGCGAATAAAAGTTTTTTGAGGTCCTGAAATTTCAAACATCCTGATAAATACTTTATTTTCTGAGATAAGTTCTGTTTAAATATATAAAAATGTAAGGTGTTTTGTTGCTCTCTTCTGAATTCTTTTTTTGCCTCATCGAAGAAGAATCTTGCTATTTTTAATAAAAATAAAATCGCCATTAATTTACTTTTTTCACTTGTATATTCTGTAGTTCAATAACTACAGAATTTGAATTCTTCCATTGTCTGTGAGTTTTTCAAACAAGCTATCCAAAATTTCAAAGAAAATTAGTTTTTTCTGATAGAAGAAAATCGGTATGCAAAAAAAATTGTATTTTTCCTGAAAATATATCCTCACCATTGGAGCAAAGAGTAAATATCTGCGAGGAATAATTTTTGTTTCAATTATCCGAACAGGGGAAGAAAAGAATAACGTCCAAATAATTATCTTGAAAAATTTTGCGGAATGTTTTGTGAACAGTTCCGGAATATAATGAAACTTCGACATATTATACAATTTTAAACTATTCGGTAAAAATGGCAAGAGAGACTCAGCAAATAATTTTATGTTAAATCATAATACTGGAAAACCTGTGAAGTACTTGTTTAACAATAGATTCATAATTGCTCCGTTTTCTGAGAAACATTTTTACCAGAGGCACAATAAAATTTACTGCTATAAATAGTACATTAAGGACTGCAATTTATCAGGGAATTAGAAATTCTACGAAAGTAACCCATCTCGAAGGATTAACCGCATAAATTGGGTTATACGACAGTGCGTAATGCGTTTGGTCCAGAGAGTTTGGTATATAAGCCCGCTTTAATTGGTACTAATTAATTCAAGTACTCGGCAGTGTGTTCAAGGGTCAAGTCACGCCGCCAACCGTCAACTGCCAAAGCCTCATCTATTGTCCCTTTGTCCTGTCTTATTACGTTCGAGCAAGCGATTGTCCGAGAAACAGAGACTCTAGCTTGGCGAAAGTCATCAAGACGTCTTTAATTAATTGCAGCACTTTTTCCGTGCGGCTCTTTTACGTAATTAATCTATCCGTCTCTCGAATATGACTTTCTACAGCGTTTCTGCCATCAAGGTCAACGTGTATTATTAACGAGCAGCTGGAAAAATAAGTTATCTCACATCCGGTTCTTGTCGGAAATTTGTTATTTCTATTTTCTCGCCTACGCTCGATATTTCGGGAAGGAAAACACATGATTTACCTCAGCTCTTCATCGAGATACGCCGCCGACACATCACAGATATTGTGATAGTAGATTGTTAAGAGAGATTGAGGCAAAATGGACATGTCGACTAACAATGAGAATGGGACGCAGAACGGCCACCCTTTTTAACTACTTGTCTCGCCTTTTTATGTTACTTTCATAAGAAAAAGATAATAGATTAATTAAATAATTCAGAGAAAAAAAAATCCATCGAATCGAATGAGAATTTTTTAAAACATTTATCCAGATTTTTTTCGAAAATTGTTCAGCAAATAAATGTCTCCAGACATTTTTTGATCAATTTATTTATTTATTTTTAAATGTAATTGATCTCTTCGCAAAATTTGTAATCAAGTGCAAATCGAAGATTCAAAGAAAGAGAAAGAAATTGAGGGAAATCAACTGATGTAATTATTTAACTTTAATTTTGCTTTCTCATAGAAAACGCCTTGTATTTATAATTTTGTTATTCAAAGCTTTTTGTCAGTATACTCAAAAGGCCTGACACGTTGAGAGAATTTGGCATCTTTGGAAAATTTGTCTGGATGAATTTTCATCTTTGGAAAATTTATCTGGATGAATTTATGTATCTGTGTCAGATGCAAGGCCTAAAATTCATATTAATTTACCTCGTGATCTACTCAAACAAAACAAATCAATTTTTAGTATCTTATAGAGTACTAGTCAATATTTACCTAGTATATATTTCATAGAAATCGCTAAACTCATTTCGTTCGAATAAAATTTTCAAGATTTTGGAAAATGCACACGCACACGCACACGCACATCCAAACATTTTTTTAAAACCACTTTTCTCGACGCTTTAGATCATTTTGGGTATCCTGATATGAAAACTCGAACCTTTTTTTCTTAACAAAAACAATGCTTCCTTTATAAGTAAGCAAAAAACATCACGGATCCACGAGGAGTCCGTCGGAAATACGTGAAATAGTCTCTAATGAGACAACTTTTGAATTTTTACGTACTTCAAGCTTCATGTAGAAAGTCTGTAAAAAGTACGTGAAAAAAAGTCCGAGTTGGAAAATCAGTAATTGCATCCATGAAAAGTACATAACAAGTACATATCCACGGTGGTTGCGTTCAAGGATCCCATCAGCGTACACGAATGGCCATTTTGCATTACTGCCCAATTTGTTCCTGTTATTTCCATTTTCCAAACTTTCATAACGCAAAGAATCTCGGGAAACTGAAAAAAGTCGTTATTAAAAAAGTTGTGACCTTATCCGTTTTCCCCTACTTCTAACTTTTTTTCGGGGTGTCCGTTTTGCCCCATTTCCACTATATCTACTAGATATAATGGATTGGCTTAAACTTCTGCGGCGTCATATATCATCTATAGATGTGAACAATATTGAGTTACATCATCAGCAACTGAATATTATCTAAACATGAGATATCATAATTGGACAAATACGTATACTGACCAAACTTCTAGCGGCATTTCGCTGAAAGTAAACACGAAAAACAATGGGGAAAAAAAAACACGTCATTATTCTCCAGTGTTTTGGCCTTTCGTAAATACTGATCGATTATCGATTGCGCTTCTTTTTCCCTACGAGTTATTCAATATATATATATATATATATATATATATCCTCAAGTATGTTATTTCCCATCGTACAGTGCTAATGGTTTATACATTTGCTGTCTTACCGACTAATAATACTTCACAGTTATTCTTTAGCATAAATATAAAAGCTATATCTTCGATCTACAATACCACTCAGATTATTATCTCGTTTCCGTAACAAACTCTTAGTTATCGCCATCTATCATCCAACCTATTCACGTTCCGTGACACTTTAGCGCCAATACCGGTCCGAACTTATTCTTGCAGTGAATATTTGAACACCCGATATACGATGTATCCCTCAAAAGCAAAAAGATCCACTTCGTACTATCCCCTAACTTGCACAATTTGTCCCTTCGAAACCCCACTCTTCAATTATTGATAACGTCTCCAGATTCCCTTGCTGTCTCCGTTCTACGAGTGATTCAGCATTATTAATATAATTTTTTTTTGTTTTTCTTTACTGAGTCAGAAGAATGGCTTTGAAATTTTTTACCACGGAGTTCAAGACCTGCAAAGTGTTTACTAAACATTTTTAACAGTTTGTCTGGGTTGGGAGACTGTAAATAGCTTGCATCATGTCGTAAATCAATTAGAAGTACCTGACCGTTAGTATACATACATAAATATTCATAGTTTACGCAGTATAATAGCAGTATAAGTGATGTGGTTTTAGCACGCACGGCGTATTTAGCTTTAGGTGACATCTTTATTGAACAGCCTGTTGCATTGCAAACAAAAGTAAAAAATAGTTTTTTTTTCATAACATCGTGTTATCGGGCTTAGTTAAGAATTATATACTGTTTTCCATACGTAAAACTATTCGGAATAGTTACTTGAATATTGCTTATCCGTGTCTTACATGTGAGCCCAAAATTAAATTTAACCCTGTTAACATAAAATTGGAATGTTGATGCAATATGTTAATACTAATATTGAAAAAGATAAATATACTTGCAAGTGTAAATAGACTTATCTACTTGCATTTTTCAACGCAACGGCGTTTTTGAAATTGTTTTTTTTTACATTTACTTATTTTCTATGGGTTTTCAGAACTTTTTCAAGAGCTATTATTGCACCATAATAAAAAAATAATACAGGCTGCACCACTGAACGTATTTAAGAGGGGTTGCTTTATATTTTCAGCCACATAATCTAGAAAATTATCGCTTCTTATCACTACACCTATATACAAATAATATAGCACTACATCGCTGCTCCGTTTATCACTCTACTAATAAACTCTAAAACGCTGTTCTCGCTGGAAGCTGGATTTATTTGCTAACTATTACTATATGTACGTTGTGACGTAATTTTCGTGAGCGAGCTTAAATGACGAAACTAATCGTGAACACAAATCCATCACCTTCGGCCGTCTACCGTCGTTCACGCATCCGCAAATCCGGTGGGCGCCAGCTATAATTTTTGTTTCACCGATATTAACGAACCAGTATATCCAAGGAATCGAGGTGAGCAGGTTCGATTCCAACGGACTAAGCAAAATCGGAAGCTCTTTGTTAGAAATCAACATTTATGCAAAAATATTCTGTAATTTTTTCAGACCCGAAAAATATCCATTTTCCACTAAAAAAATAATTCCTCCGTTTTTCGGTAAAAAAATCATACTCGCTGGATCGTAAAAATCATTTCATGTATTCCGCTTGAAAGCTAACAAAAAAACGACAACTTTTATGTAGAGACTTTTTTTTTTTAGTAACTCTAAGTTTTCGAAATATTTGCACTTACATAAAAAACGGTATTTTCTGAAATAATGTTTTTAAAAATCTGAAAAAATTCCCATAGCGTGCGTTTTATCGGTGCTTCGAAATATCCAACCATGGAGAAGATCAGAGGGAGTCGAAAAAAAGTGGCTGAATTGTCAGAGAATGTTTTATATAGCGTCAATTTTTACGAAATATTATTTTGTAGAAATTATAGAAGAATATTAACACTTTTTTTATATTCCTATAAAAATTTAAGAGCTGTATAATACTGAGGCATAGTCAATTATGCGATAGATGTTTATCAAACGAAAAAAAATGAGGTTTATAATCCTGTTATTTCGTTGTGCACGCAGCGATATAGCAAAAAAAACTGTATGCAGTGGGCGTTTGTGGACGATCGCTGAGCAAACTTTTTATAGCTTCATTTAGTTCTGTTTCGAAAAAAGACTTACCATAAAAATATCTATAACAACATAAAAGAAAAACAAACAGGAAATTCATTCTACGTGTCTGTGTGAAATAACGATGTACAAAGAATTTCTCCAGCATAAAAAAAAATGAATTTAAAATCCATATTTATCGAAACATGAGAGCACTGGTGTCAAGCCGATCTATGTACATTAATGCAGAAAGCGAAAAGGTAGGTTTACCATATGATATGCAGAACATATCTTCAGAAACGCAGGTACAGACAGGCATTAGAACATCATAACTCATACGTACATTCCTAACCAAAAGTTCCATCTTCGTTGAATAGAAATATTTCGCGACAATATAAAGAAAAACCAAAAGACAATTGAGGTCATGAAAGATACTGGAGTCATTGATATTCAATAAAAATGATAATATTAAAAAATTTCAAGCAGTTCAAAAAATCTTCATTCACTTCGATGGGAAAGAATATTCACATTATAAAGTATAGTTTTAAATTTTTAGATTCAAATTGCGAAATATGCTTTTTTTTCAAAATTCTAATAGTTACATTCCGATTTTCCTGTTTTAGTAATGACATCAACTGGGAAGAAATTTTGTTGATATTTTCGTCAAGAGCTTTGTATGACACTCGGTAGAAATAAAAATTTTAACCTATCGTGATCCCAAAGCTCGATATAAATTTCCAGACACAAGGTCACAGGTCCAATCTTTTTTAGATTATTTCGTGCGCGACAGCCGGTTTTCTGCATTCTCCTATGGACTTAGGCGGCGACGACCCAGTGCCGGATCTTATTTTTCTATCCGTTGTTAGCGTTCGTTGCATCTATGCTCGGGCTCGCCCAAAAAGTGATATAGGATCACCTTTTTCAAGGCCATGAGCCGGTTCAATAAATTATCAGAACAAACTTGGGTATTCTACGGAATGTGAGATTAGAGAATCCTCAGGGGTTGAGTATATAAGGACAGAGCAATCGGAGAGGAAACAACAGATCTACCAATAGTATCGAAGTATCATCAGCTTAGCTTAAGTGTGATTTTGCGTATCGTTCAACACAAGTGGACATCATGAAGAATCTTGCATTGGCTGTCATCCTTCTCGTTGGATCTTTGGTTTACAGTGAAGCAGCACCCGATCATATTAAGGAGGCTCATCATGTACCTTCTTCGTACAGCGGTGGAACGAAATGGGAATTAGGCACAGCAAGCCATGCACCGTTGAATGTCTACAAATCGGCACCAGTTGTTCCCTACGTTCAGGTAAAAATATAGATTACACAGTGGTACAAAAATGATGAAAGACAAGCATTAATTTAGGATATAATTATGTATGCATAACGAGGACAACATTCTTGGTCAAGTTTGATATCAGTATGAACTTCCGGTTTCGAATTCTGGATAGATAAGAATGTACAAAAAATGATGTTTGATATTGCATCTGGCTGTGATTAGAAAAGTGGTTCGAATGTTACGGAATTAAAAGATTTTCCAACAAGTTAATACTCTATCATTTGTGAAAATTGAGAAATAATGAGAAAGCAATTTGTAAGATTCTACTTTGCATTCAGTTTTTCTTTAAATCAGTGATATCTCGGAAACTATTACGGAAAAATTCAAAGACTTATAAAATCTGAAAAATGTTTTAAGTTTTCGTATATCTATACATGGGAAGATCCATTGGTGCTCTATCAATGTACCAATTTTTAACTTGATTGTTAAGGCCATTTTCGACATACAGAGGTTTTCACACACCGACATCACCCGAACATTTTTTCTAAACCACTTTTTTCCATGTTTTATATCATTTTGAGTAATCGGGAATGAAAATCGAAGAAATTATTTCTCACGAAAAGAAAGCTTCCTCTATGAGGAAGCAAAAATTAATGAATTCGCCAACAGGATGCAGAAAAACCTCAGCCCTTCTTTCTAGGACAGCTTGCTCGCCTTTTCACGCAATGACAAATACGTTCACATGAAAATCCTGATTTCCACACTGAGAGAAATCGTCATAGTACAGTTAACTATAAAGTGACAACTATTGATTTTTAGTCCTTTTATAGTTACGGTAAATATAAAAATAGTTGTGACAACTAATTAAATGGTAACAACTATGTTTCTACCAACTACAAATGAATAGTTGTCACTTTATGGTTACTAATACCATAATTTTCTCTCAGTGTATTTTTTAGGATCCTACTTTCGCAAGTAGTGTCTCTTAATTTGTGCAGCAATAAAATATATTTATAAAATTTCCAGAAGCCACAAACCGGAGTGTATCATCCAACTCATACCCAATACGGTGTTCGTCAGGCGACTTATAACCAGGTGCCAGTTGTTCATCAGTCCGTCTACAAATATCAACAACCGATACATCAGACAGTCGTAAAGCATGTTCAGCCAGTCCATCAACCAATCGTCGCTCACGTTCAACAGCCGGTGCATCAGACACTCTTCAGACATGTTCAACAGCCAGTGCATCAGCCGGTTGTCGCAAATGTCCAGCATCCAGTTTTCAGACATGCCGGTGTCCTCGACACTTATCAACATACTGGAGTTCAGAACACAGCATGTCTGCACGTTTGATGATCAAAGGAGATAAACGCAGTTCGGATTGTGTCAACAATCCGTTAAAGGATCGTCAGCAATAAATTTTCAACGCTTTTTTTCAAACATCCTGTCTTGCAAATCTCAGTTCAATTTAGCAAGTAATACTGAGTAGTATTAATGGCTTAATTTGATAACAATAATTTACGTATCAAATTTCCTGTAATTCGTTGATGAATAAATATTGATGTTGTTACGTCATCAATTTTTAGTGTTCTCCATGTACGCAACTAAGTTAAATTACCTCGTTTAAGGCCGGAAGTAGGTTTCTGGTGATTTCATTTTTTTTATATATAAATGGAAATATTTTATAAAACGCTTTATCGAAACACAACAAGCAATTTTATTTTTCGCAAACTAAATACGAAATGTTAAAAAAAAGGTTGATATCGGGTCAAAGAAAAAGGGTACAATTCATTTATTTAAAAATCGCGTCTCGAAACATCTGAAATTTCAGGCGAGATCGGGCGAGAATCTCGGAAACGATTAGTTGCATCCCGAATCGAACCTCAAAAATGTGTAGAAACGTATTTCAAAGTTAAGCGCCGATGTGACTATACCTTAACTGTGTATATTTGAGATTTTCAAAATTGCCAATACTAAAATTACAGAGTTATTGAAAGTTAGATACTGAAAATCTCCAAAGGCGAAAACAGTCTATACGAAATATGATTTAAAACTGAATCCGCCTCTAATATCCCGGGTAAAAATTCTCTCTCCAAATTCATGTGTAGATATGCGCATCGTGCAGCTTACCCAACATTTACATTCGCCTATAGTTTCTCTACTCAATCGCACATACATAAACACATAGTTACAGCTTTCGCGGATGTATGAAAGAGAAACGGAGGTGTTATGTTATGTTGGGCTGGTTTGGAGAAGCAAAACCGCGGCGGGAGAGTCTCTCTAATCCCTCGGCAAACGTGTTGAACACGGCGACGTTGAACGACTGCGCGCAAGCCTATCCATAAAACACTCACACACACAGGAATAATATCGTGTACAACGAGGGTGAGAGAGCCGGGGTCGAGTGTGCTTGGATACGTCAACTATAGTATATAGCCAGGCGGATATAACGCGTCGGGGTTGAGAGAGGGCGAGCGAAGAGCGAAGTGGCGAGGAGAGAGGATCGAGAGGCGAGAGAGGAGTGGCAAGGTGAGGTAAACAAGGGACGTACGCTAGAAGTGCACTAGCAGAGCAGCAGTAGCAGCCGTCGACGAGGAGAGGATATAACCAAGAGAGAGTTGCCCTTATTCGCTCTCGCCGCGCGGCTTCTCTCGCAGTCAGTCGATACACGTTAGACGCGAAGACACGTTGCCACCACGAGGCTCGCTTTTTTTTGTTTTTCGATAAAAAAACAAAACAGAAATTCTCCTCGTTCTTCTTCATTTGTTTCTACACTCTCGGATTCTGCCTAAGCTCGAGCTAAGGCCGCGCTGACTTTTTGTTTTGTGTATCTTTCGGTGCTTCGTGTGCTTTGTCAAGTTCACCTTCAGTTTGCCGTTCTCGATTGTCCGCAAAGCTGCTCACTTCACGTTTCTTTTTTGTATTGTGGAAATGACTTTGTTCGCGCGGATATCTGGTGCGGACATAGCTACCGAGAAAGGGGGGAGGAAAGGCGCGCGATCGAGCTTGGACCAGTTGCGAATTCCGTCCTGCGCACAACTTTTTTATTCTTTGTTCAACACATCGACTGTTTTGGCCAGCTACGAAAACTGCGTTTTTATGTTTTGTACACTGTATGAGAGAGTAAGTAACGCCGGAAGCGCCACTTATGTCCAATTAACGAAGGTTGGAAGGTGATTTCGCGAATGAAGAAATGAAGCTCAACAAAATTATAATTAAACGTACATAGACTACATATATAGATTAGACTACATACTTTAAAAAAAATGCTTGGTCGATAGGTAAAAAGGGATTCCTCATTCTTCTTTCTTTATCTCTAGAGTTTCCAGTTCTGCTTAAGCTCGCGCTATAAGCAGAACTTTTATATTTCTTGTTCTTTTGATGCTTGGTATACTTTGTCAACACCATCTCCACTTTGTCTTTGTAGTTTGTCCGCAAAGCTGCTCACTTCACGTTTTTTTGTTATATTGTAGAAATGACTGCCACTGTCGAAAATGCTTGTGAATTTGTATTACCGGAAATTTTATTCATTAGCTGATTTATTTAACTTTATACCCAAACGCAGCAAAATTACAACTTTTTGTATTACGTTTTTTAACTTAAGACTTTGTCTCAAAATTCTATAGGATTTAGTGGAAAATACTGTAATCTGATATCTTATTGGCAAATCGAATTTAATATACAGGTTTCTATGGAAAAGCTTCTTATACGCGTTTTTTTGAATTTATACTGAATATTTCTAACCGCGTGTATCACGGGAGTATTAAGAAAGTACAGGAATCGCGGTCTGCACATTTCTCAACGACTCCTTCGATCCTCATCTCTTACCATTGAATTTTTGGCCGCCCACGACTTCTGCATTTCCATGTTTTATATACATAATTTATGATACAGTACTCAACGCCAAGAACGCCACTTTTATGGAATTTACGACAGTCGGATGTTGATTTCCTGGATCTGATATGAGGCTACGTAAAATGAGAATGAATAGCCTGGGTACTTGAAAAACTGCTAGCCGATAGAAAAGAAGTTTCCCTCGTTCTTCTTCATTAGTCTCTGCAGTTTCTTCTTCTTCTTCTTCTTCTCTTTTTGGTTGGGTCAAACATAATTGATACCACACCTGCCCATCGGCAAGTATAGCGTATTAGCGAACTCTTTCCGCATTCCCGGATTTTATCTAAGCTCCAGCTAAGGCCAGTTGCTTTTTTTATGCTTGTTGCCTTGTCAACACCGTCTTCAGCTTGTCGTTGTCGATTTTTCGCAACGCTGTAGGCCACATTACGTTTCTAAGGTGAATGACCCAATTAGTGACCTTCCAAGCTCAGCGCGATGTTGATGAGGCAAGAAGGTGAATAGAAATAATCAATTGATTAAAATGAAAGATATTTCACTGAAGTCTAGAGTTTTTATTGAATTTATCGAATGTTACTTATCTACTTTTTTATAATTTTGAAGTACTATTATTTAAATATACGGCGACATGAAAAGACCCGATTAGTGTCGTACGATTTTCTCGTATGGCCTAATTTATGTCCTATCGAAAACCCAAACACTGACCCATGCCATCCGACATCTATACCCGATTAGTGATTAAGTAACAAGGTTTTGTCAGATATTTTATAGGTGTTGGATAATCCTATTCGTCCGAAAGGGTCTTTCACAGAAATTATGCATTTCAATCATTGTTCTATATAATTCATACAAGAATAACATAACAAGGTTACTTATCGATGTATCAGTCCGATCGAGCTGTCAGTCTGATTGAGTTGAGGTCACAAATCACAGCAACCCAGCGTACTTTAAAAAACTAGAATTCTGTCTTTACGAGTTACGATACCGTTTAGGGTTACCGATATATATTGTTTCAGAACATAATGCTTATGTTAGCGCTATCCAGTGAACGAATACAACTGTGTATTTTGTGTATACTTCGAATACTTAGACATTTTAGGTGGTTCAGTTGTGCTGAACGCCTCGTGTACACATTCATACTATGAAACAAGATAAATTAGTACATAGTCCATCACGATTTCCCATTTCTTCGTAATCAGCCCGTGCGGTATAAATAAATTACTGACCGGCCATTCCGTTCCCCCGTAAAGCACAATAACATACCAATAAAATTGAATTTTTCATCGTATTGCTATTTATACTTTCCGTTAAATGAGATATCATTACACATTCCTTACCTCAGTTTAAAAGTTTCAATTATTAGTTTTACCCACGTCTCCGCTTATCGCGTAGTGTTACAGATAAAAATGGTACGGCAGATTGACGACACGATGGCGGCATAAAACGACATGCATGTCGTCAAAAATGCGCCGCGTGCTGCAGCATCAAGCTGCATTATTAACGACACGGCGTGCTGATGCCGGTAATGTGCCTATAAAGTTCGGACACGCGTTGGCGCGCCATTCGGTACTGCACAGCGTGTCGGAATTTTGCAGGCTAAGTGGTGACGTTCGTGCCGTTAAACACGCATTGTCGTTCATAATGCAGTTGACGCTGCAGAACATGGCGCATTTTTGACGATACGGGGTGCGACACGTTTCTCTATCCGAAATGTTTCGGTTCAATTCCCTCACCACCTAACCTCAATCTACGTAGAATTGCCTGAAGCCGGCGAACAAATTAATTTGCCATCTAGCGGCATTATGCGAAACGTCGATGCACGATACAAGTGACGCCGCATCGACTTTTCGCATAATGCCGCTAGATGGCAAATGGCTAAGGCGTTTCTCGCAAGCGATTTGAAGCCAGTGTTTATAAAACTACTATAAAACAGCGGGAGGCTGTTTTTTTCCTCAACTCAGAATTACGGATCTCGAAAAATTAACTATTATTATTTTCTCCAAGGTACGGGGCTTTTATCGCCTTTTACCGCCCTTCCCTTTTTTCCTATCACTCCCTAGCCGCACTTCGCAAAGCTAACCTAACCCCCGATGCATACGCAGCCGACTTAGCTACACTGTATCGCATTTGCCTTGGGTACAGGGAAACTGCGGAAAACCTGTCCGATACAGGCGGCTTTATTTGGACTGAGTTTCTATTGTAAGAGAATACATCAGCAACTCAGAAAAACTGTCTCCCGTTCGCAAGGAAGGTCCAGCGTTACAATGTCATCAAGAAAAACATGCTGATTTTTTTTTTCTCGCATTGATATGAATGGTCTAAGTGTAACTGCGAAGTTTGTATGCGTTCGTCTTCACCATTTTCGAGAAATACCTTTTTTAAATTTGCACGACTTAACATTCATTTTTATGGCAGATTGAAAATAAGCGATGAATTTTAATATTTCTAAGGTAGTTCGTGTGGAAACGTTGCAAACGAATTATTGAAAACTTTAAAGAATATTGTCAGGAAGCTCTGTACGAAAATGCAGACACTTGTTCTTCACCGTTAGTTAACAATATGCAATTACATGGACCTTCGTGGATTTATCTCGGCACGCTTGGCACGTGCGAGTGACAGGCAGCATGGCGGACCTCTCACTCGCACGCGATCCGCACCTTGCGCGCCATCGAGCCTATCTCCTCCGAGCCTCGCGCTCGACCCTCCTTAAGGAGGTTCGTCAGTAAAATTGAAAATGCACAGAAAAATCTAAAATAATTGCCGCGTTTTCAATAATTCATAACAAACACACAAGAATTTTTTGGGAATTTAAAAATTATAGTAAATATGCCATAAGAGCCCATGTTAAAATGCATGCAAGAAAAATCAATTGAAAAATCAATGATAATTTACAGAGCCTTACATTGGCTCTGACCTTTCTCGGTGTTTGACTATCACCATAAAGAAATGGAAAAACTTTAAGAGAAAAGAAAAAAAAACCCTTCGCACCGAAGCCACACACCGACCGCGCGTTCACTGCTGTCGGTAATATACTTATACTCGCCATTAAATGAGATAGTATAACATATTCTTCACCTCAACCTATAAGTTTCTATTGTTAGTTCTATCCGCGTCTCTGCCCATCATGTAGTATATTCCTCTACAATTTCCTCACCACCTAACCTCAATCTACTAGAATTTAACTTCTAGTAGATTTGAATTTAACGTAGAATTGACTGAATGAAGCTGGCGAATGAATAACATTGTCTTGAGCCACGCGAGGGGAAATAAGGAAAGATGCCGTTGCAAATGACAACCAAGTGCTCCCAATAATAGGGTATATACGTATAATACAGGATCTCATCAAGGGGAACGTCGTCAACAGAGTCCAAGAATAAACTGAATAAGCAAGGCGTCGAGTGGTCGAGCCGCTATATCTCATCCCCTTGAATATTCTGGGCTCCACGCGTCGCGCACGTGTCGCAAGGTATGCCCGCGGGTTATAAAGACGAAGAAGATGGAGCTGACGAGGACGACGGCCTCAGCAGCCTGCTCCCGTCGTAGCAGCAGCATCTGCAGATTCAGCATTCACCAATATCACCACCATCAAAGACGATCGTCCGGCTCGTCCTTTCCCTGGAAACTCGATCCCTTCGCTGTGAGTATGTATTTTATTCATTCTTTATTGCTGCGGGGTGCCGAGGGATCAGGGCACATACATATAACCCTATTCGGTAGCCGACGGGGTTCCATATTACTGATCGTCATCTCCTAAGCTTCTCGGCCACAAACTTGCCAAACTATATTACAAGTTGAGACTGTTTTGTCGTTATATTTTAAGCGTCGATTATCATTTTTATCATCACTCGAAAATTTGGGAAATAATATTATTGTGGAAACACCTTTTACTCCTCAGTAGAGAAAACCATAGTTTTCATGAACAATTGATTTTTTTAATTTTTATGTTAAGACACTCAGAATGATCCGAAACATTGAGAGGAGTAGTTTTAAAAATGTACTTATATCTGGTTACCTGACATTTGATCCCAGAGATAATATCCCGCACAAAAATATCCCAACGCAAAAAGATCCCACACAAAAATATCCCACAACTATATCCGCATGCCTCAAAATTTTTAAAACTTTCAACGTTTTCAAAATAAAACGCTCGACACCGGTGTACATCGATCACACTATAGCTATACTATTATTCGCCGGTTCCACGTCATAATAACACGGCGTCAAAATAACACGTCAAATAAACACACGCTAAGATAACACAATAAGAAAAACACATGTAAAAATAACACGATTTAAAAAAAACACACCGACACAATACCATAACATCCTATAACGAGAGAGGAAGAGAGCAGAAGATGGTACATAATCACCGAAATGGAAGAACTCTAATACCGACGACAAATTCAGTGCAAATTATTTTCATAATAAGTACATGGAGTACATTTTTTTTTAAATATTAATTTTTGTCGAATGAACATGAAAAAAATGTCGTCGATTTTTCAGCTGAAATTTTTTGTGTGTTTGCATTCGAGGGGCTCTGGCCCTCCGGCGCCCCCTCGCGGGCAAACGCTGCTCCCCTTATATTGAGATTGAACTCCGCACGCTCGTATATAAAAAAATAGTACATGCGACGCATGCGCGTATTTTGCCCATAATTCTTATCTTAAAATTCAACATTTTGATATGAATATCTATGAAGAATCCAATAAATTTTCCAATAGAACACACGGAAACTATATTGTGTTAGATGGATTAGTTGAAAAATGGCGTAACTTACATAAACGGGTGGCACGAAGCGGTCACCGTTGGCGCCGTAAACGTGACATGATCAGGACATGTCGCGTTTATGGCGCCAGATGCAGCCATTTGTGTCCCTTGCTATATTGAAAGAAGAGAGATATTATACGTAATGGGAAAGTTCATGGGCCATCACTTTGAATTTCCCAGATGTTTGATTCGGACGTTTGATATAAATTTTTGGGGAGAAGTATTTTCCGTTTTTTCGATAGAATGCTCATGAGTATTTCAAATTTCATTCCATTTCATTTAATTTTGTTAACAAAATATATTTAATTCACAGACAGAAAGAAACGGAAAAATGTAGACCCTTCTGAAAAAAATTCTTTTCACTGGAAAAGTGTCCAATTTCTACGGTTAAATAACTCGGGTAATCATTCGTGTTCCTCTCAGTGGTGGGGGGGCTACGACTGTACACCTCCCAAGTCAATACGAGAATAGGTCTACACGAAAAGTCTACACAAAACGACTGTACACGGGGGCAGCTTTACACCAGAAAATTCGACGACGAAAACTCTACATAGCGCAGTTGTAAAAACTGTACACTATTTTTACAAATTTCTAAGCTAAAAACTCGACACGCCGAAAAATCGACACTATAGACTCGACACGACGGAAAAAAACTCTAGAAACGCCCAAAAGTCGGCATTGAAAACTCGACAGGCAGGAATTTCTTTACCAAAAACTCGACACCGAAAAAATTTACTCCGGGCGAGTGTACCAGTTCGAGGATATTTTTTTTAATTTAAGCAGTTGCGAATTTTCACCGATCATTCACTGCCGCATCGTGCATTTTATTGACCCACCCTTTCTGATAGCCGAGTATACAATGTTACATCTGTTCGTGTTGTTGACACGATGACAATATCGGAAAAAGAATATGGTTCACAAATAGAAAGAAAACATCTTCAAAAGGGACCGTTGAAGAAAGCAGGATGGAAAATACGCCAGTGGTCAACGATTACTATAATGTAAGGATCGTATACCAAAGAGTAATATTAGAAAACCTATTTTGAAAAAAGGAAAACAGTACACTGAGAGAAAAATCTGGTAATTCTGAAAATAATATAGTCGGACCAAATATAAGAAAATAGTTGGATAAACCATTAATATAATTCCCAGGAGAGCCGTCTATATTTTATGGTTATATCAAATATAATTATAGTAGCAAACATCAAAATGATAATAGTTTCAAAAACTATTCTAATAATTTCAAATATGCGGTTTTGTTGCATATACGTTTTCAACGTTTGTGTCCAATAACCTTGCAAGTATCGTTTACTCAACCATATTATCATCGCTTCAACCATAAAAAATTGCAAGCCTTCCTATATTCGTTTTACCATGTGAAATCCTTAAATAAACGATATGCTTTTCTCTCAGTGTACCTTGTTGGCATATTGTTTTTTAAATTCGTTGTAATATTGGGCCCCTCTTTCTGCCAATCCGCTAATTACGATCGGTTGAATTCCGTTAATATCTATGACCTTTATTAACTATTGATAGCAGCTTTATTTATTCGCAACACCATTTTTACCAACTTAACAGTATTTTATGCTACATGGAAAGAAAATACATGATTTTTTGCCGAGGGTCAAATTTGTTGCTCAAGCGAACACGGAGAGAAAAAGTTGTGTTGCCATAACATTCTCCATACTACTGCAGTAAATTTAGTTTTTGCTAAAGTAGTGACAACATTGCCGTATTTTTATTGCCGTAGAAAATATAGTTTGCTACCGTTCGATTCGCTATCCAAGCAAATCAATGTGTAATAGTAGCAAATCGTTTGTTGCGATGAATGCTTCGCTTGATTTCGATAAACTTGTGTCGATGACTTCGATAAAAATGTGTCACCTGATTATGGACGCCCCTCAATATACTATATTAAAAAATTTGTCACATTATGCCTCACTCTCTTATTCGCCCTTTAGAAATGTTGATCCTTTGCTAAGTGCTGCTTAATCAATGGTCAGTCCACCCCAAAGCATTTATGGCTAAGGATAATTCAACGCTAGCACATCCCGTCGAATGTGTTGATAACATCGGCCGCTTTACAGTTGCAAACTGCTTCTGCGGCACATGTTGCCAACCTATTCTCATTGGTCATGTAGTCTAACGTATGTAGCTGACGGGTCAGGGCCAAAGCGCGATCGGTTGGTAAAAACGTCAACTGTGCCCAGCGCATGTCGATATAGCTAAGACCTATGACCTACCTTTGCACTCGTATTTTACCTTTTTTCGATATGGTACAACATAGCTACAATGTCGTATGCACGAATGTCCTGTAAAAATACAGAGAATTCAGAGCCTCCAGAGGTTGGACTATAGTTCAGTGGAGAGAACGAGGAAGCAATGTAGGCCAGTCGCTGAAGGGATATGTTAGCTCTCCTTCAGTGAATTTCCCGTAACTTTATTTTTATTTTATAAAATGTCACAGACAAACGCAAGGCAACCTCCAGTCACAGAGTGAAAGTAACCATTTTTTAGCTTGCCATATTTTCCTGTTAGAATATTTTAATTTATAATATTCTAACAAAAAAGAAAACTTTCAAAAACAAAGCTTCCTTCATAAATATTTGTTTCTGAAAACTTTTTTTTCGTTTCAAGATTTTTTTACTGGTCGAATCAGAATTTTTCGGGACGTGGAGAAATGAGGTCTAGTAGAAAAATGTCCGTACGTATGTGTGGATGTGTGTTCCCAACTTCGGAAGTTCAATTCCCTTCGTAGCAGATCCAACGACTGTACAAGATGATCGTAAAGATAAACGGGTTCATTTTTTACCAAAAATTGTTCACGTTTCAGAATAACCACTTTGTGAATTTTGTAACTGTTTAACCACACCGAATAAGTACTTCGATAACTGTTCAATAAACTTCCGGGTGCTCAGTGTTTTGAAAGTTAACTATATTGGTAATACTGCCTTGGTAATACAACGAGGACAATTAAAAAAATTATCGTTTTTTCACTTCTAAAGAAGGCCTTCTTTTCGTAAAATTTTTTGTTTTATGTGTGCGTGTGTGTGTGCGTAATTTGAAAAATAATCAAAATCAAATGGCCGCCTTGTTTGTGGTCATTGAAAAAAAAATTCAAACATAACATTATTTATCATTCAGTTTTAAATTGGTAAAAAAATGGCTATAGTTTCTCTAGCTTCGTAAGTAAGTAAGTTTGTAGCTATGGAGCTCAATAATTTTTCACAAACAAAGCCACGCTAGAAAAAAGCCGTATTGAATTTCGGATGAATCTTTAAATAAGTTTGATTTTTATGGTATATCGAAATTTTTGAAAAATTTACGTATCGCGCTAACTCGCGGAAAATATAACCTAACGGATTAAAATTTTCTGCAGACTGACAATAGTACTCAGTGCTTTTACCTACTAAATTTCGCAATGGTTACCAAAGCGGATCGGATTTTATGTAGTTTTGAATATTTTCAAATTTTACATTTTGCTATAACTCACGTAAAACGCCATGCAACAAGGTTGCAAAGTATAACCTTGCACATTGCTTCCACATTATTTTCGCTCTCTACAAAGCCTCTCTACAAATCTCTATTAGATACCGAAAACTGATCAACGTACATCCTTATAGAGGCAGCTTTGCAAAAAGTGCAATGAAAACACGATTTTCTTGGCTGCATCCGACAATTCAACATTCTCGTCGCCCGTCAGAATTTTTTATGACAGTCCGGAACTATAACATTCTATACAAATCCATAATAAACAAATCTAGCTGCTTAAGGGGTTACATACAGTTAGAAGGCTCTAAAAAGACGGATTTTCAAGAATTTTTTTCGCGCAGACTATTCAATTTATTAATTTGAAAATTGGTGTACATATTATAATAACCTTATAATATATTAACATATTTTTTATTTGTAAAAACAATCATCGCGAATGTTGCTATCGCCGATCTCCTAGAGCTCCGCAAAAAAAAACAATTTTGCGGTGATCACGATATCTCTGGACCGGATTATCTGAAATGGAAAAACCAAATAAATTTCGTTAATATAACACATTATCTAGTATTTAATCGAAGGAATTAGCGAAAAAATAATTTTTGACAAAATGGCGGCTTCTCAAAATAAAAGACTCGATTTTGAACGAAAATTTAAGCCTTAAATTGTTTATAAAATGGAAAATATTTATCGGAGAAAAAAAATCTTCGATTAATTACTAAAAAATCTAGTTAAAAAGGTTGTGTTAAAATTTGAGACTGATCGGTTCAGCCGTTTTCGAGAAATCTTGATCACCGATTTTGAAAACATAGTTTTGAGAAAAACGCGTTTAAAGTTTCAAAAGCGTTTTACATGTGGTAAATTTTGTTTTTTTTCAACTTACATGGAGTCATCTATTCCAGGGCCATATAATAATCCGTTCGCATCGTTGGCAGCTTCTAATAATTCGATTTGATGCTGTCTGCGAGCCATTCTTCCCTCTCTGGTGCTCTCGTGTGATCTCAGGTCGGAGATCTTGATGCGCTGCGCATCTTCTTTATCTGTATATGAATGCGCATTGGACCCAAGTGAGACGCCCATTGCATTCATATAATATAAAAGGGCACCTGTCCCTTCATTGAAGATGCCAGCAGCTATATATGCAGCCATTTCCACCGTTTTTGATCCGGCTGGAAGTACTTTTGGAGAGATCTTCCACACCAGTTGGTTATAGCTTTCATTATTGTTTTGGGTGAAACCACCCACACATCTTTCCAATAATTTTTCATTGCTGAGATCTTCATAAATGGGCCTCAGGGCCTCAGCAACTTCTTGTGGAAATGGCTGATAATCATGCTTATAAACTGATAAGTTATCAGCAGCTGCTGCCCGCTGCCAAGAGCACCATGAGTCCAATCCGATCGGACACTTTGCGTGTTGTTAATTTTCGTCTGTCGAGCAGTAATGATAAAATGTGGCCCAGATTGCATTCCTCATATTCTCAACCGAATCACAATTTCTCCTAATTGCTAAGCCATAATAAACTGTCAACTTGTCGATCATTTTTGCTGTCAGCTTGCCTTTTCCACCGAGAGTTTTTTTTTTGGATTTTTTTTCCATCCTTTTTTTTCCACCGTTTCCACTTTCTTTTTCACACAATTTCTGGTGGTTTCTGGCGCGCCGGTCCCCGACTGTGAGACGCGCCTCCCTAACGCGCCTTCATAAATGTGTCTATAACTTCGAAAATATTCGTCTGATTGACATAAAATTTTGAGTGTGTATGCTCAAATATATGTATATTCAGAAAATACAAAAAAAAAAAAAACGATTTTTTGAAAATTACAAGTGTATATAACCCCTTAACTGTATATTTACATGCAACTTTACTCTATCAGTCAAATACGTGAGATATTTATCAACAATCAGTGCGTTGACTTTGTCCTGACGTCCTCTCCACATTCAGCAAATAAATAACAATCCCGTGCACACCAACACATTAGCAGCATTTTCCAGTGCGATTATAGGTTGAAAATGTGTAGTAGCGAGTTTTTCTAGCGCTAAACGAGCATAAGAATATTGGGTAGCGCTAATTGCAAAAAGTGTAAATCACCGACGCTTTAGCGACTCAATTAATTTGCATATGGTATGCGGTAAAATAAAGTAGTCCTGCCTGACATTGACCTGCCTGTACTAATAAGATTGGCTTGGTTGTGTGCGTATAGCCACGGGGAGGGCGCGACGCACGAGCGATTTCACGAAGCCCACTCGTCGAGAGTACACAACCATGTTTGATTACTCAGTGAGCGGCCGCTTCTAACTCTGCTTTATTTTGAGAAAAACGAGAATACGCAGTGTTGTATCTTCGTACCAATGAGAACTATTTATTCGTCGAAAAAGAAACCTAACCTCGATTGCGGATTCTGGGAGCTTTGCAGTTATTCATGACCCTGACCGAATTGCACTATTACGAGATTGCTCTCAGCCGCAATGAGGCAAATTATAGCCCAGCTTTCGACCAAATTCAGTAACGAAGTCTCGTTTACGGATTCTGTGAGCCTTCCATGAGCATTTATCTTTAAATATTACAAGGCATTATGGTTAGAATATTTTTTAAGTGATGAATCGGCTAATGACGACTTGTGGTTTTTTATGTTTTTTCCTCAATGACATTTATTTATTTATTCATTTTAAGGATTTATTATGATAGGTACAGTCCCGCCAATCGTGAGTTTCAGAGAAAATTTCGATTACTTCCCGATGAGATAAAAAACGGAATGATCGATATTAAACGTGCTGAAAAGATAAATTTTGCATAGTAATAATTCCAAAATGTTATTAGCAAATTTATGAAAAAAAAAACAATTGTTCAACAAACAATCAGTCAACCTAACTTTTTTTTCTAATGAAAGTGATATGTTAATTTATTTGAATGCGTATGAATTTTTTCAGATTTTTTTCTTTATTTTGATTTTGGCTTTTTTTATTTTCAAAAATGTGCGCGAAATAATGAATTTTAGATATGTGTTCGGCATAAAACTATCTATTACACTCAAGATTTTTTTGCAAAACGCATATCCAAAATTTGTTATATTCTGCGAATTTTTTAAAGTAAAAAAGATCGAAATCAAAATGAAGAAAAAAATCTGAAAAAATTCATACGCATTCAAAAAAATTAACATATTATTTTCAAAGAAAAAGTTAGGTTAACTGTTTATTTGTTGAACAATTGTTATTCTCACCAATTTGTTAATAACATTTTGGGATTATTATTATGCGAAATCAATCTTTTCGGCACGTTTTATATGCATTATTTTTTTTCCATCGGGAAGTGATCGAAATTGTCTGCGAAACTCACTTTTGGCGGGACTGTACGTATCATACATCCTTAACGTGTCGCCCTGATCAGGGCCTGTTCAGAAATTATATCATGTAGTTGTTATGTCAATGTTGGTCTTCTTAAAATTTTCTTTTAAGAATTATTATTCTTGGAATCTATAGTGACCGGGCTCTTCTAGGTTATGTCCGTTTTTTTTCTGGATGTTATTGTTATAAAATTTATCTTCAATATTTATGTTTCTGAACTTTGTTCAAATGTTAAATGTGAAACTTTGAGACCGGAGAGTCCGGTCAGCGTGAGATCGTGTCATAATATTGAGTTAGACATGCAGAATAAACAGACATAACCTAGAAGACTGGAGAGCCTGGTCACTGTAGATTCCAAGAATAATAATTCTAAAAAGAAAATTGAAAGAAGATCAACATTGACGTAACAACTACATAATAAAATTTCTGAAGAGGTCCTGATCAGAGCCAAACGTTGTTCTTAGTATCTACAACACAATCTATATTCTTTCCAGCCTTTTTGCGGAAAACGAAAAATTCTAATTAAATCTAACTTCTAAGCATTCGTAGATTTTCCCGGTCTGAGGTAATTTATTTGAAAGCATAGAAATGAGACAGAAACCATTTGCCTTCACGTGTTCTTTCGTAGAGAGCTTTTCTACGCTATAAACGGAAATCCTAGCAGAAGCTTGGTAATCTAGTCTCCGTGGCTGTCGGGATTTTCGTAAGGCACATGCCACACGTTGGATCCCGCGGAAGAATAGATGTGTCGAATTGCGATCATAAATAGACTTAATTTAAAAAGTGCCATTTTTGAGATGCATTAAAACGGAATATCTTCGAAAAGTACAACGCGATTTTAAGATCGTTTCGATATCACTTCATACTGACTGATTTGAGCGCAATGTTTAACTTGATTGTCGCAACTTTTTAAGACCATTTTATGGTGGACCGATAATCTTACGACTTGACTAACTTAAACGCTGTTTAAAAAATTAGTCACAAAACGTTGCTAAAACTTAATTACAAATTACGCTTAAGTAAGTCAAAAAAGTTGGTATAAAATCGATCGTAAAATCGTTTTGAACTTTTTAAGGTAGTCGTCTCGTTACGTGCTAGTTAAATCAGTGATTATTTTTCCGTCGGTAGAATCGACCAAATAACCGTCATGCTTATCAGGCTTTTTTCGGAAGAAACTTTTGGTCCAGAAGGAAAGAAACATTCTTAAGAGCTTAATATAATTTTTTTCCTGTCCGAGCTAATTTATGTGAACGGTTCGAAAACAAGACAGGAGCTATTTGGCTCTACGGCCGAGGGGAGAAAATCCTAGCTTCGGACCGACAATTTTATCCCCTCGGTGGTCTAATTTCCGCAAAGGACACGTTCGGTGATAGATTAAGAGGGTGAAACACTTGTGCGGGGCATAAAGACGAATTAATTCCGTGTATATGAAAATGTTAAAAATGTTGCCCAACGTTATTGTCTTCAGGATCAACAAAATCATATTTATACTTATCAGTCCTCTTTTTTCAACCAAAACGTTAGGTCCAGGAGGAAAGAATACATACAACCATAATACATACAATTCCCAAGTTTCCAAGAGCTTAGTATAATCTTTCCCTGTCCAAGCTAATTTTTCTGAACGGTTACAAAAAATACAGGAGCCATTTGGCTCCACTTGTCCTTTCGTAGAGAGCTTTTGCACTTCATGAACGGAAATCCTAGCAGCAGCCCGACAATTTTGTCTCCTTGGCCGTCGGAATTCACGCAAGGCCCACGCCACGCGCTCGATATATTAATTCAATGCATATAAAAATGTTCTTTAAAATGTTGCTCAACGTTATTATCTTCAGGATCAACAAAATCATATTTATATTTATACTTATCAGTCGTCTTTGTTCAGCCAAAACGTTAGGTCCAGGAGGAAAGAATACATACAACCATAATACATACAATTCCCAAGTTTCCAAGAGCTTAGTATAATCTTTCCCTGTCCAAGCTAATTTTTCTGAACGGTTAGAAAAAATACGGGAGCCATTTGGCTCCACTTGTCCTTTCGTTGAGAGCTTTTGTGCTTCATGAACGGAAATCCTAGCAGCAGCCCGACAATTTTGTCTCCTTGGCCGTGAGGATACTCGCAAGGCGCGCGCCACGCGATGGATGGAGAGGAGAAAACACTTGCGCGGAGCTAAAGCGTTATACAGTCCCAGCCGGAAACGAGAGTGAGGCATGCGCGTCTACCGATATACTGGCCCACCAGGAGAGAGCGACTGCTTGCGGGAAAGCATAGGGCATATAGATAGCATCACGCGTGTTTTAAAACACGCACACACAGCTCGCGGCTCGCAGTCGCGTACGAAAGCTCGCGGCGTAAAGTCCTTCCGCAAAGCGTACATTTTGCACTCGTAAGACTTCGTGTCAAAGCCTTTGTTGTCGGTAATATGATCAAGTGAAGCAGTGAAATCCGTGTTGTTGATTCGCAATAAACGTGAGATTATTCAGATTTCGCCCTAATATCGACGAGTGATTATGGAATTATATCGAAACCTTTAGTGACTCCCTCGTATCGTGCATTAATTTTTTCCTCCCTTTTTCACCTTCCATTAAAAAGAAGTATATACGAAAAAAATATTGAAAATTACCATTGGAAATATGTTTTTATAGTCAATATATTTTTTACATGTACTCGATATATTGTTTATAATTTGTTTCATTTAAGGATTTTTTAAAATGCTCTTTAAATTTTGTTCGATAGATTAACTTTAAAATATGTAGTATACATAAAATTTTTGGTACAGTTATATATTCTTGATGAATGTTATGTATCTTAAATACAGTATTAAATTTACGCGAATATTTTTAAATGTCTTTTCCGGACTATATTCATCAGAATTTATGAATATATACCATAATACATACAATTCTTTTAAAAAATTATATTTTATGAATGCTAAAATATATTTTAGCTAATATTTATTTCTATGTGGGCTCGTAAGAACTTATAACTGATGTTTATGAATTCAGTTTGCATATTCATTTATTTGTTACTGCAGTAACTTGGAATGAGAATTTTTTGATTATGTTACAATTGATAATGTGTGATAAGATGTGGTGACAAATTATTGAGAACTAAAGTGCTTTAAATTATGGATTGATTGTGAAGAGAAGTATAATAGCGACACTAGTTTCTATAAACGTGCGTCATTACTGCTTATATATTTCCAGTGATATTTATGTTTTATTCATCAATTAATTGTTTTGCTCTTGCGTGCCAAAAGCGTGTATTTTCTATAAAAGTTAAAGTTCGATGAATCTGGTCGAGACGTGGCGATAAATGCTCTGCAAGCTGCGCACATAAAGTTGATAATTGCTTTGACAACTGGAGCAATTGCTAATCACATCGGCGCAGTTCAGTCTTAGTTTTTTTTTTGTTGATAATAAGAGGAATAATAAAACTATCACACGAGATACTTTCAGTCAATTGTATCACATTTTTGCCCTTTTTTTCCTTAAGACGCCGTTTAAACTTAAAAAAACTAATTATCCGACTATCATCCTTAGCAATTAATTATTTCTAGTTCAAATGAAAATGCAAAGCTACATTCGAAAGTTCAATAGAAACTTTAATTTTATGCTTTCTATTTTTGTTGTGTAATTTTTCTCTTACAAGACAACTTTAGAAAAAAGCAACTGCTACAGCAAATTATTTAAAAAAAACAGATATTAACAGATTATACGAAATATCAGGGACGTTAAAGGAAAAAGTGACCGAATTAATAGGGAAAGTCAAATAAGAGATAAATTCCGATTTAAAGCAATATTCATCATTTGTCTCTTTATTTTTTGTAAATCATTTTCTTATTTCATGTTTAAATTTTCATCGTGCTTCAGAAAAAAAATTCTCTAAGCTAAATATGGAGTATTTATATATGAAACGAATTAGTATTTTTTTATGAAAATGAAAATAAAAGCTTTCTTTTGCGTTTTGAGCTTCCGATAATCATTCTATTCGGTAAAAAATTATGATTTATTTAGTACGGACATTTTTAGAATTTTGGCATTTCCGCAGTATTTCTTCGATATAATGTTCGTTGTATGACGGGGAAGAATGACTAACGACTCGGAATCAATTGACGTTTGCGGTGAACTACTTTCACGTCGACGTAACGATAACTGATCGAACGACGATAGCGACGGCGAAGGATCGTCGAGAAAACGATATGCCGCAAGCCGGGCATCATCCGCTACTATTGCACGTTCGTTCAACCGAGGAGTTCGTCGACGTTCGAGTCTCCAACGAAAAATCGTCTAGATAATGACGCAATCGCCAACCCTATCGACCAGCAAATGCCATGACGATAAATCGGATCGAACGATCGCGCTGGTAAAACATGTGCTGTAACAAATACGCATTATTTATGTCTAACAGTTCGCAGCAAAAATATTGAATAACTATTATTTTCCATAATTTATTACAATAATCCTCGACAATCTCTGAAAATAAAAAAGTTATCCATTTAAGTGACTTGCTTTAACTTCTTTTTATAAACATGTATATAAACATTACTCGACTCCATTTCTTTTCATAAACATTGATCATTCAATTGATTCAACAGTGATTATTTCTTCGATTATTCTGTAATAATTATCCGCACTTTCTATAATAAGGTGATCGAATTTTGAAACAACGATGCAAAATTCGATCACCTTTACAAAATTAAAAAAAAAAAAAACTTTGCAGAATAGAATTTTTGTAAAGGCTTAGGAATTTATGCATAATTTGCTATGCGAATATACGGTGAAATTGCATTTTGTAAAATTGAACGTAAATTTAACGCCAGATTCAATTTTCTTATAAAAAGCGACAGAAAAAGCAAGAAACATACATTAAGTGAATCCCTCTGCACCATTTGATATTTGGAGATGCTCGACGTTGCAGACTTTTTAAAAACTTTTGTTCTACTTGCACACACGTTACACTACTTTATTACATTCTCCTTCAAGATCTTAGAATTGTTGGAGTATTATTTTCCTCGTGATTATAACTACTTATCCTTTACTCTATATTCAGGTTATGAATACATTTCTAAAGAGGGTTCGTATCTCGAACCGAAAGATGGAAATATTCATGGAAATTTCAATTAGTAATCCTACCACAATCTTGAGACGCACTCCATTTTCGTATATCACTAATAAATCTAATTTACCGTGAAGTTGTTATGTAGTAAATTATAGATCAAATGTTCTTATGATTCGTCCTTATTTGGTTGCAGATAATCTAGTAATTTATTTCGCTACGATAATTAATTCTCTTTAATCGATATAACGACTCTTCAATTTGCTACACGTTATCCTTTACATATAAAATTTATTAAAGTTCTTTTTATGTATTATTTTACACTTTGTAAGGAATAACTTTATGGTGATTATAATTGCTTGTTTTTCAGGTTGTGGATAAATTGTTTAAAATGAGATATCGAAATTTTGATCAACCTTACAAGCATCTCAATAAATATCACGCTTATGGATATAATTTATAATTCAGATGTTCAGCAATTTTACATATTTAACATGTAATTTTTTTTTTACAGCAGATACAAGATATCAACAGTCAAGTGGCGCAGTTTCGGGACTTGCTGATAAACATTGGACAGGCACGTGACGGTCCAGAGCTTCGCGAACGAGTCCGCAAGCTCAGGCGTAATTGCGTCGAGGCTTGCAAAAGTACTTCGCAACTAATATTACCACAAATGCGAAGGTACGTGGCTTGTAAAAAGAAAAACGTTTGTCTTACATTTCGAAAAAAATACTCCGTGAGGCAAGAATGTGGAAACGTAGAATAGCACGGTTTTATACAACTTCGTTAAAAATTACCTTTAATTCCGTGAATCGCAGGACATTTTAGATCGCTTGGTCAATTTTTTTTAAACAGATGTTTTTTACTTGTCCTGAAACTAGTCACCTAAGAAAAAGCGCCAATTTTTTCTGGTTAGATAACTACAAAAATATTATAAATGTACATGTTAAAACTATAACTATACTTTATACAATTTAGCCTCATTGGTGATTATTATTGGACTACTATTATTGTGTGAGAAAAATATGCTTAATAAAATGTCAAAGTTTTTTCTACTGCACACGTCCGAAAATCGCGGTTTATAGCATGATATTGAGCTTCATGAAAAGACAATATTGTGTGAATTTTTTTTCACACTGAGAGAACAATCTGGTAATTTTTAAAATAATATAGTTGGACTGACGATAATCTAAGAATAAACTATAATTGGTTATAGGAAATATAAGAAAATAATTGGATCAACCACTAATATAATTCCCAGAAGGAACGTCTATATTTTATGGTTATAGCAAATATAATTATAGTATCAATCATCAAAATGATAATAGTTTCAAAAACTATTCTAATATTTTTAAATATGCCGTTTTTTCGATATACGATTTCAACGTTTGTTTCCAATAACCTTATAAGTATCGTTTATCGAACCATATTATCATTGCTTCAACAATAAAATATTCCAAGCCTTCCTATATTCGTCTTACCATGTGGAATCGTTTTATAAACGATATGCTTTTCTCTCAGTGCACTCAGAAAAATTGTAGTAGTAACGTCAACTATAAAGTAACAACTATTATCATTTATCCCATACAATGATTTTCATTGGTACGCGTAACTCAGAAAATATTTATAGCAACTGTTTGATATTTGCAGAAACTTTGAAAATATTGGTTGTAAAAACTGAAAATAAATATAGTTGTCACTTTATAGTATACTAATACAATAATTTTCTCACAGTGTAAGAGGTAGTGTAAACATTGAACAGTACCGCGACGTTTGACGACATTGAAGACTCGCGAACGAGCCCACGAGCTTATACTTAACTGCGTCGAGACTTTCAAAAGTATTTCGCATAATTAATATTACCGCAAATGAGAAAGTATGGGTTTGGAAATGAAATACCAGACTTACATTTTTTAAACGAAAAATTAATTACACGCTTGGAAAAGGACGTGGAAACATAGAATGGCGAGGTTTTATACAGCTTCGTTGAATCTGGAAGAGAACCGAGAACGTTTGCTCTAACTAATGAAAATTTGAATATTTAAACGTGGCCACCGAGAGCACCGCTCACGCCGGTCCCTGAGCTCATGAGAAGGTTCACGTACTGAGTACAAGTATGCGGTAGTAGTCCAAGAGTTGTTAAAGTATACAACATAAAAGTATACAACGTAAAAGTATACAACGTTGCCCGCAAACTTGAAGATGTTATACAGCTCATCAGTTTAAAACATTTTTATCCTACATTTTTTTTCGAGTTATACAGAAAAGCACGATATATTTTGAAGTATTTTTCAGACAATTTTTGCCTACATGGTTGTTAAGATAGAAATTACCAAAGTTCATGTAATTACAGCTATTTAATATTGCTGCTATTCAAAAACCACCTTTTTACGCCGTATAATCTGGTATAAAAATTTATAAAAAGATTTTCATTAAAAAAATGCGCTAGTGGCAATGGAATACGATCAGGATGTTTTCAAATTTCGAAGCAATTTATCGTATAACTTCGGCGGCAACCTTAAGGATGTTATAACAGGTTAACGATCAAAAGCGTGTTTATCCTTTTTTTTTCTTATGTATATAGAAAAGCATATTTTCAAGGATTTTTCTGAACATTCTTGCCCACATGATTTCTCATATATATTAGGGTGTTCCCAAAAAAAAAAAAATTCTCGGCTGTTGATGGAAAAGTTGAAATATATGCAGATATACGTTTTGGTGGAAGGAAAGCTCTGTAGCTAATTTTTTAGAGGTCGCTCATGCGAGATTCATTTTAATTTGAAAAAAAGTTAGGTTGACGGATAAATAATTGAACAATATTTTTTCAAATCAATTTGTTAATAACATCTTGGAATTATTATTATTCCAAATTGATTTTTTCAGCATCTTCCATATGCTTGATTTTTCTGAAATTTTTAAGGCATGGAGAAGTGTTCAAAATTTGCTCTGAATCTCACGTTTAGGCGGACTGTATCGCTCGTACATCTTTACATTATTGGTAGCAACCTACTATGACCGATTGTAAGGTTTATTAAACAATTTTTTCAAAAATGAATACTATTCTGTAAATTTAATACATTCTTTACGTTTCAATAGAAATTAAAATACAAATCTCGCGTGAGCGACCTCTAAAAAATTATCTACCATGCCTCCCTTCCAGAGAAATGCATTTCTGCATGCATGTCAACTTTTCAATCAACAACCGAGAGTTAAAAAAAAAAAATTTTGGGACACCTTAAAATATATATTTAAAAAGTTCATGCAATTTACAGCTATTCAACATTCCTGTTATTGAAACGCGAGGTGCTTACGCCGTATAAACTGATGCTGCAAAAAGTTGTGAAAAGATTTTCACTCAAAAGTCTACCTCTTCTATGAGAAAGCATGCATACGAAATTTAAAGCAATTTACCGAGTAGTTTTTGAGATAGCACGAGTGAAACGGAACTTACCAGATTTTTTATGACACCCACTGGGATATTCACCTCGGACCTTTTACTCGCTGTGTAACCTCCTTAACGCACGAATTTTGTGTCTCCTCTTCGATATCTTTGGCCCTACAGAGCCAGGGCTTATTTTACTGAATAATAGGGTGACACGGGCACCGACAGCCACGATATGAATCCACTTCCCCGGATAGTAGAAAAAGACTGTCACACCATCGAAAAGCAAGGGTTCAAGGATCGTGTCTCATGCAAACGGGACGTCGATGCTATCCATCGTTTTGAATTTTCGAGGGTTTTCGAGGGCTTAGGACGCAATTTTTATCGCCCGGGATAGAGACGTTGAACGTAATACCATTTAGAAAGGTCTAGGTTATGGGTTGAGTCTGTCCCCGTATAATCCATGTGTATAGACACATGGACCCTGTTATATTTTATTCCAATGAATTATTACGGAAGAACTAAAACAGGAGGCAAAAAATCTCTACTTGTTTAATAAGGAGCCATTTTCTTGACACTTTATGAATCCGGGTTATGCCAGATAAAAATGGATAAAATAAAGGATTTCGATTATGAAAAACTGAATTGAGTGATAATGACAAAGATAATCTTTGTCTTTGATGTTTCAAAAATATTTATTGCAGGTGTTATTGATTTAGGAAGAAATTGATGACATACAATAGATTGAGAAAATCCTTATCCTCAAATTCAATGATTCGTTGTGAATATAGCTAATTTATTATAGCTAATTTTTCTTATAACATCAACCTCATTGTTTACGCCAATCTCTCCTATCTCCATTCTCCCATTTTTCTACTGTCTCCACAAAAAAAGCAGTGCATTCCAAAAATATCCCAACTTCGCTACAACAGTGTATTTTTTATACTTACTTCACTTAGGAATGATGCCTTAATTTGATAATTTAATTCAAATAATGTATTTTGCCACAAATTTCTCGAAAAAATTATCTTGATCGCTAATATTTTATTTATTTAATTTTATTACAAGTTTATTGAATAAATTCATTCGAATACAAATGTCTAGTGAAGGTTATTTGCTTAAGAAATCGTGGAAAACAGATCTGAACGAATGTTTTCAAAAATTCTACTTGGATTTCTCATCGATTATTTTTTATCAACATTTAGTCTTAGTTTGTCCAATTTCTTTTTGTAAGGAACTTCAATAACGGAGTCTAGTCGTTTTTAAGAAAATTAAACCGTTTCCCGTTTATTCCCATCTCCCCCATTCCATTTTGGTAAACAACCACAAGAAATAAAAAAAAATTGTAGTAGGAAATCTGCTTCCACTTGCTAACAGAGTAACTAACCGAGTAAATATTATTTAATAGCAGCAGAACGCGAGGACCGAAAACCTTCCTTTTGCCTGAGCTTTTCAGACTCGTTCGTAATTTCATTAATTACTGGCTTCGCCTCCGCCAGAATGGTTTGAAATTCAATAAGGCACTAGTGAAAAGCTTGTAGTCCAGAATGTGCAGAGAATCACAAAATAGAAAAACTTGACTCGGGATTTTTATGATATTTTTTTTCCGTGGCGCAAAAAGAATTATATGCACACATTTTGCCGGCGTCGTTACAGCATATCACGCCAAGTATAATGCAAATTTAAGGATGTATGATACGTACAGTCCCACCAAAAGTGAGTTTCAGAGACAATTTTGATCACTTCCCGATGGGATGAAAATCGCAAAAAAATAATGCATATAAAACGTGCTGAAATGACTGATTTCGCATAATAATAATCCCAAAATGTTATTAACAAATTGGTGAAATAGACAATTTTTCAAAAAACAATCAGCCAACCTAACTTTTATTCTAATGAAAATGATATGATAATTCATTTGAATACGTACAAATTTGTTCAGATTTTTTTTCTTTATTTTGATTTTAATTTTTTTTATTTTGAAAAATCCGCAGAATATAACAAACTTTGGATATGCCTTTTGCAAAAAAATCTTGAGCGTAGTAGATGTTTTTATGCCAAACACATATCCAAAATTCGTTATTTCGCGAACATTGAAAATAAAAAAATAAAAATAAAGAAAAAAATCTGAAAAAATTCGTACGCATTCAAATAAATTAACATATCATTTTCATTTTAAAAAAAGAATTAGGGTGACTGATTGTTTGTCGAACAATTGTTTTTTTTTACCAATTTGTTAATAACATTTTTAGATTATTATTATGCGAAATCAGTCTTTTCAGCACGTTTTATATGTATAATTTTTTTCCGATTTTTATCCCATCGGGAAGTGATCGAAATTGTCTCTCAAACTCACTTTTGGCGGGACTGTACGTATCATACACCTTAACTGCGCCTTTTTTATTACCTGAAACGTGTTTACAAAAAAAATTGGCTCCCTCTGTTCTTCTTATTAAAAACAATAATTCACTGGGAACACGAGCTACCGATTGGCTAGCGTCTCACACTTAAATGCTTTTACCTCGCAAGGTTAGCTATAGCTAAAAGTCGTCTGTAAAGCTCAAACGCTCTAGCAATTGCTTTTCCCTCGTGTCTGCGAGGAAAGGGCGCGCGGTAAGGTTTATCAGGCACACGTGCATGTATTTTCCTTGTCCCTGGTCCCTTGACCACCACTGACTCTCTCCGGGGAATCATAACACGCAAGGGGCTGATATCACGTGACGGACGATATTTACGCTCTAATTGCGAGTGTTGTTCGCGATTATCGCGGATTACACGATTTCGAGAGATTACAAACCAGGCGTACGTAATGTGCCTTCGGCTACAGGTGCGTCGATTCTCACATAAGTAGCAACGTGCCTCAACCGCTTTTGAAGCTGAGTTAGCTTATCTCTCAGCTTGAGGCAGTATGCATTTATTCAAAATAATCCTTCGGGCTAAATGAACAGATTCTACATCGCAAAGCGAATAGTCAATGAATTCCATGAATTTATTTACAGAAAAATACCTTCAATGCACAATTTTATAATGATAATTTTTTTTTGTAATCTATTTTATTTGATTTATTTCACGAAAATCAATAACATCATTTCGTTATCATGATGGAATAGATTGTTGATTTAAGAAGTTTGATTTTATTCAAATAAACTATATCCTTAAACTGCAGAAGAGGTTCAATAAAAACTATTGGTTCAAATATATTATTGATTTCAGTTTTTTTATGTAGATACGGCAAAAGCTAACAACTAAGTGAGTTATATTGATTTGAGGAAAAATAATATTTAAATAAAAACGAAAAACAATTGATACGCAAACACGAAAATACAATGACAAATGTGAATTTAGTTAGGAAGAAATGTGAAAAGTTATTCTGGTTTGTAAATGGATTTAATTTGCCTGTGATTCATAAAATCATTGGTGTTGAAGTTGTATTTTGAAAAACGTGTCGAAAATTTTAGACAAGTGAGTGTTTATTTGCTAATAATATAATTTTGTCAATGACTTCAACACGAAATAGCATACTTTTTGGCAACGATTGTATATTCCAGACAAAAATTGAAAAAAAGTGTAGAATATTATAAGGAGTCCACCTTTTTATTCTTAAAAGTCTCGGAGGATTATATTTTTTCCCTAGCATAGTAGAATAAATATATATTGACGCCAGTGGTTCTAATTATAAGCCAAGTAAAAACCCGCGAACGTTTTTTTTTTCGAGAAATAACGTGAAAAATTGATACTCATCTTCATTGTAATTACAGATAAAATCGTACATTTTTTATTTGGCACTGTCTAGACGTGATATTTAAAAACAGCAATTTCATGTATTTTCCATATTTGAAAATAATGCAGATGAGAAAAAAAAGTAACAATCAAAAACTTATAACGAAGGACGGAAATCTACTGAATGCACAACGCGAGTGATTCTACTTCAGGCAGTTTACCTCGAATTTTATTAAATGTTTCCGCGGTTCACCGCTTTTTTATTCTATTCTACTTTATTGCACTTCACTTTTATATGTTTTTTTGTTCGAGTGCCTCCCATGACTGGAAGTAGACCAGTAAATGTAAACAATCGCGATCGCAGCGATATGAGATATCAATTTTTATTGAAAGATTCACTTACACGATGACAACGTTACATGTCGGAAATATAGTTCTTACTCTACACTGCAAAGTGAAAGTACATCGATAATTGCAATTGGACTTTCAATGTTCTTTCACCGTAATTTATTATTGTTCATGTCAACGATAAATTGTTATAGCTTGGGAAAAAAACTGAGATATCCAAGGGGAATACACGATTCTGTACTTTTCATTGTCGCTATATTGAATTTCGAAGCATATCGGGAGATATCTACCGCGCGATACGCTTGACTGGAAAGTGCACTTTCCGAGAGGGGCTGCGAATCGATTTAACGGTTGTTCGGTTTTCCCAGAGAATGACACGAGAGCAACACAGTAAAACAAGGGGTCAGACGCAATCGGTTGCTTTTAAATGCTCTGTGTTTTCATTGAGCATTTCAACAGCTTGCGGAACGATAACTTTACGAGTATTTCGATCCTCTCTAAACATACTCCAATATCAATGAAGCGCATGTTCACTTTCAGGCTGACTAATCCGTGGCTATGCCACAAATGTATCAAAGCTCGATGCTTTCCAATATACTGTCGTTGATATTTATTAAGTTGGCTGTAAAAGAAAATGGTAGGAATGTGCGAATGTTCGAAAACATCGAATATTCGGCATCGAATCAAATCGAATAATTCGATTCGAAGTTCGTATCGAATATTTTTTATTTAGTTTCCAATGTTCAAATTCTCTACATCACTCCGAAAAAAATCGGAGGTAGACCAGTATATAAATTTCATCTCGTTAAAATCTGATTAAATTCAGATAAATAATCCCACTAAAAAAAAAAATATATGTTGAATTTTTTCAGGAGACTCAACCCCGTTAATTTAGTTATTGGAGTGACTTATTGTCGAACAAAGGGAGAGGCTGAGACTTATCATTAAAAACGGAAAATAATATGTTTCGCTTGTTAAAAGCTTATGTTAAGTTTCGAATTACAAATTTAACGTTTATGCTCACATTTAGAATCTATTTAGATAGCACGATGGACACGAAATTTGGTAATCCAAAACAGAACGTGATGGGATTCTAATTTTTAGTATAATCGATTCACGAACGATAACTCTTCTCATTCAATTTATTTATTCAATCAGTGGAACAGAGAAGCTATTGCGCAATTTTGCCTTATGCCTTTTAGGTATTAAACAACCACAACCACTACAATGGAATGAACCTGGTTCGGGTCAACTAGCGTTAAAAATTTTACGTTGCTGCTAGGACTCTCGCACTGGGTCGTGTACCTTAATACCGTCGTTCTCCCAAGGGTACGGTCTACAGAGAGTTTGCCCTAAGCACAGAAACTCCTTCTATGCCTCCAAGCACCGAGCTACAATGTTACTTGTACATGATATAGCGTAGCTCATAGAAATGTATCCAGAGAGTTACACAGAAATCGATGCTCCCAGCTTCTCTCAATTGCAAGGGTCAAATTGACGGTCTGGGACAGTTCTTAGTCTTCGGGATCTTTGATATCGATATTATTGTCTAAATTTACTAAGGATTGGCCGAAAAATACGTTGATGAAAATCTGTACCTGGTAATTTGTCTGAAAACATGAAAATGGACTGTTGCAAGGAGTTTAACAGATTTTAACAGGTTTTCATGCATTATTTATCCCGTGCAGAAATGTTATCAGGGTTTTGCCGAGGCCCTGATTAAATTTCCCTAATTATATTAGGGGCCTTATGTGGAAGCCTTATAGGGTTTCCTAAAAGACGGTCACGCTTTTTTCCGGGGCCTTTAAAGGCTCAATATTAGGGGCCTTTAAAGGCTGCCCTATTTAGTCCTTACTAAAATAATAAAGAAATTTAATTTAAAAATACATATTTGGTATTATTTAGTTGGGTAATGCTGCACTTTTAATGAGATATTTCGTCCTTCTCTACACGATGGTACATATTAATCGCTGAAAAAATAGTACTCTTTTTTTATCTACATTGACGGGAATCGAACTTACAAAAACTAAATGAAGCCTGACTGGGCCCTAATTTATCTTAGGGCATCCCTAATAATTTTCTTCGCGGGATTCTATTAAAAAATACATGGCACATCGAATGTCGAAATATCGTTCGAAAAATGAAATGAATTTTTGAACATTCTCATTGGTCGTTTATAGCTTTGACGTAAAGCCAACTTCAGACTGTTATGATCGCTACCGAGTTACTAAGCGCGCGCACTTTGAATGGCCTTCTCGCAGTTATAGTATAGAATACATTTTTCTTCCCGTACAAAAAAGACATGCCACGTAGAAAAGCCATTATATCGAAATACTAAAGCAGAAATAGAGTCACGAATCGTATAACCATGCAAGTATCATGTTTAACCGTAAAAGAACTCATTAGACCGATTTCTCTGGGTGTAGAATTTGCAAAAAAATTCTATATCTCAACAAACATATCTCAGCAAAAATTTTCGGAGTAATTGTGTAGAAATCGATAAACTTGCAATGATTTAGAAAGATATATATTAAGCTGGATGGACGTTGACTAAATAAAATAGACCTTTAAGGTCTCCATGCAATATTTAAAAAAATGGCCACGATAGTATTCTGAATATCCTGAAATCCGATTGCAGAGCGTCAATTAATATTGAAATTGAGTTTCCTTCGCATACCCTGTGGATACCCTTAAGGGCTACAAGAATTATAGATTGAAGTGTGGAACAAAAAACATTACCCTAGGCTATAGGTCAGGAAAAGAAGGAAGCGCGAGTTTGTCGTTCGTTCGAAAACGAAAAAAAACACACACACACACTTTTGCTCGGGAATCTCTGTGAGAAAGAGATTGACAAAGAGAACTTTCCCTTCATTCTTGTCTCCATTTTCCGTTTTCATCGCAGCTTGCTTTGTCACGGTTTTCAAGGGATTCTAAAGTTATATGACGTTCTGTTTCAGTTTGGTAAAGAAAAATAGTCAATACATGGTGAATAACGAGATTCAGAGCCTTTCTTCAAGCTATGGCAACACCTGAGGCGGAATAACTACATAACTGGAGATTTTAGACATGCTTACCATTCGAATAAAGCTGCTAGGCTTACTACGATCTGTCTTTGAGCGAATTTTTTTACGTTTTCTCAGCATTTCTTGCAGTATTTTTATGCTTATTTGGTAAAAATACTTTTCATCCGAGTTTCGCGACAAAAAAAATAATGCTACGACGTAAAATAAGTCCACAAAGCCTCTCAAACACGTTTCCTGCCAACAAAAATAGAATAGCAGATGTTTCGGACGTTTTGCGTCATATTTTCTTCCCGAGTATAACATTTCGCGAGCAAGGATACTTACTTTTTCTCTTGGCTCGAGTATTGTTGTATGGATATACTCTAATAGGTTTCGTGGTACGCCGCAACGACCAAACTCGTGTTTTACGAAGGCCAGCACGCGGTCGACACTATCGCAGTACATTTTACTTGTTCCAAGGTGAGAGATGTAGCGCTTCAAATTAGGGGCTGCTCTCTACTTGTTAAGGTTCTGTGTTTACTTACGTAAGCAAAGAAAGTACTTATACCATTGCCATTAACACTTCCGGATGGAATATACAAGATTGAACTTCAGATACTTGTTTTTTTTTAACTCTTAAATATTCCTGATATTACCTCATATTTTAATACTCTTAAAATAGTTGTCGTGATTTTTTAGAGGCTTTTCTTCAAAGTCTATTCGGGTGGGGGCCAAAATAGCAAATGACCAAAATAGCGAATGGCTGAAATAGCTAATTTAAAAATAAGGAACGTCTAAATGTAGAATGTTCATAATTATGAAATTCGCTTTTTCAGCCATTCGCCATTTTTATCATTCGGCATTTTGAATGCATTTTAATAAGATGAAGGTGAAAATAGCGGAGGGTCAAAGGAGCGAATGGCTGAAATAGCGAATTTTATAATGATGACCATTCTATATTCAGATGCTCCTAATTTTGAAATTCGCTATTTTTACCATTCACTATTTTGGTGATTCCCTATTTAGACCCCCACCCTTGAAAAGTACACCCAGAGAAATGGGTCTGATGAGTTTATTTGAATCAATTATGTGGTGTATTTGGAATAAATGACATCTCATTTCAATTAAATAGAGAGTATTTCGATCGGATGAAATTGTATTTCAATCTAATAGAGTCTATTTCGGTTGAATAATATCCTATTAGGCTGGACATTAAATAAATAATTTATTTAATACTGACTGAATATCTCTTGAATTTTACTGACTGAATATCTCTTGAATTTTACTGACTGAATATCTCTTGAATTTTAATGAAGACAACATTTAAGCAAGGCGATAAAATGTTATTATTTCATTTTCAGTGCCATGGACCTCGGCATTCCAGCTGACAGTCCAAACTTGGTCCTTCTGTTTTTCGTAGCTCAACTATTCCTTCGAGAGTTATATAAATGCAAGAAACTTGTGCGCATCGTGCCGATGGACATGTCAAGTTATTACGGTAATTAAGTCAACATAATTATTATACGAAAAGACTAGAAACATAAAATTTAAATGCAGGTAATATATATTCACTGTAAAATTATGTAATAGTATAAGCTAACGTAAAATTATTTAATTACAGCGAACAAGTCCGGACCGTCAAATATTGGGCACGTGATTTCGCATATCCTACTGTGTAAACAAATCACCCCAGATTTCAACGAGGAAGAGGTTTGCAGCATCAGAAAGGATTCGGCGGAAATAAGCGCTCTCGTTGCCGAATTACAGGAATTTATGCCGCAATCTGAGGCAGAAACGGGTAAGAATACATCACTCTTATTCATTGTAAGCGCAATTCGCAATCAGCTGTGGCGGAATTTAAAATGTTTAAAATATTATTTATGTATTATTGCAGAACGTTCTACGGCTCTGCAGGATACGTCAGTGGGAAACGTCAAAAGCAATGGATCAAAAAAGGGAACGCGATGGGAGAACAGGCCGGGAACGCCGTCATACATCGGCGAGGGTTTGAGTTTTCTCTGCTGCACTACGCGGCCTAACTACCTTTGAGGCTAAGAGTTAATCGGATGAAAATATGAATATCTTATCAGAATTTTAGAATTACGTGAAGGAAGCGTATTGTAAATCGATGGTAAAGTTTACCTAATACCTTTTACTGCCATCGCGACTCGGTCTAAGAGCGCACAGAAACGCATGAAACCGTAATGGTCGGGAAAACTAGAAAGAACGCGACATGAAAAGAAAAAAAAATCCGCAAGCCTGCAAGAGGGTTTCACGGTTTTGTTCTCATTCCCGTGAATCATGAATAAGCATGTCCAAGTGCATGCGCCTCTCGTAATCAGAGCACCATATTCTCTCTGACGCCCACGAAAATTTATGCGCGCGATTTTCTCCGAATTGCGTAAAATGATAAAAAAAAAAAAAAAAAAAGGAACGAGGAGGAAGAGTTCTTCTAGTCAGTTGTCGCATATGATGTAAATATTTGTGGCTCAACGCACATCGGGGCAAAAAAATCAGAAGAAAAGAAAAGATTTATATTCTATCTCGTATATTCAATATCATATTACCTCGAAGAAAAAAAACTCTGTGATCATACTTATATCGGGCCAATTTTTGCGAGTCACCTCGTAAACTCGTTATACGGGTATTCAAAATGTACTATAAACTCTATTACTTTCTCCCTTCTTAATGAAAATATATATTTATATTTTATTCTCGCGTTACGTTGTTAATTAAAATACGGGTCCAAAAGAGGCGCATTACCGTTCTGCGGAAACTAATCGAATTAATAGATTTTACCTGTGCAATTTCTTCGTACAAATTACAATAGAGAGTTATAGACATTTCGATAGAAATATATATAATTGATCATTAGAAAAGCGTAGCTCAATAAGTTGCACGTAATAACGAGTCCCGGAGATAAAAATGTAGTTACGCGGGTTTAAAAGCCATCAGTCGGGTATTACGATGATTGGGTACTTTTTCTATCTTTTGTGGGGACTGATACCTACTACATTGTGGACCAACACTTACTTAGAGAACTATGTGCTATATCTCAAGTAGTATGTCAATTTTGAAGAATCTGTATCGACTAATAGTAGAAAATATCACGTGCATGGATCAAACTTATTTCGTTGACACGTTACACTCGAGTGTTACCCTAATAATGTTACAAATAAGAATAACGCGTTGGTCGCCGACTCTATTTATCGTTAAATGAAATACATAGTCTTGAAAATTATATTATAGACTTACACGATGTTTCGTTGAAGTTTCATTGCAATAACCTTTTTCCTATGTAAAATTGGCTTGTTCTTCTCTTAAAATGTTCTACTTAGTTCAGCGTAGTTATGTAGAACGGATATCTAGGATTAAGCAACTATAAGTATTTTGCCATATGTAAATGGCAAAATACTTATATTGCCATATGTATAATGGCCTGTGGTGAAGCCATATTAAGCAAAAGAAATTTAAAATCATCTATTTCATATTCAAGGATATAACCTCGAATTTATAGTATTATGAAATCGAAATAGAGATCCTGAATAAAATACATTTTATAGTGAGGACATTTTACCACTTTTGGCCAAGCTTTTCAACGAACAAAGTTTTGACAAACTTTGTTCGAGGTTTATTGATGAGTGCTCAATTGAATGGAAAAAAATCCGTATTTGCGTGGCAATAGAAAAATCGGAATACAGATTTTTCCATTGTAATACCCTTCATTTTTTTCCACTATGTAATTACGACGTGGTTTTTTAAATAAATAAATTAACGGATAATTTACAAGAAAGGAAAATCTATATTAGTCACAATTAGAGTCAAATACTTATTCTCTGCACTAATTGTCAGTATTCGTCTAAGCAGCTCAATTTATTTAATACTTTAAGCACATAATAAAGCCCGAAAAAATAATTTTAAGATTGATGCGTGCAAAACCGATCGCATATTAAATGATTATACAACTTGTAAGTATATGAACAGCTTGCCTCAAATTCTTGTCAATTTTCGTAGGGAGCGGAAAATTTCGTGATTAGGATCAAAATCTGTGACTTTCCGGTTTTCCGAGTATCTAAAAAAATGGAGCCGAGTTCACGACAACAAAATCATAAAAGCTTTCAAAAGACATGAAGTTTTCAAAACTGGCGCTTAAAACATAGGTAAAGAATAATAGCAGTTACACAAAAAGATTCGTTTTGATATTTTATTTTCAGTTGAAAAAATATGTCGTTAAATCTGTTTTCATTTCGATCTTATAAATTTGCAGAATTTCGATATTCTATTTCGAATTTTCGTACATTATTTACGTTTGTACAATAAGCTCTGAGATAATGTCTATAAATAGGCTGTCTGCTTGCTACTGTGCTCGAGAGCAGCTAGGACGTCGTGTTTCTGTCGAACGTAAAGTCGACCCTTCTTCCAAGGATTCTGCAACTGAAGAGGCTTGAAATCGTCGCGGAGGCATCGCTCGCGCGCTCCTATCACCGCTACCAGACAAAAATTTGGCAATTCATCGGCCGTGTAGATCGGACCTTCCTGGCCCTTGAGAACCACAGCCATGTTTAGCTGCTTCACAACGAGATCGACGACTTCTCGGGCCGTTGTCCTCGGTGTTACGTGCAGCTTCAGACTAGTACCCGAAGCCAGGCCGGTCTGGTAAGCCGCGTAAACCTGCGTTAAAACGAACCAAAGAAAGCTTGTTAGACGTCCAGCTTTAAAAAAAAACAATCATAATAATTGTGTTATTTACAAAGAAAAAAAGCCGAAAGCCGATATGGCCATATTTTTTCAAAACCATAATAATTTCAGCGAAAATCTACGGTTTTCACGGTCAACACTATATACAATATTGTTTTTGAAGATCGAGAAATCAAAAAACTTTAAGAAAAATCACAAGAAATTGTGTTCTTTGCATCTACATTAATGAATATTTCCATGAAAACTCTTCTATATTTATAACCAACTCTTATAATTTTTTCAGAGAAACAGTAACAAATCATTTTCACTAGTTTACAAAGAAAAAAATTTCAAAAATTACCTGTAGAATGCCTGGCAGAGGTGCGGGCATTAAAGTATTCTCATCCTTCTTCATATCCAATTGACTATCTAAACTCGGAGTAGCAACGGCAGCAACACTAGCAGTCGGTTTCGTTGATTTCGTCTTATGCACCGTACCCGAATTTCCCAAAGAGTAATCATCGTTGCTATTAATTGAGTGAATGCCATCGCTACTCGTGCCGCTGCTCGTAATGCTCCAAGTATTTGTAACAGAGGACGGGGCGCTCATAAAAGTTTTCGAATATCCCGTGTTCTTGGAGTTGGCAGAGTGGCTCGTGCTTGTGGACGAAACAGAGGTGAGAGACGTTACGGATCGATTTCTCGGACTGTGCTTGTACTTAGTGAGAAGGAGACTGTCCTCGGATTTGGAAAGTGGCAAGACCCCGTTGATTTTTGGCACGAGAGCCTCCGAATTTCCTTCATTATTATCGTTATAATCAGCGGAAAAATCAGAAGCACTGCATTTTCTCGTATAGTGACCATTTGCACCTTTATTCGGCAACTGTTGCTCGCTTTTGCTCAATTCACTGGTAAGAACATTGCACGACGTTGAGGAAGATGAAGAGAACGAACCATTTGATAAATTCGGCCCTGGCCAACTTCCTCTGCCAGGACTCGATTTAACGAGCTTAGGATCTCGCGGAGGAAGTTGTAACAAGCTTCTCTTTAAACTGTGACCGTTGCTGCTGTTCTTGTTCTTGTCAATGTTGAGAAGATTCATTATTGATATTCCCGCGGATTGCGCAGACAATTGACCCGAATTTCCGCGATCACGTGCGAACGTTATGAGATCTATTAGCCATCTTGCTTCTTTCCATATTGCGTTTACCCGGCATTGAATATCCTGGAGTTTAGCGAGCCTCTCTCTGGCCACTCCGAGTTCCGAAGAACTGAAAGCCTCTCTGTGACTGTGCTGAGCCTGAGCCGTGTCCAATTCGAGAATACAGCTCAATCTCGAGTAGAGATTTATCATTTTTTTCTGGTAGCTTGACAGGTGAATCATTTCGAATACTTGAATCGGTAGAACTAACAGATCGGTTCTTTGCGAAAGGGCCTCGCGAGTTCCTGGAGCCGTGCAGGCCATCTCCGCGGGAGGAACAATCACGATCAGGGAAACATGGTTCGTTAACTCGATGACTTCTGCATCGTAGAGCCTGTGCGCGTGGGAATCCTCTGCGCTTATCTCCATGTAAGAGAAAAGACGACGAGAGGTCGCAGATACGAGATCCACGAAGAGTTTCTGTTGTTCTGTCACTCGGAGACTCTCGTTCGTTGCATTTTCCTTCTCCTCTGGTAACAATGACGTTTCACTCATTTGAATCCTCATTATTCGCTTTAAATAGTGCCATTCCTCGCTGTAAAATAACGTTATTCACCAATCATACCCACACTAAAAAATAATTTTATGGTACCAGAAAATAATCAACTGGCCTTGTTAAACTGACAAAGAAGTTTTGTATATTGCGGATTTTTTTGCGGACAGTAAACTACATTTTTAGAACGTGGGAACGTACAATTTCGCCAACATCAACAATCAATGCTACATATGTGAGTAACGCCTTATAACAGTTCATTGAACCTCTAAAAATAGTTTAAATTCTTTTGAAAATCCAGCATTGGTTTGACAAGTGTGAAGCTCTTCAACCTTCTCAAAAACCCCAACGTAAAAACCCGATATCAAAACTTCCACTGCGAGAATTCAATTGGACAAGTATGCTACTTCTCCCGATGATTATCCTCAATTCGAGATGTAAAAATCTACTATTTTGAATAGTCCGAAATCCTAGGCTGTATGAATGAAAAATTCTACTTACGCAGAGACATGAGGATTATCGCGAATCTTGCAATGCGGCAGTACATTTGGTGCTTTAGAGGGTACAAAGACTTGTACGAGATCCACGCTGCTCTGCATCTTGAGATATCCGAGATAAAGCCCTTTGGTCAATTTAATACCGCTCAATTGATGATAAGTCATTTGACTTTGTATACTGCTCATTAGGATGTCAGCAACGCTGCCGTTTTCCTGATTACTGATTTTTTTAATGACTTTGTTGAGCGGCAACCAACGACCGTTGAGAATGGAAACCGATTTCGTGGTTTTTACGTAATTTACGGTCGAAATAACCATCGTTCCGTTCACGTCTTTCATTGGTTTGTAATATATTTGTCCGAGATCTTGGACGCAAAGCGCAGCTTGCATCTGCGCCGCTGCTTGAAGGAGTTTCAGTCTCAAGTGATTCGTCGAGCTGCCTTGACCCGATTTTTCCATATCCTGCCTCAACGATTTTACATCATCCCACGTGCAAGCGACTTTCATTAGCCAGTGAAAATCATTGTATATACAACTTGGCGAATAAGTTTCGTCCACTTCGATAACTGGCAAGAAATCTTCGTTCGTTACGAGAACTTTGTCCTCGTGATACAACAAACAGGCTAAATAAATGCCTCGTCGGAGGCTCTTTTGAAATTTACTAGTTGCGGTAAATAGTTGCTTTATCGTTGTCGTTTTCTTTTTGACATTACGACGCTGAGCTCCGGGCGCTTCTTGGGCATACTCAGAACGGCTTACACCCGCGAAAAGAGTCTCCAGTTGATCGAGACGACCGCTATATCTCGACAACTTTCCTTCAAGGTCTCTCCAACCTAGGATCCAAAAAATAACCATTTCTCAATATTAGTAGGGCTTTATTAGCATTAAGTTGCTTCTTGCACCAACATCAGATCAAGTTTTTCCGGTAAAAACACGGAGAAAGAAGAAATTAATATTATAAAGAAATGTCTCTAAAGTTTAAAATAGTTCAACCGTACAGTTTTGGAAATATATTGTTTATTTATTTCCTGCAGCGTTCTTACTTTTGAAAACTTCTAACTTTCAAATTACATAAACAAACGAAAAAATGGAGTCACTAGAAATCTTTTATTTAAGCGGACACTGCAACTATGATAACAGTAATTTAGGACATTGATGATTTTTATCAAATTATAAGTATCTTATTATTACAAATTCAGCTGCTGCCTTTGATTTTCGATACCAAGATTCATTGAGTTCAATCGCTTGATCAAAAACTGCTTTACTCATGTCGTCGTGTTTATCACTTCGTATTTAAAAAAATCATTGTAGGTGTAAGTTTCATTAAAAAGATCCGTTGTTATTGTTTATAAAATAAGGAAGTGTAGTAATCCGATTACAAACAATTTCGTGTCTGCCACACTCTTTATCCTTCTTTTTTTTAAAAGATAAAAATTGATTTCTGGTATGAATAACAAGTAAATAACATCAAACATAAACTTTAAATCAGTTTGATCGCTTTTTGATATCGTTTTTATAACAAATATTATCCATAATTTATATTTCATAAAATATGATAATTTATTACAATTTGAGAGTTAATAGAACCTGAAAATGATGTAACTATTTAATCTGTGTTTGGTAAAATCCAATAAAAGATTCACTCACTGCTGGGCGTCACGTAGGCAGGAGTTGATGGTATGAATCTGCTCCATCCCTTAATATTTCCAGCTGCAGCTCTCAAGTGATAACGTTGACCGTGTATCAGACCATCAATTCTGCACTCACGTTGCTTCATATCAAGCAGTTCCCTTTCGCCTCGTACAGTCGAAAAATCTTCGCTCGTGCTCCATTGCACTTTAAATTTCGTACAAATTGGCGAGCAGTCGTGAACGTCGGACTCTTGGAATTTAAGGACGATGGAGTTGATCCCCGTTACGTCTACTCCCACCTGGAAAGTCGTATCCGGGGGTCCTTCGGATGTAAAACAAATAAAACCATTTAAAAAACTCCGTAAAGTGAAGTTGTTACTCGAAATAAATTATACAGTTTCTGTAGCATGGAAGTTAACAACGTTGCAACAACGAAATTATTACATTAATATGTTGCAAGTTCCAGCGATTATATATTCTCTTAATTGTCGCTCCCGTACATCTACGTCGATTGAAAAATAAATCTACTTGCTTTAACATTGCACTAAAATAAATTCACTTGAAACATAGGAGCGGAAAACTTTTGGTGGTGCCAATGATTTAATTGCAAAAGCATTATTAACTTTCATCATATGAATTAGGAACCTGGTAAACTCATCGAAACGCAGTATAAATAAATTGAACAGTTGAACACAATTCTGTAAAATCGGCGTGCGAATATCGCACTAATTTTGTTAATTCAACAAAAAACTTATATATTTCACAAGCTTTTCTGTAATATTAGAAGTGACAGAAAAGGTTCGTAAAATGAACAACATAAAACAACAGTATTCGAAATTTTTTTTTTTTTTTTAACCCAGATGAAGGCTTTTGCTTCACCTGGGTAAAAAAGGAAAAATTCCAATGGGTGCTCAATACTCAATCGGTTTAACGGTCATTGATTTCTAGATTACTAAAATTGCAAGGCTCTGCACATACGCACATACATACAAATTTTCTTTAAATCACTTTTTTTATGTTTTTAGACCATTCTGAATATCGTGACATGAATATGTTGAAAACAATTTCTTTACGAGGAAGGAAAACTTACTGGACTGATCGAAACCCAGCAACATTTTCCTAAGCGCTCGAATTCTCCTTTCCCAGGTGGCAAGCTGTTTATCTTCGGCATCATCACCGCTTCCGGTAAGATTGTTGTGTGACGTTGAATAACCACTGCGACTCGACGCGGTTTCGTGAATCGTACATCCGTTTGACGCGTGAGTGGCACCGAGTTCCTGGGCCCTTAGCTCCGCCGTAGAGAGAAGGGAAGCCAAGTGACTGTCCAACGATTCTGGAGACGTGACTGCGACGAACGGAAGCAAAAGAAAAAGATCAGTGTAATAGAGCACAGAAGGCAAAGCCATTTCAATATTAGGCGACTGATCGACGCGTATTATAACACTCACACCGATTGCCTTCACGAGCACCATAAGCGATGAGCATCTTCGCCAAGGCTCTATTGTTGCTCAGCACTGCTACGTCCAGAGTCGACAAACCATCACTATTTACACTGAATTTTACAAAAAAAAATTAACAAAATATTAGAGCAGTACTAAAATAAATATCGTTATTTATCCCAACAATATATTATTCTTGGGAAATCTTTATTTAATATATTTATTATGCTTCAGATGGTTCGACAAAAATAATTTTAAGAAAATATGTACAAACGTTTCGACGCAAAAAAGTTATTTCATATCGGAGCGATTTTTAACGTATGTTAAAGACAGATAAACGTTCGGTTGTCTAACATACAGCGTGAAATTTACTGAACGTCGTTTTTTGAATACTGTGGGTATTTTATGCATTACTATTGAAAATTTTTATAATTATTTAGAAACAGACATGAATTTTTGAGGCATCTTAAAATCCTTCTTTGGGTCGATATTTGATTTTTTTAGGCGAAGAGACATAACATCTACAGACTGATAAGAAAAAATTAGAAATTATCAAATCCCCGAGGAAATAAATTAGATCCGAATTTTTATGACTATTGAAATAGTAATTATATGCTTTCCACACCTATTCACATCGACATCGGTTGACTCCAGAATCGTCCGTACTTTCTCCAAATGGCCTTGCTCCACCGCGACAAATAGAGCTGCGATAAGAAGGCCAAAGATTGAAATTCAATTGACAGAACGGAACATGATTTATCAAGAATATTTTCAACGGTTTATAAACTATGTTATTACACCTTTTTTTTCTTACCGTGCACATGAATATTAAGGGATGGCTGCGCCGTTAGTGGGTTGATATTCGTCGCCAAACTATTGGGCTGATTGTTACTCTGTTTTTTTTTGCCAAAACCCTCCAGGAACTCCATTCCTTGGAACGAGTGCGATTCTAAGTTGTATAAAAATTAAAAATGCTATTAGCTTGTTGTAACAATCAATGTACTGAGTTAAAAAATTGATTGTGCAAAAGCGTACGTGTCTTAATACGAAATCTATATTACAGTTCTACAATAAGCTTCTACTATAATTAATATGCGATAACTTCCGGCATTCATTTCAACACAATACATGCATCGTCATGCTAATAACTTCCACACGGAATTGCAATAAGATTTGTGCATTGCTGTAAGCGCATCATCTATTTGTTTTTTGTAATTTTTTACATGGCCGTAATTATTATTTATTTTACAATGATAAACAGAAAAATGGTTTTGGAAATCTAAAGTCTATATTTTTATCGAGACGAAGTTGCATCACTATGTCAATAATTTGCATACATAAAAACTATTTCTCAATTTCTTATTAAAGTTGGTTTCAGCGCAAAACTACCGAATATTTTTTATTTTATAGAAGAAAATTATATTATAAATCAGAGGAATAAATATTTTATTGGGTAAAGGATCGCATGCATCACTGTGCCAATAATATTCATACGGACAAGAGATCTTTCTTTATTTTCAGTTTTAACATAAATCTGTCTTATCTACATTTCTAGGATTAAGGCTTTTCATTAGTGCAAAAAAAATGAAAAAATAATTTAAAAAGTCTCGATCATAAGTTTTTAAATATTTCGAAGGTATCGGCATGCCAATAATTTTCATACATAAACTCAATAATTCTTTTCACGTTATTTTGAATGCAAGACATTTTTTTTTAAATTTACAACACGCATAATTTTTAAAATGTTTAGATAATTCAATAGAAAAAAAAGTTTTGTGTGTATGGGTCATATCTATATAATTAGGAACGGGAAAAATAAGGAAAACGTACTCGAGCTCGTAGCAGCGATGGCCAACAAGCCAGCAACATTTCCTCCCGAGCTTTTGAACAATTTCGCACTATTTCCGTGAAGAATCTTATCCTTAATTCCCGCAGCTCCGCCAAATCGAAAATTTGAGCCGCGATTCATAATCCAAGAGCCAGTGCGATAATCCGTAACCGCGTGAGTTCTTCTGGTAACTTCTTCTCCCTCTTCAGCAATGAGATTATCCAATTCAACTTTTCCATCCTCTTCTATCATCCCACTACAATTAATCTTTCGGCAATCATAGTCGACCAATTTTCCTTGGACTGTAACCGATGATTTTTTTTCCAGCCAATTCCCGTTGCTCATGGTGGTTGTATTGCTTTTTCCAATATCCACGTAATCCTGGAGCTTGTCAAAATCATCGCGTTCAGGCTCCACTTGATATAGACATTCGGATACCGATGAATCGAGCGAAGCGTCGAGACTGAAAGTTGGATTCTCATACGAGTGCGTATCGATCGAATTCCAATAATTGTTTCTGCTATTTCCATTGTAATTATTTCTTTTGTCTTCCATAGAAACGGTCGGTCTGATCGAATGATTGCTAATTACAGTTTTTTCCACGGGCTGATTTTTCCGTCTCGTTTTTTCACTCAACGACAGTTTATTTTTAACTTCTCGAACAATTCCTCGCAAATCGCTTATTTCCCTGCCGCCGTCTATTCCGCTTGTCTTCTCCACGTTAACGCAATTATCTTCAGGAATGGAGCGAAGAACCTCACCGTTTTCCGAAGTCTCGCATCGCCAGGAAATTAATTCCGATTTGGAGTCCAGTTTACCAATAGCTGTTCGAATATTTGTATGACTCCGAAATTTATGCATCAATTTAGCTGAAGCTCGGAAAGATCTGGATCTCTTGAACGTCGAGATTTTTGTAGTCGTTTGCTGTGATAAGAGTTCCATTTTTGCTGCAGCAGCTCCCAAGTTATTTTTTTCAACTTTCATCTCGTGAAGATGATTAATTCACTCATGGGTGATACATTATTATTTAAATATATTTCTCTTGTGATTTATCAAACCATTATTTCTCCATATTTACAATATAAATTGTAGTAGTCTTTGTATCTTTGGTAGGTCGTAGGATTTAAAGCCAATATTGCAATTTTCTTCAGCTCTTCTTTAAACGCTATTCCGAGCGAGTGTTTGTCGTGTTGCTTAAACGTTCTGTAAAAAAAATCGAGAGAAGAAAAGAAGAAACCGTTTTAATTTTCAAGCTGGATGAATTTCAAAGCGCCTCTGTATTTTTTAACGCTTGAAACTTTCTGCTGTGTGTTCTCTGGAAAACACATATGATTGCACTTTCTCGCTTCTCAATGCATTATAATTGGCTTGCTTTTTGGCCGTACCCAGATATTCGTTGGATACAAACGCAGTTGCTTTCACAATCAGAATCAGTAAAACAATTTAAATTAATAATCTGCTTTCGGCCTCAAAAATATGATAAATAATAACAGTTCATATCATGTAAATTATTATTATTTTCAAATCACAAATACTGATACTACAAAAAAACAGTTAGCATAACAATCTCTATCCAGTTTATGAATAAAATCAACATTAATTATTATTTGTTAGTATTTATCTTATTCAATCTTATTCTTATCATTCAAAGAAGGAGTTCAAATTTGAATTGCTGATATTAATTAGCAGATATCTCACATGTTTATCTACTGATGAGATTAAATATATATTCTGTGAAACCCGAAACAAATTTAGTTTTTATTTTTGGCATAAGCTTTTGCAAATGAATTATAGGACATTAATAAGTTTAAAAATCTCCACTTTCCTGACTTAACTGTAAGCTAAAGATTTCTACAAAAATTGCTGTACCCAAAAATAATTCTTCCAGCAAGAACTAATTTAAGATGAACTCAAAATTAGGAGAATACCATAGACAAAATTATGTTTTATAAAAAAAGCTACATTAGTGCAGGTTTTTCTTACGCATAAATAAACATATTTTAGAAACTTCTGGCTCACTGATAATCTCAAAGACGAAACCAAACACTAAACTAAACTTCTTACAGCTTATTTGCAATAGTTACATGCTTATGCCACAGAAAAAAAATCTTAGTTTCAGAGTTCAAAAGAATATATATAATATATACATAGATATATATTATCAATAACGTAATCATTAACCACATCAGAAAATAAATAAAGGAGATCTCTCAATGAATTACGCATTTTTTTTAATTATAATTTTTATTGGTCCTCGTATCATTATTGATGGTGTGCAAATAATAATTTACGACGAAAATTGTATTCGTTTTGTCGACTACTTGAAAAATCATTCGTACGTTGTGATCATCTCTGGGTTCCTGGAGGGCTCCCAACCGGAAGACTGAATTTATTATTATTATTTACTTGCGTGAGTCTTGCGCTCGTCTAGTACGTCGTGTTCGCAGTAGTACAATCAAGAATAATTCTCTAGGCCGACAATTGGTGATTACGAGCTGAGAAGAGCCTGCAGTCTGCCTGAGTGACCAATTGTACGTCAAATACAATCTCTACTTTGCTTCTTGTACTACGAGCGACCAAGAGGAAAGGAGGGTGGGAGGAATGGAAACTGTGATGCACCCTGACCCGACCAATTCGTCGCCGTTTATTGTTATTAGTATTATGATGATAATCGCGATTATATACTAAAAATACAACGGATCGAATAATGTTTCTTCGAAGTTGTGAAGGGACCTTTGAATTTTTCGCATAGAATAATTCAAACTATCTTCGGATTTTAGAAATGATTCTAAAAATAAATTAATATTTTTGCCATCAACCATGTAGCCATTATTGATTAACGAATGATTATTATTGAATGACCGTTGTATATCATCCCATGAAATGATGTAACTATAAACTACAGTTGTTACAAGAAAAAGCTTTTCTTTTTGTTGGGGATGATCATCGAGACTTATATTCTACCTCGTAGAAAATCGTAATTAATTCAAATTCGATCTTCTACTTATATTTGTAATTCAAACAAAGTGTTGTTTTTTCATTCATTTAAAATGTATTTATGGTCAAAATTTGCTGATGTCTTTACTGCGTGTGACAAAAGTTGTGTTTATGATAAAAGTGAAAGACGTTGCATTGCTTTGTTTTTATTCTGAAGAAAAAAAAGCAGGTTTTACCGGATCACCTTGGAATCGGTAAACATATGACTGGTCGTGCTTGAGATTTATAACTTTTACTCTGAAGTACTTTGGATGAAATATCCAAACTGAGATTAACAATTTTTCCCGTGATTAATCGATAATTCCATTTTTTAATATTCGACGTTAAATTATTATTTTTAATTGTGTATAAAAAACGAATAAAGTGCGCAACTTCTTTAGGCTTAACATGAACAATATCTGATCAAAGAATTTTGGCCGGTATCTGATCTGAAATTTGACGAAAATAACAAGTTTTTCGAATGAAAAAACTTAGAGCGGTAATCTAATTAAAAAATTGGAGCCATAGTTGTAAACCATCACTTTCGTATACGCTCTACTTGTTTAGTCATTTTATAAATAACCTGGTATTTCCCAAATGAATACATTTAAAAATGCCGTTAAACCAAAAATAATGGATACTAGGTAATAGAAAAAATAATGACCCATTATTTTCTCCATTGATTCGCCTTACGTCTTATCTTTTATAGAATTTTTATGCGACAATATTTCGTTTTCATGAGGATTAAAACGTTTCAAATTTTTCGTACAAATATGAAAGGATATCCTCTAAAAATGTTGAATAGCAAATTATTAATAAAATAAACTATTAAAATAAAATGATGTGCAAAATTTTCTTTGGCGAGGAATAAAAATCTCGATAAGATTATCATCATTGCAGAATAAATTTTCTTATCAATACCGAATATGAAATTAAGCATATTAAGTTTCAGTATATTAAATTTCCTGCTTTGCTTTAGCAATCCTATTTCTATAAGCTATTCCATATCACTTCAGCTATGTACTCAAAAAAAAGTTTCTTTCAAATGCCTCTTAAATTAGTTTATATAATTGAAATATATGCAATAAGTCCAGAATGCCGAAAAAATGTTCTCTGCATGAAGGATATTTTAGAAACGGTATATCGTATCTAAATTTAAGAAGATTGGAGCGCTTCACGCTCGTCAAATCAGTGCTGCTATTTGTGAAACGTTTTTTACAGTTCGGTCTGCAGAAAATTGTTTGTTATTACACAGCAGTTTTAGGTCTCAATATACAAATGCTCTTACAGTTTTTATTTTAAAGGAAATCGATTGATATTTGCAAATGTCCCATGTCGTGTTTTTTTAACTAGGTTTTTAAGAGAGTCACCCGTAATATCAGTCCAATGATGATAAACAATAGTTTATTTTGTCTAGAGTAAGATACTTCATCAATTGACCACTACGTTTTTTTTTCGTAGTAGTAGTTTCAAAAATGTATCTATTTAATTATACAATCCTGAGCTAACATCAGTCATACAAATTACTGTAACTCTTAAACAACTAATCTATTTAAAAAATCTGTTCTGTCGATCGATCAAAGATCTTCGAATAAGCAAAATGAGTTATTTCTCGTCATAATTGAGCTATAATTTTCGTTTGTTATTTTTAAACACTGCACAGAAAAATATACCATCGGACATTTGCATATATCAGCTGATTTTCCATATAAAACACGTTTGGAAAAGTACTCTTGCATTAATACTTAATTCTACTACATCTATAACTCCTCAGAACTGTTAATTAAACGCCTAGAAATTTAAAAAATGTTTCTAGTAATTTAGCAGCGATTTGACTAGTGTAAAACTCTCCATCCCCACTTTAATTCATTTAAGGATCCATTTTTCTTTGGCCTGTGAAAAGAAGATTCATTTAAAATTTATTTAAAATAAAAAAAAATAAAAATTTATGAAGAGCTGATTTTTTATATTTTTTAATGGGATTAAAAATAATAAAAACCCGACTTGAAAAAACGAAGCATTCCATGTTTGCGATGGAATTTTTGTTCTCATATTCTGCGTGTATACAAAAATTTTGGATAAAACCGATTGATGAGAAATGCAATTATCGGAACGTTATCGGTATATTTTACGTGAAACGGTTATGTAGGCGCGACAATTCTGTTTTCCATTAACCAAGCAACGCCCGCACATTTCGATTGCCTGCAGAACATGGAAAAAATCGTACTTCCAACAGGAAATGCTCCACTTGCATAACTCAAGTATTTTCACTGTTTACATTTTTTTTAAACCTTTGAATTTCGAGTCGTTTCGGAACCCACAAAAAAAATTACGCTGAGACTTTATTTTCCTTAATAGAATTTGCGCCGATATCGGATTCTTGTCGCCTTAAAAAAAATTACTTTAGCACTTATACCATAAAATGTCGTTTTGAATTACACACATTCTTTGTTAAGCCTTATATGCGTTATCGAGAGATGACTATTTGAGTTACAAATTTTTTAAATCACTTTCGTGATTTTACGATAAAGTGTTGTTTTAAGTTACTCAGATCTTATGTTTAAGCCTTATATGATGTTTATAGAGTGCCTCAACAGATATTATAAAATACCGCATATGTATATATGTTAGTACAGTTTGCTCTACTGTTAGAGTTCCAAATTCGTCTTAACGTTATACCCAGCATCGTGCATGCATGACATAATAGAAGGCATGCAATCATAATAATTGAAGGATCGATGTATTAGGTACAAAGTGTCGCGTGTGTCTCTAAGGCCCAACAGTTTTATAATTTCTATAGTGCTTATTATGTGTTTTCCAGAAAAGTACCAGCGTCCTTGGATAGTCAGCGAATACGATATTATAACGTATCAACTAATTAACCCATAGCAAGATAGAACAAAATTTTTAAAAAACCGCTTTACCTGCTTGTTACTCTCGAGATCGAAGAATCTTGAGAAAAATCCGCTACATTTCCGTGATGCACTTCAATCTCGTCCCGCGTAAAGGAAGAAGAACAAATCCTTGACGCAGGAATAGCTGCGTATAGTGTCTGTGTATGCGTGGACCGTAGCACATATGTATTATAACGACGCGCGAGGAATTTCCCGTTGCTGACAATTCTTACTTACCACACATATAAATATATATATATATCCTCTACATATTTAAATTAATTTTCACAAAAATATATACACACACATTCGCACTGTGGGAAAAAAATCACAATTTTTACTTCACTGTTATTCCTTTTATTTGTTTTTTTCTTTATCGCGGTTCTTGAACTTGACGCGTCGCAGTTGTTTGAGAACGCGCTACTAGCGATCGCCCTGGTAGTTCGATGTGAGAATTTGCCATTCGTTGGGCCGGAGATCGAGGCTCATGCGAGTTACGCTATACATCGGAGGACTCGTTTGGCTTTCAGATGTATCGGCGCTTGTTTACGCGTGATTTTTCTGCTTGCGTAACTAACTATTGGCATCGCGAACTATATGTAAGGACGCTTCGGCTTGTACGAACGATGTGTTACTACTGATGCTTGATACCATCATGGGACGGCTCTCGGACTGCCACTGTGTTCACTATAGTTGACTATAGTACACTACAGTCCACATGGTGGAAGTCTCTGCTCGGAACGAAGAGTAACAGCTGCCTTGCCTCGCCTGCTTTTGCCCACCGTCCTTTTATCCCCACCACTTCCACTCAGTCCCAGGGCCTCAACGTTGCGTCTCGCTCAGAGTTATACTGTACCCGGCCGAAACATCCTTTGCTGTAGATCAGCGAACCGAAACAACCCTACCTCGCGCATCTTGTCTCACGAATTCTCAGGCAACGAAACTTAAAGACACCTGTGGATGGCGCGGACTTCCACGTGTCGACGTCGTTCATTTTATGAATGCGGCGTAGATGCTACCAGGATAGTTCGAATAAAATTTGAGCCTACGGAACGACGCTGAACCTTTGTGAAGCAGTCACTATGGATTTAGCTATTGTTTTTTAAACCTCTTCGATCTGCCCTATAAATGATTATATCAAAGTACTACTGAAAGGCACTGTACACTGTAAACGCTCAGAGAAATGGGTCTGATGAGTTCATTTTAATCAACTATGTGGTGTATTTGAAATGAATGAAATTTCATTTCAATCAAATAATAGTACATTACGATACTAGTGCGATGAAACTTTTTCGCGACGACTGGGAGTTCGGAGCGCGAGCCGAAGACGAGTGTTGTAATCACACGAGATCAGAAAAAGTTTCTCGCGCGAGTATCGTATACAATTTTATGCCACTAGTGCGAGAAGTGCCTATTCCACGCACGCAAGCGAAGCGAAGTGTGCGTGAAGTAGCCACTTCACGCACACTGTGGTATAAAGTCTATTTCGATCAGATAAAATTTTATTTCAATTGAATAGAGTCTGTTTCGGTTGAATAAAATACTATTAGGCCGGCGAGTAAATAATTTATTTACTCGCCGGTATGTGCATTTTTTCAGTTAAAGAAAAATATTTTAGAAAACTCCGATTTTTCCAAGCGCAAATATTTTAGAAACTTAAAATTGAAAAAAAATTGTTCAACTGGCAAACTCTTATAAACATCAGTTATAAATTAAGGTAATACGTGATTTTGATATTTATAGCTTTAATAAAATATCAAGACAAAAAATATAAGTGATGATCTGTTTGATCTTCCATATATAAAATTATGCTGTGTGAGGAGTTTAATTAATTCCATAATCGTCAGTGCAACGATCGAGAATAAGGAGAAGTTCAACATGTGCGTAGGAACCTTGATCCAAACTTGTCTTATGGGGAAGTGTTATTTTTTTTTTAACGGTATACCAGGAAACAGTGAAACGGAACGATTGTTCTAGGAGACATATATATAGTAGGACGTGAGTAAAAGGAAAGTGTGCAGAGCTACCGCAGCGATTACGGCGTCGAGCGGAGGTAAAATATACTCTCAGTGGTTTCCTCTCACTGTGGCATGTGCGTCATCAGTTCTATCTCTCTTGTGGCCACGAATGCTCCTCACCTTCAGGTGAAACTATGATAATTGTGTATATTCGATTGTTCGATAATTATGAGAATTTAATTTCTATTTTCATTGTCCTTTCCCTTCCCACGTAGCATTTTTGGCACAATGTACCGGTAATTGACATAATTGAATTCCATAATTGCTCCTTGATGCAGGCGTAAAATAATGAAGAAATAACAATCACGATGTTGCTGATCCCTGGCGATAACATTTCTCTGGAATCGCTGGTCTTATTCCGAAAAATCACGGCAATTGACCCGAAAAATTTACGATTTTTTAAAAATCTCTTCGAACATTCACGATTTTTCAGAAAATCTCTCTGAAAATAGGGTAAAAGTATCGTCAGTGACCACTGTACCGTTTGTGGCCATTTTTGTTTTATATTCCTTATATTATTTTATTCTCATTAATTGCACGTTGATTCAACTACCAGATTTATATTAATGATTTACTTGATCTGTATATTCTTCGATTAAATCTTTTGTCTTGTTCGTTTGAATGGGATGGCCAACATCGGACATGCGGTGGCCAAAAACGGTACGTCTACTTACTTATCTTAGAAAATCTCTGAAAATTAATAATTTCTCAGGAAATCTCTGAAAATTAATAATTTCTCAGGAAATCTCTAAAAATTGATAATTTCTCAGGAAATCTTTGCGCATTCATAATTTCTCAGAAAATCTTTGAACATTTATAATTTCTCAAAACATCTCTGAACATTTAATCAAATCTCCAATTTCCTTCACGCCATACTTTACATCATTTTTTTCTGAAAAACAGCAATTTTCTCCTACTTTCTTAAATGATTATCGAAAGTTGTTTCAGGGAAAGTCATAGTTTTCTCAAAGAAAGAGGAAAATCTAGTCTTTTCAGAAACAACCTGCTATCTCTCAGAAAAAGTCTGCTATTGGTAAAAGTAGAAGAATGACTAGATATTTAAGATTAACTCTACTAATTTCTTCAATATTCCGATCTCACGGTATACGGAAACTAACGTATTTGAAAGAGAAAATAATTTCTGTATTGCAAGATTTCAGATTTGAGATTTGCTAGAAAATATTATGTATAAAATTCTGGCATGAATTTCAGAATTTCTTTGAACAAAGAATCATGCTTATGGTGTTTCTAAAACCCCCATAACCCAATAATTCTATATCAACAATTTCGATATTTTTAGTTTTTCGCAATCTATTTTGGCCAAAATTGAAAGTCCCTATAACTCAGTAACTCCATAGTAAGAACTTCGATATTTCCGTTTATCGTATTACTATTCTGCCCAAAACTAAAAGTTCCAACTAAATACCCCTATAATAAATTTCAATATTTCCTTCAGTTTTTCGTATTATCATTTCAACAAAAACTAAAAGTTCCAATAACTCATTAACGTTACAGTAAGAATGTAAATGGTATTTTTCTTTTCACTTATTAAAATGGAAAAAAAAAACTATATCAACCCGTTGATAACAATGGGTCATAAAAAATGCGTGACGAAAGATATGCAAAAGCATTGGATAGAGTGGATGGAGCTCATTGCACCGGCTACGCTGCTGCTGCGGTGAAAGCGGGAGCAACGAGATAAGTGGTGAGCAGTCGGATAGTAGACTGAGCGTTTTTAGGATCGCTCAACACGTCCACGTGAGAGCTGATAAGTATGTAGGATAAACGCAAGGAGAGATGAAAACGGATGCGAAGAGTGCGCTGCAGGACGTTGCAGCAGCGAAAGCGTACGACAGCGAGCCAAGACACTACGTAGTACTATGTGGAAAACTGAGTGGCAGCAGCGAGGAGGATGAATTGCAGCGACACCAACAAACCTGCCATCAGATGGTTAGTAGCTTAGAGTACATGTTTTGAGTTTGGCAGTTCCGGCGGCCGAGTACAGCAGCGAAACGGACCACGGGGCTCGCACGCGGACCTACCAATACGCGCGTGCTGTGCGCATACATACCCGCGAATAAACTATTTTTTTAAGCCCGTCGCATATAAGATATTCGGTACGAGCGGAAAGCTTCGTGCATCTTTAGCGTGTGTTTCCTCGCGCTAAAACCCACCATAAGATATTGGGTGTGCCGATAAAGTGGGATAAATATGGCGAACAGCGTGGCACCGGACTCGTGGGAACAGCAGGCGGACTGCGGGGATACCGCAACCGCCGAAGGCAAGTTCATCGAGGGCAAGTTTTCCACTCTGAACGTCAATGCAGCGGAATTCGTGCCTTCCTTCTGCATAAACTCTTTGCCGGATAACAGCAATGCCACGCCGGTTTATCCTCTCGATGGTGGTGCGGCCGACACGCCAGCCGTTAACACAACCGCGACCACCTTCGTACCTCCTGAAACTCATCACGGTTAGTTTTCTCGCTAATGCTGCTGCCTCAAAGCTCCTCTGGCTGGTGTCTCGATTTTCGTAACTTTTTTTCTTTTTTCTCGTTTTTTTTTTTCGCAGCTTTTGTTACGCTGCAATATTCTAAGCTCGCACACATTTTTGCACTCGAGTCTGTTCGCTCGGTTCTCGTAACATCTCCCCCACCCCTTTCCCCTTTCACCCTACGTGACTTTTTTGCCGAGACCCGCTATTTTTTTGTTTCTTTTTGTTTTTTTTTTGTTTCATCTTTCTATTAGATTTTTTTTGCAACATTCACACACGACGTTTACCACCTTTTCCTATCCTTTGGCCGTTTTCTTTTAGATTTATCAGTTGGTTCCGGTGTATTTATTTTGTATTTTGTAACAATCCGGACCAACTTATTTCTGCATTATTATCTGCATTTTGTTTTGGGACGATCGGACTTTCTCTGAGATTCTAGCGTCGCCTAATCTTGTGGCATTGACATGGCTTTGGCAGGTGTCTCAACACCGGCTCTACCGCCTGATCCTATCGGCAATAGAGTCGAAGAACCACCCGGCGTCGGAGGGGCTCCGCCTCCTACATCCTCCGAACCTGTTTCCGATAATGAACAGGCTAATACCAGCCCTGGGCATCAGCCCGCAGACTCGTGGGAAGAAGCTGCCGTCGATGGAGATCCTCTTCTCACACCCGAGAACGAAGAGGCCGATATAGAAGAAGATGAAGAAGCTGTCATCAAGATACCCAAGAAAAAGATCATCAAAGTTGCCGAAGATACTAAGAGTAAAAAGGAGCATGTCAATGTTGTATTCATTGGTCACGTTGGTGCGTATACAATAATTCCATGTGCATTCAAGTTTTTATTCATTAACAGAACAAATTACTCGTTTTCTTTATCGTAATTGCCTTTTTTCAAGAAGTCTTCATCTTGTAATTAATCAACACAAACGCATAATGTGTAGATTGTTGATGAAGTTTAAATTTGCATTTGAAAATGTAGTTTTGGTACTGAAACTTGTGAATCCAATTGAAAGTCATCAAATATACTTCTATAGTAAATTTAGAGAAAAGTTGTGAAAGTTAAAGAATTTATAGCATTTTCAGCATTTTTACGATGCATACAAATTTTCAGTATTTCTTTATTTTGTTTCAAGTTGAGTTTGTTTGTAGACATTTGACTTTTCCGTCGTTGTGTTAAAACCTGAAGTTTTATGCAGTATAGTCTCATAATTGCTTCATCTAGAGACATATGATTAATTCATTTATAAGTGGTCAGAAGGAATTACCGCATAGAAAATTAAAAAAACATATTACATCACCGAGATGAGATGAAGTAAATCTAAAGACGTGAATTATGTTGAAGTCTCACTTATATGGTTTAGACAATAAAAAACATACTTATCTATTTGTTAATCAGTTCAGGATGAACTGTAATTGAAAATCATAACATTTTTAAGTTCTAATTGGATCAAAATTTTATTTGTGAAGTTCTTTATTGTCAGATGCCGGTACGTTAATTATCAAAAGCCAAATCATGGCACATATTAATTTGTGTAATCAGTCCAAGATGAACTATAATTGGAAAAATTGATTTTTCAAAGTTTTAGTTGAATAAAAAGAATATTCCTGAATTTCTATTAACATTTGTATATTGAGTTATTTATTGGAAGATGCTGATAAATCAACCGTGGAGGACAAATCATAACTTTTATTAATTTGTATGAGTCCAGGATGAACTAAAACTGGAAACAGCTATTGCTATTAAAATATTCAAAGAGTCATTCATCGAAAAATGCCAGTGCAACAATCTCTAAAGGACAAACCATGCTTCTTCCTTATTTGTATAATCATTCTAAAATTGCAATCTGATTTTTCAAATCTTATGTTTTAGATCAGCACCGCGTTTGTAAATTTTAATTGGTATTTGATCATTAATTGAGTTCTTTATTGTCAGATGTTATTATGTCAATCATTCGAAGATATATCGTGGCTCCTATTCGTTTTCATAAACATTCTAAGATGAATTAAGACTGTAAACAAATTTTTAAAAGCCTTCTCGAATTCCAACTATAGTTGAGAATTGCAATTAGGATTTGTATATTTATTGAGTTATTCATTGTTGGATGCCGATATGACAATCGCTCCGGGACAAATGAGGACTGTTATTCATTTGTATAGTCAACCCAAGATTGACAAACTTCGAAAACGTGGATTTAAAAAAATTTTCATTCAATCACAAGCGTATTTGGGATTCGCGAGTAGTATTTATATATTTAATGACTTATTAATTGACAGATGCTGGTAAATCAACTATTGGAGGACAAATCATGGCTCTGACTGGTATGGTGGATAAGAGAACACTGGAGAAATATGAGAGAGAGGCCAAGGAAAGAAGCAGAGAGACGTGGTATCTCAGTTGGGCGCTGGATACGAATCAGGAGGAGCGGGAGAAAGGAAAGACGGTGGAGGTCGGAAGAGCGTACTTCGAAACGGAGAGAAAGCACTTTACTATTCTCGATGCGCCGGGACACAAGAGCTTCGTGCCGAACATGATCGGCGGTGCCGCTCAGGCTGATCTTGCTGTTCTCGTGATATCGGCGCGCAAAGGCGAATTCGAGACCGGTTTTGACAGAGGCGGCCAAACTCGAGAGCACGCGATGCTTGCGAAAACCGCGGGAGTCAAACACTTGGTTGTTTTAGTTAATAAAATGGATGATCCGACTGTCGAGTGGGACGAGGGAAGATACAACGAGTGTAGGTGAGTTATCTTTTATCTTACCTTTTACGGTATCAATATTTGTTTATTTACGTGAATATCAGACGTTGGTCCTCTTTAAATGCCAGTCAAATGCAATGGTATAATTACAGGCCGAATAAATCTACACGAGATTAAGATTGAAAATAAAAATACTTCAATCAGTATTTACATTTATGAATTACTCTTTGTTTTACATACTGTTTTATCTATTTGAAAAAAAAATGTTCTTCACAAATAATCAATTTCAAACACAAAACAGTATAAATTGTATAGAAATCATTAACTATATAGAATTATTGAACGGTACATAATTATCCGGAGATAGCGAAAAAAACTTGTAAAAGCGTGATCGAAATAATCTGTAAAAGCAGAGGCAATATTTCGAAATAATTCGCTTTAATCTTTATAGAATAATATTTCCCTTTCTTCTCGGACAAAATGTTCTTCCGTTTTACAACTGGAAATAGCCTCAGAAAGTGTATAATTCTTTTTTGTTCTAAAAAGATAAATTATATCCTTCAAAAACGAGGGATCAATCTTTGCATTGAAAAGACTTTCTTTTTGTTTTTGTTTTTTTTTAACAGTTCTAACAATCCTTCACATATGTGTACGTTATTTCAGAGATAAAATATTACCGTACCTCCGTAAATTGGGATTCAATCCCGCCAAGGATCTAACGTTCATGCCAGTCTCGGGACAACTCGGCATCGGCCTCAAAGACTGCATCCCCGAGAGCCTGTGCAATTGGTACAAAGGACCACCTTTTATAGACTTTATCGACTCGCTACCGTCGCTAAATCGGAAGAGCAATGGTCCCTTCATCATGCCGATTGTGGACAAGTACAAGGACATGGGAACGGTCGTGATGGGGAAAGTCGAGGCCGGAGAGGCGAGAAAAGGCCACGCTTTGCTCGTTATGCCCAACAGGGTAAATATTTTGCGCTTTCCGTCTATTTATTCGAGTCATAAACGATTCAAACTCATTTTCGTAAATTTGTGTATGCATAAAGTTGATTATTTTTCAAAGTATTCATTTTATTATTTCTACTACTTTAGTTATTTTTATATGATTTTGACTTTATTATGAAGTTTCAGGCCGTTTAATGCTTTACATTAGTCAAATCATTAAAATATCTTTGGATATCTAAAAAAGTCTAGAGCCTTCATGAATTCATTAACGTTTACCTCTGCCGAGACACGCAAAGTTCTTTCGGAGAATAGTGTCGCGTTCCTTATCGATTTTAATGCGTGACGCCTTATTTACTTCCTTGAAAAACGCTTTACCAATTGATTGTCTAGATAATTTGTAGCGATGACCGTTTAATACTTAAAGCAGTTTGTTTAATAAAGAGCTGTTTCACTAGATAAAAAAGGCTGAATTTTTATTAACTAATGAATATCTAGATGATTAATTTGTTAAGTATTTTTTGAGAAAAGGGGTGAATCGCCCGCAATTCCAAAATTCCTTAAGAAAAAATTCTAAAAATCTATTTAATTTTCTTTGGATGAATTTCATTGCTCAAATGTTTTTTTCATAATCAACACAGACGGCAGTGACCGTCGATCAACTGTGGTCCGATGACGAGGAAGTAACGTCGGTGGGACCCGGAGAAAACGTCAAGATCAAGCTGAAGGGCATCGAGGAGGAGGACGTCAGCCCTGGTTTCGTTCTGTGCGACAGTAACAATCCTATCAAGACGGGAAAGGTGTTCGATGCCCAAGTCGTTATATTGGAACACAAGAGCATCATATGCGCGGGCTACAGTGCTGTTATGCACATTCATTGCGCGGCCGAAGAAGTAACGGTCAATGCGCTCATCTGTCTAGTTGACAAGAAAACGGGAGACAAGAGCAAAACGCGACCGAGGTTCGTCAAGCAGGATCAGGTCGCGATTATGAGAATCGAGTGCGCGGGAGTAATATGCCTTGAAAAATTTAAACTCTTTCCACAAATGGGACGATTCACCCTGAGGGACGAAAGTGAGTGCTTTTTTTTTTACTCGTTCGAGAGACTGAAGTGGTAATGAAACATCACTGCTTGGACGACCTTCCAACATTTTGGGTACAAAAATCTCTATGCATTCCATGACAATCGAACAATCGAAAAAAAATTTAATCGCTTTGAAATATGTTCGAAATTTTATAATCGAAGTTGATGTATAAATTCTTTAGTTACGCTCACTGAAAAAAATAATTTACAACAAAACAGAACAGAAAGTTCGGACTGTCGTCCGAGTGATGTTAGAAATGTTTCACACAGTCTCGTCTTAAGGAGCGGAAGACAGATACGAATTGGTAATATTCGTTGAGAATTTTTTTTAGTTGTTTAGCTACTGACAAAATATATATTAGATATTTTTTACTTTTATCACGAAGAATATTATGCCATAACCATAATTATGCCATAAGACGAAATTATCTAGCTTTAGTAATCAGCCTAAAGCGAAATAATGTGTTATTTCGTTGTGAATTCTTGATTAAATATTTTACGATGAACTGACAGATAAAATAATAAGGCAAAAGATTCTGTAATAGGCACGAACGAACAAAAAAAAACGAATAATTACTTGAATGGTAAATGGATAACGGACAACACGTTTTAAACAAATTTTGGGTTATGTACTTAAAAGACTCACAGACGATATTGTGAATAATTTATTTTTGTTTTTATCATGTAGTTTATACTTTTACATTTCCATGTTCTATACCCAGACTTTAAAATTTTTATATTCTATATTTAAACTTCATTTTTTAAATATTGTACTTATTTTTGTGGAGTGCGAGTAAATAATCCGCGCTGTGAAATTGTTCCTCAATATTTTATAATGAACAAAGTCTGTGGTATTCTTTGAATTTTTTTTCAAACCTCGAACTAATCATATGAGCATATTACAGAATTACAGGCAAATGAAGTCGTATTATAAAGATGTACAGTTTAAAATACGGTGCTTTGTTCGCAAAATCAATCGTTCACAATCAAGCACAACTTCACAAGAGAATTGATAATTGAAGAACTTTAGAAAGATTTTCAATTGGGCGTACAATTTATTATGTTGAGTTTTAATTCATCGATTTATGGTAGAAACAAAATCGGCGATATGCAGTAGGCTTAAACTGAAGTTAAAGAAATTATTTTTACAAACCAGCTACAACTTAACGAATTTTGGCACAAAGAAATGCTACATCCAATTTGAAATAACATTCCATGTACAAGTAAACATTTTTCCATAACTGGTTGACCAGTTCTCTCGCCGAATTATACTCAAGTTAACAAAATAGGTTCCTTTCAGAAAATATAGAAAATGCATACTTTTGTACGGCTAGGCAAAATTTTTTTTTTTCACGTGTATCAGTTAAATACTTATATGTTCAGTTGAAATATTTGCTTATATCACCAGTAGCTAAATAAGTAAAATATTATCTCACGACTATCGCCAAATTTGGTCTCATTTGCTCATATTTCTTTCGTGGAAAAACATGTCCATAAAATGATAACATTTATTATTTGTTTTCAGATAAAACTATTGCCATCGGCAAGGTGCTGAAGGTCGTCGAGTAACTTTGCTCAACGTCGACTGCTGCGACGAATTTCTCGAAATTAAATAATTAAGAATAAAAATGGAATGAAAAGAAAAATCAGAATTTATGCACTGTTGCGCAAACTGGTGAAACGAAAACACCGATGCATAGAAAAACAGAAACCGAAGAGAGAAAAAGCAACGACGCAAAAAGCCCTACTAATCACGATGCACCGGAGAAGCAGATTCGCCGATTTAACGACGATGACCTACCCGATCGCGGAATAATCGGATCGCCGGAATAGCCTGATTTACCCCGGATACACATCGCCGTCTTACGCGTACGCATTATTCACAATCGGATACAAATGTTACATAGAGATTCGCGCACCCGATCATTAAAACACACACAAATACACCATTTTTACGAATATTGGCATATTAAAAACACACAGAAACACAGAGAAGAAAACATATACACACACACACTACAAATACGTACAAAGGAAGGAGTTCACAAACAGAAGAATAAAAAAACAGACACACAGCACGTAAGGATTACGTGTATAAAGATATAATATAATTGTATATCATAAATCTGTAAATCGAACAGGCGATAATTGAAGAAGATAAAAGAAATGAAAATACAACGCCGTACAACGTACATACGCTTTTTTCATATCGCGAAATTTGCGATAAGCGGCAGGCAGTGTGCAATTGTGCGCGAAGCATGCATCTGCTGTTGCGCCCTCGGAAACATACGCAAGATTCAAGAAGAAAAAAAAACGAAACTACTTGTCGACACGTCGAGCGGCATCTTGTATCGGGGTATTGATATAATTAATAACTGAAAAAAAATAATAATAAAAAACAAATAGAAAGAGAGGTAAGAGTTTTTTCAAACAATGTAAAAGCGATATTTTTGTTCGTCCGAGTCACGCGAAATGAACGATATAAAGTGAAATATGATATAAAAGAGTAATTGTAAGGAAGAACTATTATTATTATTATTACCATTATTATTATTATTGCTGCTGCTGCTGCTGCTGCTGCTATGTTTAGTACTAATTGTCGAATTGGCGGGTATGAGGTGAACAAAAAAAATTATCAAGTTATGCAACTAGATAGCGTTACTACACAACATGATAATTATTGAATGATTATATTATTATAATTATTATTATTGTACCGTTTCTTATTTTATTGCCATTAAAAACGTATTGCAAAAACATCATCTTTATTCGTGTTTACTGAAAAAACACGTTTATAATATTATTTTTGCAATCAAAGATGATCAAAAATATAGTATTTCTTCATTCATTTTTGTTGATTACTTGCATTTTTTGCAATAGCCAGAGCTTTTATGCATTTTTACTCGAGGTAGGCCGCACTTTGAAGCATTTTGAACGAAATTGTAAGACATAATTTCTAAAAACCTGCAAGAGAACGAGATAATCAAGGCAAACATACTTTCTGTCGGGTTTACTTTGAGAATAAGCTTATAATCTCGATCGATTCTCTCAATATTGTGCAAATTGAGAAAATCTTTAAGAGTTTTGTACATAAATTTTGTCTTGCTCTTCTTACTCACAAATGCTACTGTGCGATACAGTAATTATCAAGAAAAGTTTTAAACTAACTATTCTTAAGTTGCGATAAAGATCGTCTGATAACGAAAAGATCAATTTTATCGTGACAAAAATATGTCACTAGAGATTCCGTTGATAAACTATGATGGAGTCATTTCAAAAAAATTTCAACATTTCAATTTGAATTTATCGTATATTTGCGGGTAATTAGAGCCATCGGTACCTCAGTATATACGAGTTCATTTCGGGGTCAAGATTAGTATTAACTTTATTATGCACTAGGGCCTGTAGGGTACGTTAATTATAACAAACAAAATATGAAGAATGAATAAATTTACCAGATTCTATACAATTAAAAAAAATAAACGATAAAAAGAGTAATAAAACATTTCAAAAATACACGAACGGAAGGAGCAAGAACAATCAAGACTATATAAAGTGGGTGTAATTCAGCTCGAAGCTACACACCAACACCTTTTCCCGATACCCTATCCTGGCTGCGATGAGCACCCACCTTTACAATTTCATAAAATCGAGAAAAAGTAAATAAATGAAACGAAAATACTCGAAAGAGCAGAGCAAGCACAAAATGTCTTTTTTTAACTCAGCGAGTGAGTATATCCGGACCTACGCATCTACGTAACCTACTCCTTATACCCTATCTTCACCCCCTCTAACATTTAAAAACATCGAACAGAAATAGACAATAGGAAAAATAAATGGAACACTAAAATAGACGAAACAAACAAAAGAGACGATACATACAAATTAACGAGTGCGTCTATCCCGATTTAAAGCTATGTATCTACGCACTTTATTATCTATACCCTATCCTTACTTCCTTTAGCATTCAATAGCATCCAAAAAAAATAGACAATAAAAACAAGCAGCTAAAAAATACATTAAAGAAAAGAGGCAGAGCAAAAAAGAGACTATACACATAAATTTACAACTGCGTCCATCCCAATTTAAAGCTACGCACCTACAAAATTTAGTCCCTATACTCTATTCTCACTGCTATGAGCTCCCGCCTTCAGCTTGTCATATCCTTAAAAAAAATAGACAATAAAAAAATAAGGAACATAGGAACCAAAAATGCATGAAAAAAAGCAAGCATAACATGAGTTTCATATAATTGAATGAGTGAGTAGGTTTGTCTAGACCCACGCACCCATTGAACCTATTTCCTATATCCTATACGCACCACGATAAGACCCCGATTTTAGCATGGCATAACATACGATAAATGAACATAGGATAAAATAAAATAAAGCATAAGAAAAAAAAATGCATAAAGAAAAGTGCAAGAACAAATTAGCAACTATTTTAATTAACGACTGGGTAACCTACGCCCTATATCCTATCTCAAAGCTTCGTACCTATGCACCCTATTCTATATACCCTATCCTCGCCCCTTCGAACATGTGACAACATAAAAAAAATATAAAACCGAAAAATAAATGAAACAAGAGAGGAGTAACAAAAAAAAAGACCATACATACAAACTAACGAGTTTATCCTGGTTTAAAGATACGCATCTACACAATTTATTCCCTATACTCTATTCTCACTGCGGTGAGCGCCCGCCTTAAGCTTCTCGTATCATAAAAAAAAACAAAAGGAAAATAAGGAACGTAAAACCAAAAATGCATGAAACTACTCAAGGTACAATCTATCGTCACCCCCTCTAACATATTGTTGCAAACTAGCGAAATAACAACACATCTACACCATACAAACATAGATAAATGAAAAATAACCTAAAATACAAAAATAAATAAAAGAAAAGGGGAAGAACAAAAAAAAACTACAAATAAATGAACGACTGCGTCTATCCCGGTTTAGAGCTACGCATCTACACAATTTATTCCCTATACCCTTTATTCTCCCCTCCTTTGAGTTTTCATAGCGCGATTGTGCTGACGCCGTGTAAACAATCTGACCTAGTGTTATTCAAAACAAAGTCCTTCATGCCGGTTTCGTTATTACGATCTCCTACTAAATTAACTTGAAAAAAGGTGAGATACGAAGCCCGTGATTAATTAATGTCGTGAGAAAGATACGAAAATGAATAAAATCGAGGCCTATCAGTTAAGCCATCCCGAGCTGTTGTCAGAAGCAAAGCTCCGGGAAATACTTGAAAATGTACGTACTAAAGAGGTTATACATTCGAACACTCTACTCTGACAGTCGTTGATTGTTTTATTTTTTAATCGTATTATGCCCGTAAACAGAGCTGCATCGTTTTGCCGGCATTCGAAACACTTAGCAAGGAAGAGTTGATCGAAATCTTTAAGAGAATCGCACTGCCGATGTCTCAACGAAGATACAATGACTCCAGACCTTTAGGCAAAACCCTCAACAATCTTAGAGCTAAAAAAGGTGTCAATACTGCAGTTTACAGCGAAAACACTGACTTACCGTAAGTACTATTAGTGGACATACAAAAAACCGTATATATTAATTCATCATTACTCCGATTTAAATTAAATGTAAAAAATGTATATATTAATTCATCAATTCTCGAATTTAAATTACTCTATTTAAATAACTAAATAAAATCATTTTACATGAATCAGAGCAAACTTCACATTAAACATGTGATGTCTATAATACCTTTTTGCTTGATGATTCGTGTTTTAAGCCTTTCGCACTATTTGTGGCCATCACTGTCATTTACATGCGATTGGGTACGGCCACAAACGATACTTATCCTATCACAGAGTTACACAGCGTGAAATACTATTTTCTTTATCATTTTTCATATTTATGAGAATAGTGTTAAAGATAAGTCCAAAACATAACTGTGTTTTTCAATGTTCGGGCCAGAAATGAGCATCCATTCAATGAAAATGTATTTAAAATACTTTGATGACTGAATGATTATTAATTGAAAAGCTTATTGAACATTAGAATTTATTGTAAACAAGTAATCCAACTAAATTCTTCATAATTGTTACTGAAATGTCAAAATTTTACATTTTGCATAATTACACAGAGTTATTTTTAACAAAATATATTTCAAATATATTTTTATTAAATAAATAACCGCCTGTTTTGGTCTGATTTAAAAGTTTCAATAAATAGTAAAAAAGGTTTGAAGGTATCGCGGTAATCCAATAAAAAATACAATGTGACAACTGATGTAAAATATGGTGAACTAAATCCCCAATAGGCAATATTTTATTTTTCAAATAGGTTTAAAACACTTTTTTTGTATGCATACAGGGTCAGCTATTTGATATTCATGTCTATAAGAGCTTTTGTTGAATTTTTATTGTTGACTCTTCACAGAATCGACTCTGAGAGAGATAAAAGATTGCAGTATTTTTGTACTTACAGATCAGCAACCAGTCGTTTGGCTGGTGATACCAAGACTGAAACTTGCCGTACTGGTGACGTTGCTGTAAAGAACAGACTAAAGCCTCCAATAAGTGATAGTCAACAAATCTGTAAAAAAATTCGTCTTTCTTATTCTCATGACACAGATATTATGTCTGACAAGGTTTCGAAGAGGAAATGTGAGGTAAATATATTTGTGAATGATTAGTTTTTTTAACATTGAAGCGCAATATGTCAGATAAGAATCAGTGATATTTGAAAAACATTTAACCTATTTGCCTGCTGATATTATATTCAGAAACATGTGATCCACTCAACAAACAATTTTTCACAAAGTATTAAAAGTACCAGGCTCCGGTCATCAACAATAATTTTTTTAAGAATTTTTTCACTCAACTTTTATAAGTGAAGTGGAGATAGCCAAGTATTCACGAAAAGTCCTTCATTGTGAGAAAGGTAAACTTTTCTGATGCTGTGTAGCAATTAAAAATTGTAGGTGGCCATACAACAATACCGAATTAAGTTAAGAGCAACAAATGATATAGTTAAGCTTTAGTTTACTAATTCCGCAATAATGTTACGGGGTTCAAACAAAACACAAATAAGTATTTTATTACATTCTGACTCTAATAATAATAGGTAACTCACAAAAGGCATATGCTCCGATATGGTTACAAATTGTTTGTTTAATAGCAGCAGCCAAATAAATTAAATGTGTATCAAATCATGACTACTTGTGACCTAAATTGCTGGCTTAGAAACACAAACTATATTAAAATAATTTCAAAGCAACCATTTTGTTTTTTTTTGCAGGTTTCCGCGCTTCCAGATTTGAAAAAAAGACAAAAAATAACATGGCCCTAGGATTGCATCAATTACTAATTAACACATATTCTGTGTAATCATAACAAGCAGCAATTTGTATATAAATTGTGGAAGACATTTTTTTGCTGATGGAAACTGCTTCAAGTTCAAGATATTTTTTTTGTTAAGTTTTTTCATTACAATTACATAGTTTACGATCTATTTCTTTTTTACTAAACGATTGTTTTTTTTTTACAAATCTAAAATTCGGACTCTTTATTTTATTGGCAGTCAATCGAATATTTTCAACGAAAATCGATCATCTCTCGGATTCGGTAAACGAATCGAACATGACCCTGGGCATTTGAAATCATGCATTATGTTCATATTTAGCGTTCAACAATTTGTATATAAATTGGATCAGGTATTAAACGAGATTTCAAAAAGACAAATAATTAGTACAAGTTATTGTGTTTACGTTTCACGTTGTTTTTAATTATATAGGGTCTCTAAACGATACATTCATTTATATATATTTATATATGTATATACATATATATAATATATATATATACTTTGACGCTGTGTTACAGCAACCTTCGTCACATGCATTTGTAACTATATAAATCGCATAGTATCTATCTTCTACTCTCAACAAAATGCGTGTTTGTCAAGGCATACAGGATTTTTTTCTTTTTTTAAATATATCCTAAGATAGATTCGCACAAACCGCGGAGACTTCACGAGTTTAGTCGTTTGATTTAATCAATAATCAAAAAATAAACTGATAAGTGTATAAGAGTGAGTGAACTGCAAAAATCCAAAAGAAGCGAATGCATCCGCATTTGAAACTCGAGCGATAGCTGCCATTGAAAGAATGAAAAAGTCACTTATTCATTTATTCCCGTCCATTTGAAGTCGGTCTCAGCGGTCTCCGCGAATCGCTCACAATTTGTATAATCTCTTTGAATGTTCGTTTACGTTATATACATATTTATAATGTGTATATACAGCCTGCACTGCGTATCATCATAATCAATCGTTAAAGGCTGGAGAACATTTTATTTACTTCTTTTTTTAATATACTTTTTTTTATTTCGATATTTTTTGTATTTTCATTAGAAAATTCTGTTCATTATCCATGTTTTATTCTTATGAATCACAGTGCGATGCATTAGGTACAAGAACTTACCATCTTAACTGTGTGTTGTGTGTTTCATTTTTTCTTTTTCTCGTTAATTTTAGTTTCTTTAAATATTTATCGTCGCGTACTTGTCGCTCGTACTTACGACTAACGAAATAATCGTTAGTCGGATAGAATGTGTGTGCGAGTGTGTAACGATGTAAATTTTTGACGTATAAAACAATCAGCGTATCGCCGGGGTAAAAGGGAAGGGATTTTTCTTTATATATGCTGTATATAATACTGTACGACAACAAGTACGGAGCGTCGACAACGCACTTACAAAATCTGACTTCTTAATTTAAATAACAGGCGGAAACGTTGCTTGGCAATGTTTAACCACCTCGATGAATTCAATGATTTTTTATTTTTTATTTTTTTCGCTTTTTTCCTGTTTCTTCTTCTTTTATAAGTAAGCACTTAAAAAACTTATGGCAATGTATTGTCGCTACTCGAAATCGTCGATCTCAACGTATCGGCTTCGTAAATATCTTGCGACGGATGAAGGGTCGTGAGGGTTTCATTTCTTTTTTCACGTCGAAGATTCGTTCGTTCGTGTCACGGCCTCTTTTCCAACGAAATAAATCATTTGATTCCATAAACCAGACCTTCGATTACCTTTGAGCTTTGTACAGCTCATGGCGGGCTCCTGGCCGTGCCATACGAATCAAGGCCTCTTAAATGTGGGTATGCTCTTTTGACCACCAGATTCTGGATTATAGTTCATCGAGAAAGTTATAATTGTTTTTTTTTTAATTGAAAAAAGTGGGGAAACGCCTTTGATAAGTCTTCGATGATGTAAACAGACATAATTAAGTTTCGTTAAGAGGAGAGAGTAAGATAATAATTTCTGATACTCGTCCGAAAATATCTTATTTGTTTATCTGTCGACCTAAAGAACCTAAGGAATATCTTGCCCTGTGACGAAACTGCCGTTAATAACCTAGAGTGAAATAATGTTTTATGAACTTTGTTGAAATTTTATTTGAATAATATAAAGAATAAAAAAAATATTCTTATATATTAATAACAAGTAAACGAATTTTAAGAAAACACGACTTTTTAAAACCTGGACTAACACGTGTTATAAATAACTGAGTATTTTTTGAAATTTTTCACCAACTAGGCACAATATTCTTTAGTATATCCATAGGATATATTTTTATATATGATACTAACAGATAAACGAATAATATCGTATCGAATATCAACGATTGTGATCAAACTCCTTTTGCTTGAGGATTCGTTTGTATTTTTAAGAGCGCCAGTCTCATCCATTTCACGACAGTATTCGAAACGACTTTAGACTTAATACAGATTAAACATTCGTGAAGTAATGATCACTCATATACGATAATAGTACGATTGTTACCTATAATTCCTTACCCGTACCAATAATTTATCTGTAGCTGTCTCATTTTCCTTCTTTTTTTTTTTGCTTTCGAGTATCAATTATACATTTTTTTAAAACTTTTCATTACCTTCTCTTTATAATAATAATTATTAAGTTATTACGAAACACGTTTTGAACCGTTACGAGGAGATTAATTTGTTTTAAGTTTTCTTTTTTCTTTTATTTGTGGCAAGAACGTAGCGCTAATAAAAAGCACTAATACTAGGCAGTGGGAGATAACGCGACAAGCTATCCGGCCTAAAATTCACCCATCGAGAAGACCCATGGAACGTTACAAAAAATTGTGCCACGGTAAAACAGACCTCCGAATAATTGGGGTATAAAAACGAAAAAAGGAGTTTGGAAGCATTAATTAAGATTTCTCTTGGTATCTTCCATTCCGATAATACCGTGTAAATAATTGGCTTCGATAAACGGAGGATTTGACGGTCACTGATATTGACTGTGGAGGATGCGGCCAATGCCCGAAAGACGTCGATTTAAACTGGTGTTTCGTGATCAGTCTCTTCGATCCTTCCTAATCGCCATGCGTTTGGGTCTCCTGCTGCTACAAAATGAGAACGAACATCTTTTCACTCTTTTTGGAAACTCCGACGTTTCAGTCAAACAGTGTCACACTATTTTAGTGTCTAACATTATTACTGAAAGCCAAACTTCATAAACTGTTAAAAACTTGATTGGCTTTAATGCAATAAAATACTGATTCAACAAAGTGTGACACTGTCGGGCTAATTTTATAAAATCGTGACTGCTGAAAGCCTGAATAAGTGCCAATGGTGACGCGATTATTCTGAATGTTTCCTCCCACACCATAGCCAATCAAAAAGATGAAAAAAAATGACTTTGAAAAGATGAATAGTGAAAATTCTGACTCGACAATCATGCTGCACACAAAAAAATATAAAATTACATAATATTCAGCCTTAGTATCAACTTACCACAGTAATAGTATTTAATCCTAGGCAAACCTAGGCAAAGAAAAAAGAAACATCAGTAACTACCGAAAAACGTGTACATTCAATCTACCTAGCTCGTCTAGTCGGCTTAGATCTTTCAGTGGAGAGTAAAATATGTTAGGCCCAAGAAGAATAAATAATGTTAAATCATTACAATTGTTTCTATGGCTAAGCTGTGGAAGAATACTTCATCACAAAAAACCGGAATCATCGGTACATCAACCGCAGTTTAAACTCCTAACGTTCTTCGCTTTTTGCATATTCATATCGTCATATCACAAAGATTCAATTCTACTTACGAGAACTACGGACATTACAGGAATCTAGAGGAAGATGAAGAATAAAAATTAAAAAAAAAAAAGTAAAAACTTAACGTGCCGAGGATAATATGCGATGAATACGGCAATAATGGGTGCAGTACATTAACGAGGTGATAAAAAGGATGAATGGGGAAAAAAATGATGAGTCTAAGCGTTGTTCGATACGTCGTGACAAAAGCATTGATTATGTTATACGGTTTATTGATCTAAAGGAAAATCGAACAACGAATAATTGAATCAACAGAGAGAAATTTTAGATAAAGAGACATAAGAGGAATGGAAATTAACTCACCTGGGTATTATAACCGGGACAAAAGAACGGGTGGAGTTACCCTGTGTGGCATTGGCCGCTTAATGTGCGTATATATAACACACTTCAGGATCACATTGACGTACCGAATATTAAGATTCGGGCTAAGGAGCCATGGAACTCGTACGCGAGGATTCTGTTGGAGGGGATCGGTTGCTGTTCCGCTCAGGATACACGGGAAGTATGTAGGGCGCGTGAAGGTGGTTTAGATGATGTAGTGCGTTGTTCAACACATCGGGGCTCGTATACAGCAGCGGCACTCTTTCCTCTACCCAAACGAAAACCAAAAAAGAGATAGGTGCAAAATTATAATAATGACAATGATGTTCCTGTGCCTCCAACAGGTACCGTGTTGCGAGTCTACGAATGCCTAAGGCAAACAGCCTAATTGATGAACATTCATACCACGTCTTTTTTTATTTCACTTGAAATACGACAAAAAACAACTAAAAATACATTTTAATTTTCAGGATTTCTTGGTATCATAACGTATGAAATATCGACGGGGCTTCAAGACTAGTTATCGATTTCGAAGACTTCCATTGTTTTTTAATTATGGAATAGATTTCAATTCGTTCGTAACGACTTAAATGATGGTGATGATGATGATGATGGAGGAAATTAAGATTTTACTCCATCATTATTCCATCAGTGCAGTGAACTCGTTAACATAAGATCGCCGATGGTATCTTATTTTCATTAGAAAACAGACCAGAAAATCAGATCAAATCGGAGAAAATGTATTTTGCAATAATCACAGGCCTAGCGATGATTTCGATTAAAGAATGAAAATTTGTAACATACTTAATAGTGAATTACGTAACTGTATTCGGATTAATGAGTAAAAAGGACAATTATCTTTGTTTTGCTAATTGTAAAAAAAATGTTGAATTTCTCCTTTAATTGAACGAAAATTCTCATGAGTTCAGACAATAATGTTCTAACATTACGTTAGCTGTATAATGAAGGATGTTTGAATTATTATTTTTTCTTAACTTTGAGTTATTGGAATTAAACTGTGCTTTACGTTCATGCGAATCTGCCATTGAAGTAAATTTCATTTTTTTTTAAACGGTGATATTATATTAGTTTAAGTCAGAGAAATTAACAAAAACGAAATTTTCGTACTTCAGTAATTTTTTTAAAACACTACATGTAATAATAGATCAAAAGACTCATGACTGCTCAATTTTTCAAAATTCTAGCCACCTTTTTGAAATCCAAACCAACTTTTCACAATTCAAGCGAATTTTTCAAACTTCGTATTAACTTTTCATAATTCTAGACTAGCCAGCCTAAATAATAATTTTCAGAAATCGCTGTCCTATATAGTGATACAAAACGACTAGATTGCTAGATTATCTCCAGCATATAGTTGACTTCAAAAATTCAGAAGAAAACTACCAAACGATAACTCGTGATATTAAGACTTTTTGGTATGTGTTAATCAATTGGCATGTTCGCCCTAACTAGTAGTAAATAGTATACAACGATAGATGCTTTCCGAGCCGGTATAACGGCGGATATCGGGGTTTCAAAAAAGTAGTCTGTCCGTGAAATAATAATGCAGCAACGAAACATAAAAATCAGCTGCAGCAACTCATTAACAAACTCAACTATCATATATAATATAATATATATATATGTATATATAATGTATGTACAATATACTACGCTAGTTGTCCACTGATACAACGGATCCAACGACTAATTCGGTGCCAAGTTATCGTGACATTGCTACGTGGAGATTCAACGGAATCATACGATTTTTCTGACACTATCGTTTTCATATCATATTATTACTTATTTTTCGTTTGGAATATCGTTTAGACTGCTTGTCGTCGCACTTGGTTTGTTTTTCTCTCGTTTGCGAAATGACGAAATGTCGATAAGCTGAGCTGATTACCTTGTAACTGACGGCTTATTAGAGCCGTGATGCCCTGACTGTCGCCACTCTTCTTCACCACGAATAGTTTTGTCTCTGAATCGCTCTCGATTCCACCTACTCCACCCAGACCGATTACTTGCCCGTTTTGCTGCTGATGACCGCTTGCGGCCATTGTCTCACTCACCTAATAAGCATATCGTGAACTTGAATTAAAATCAAACAACCGCTTCGTGGCAAAAAAATGTATAGAATACAACGTATTGTTTATGATATTCTTGACCATTTTCTGACTGTTTCACCATATGTTTAGCCGTAAATGATAAATTTCTTTTATACATTTCAGCCAATTTTTTGTCTTTTTCTGTCTGAATGTGTCAAACCCACGAAAATGACGTACCTGCATCAACTTCTTAACGACATCTCTGCCAAGAATGTGATCAAAGACTGCCTGCAGAAACTGGTCGCTTATTATGCTCAATTTCAATTTATCGCGATGCCAGAGCAATATTCTTGACTCCTCCATAGCCGTTATCGAAACCTGAAAGTATTCGTCGGTTGACACGCCAAACCATTCCGGGGAATCGAGAAACTGATGAGGGAAGACTATGTGAAGTGCCCTTCCGTTTTGAGATACAACTAGTCTGTAAAAAAACAGATATTAACATCATGAAATTGTTCGTGTCTTTTTTGTTACACGCTCAATAATATGCTTTAACAGAGAATGCAACATTCACGGATAAGTCTATTGATTTATCGCAAAAAAATACACTTACTTTCCGGAGAGGACTAACGAGAGCGAGTCAACTTTTGTAACTTTCTCTTGTGCGTAAACCTCTTGGTATTTCAACTGACGAATGGTCTTCATACAACTTAATACTTTCTTGAATTGATGTCGCGATACTCGCAGTGGTTGAAAGACGGCGGCATAAACCTGCAACCACGAAAGGAGTATAAAAATGCGGATTGGTTTCACCATGATGACGTTTCACGAAATGACGCTAAAAATAGCATTTTACTTCGTCGGAGAAAATACTATTTAAAAATGCATGCTACATTTTGATTTTGTAAAAGGATAACACATTTCAGTGTGAAATTTCGAGAAGCATATTTTTTTCAATCATTTCAAATCAGCAAAGTGCGCAATATCAAAGAAATTTTTTTTTCCATTAAAAAAAAATGTTATAATATATTTTCCTGTTAATTAACCCTTTATTTGCCAATGTTTGCTACATTGGAGAAAGAAAAAGGTTTTCGAAGTTTACTTTTCGATCTCAATCCTGAAATTATTGAAAAATTGTGAACAACTATTGGGAATCCATTAGGAACGATCCTACATTTACATTTTATGAAGAAAAAAGAAACAAACACTTTTAAGTGTGAAAATTCGAAGAGGACCATTTATTAAGTATTTTCATTTGGAAAAATATTTTTTCATGCCATTTTTGTTTGGCAGGAAGGACCGTTCAAGGATTTATTTATTAATTGATTTATTCAGTGAATAATACCTCTTCGATCTCCCGTGAGAATTTGATTGGCCTAAGCCTGTAGAGTAGCATGCAAACGTGGACAAAGTTGATGGCAACGAAGAGAGCGTTCCAGAGCGCTGCGTCCAGCCAACATGCTATAGTCCATCCCCAAAGAGCGAGAAATGCGCAGCCGACGAGGAGCGTCGATCGCAGATACAAAACTCCATGTATGCCACTAGGGGCGAGATGCGAAAGCAAAAAAAAGGCATTCGCCAACTGAAAGTATATGTGATTAACGTAGAAGCCGTGATAGGGCTGGCAAGTAAAAGCTCCGTTGAAAAAAGTTGGAGGCACTATCGGCGGATGAGGGTAAGCGGAACCGTGGCTAACAACGGTCAGTCCTGCACCTGCGAAAATATCAAAATTTCCTTTCGTTGGGACAACAACAAAAAGCGAGGCGGTCTACAAAAGTCTGAGACCGACGAAAGGCTCGTTCCCCGTTAAAGGGAGCAAATACTTTAAGAGACCGAAAATTCGGTGATTTTTAATATTTTATTAAGATAATTAATTATTATCGGGGTTTGCGAAATTTCCATGTTTATCCACATTTAAAACATACCAAATATTACATGATTTTCGGACTCTTAAAGTTGTTGCTCCTCTTAAAAATATTTTGTATTAGCTACCATTACGGTTAAGGAAGCTCTTTTACTAAATTGGTACACCAAATTTGAGTGCAAGTAAGTAAAATGGGAAATTGCAGTATTTTCGACTAGGTCCTATAAAGATTAGGAAGTTTAATATAAAAATATTCAATTTTACTACAGTTGTAAATTAAATTTAAGATATCAGCTCACGAATCTAATTTGCAGTATTGCAACCATTTGTTAAATTGTCGGTAAATAAAACGGAAAAAATACGCGACTGTTTAATTCGAATTTAATCACTCACTTTCCAGGATATTCATATCGCGTGACTAAAGTGAAAAGTTCCTTGTTGTGGGCACGCGATATAATCTGACTAATAGTAGGAGGGTATTCTTTTTAATTTGATGTCAACAATTAGCCATTTATTCCAAATGCACAATACTCGTTGAATTACAATCAATATTATTTCCAGCAAAGTTGTAAGCGGAAATACTGTTGGTTTAGAAACATTAATCGCATACTAGACTACATAATTGATACTACACGATAATTCTTTACAACTTTCGTGAAAAGATGTTCAGATATTGAAAAAAAAAAATTTCGAGAATTACCAGAAACATATTCTCCAGTATTTTTAAAAAATAATCTTGCGGAAAATGAGATTGTGCATTTCTTTTTTGTATTTATCAAAGAATATCAAAATCTCTGTTTAAGTACAGCAAATCATTATTGAAGCGAAATTTCGAACGTCATATTAATTTGACACTCTGATTTTGATAATATTAACATGTCTGCGGAAGAAACATCTCATTTCAATAGCTCAGCAAATATTGTATTTTTCTATTTCAATTTCTATTTTTACCGGAAGTGATGAGATAATCTTTGCGAATTGGTCGATAGCGATGTAGAATTACGATTCGATGTTTTTGTTTGTTTGTTTTTTTTCTCTCAAATAATGACGATTTTTAATCAATTATTGAGTTTCCCAATTATCTCCGAATCGATTATCTACATTTGCATATCGGTTAAGAATTGATTGAAATTAGTAAAGCGAACGAATTCCCTAACCCGTCCGTGTTCAGTATATTGCGCGAGAACGTGTTTGAAGTTAACGTAACTGCAACTGATTCGATCAGGACATCTCAAGCTATTCACGTAAGTTATAATATATTGCAATATTTTCTATTTTTGTTCACATTACTACTATAATGTGTTTAAGTTCAAGGTTTTACGTCACACTTTCTAATATTAAACTCTGCATTGGGATTTGATATTTATTCACATTTTCCCGTTCTCGACCGAAGTACATTTTAATGAAAAATCTGACTTTAAAAAACCAACTGATATTGTCATCTTTTATCATTTTTGAAACCATGTTGTCTTCTAAATATTTCAGACCATCTATTTAGTAGTATCCTCAAAACTTTTAGAATTTCATAGCTTCATTTGCGAAATTGCATACACATTCCTTTGCTTTATTCCAGTTTAAGTTCCATAAAAACAATTTTCCCATCACTCTGCCTGTGATTTTCGACATGATTTTTATTGATCGAATTTCTTAGATCAATTGTTATTACTCCGATTCCTTAGCATTAACAGCTGATTTTTTAAAAGTCGATTTCTTCCTACCAAATTTCCCATTATTATTGCTTGGTGGCATTGAGCCCGTGATTTTCGTAATGATTTTTATTTTTATTATTGCGAAATAATCGATTAATCGACCGACGCTCACCCCCAGTGCCGTCGGCGGTCACATTTCTGCATTCGGTGTCCGCTTGGTTTGTCGGTGCCGGCAGTGAGACTTCCGATGCACCGGCACTTTGGGAAATATGGGGTATGGCGGCATCGGTCAGATTGGCATTGACACTGATTTGACACCAGCACAAGAGGACAAGGGACGGAAGGGAAATGCCACAGCCTTCTCGGCCTCCTATTGGGTCCAAGCGCATCCACATCCCCGCATTACCAACCACTCGGCAGACCTCTGCTTCTCATACAAACGGCGGAGCGCTTATTTATCTCGCGACTTGGACAGATCTTCCGTCACATCTCAGTACCGTTCTTCGCAAACTATCGTCCCATCTGTCGACCTGCCAACAAATTATTTTCAAATAAATAGCAAGTCATTTCCTCTTTTGAAGATGAATCATTCATGCTTTTCAGCTTGACGCGTGACCTGAGTTGTAACCATTCCATTACTGACAAATTTCTTCTCTTTATTCATTTCTGCCATAAATGGTTAGATAATAATGATTTTTTTCTAAATATGATACATTTTAGTAAAAAATAATCATAGTTTTCAAACCAAAAATATTTATTAATATGACGTTATTGAAAAATGTAATAAAAAAAGGTGATTACTAATTGGGGTCACAATACCTCATTACTTTTATTGTTACTTTAAATTTCTTACATTTTATACCTTTATTTATATAAAAAACACTTCTTCTTTTTTTTTCAATTTTTTTACTAACAAATTGAGGCATTCTAAAACAACCTACTGTTTTTCAGATTATTCACTATTATGACTTTGATATATAACTTTTCAAACACTACTTTTATTCAATATGTAACTGATATTATTCTGACTTTGTCAGAACAAACAAAAAACTTTGGCTTTCACCAAACATGACACAGACATACACATGACCGAAATTTTTAGAGATTTTCTGAAAAACTTCAGAGGTGTTCAAGAAAATATTTCACCAGCATTGACCGGTACCATTTGTTTATAACAAAACATAATAATGTTCTACTTCTTTTATTAACACAATTGATAACACAAATGAACAAATATAAAAAAACAAATTGTAATATTTTGAAAGGGAAATGCACGTGTGTGTGTGAAGAAAATCAATGTTATAAGAAAATTCACGGATACTGTTGGAAAAAAATTTGACAATTTAATATGACTATCTGTATGTGATAATTCAGAACACACTTGATTGGCAACTCTTTGTATCGCACCAGGTATAGAAAGAACAAAATCCCACAATAAGGGAAAATGTACAAACAAATCACGATCTTTTGTGAATAGATGTTATTATAGAAAGTTGAAACCATCTTCATTACATCTTCATCCAGTAACATATGAATGATACTTCTACCTGATAAGATTACATGACTCTAAAATGAACTATTGCTTAACATCTTTTCACGTCTTTTCAGCTAACATGACATTACCAGTAATCACAAAAATGTTAAATGTAGTACTTTAAATTTAGAAATATTCTATCGCACAATAAAAACCACACTCTTTTTACAGTGGAAACAAACCTAAATATTTTTGGTTTTCAGCAGTTCTTCAATGAACAATTTTGTTGTTAATTTTAAGACTAATAATCACAATAAATAAATATCTCAAACAAACATGAATGGATATCTCAAATAAGCAAACAAAATTAATAAGATGAAAAAAAAAATGTGTCTTCACATAATGGTTAAAAAATTTGTAGTCATTAGAAAAAAAAAAGTAACACTGAAAGACCTTAATATTAAAATTTCCTAATTTTTTAATTTTTTGACAATCTGTAAAATACATGATAAAGGGGTTAAGATGGAAATGCAGCCATTTATGGAGACAAAAAATTAGGCTATTGCATAAAAGCGCCATCCACGATAGAATCTGGTTGCAAATTCGTGAGTACCTTGTCCAGCGTCCGTTAACAAGTTAAATTGGTCGAGTATCAAGTGGCCAATTATGGATAATGATTGGCGTACACGGGGATGTCAACAATGTAGGTCGACTAACGAGCGGCTTTCTCTCTCTTTTTCTCCCGTCATTGCGGACTAACGGAAAAGCCGGATCTTCACACTCGTATTATTATCGCACGTTAATTTCACCGACTACTTCCGCGAATCGTGATAAGATATAAAAACGCACTCAAGATACCATTACCAGGAAAATAGGAAAAACCGACTAGTAGTAATACATCGAGAATTCAAATCAATAAGCTCCGTACTCACGATTATCGAATTGGTGAACATGTAGGGCTACCGAGAGTTACCCAAAGTCGTTGAATAGTCGTTATACTTTTCCTTATCGAAAAGCCCTTGACACTCACGATTTTTTTCGTTGTTCACGTTGCAAAACTTTGGCTAAGTACTTATCGAGACTAACTCTAGCTATAGTCTCGTTGCATTTGACTCGTGCTCTTTGGTTTTAACGTTGCCCTTTGGAAGGCTCTGTGGGTCAACGAAAGCCGAGACACGCCGGTATATGACATTAGTTTACAGCTTCGTATCCATCGCAAGCGCTTGAACCTCTTCAAAGAGATATTAAATGTGCTACTAACACTTTGGCGATGAGTGCGCTAGGATTAAATAACATCACACGCGAACCGATGGAAGAACACAAGTAACAGTCGGAGCGTACATATCAAAGGTGGGGGCGTCACCGGCACCGCGCACGGCCAATCATTCGAGCTTCTTGAGCTCTATATAGACGTATATACATATATGCTGCATCCTTGCGCGCTCGCTATCCGCAAATTTTTTTTCACTACGCTAGATTATGTTTACGAATGCGCAAAGTGTTGCGCTGAGCTTTTGGTGTTTTTGGCGGGAATTCGTTTTTTTGAATGACCGAACGATCACTGAAGAAAGAGCCTTTTTTGGGCCGCACAGACAGATGAATTGTCGTTTGGCTATTGGGACCCACGAAAATTCTATTGCGTTATCTTCGGAAGGGGGGAATAAAATTTCTAAGTGGTTACGAATGTAGAAGGGATATCCCACGCATTACACTTCCCACTCACCTTTCACTTGTACGGGAATATATTAAAGCGGAAAGGAAATATGCGCTTTGAAAGGTTGAGCTTGAGGCCCAAATGCAGATCGATTTTCAATGATTTGTTTCATTCATTCATTCCAACGTCTTGAGTTCTATTTCTCATTTCTAAAAACAGTTTCGCAATTTCTTTAAGTAACTTTGTAGAACGATGTGATATTAATAAAAATTTTCAAGATCATTTATCAAACAGTTTGAAGAAAATTTAATAAAATTTCGGAAATGACACTTTCAAAATGATCCTCAACGAATTTCTTGAAAAAATTTGATTTTGATTTGAAAAAAGCATATGTATCCCGGAAAGTTGTATATTCATTTTATACTTAAATAAAAAGTGCTTCAAATCGAATTTGTTACACAATGTTCTTGAAACAAACATATTCATGATTTTTCGTCATTATCAATGTGCAATGTCCTCGGTTTTTTGAACGTTTACTTTTTTCTTTAGGCTTATTGATTTTTAGTAGAGATTGTATCTATACAGCATCTTCAAATCCACATAGGCATGAAAACGTTATCGATAGGGTAGTCACAATATAGTAAAGCATTCGTTGATATTGAACCTTCATGCTTGGCTTAATTTATTGGTGAATCAATAGATACACTGTCTTATCACGCGCACACATAAATAAAAAACATGTGATGTAATAGCTTCGTTAATAAATCAACGAAAGATACAAGAGTATTAATTAAAAATAATAAAAAAGTTTACAATACTAGAAGTCTAAGTTTAATGCGTCATTAAAACGATTCGACCTGTCGATGAGAGCCTAAAGGCTCTCCGCGCAAATTGCCTTGAATTAATTTATAAACTATGGTCTATATATCGCTGCCTGATGATTTTATACAGTAAAACATGTTAATCATTGATATGTAAACATTTAAATACTGAAACGCACCGCTCGTTAAATCAGATTTAAAATAATTTATAAGAACCCCCAAAATGGATGATAAACCTTTACAAGTCAATCGATCCACGGGCTGTACTATTTTTTATCATCTCGCCGGATGATAAGTAAATTTGGGACACAATGATAAAAATAGAATTTCGAAATGATTCGATGAAAAAATTTCACGTACATTCATTCGATTCTTTCATTTACACACACATCATAAAATTCTGTCTCAAAGCTTTACAACAAAGCTGATTTTTTTTTTTCATTTATCTATAGACTGTCACAACTCACGTATAAAGCGCTGCTTCTTGTTTCTTATCTCCGCGAATCTCGCGACAGGAGATAATTTATGCTATACATGTACGAAATGGTGATGGAATATGAATTTTTTTTTTTTTTTTGTGATGAGGTAATTTTAAACATCCTATCTAGTTACACTAGATTGCCAAGTAAAAAATATAATAAGCGCTCATTGTGCTTTAAGTCTTGGTTTTTTTTTCTCTATGTTTGCTATTGACGGTTTTACGAACATTTTCAGCTCGTAAACTCGTAAGTTTATTAGACCATCTGGAATGCCGCACGTATATAAAAAAAGAAACGTATTTATTCCATCCTATCCCAGTTTGCTTCTATCGTTATTCAATAAAAACGCAAAAATTGTTTGCTTTCAAAAGTATTGTATATATATATAGCTGCTATTTTCGAAAATATTTCATCGATGCTCCTTAGCAAAATAATAGCTACACATCTGATTGTACATATAGAAAAGGCAGAGTACGGTGTCGCGGTATTTACTTTTTTTCTTTCACCGGTGTCAGGAAATCCGGGCACGCAATACCCCGTTTTACAGTTTCTTTTTTTTCGTTCAGTTATTTAAACTTTTTTCTTTTCTGTAAAAGCACTAAGTCACACAATTTTTGTTCGTTTTTCGCGACATTGATGCGTGACAACACTTTGAGATGTAGTTAAGGCTTTCGCTTTGAAAGCATTCTAGCGCGTACCAAAATAAAAAAAATAATCGGAAAACGATAAAGTGAACGTCTTCTTCATCGGATTACATCTCCTTTAAAATATCTCACTGGGAATTTGAACGATCAAATTTTAAAAAATTGAGTAATTCGTTCATTGTATTATGTTGACCTTAGGGTGATAATAATTTACCTACATTATTCAATTTTTATTCTCACTCAGAATGAGATTCTCTGCGGTCATGAAATTAACCTCTCAAAAGCTCAAGTCGAGAAAAAATATTTAGGTTGATGAAAAATTCATTCATTTTCATTATTAAATCGTTTTATCATGTAACGACCTTAAACTCGTACGCTTTTATCCATGCCAAGTTTTGAACGAAATGTGAAGCTCCAAAATGTTAATGTATGTAAAATTGTAGATTAATCATTTGGTCGAATTTACAAGTTTTTTTTTTAGAGTATATTTTGCGCTCGAAGAAAACGATGCATAGACATAAAATTGAATAGCTTCAAAATCGATTACAGAAATTTAGTAAACATTGGATTTTGTGACTTTCAACTAATTTTCAAGATTCGCGAAAAATGGATATATTACAATTATCGCGCACAAATATTTTTTTGCGCTTATTTTATACATTTTGTACATTTAATATTCAAGGTAATAACTAAATACACTATTACGAAAAAAAATGAAAAATGAATAACAACCACATATCTACAGATGATCAAGAACTGAATATTGAAAGCCCATGAGGACTCTTCAAATATAGTTATTTGTTCAAAAAAAAACTTGCACACGTTTTTATGTAGATAAACAAATCTGTGGGAAAAAGTATAATAGCTGACAAAAAAATCTATACGAAAGAAATGCAAATTCGAAAGCTTTTTCAACCCTACAATTTCTTACCAACTCGAGCTTTTGCGGAATTCAGAAAACGTAAATAATAAATGAAAGCCTGTTCTCCTTTGTCAAATCAATTAATGACAATGTCGAGAAAGTCAGAATATTGTTACCCCGAAATACAATTGGAATTATCGGAAATCGCGAGCATTAAACCGAAGTTTCCGAATTAAGTCGAAGTAAAAATTTGTTCGATTTCGGATGTGCGAGTTGTTCAGTAAGATTGAAGTGCGGCAACCGATAGGCGGTGCATAGAAGTGCGACTTCGCCCTGTCGCAATTGAAATTCGCAGCCGGGAGCAAGCGTCCGCGAGGGAAGTTCGCCCTCGCAAACCAACGCCCAATGATGCGAGCGTCTCTGTCGTTCCTTCTCGTTGGAAAGTACCGGCGAGGATGTGAAAAAAGGTTCGAGAAATGCGCGAGGCGCTGCATCTTGAGCCAAACAACGTGCGAGACGTCCGAGTATAGATTCGACGGAATGTCGCGGTTGTTGTCGCGTAACTCTCAAATATTTTTGCAGCGCTCGCGCCATTGACGGAAAAACAGCTTGAGCGGCTTCCATGGGATCCATGGGTCCAGGATTCGGCGCGAGCTCCGATTCCGAGTGCAGTCTTTTGATATGCGCGAAGGCCTCTTCCGCGGCGGTTATTAAACGAGCTCGTCGTTTTCTAACTCTTCTCTCGTAGTCATGTTCCTCGTAGAAACGCTCGTTGTGACTCGAGTCTCGACGACGTGCCTGAGCCGCGAGAACAGCGCGATCGCCGCCGCTGCGCTGCTGAGTTCCTCCTGTACTAACTGAACCGTCTACGTCGTAAAATTTAAAGCTGGACTGCTTTCTGCCTGACTTCGAGACCGGAAGGCGGTCGAGGTACGGATTGTAGATTGGAAATTCGGTGTAATATCGTTCCAATACCCAAACCGCTGCGCGCTGGATCGACAAATGACCAATTGCGTACGATCTCGACTCGCCGTCCGGTGATCTGACGACCTGACGAAATTTAAAAAGATATTATAAGAGTCATAGAGGCACTCTTCGAACTAGTTGAAGAGTAAATTTAATATGGAGTCGTTTTACGTTATTTTGTATACATTGTTTTTAATCTTCAGAGCAAATTTTTGCCGTATTGACTGAGAAACATAAGTGGATATTATGGTGGCTCAAATTTGAGCGATATTTTTTAATTTTCCGTATTTGTTTAGACTGTGTTCAGCAAAACTAATCTCGAATAGTTAGAAACACGATCTTTAAGGTAAAGCAAATTGAATTGAATTTCTAGATAGTAATTCGTTGCATAAATACCTTGAGGTAAAAAGTAGGCTGCATATGTCGAATTTCGATAAGTAGAACACCGACATAGTGAATAAATAGTAAGGTATCCGCAAAAGTACCAGCATAATTCACTAAACTTTCGTACTCTGTTATTTCGCCGTTGACAGTAGTCTTCGCACTCTCTGTGACCTATAAACAATATTTACAAATTCATTAATGTCTCCGTAAAGCTAAATTACAGACAAATTGAGCATTCTATGTCGAAAGAGCCACCATTTTTTTGCAAGTGCTAGAATATTTGTCTACGCTATTCAAATCTTATTACAGACTTATTTTTCTGCAAACAAAAAAAAGAAACGGCCCCTTCAAAGCGGAATGCCATATATGAAGCCTTCTTCGTTAGTTCAGCCATTTTTCATTATATTTCTTTTCACTCATTCATACACTTGTTAAATCGCTGTTACGTTTATATGACCCACAGTCGTATGCACAGAATTATAGAAAAATTGGTAGGAAGGGCAGAATATATTTTTGCGTATAACAAATGTCGTATTTGATAATTAGTGTGCGAACTAACGAAGAATTCATCATATATAGTTCATATCTTATGGAAAATTGATGTCTTACTTGAACAACGTAAAATAACCAGTAAGTACAAATGCAGAGCATCGTAAGTACGAGTACTCCAGCTCTGAAGAGAAAGACACGTGGCATAGTTGCGTTCCGGGGTCTTAGAAAAACGGCCCAGCTTCCTATAGCTAGCAGAACTAGTTTGAACGCTAATCCTAATAATTGGCCTTTGCATTCAGCGTTGCAGGACAAAAGTTCCAGTCTCTCTTTCTTGGTAAGTAGCGTCGTTGGATCGGGAAAAAAGCCCAATTTTGGGAGCACGACCATGGCTATAGGACTGAGAAATGCGCTTGTACCGAGGGCCAGCGCTATGACCGGCCCCACGTAACGATTACAACTAAAATTGAAGGCCCCGTCGGTTTCGCTAGGCCAGTGGCTGACATCCTCCGTAGATTCCGATCTCTCGGACGTATTGCCCGTAACGGCAGTCGTATTTTCACCCCAATTTTCATCCTGTGGCAGTATTTGTACTTCTATCACTTCTTGACCCACATTCTCAACGCTGTTTGCTCGTACGTTAACCGTAGTCTGAAAAGGCGCCATTTCACCCGGGTCCACTTCTCTTCTTTCCTTCCTCTGACTTCGGTTGTTTCTGCCAAATAACGACCATGTAGTGTTATTATTTATTGGATGCATTACATTTTTTATAACAATTATGCATAAGTAGATTTGTAATTATTCTGAGTGGATGAAGAGACAATTGTAAACAACACAATATTGAGGTGGAAATGAATATGAAAATTCACAATAAAACAGAGATACAGAGCTTCAACTATTCATATAACTTTCAACTTTTTGTTACTTTTCAATGTTCGTGAAAAAAACAGTAATTACTTCCGCAATGTAATGTAATGCAACTTCTTGAAAAAACCAGGCAGCATTAAAAAAAAGGGATACACATTTGAAACTGTTTTTTGAATTTTAAGCTGATAAATTAATGACACAGCCTTGGATAACATGATGTATAGACACAAATGAATCATAAATTTCAAAATAAGTTAACAATCATTGCGTCAAACAAGCTTATAGAATCTCTAAACTTTATGAATTGAGATACATATTTGCTATGCATTCCAATAATTGTCGATTTTTTTATTGTAATACTATGAAACTATAATTCCCATGCAGGCCTCTATTTGCTTAAGCATGTGATCATGTAGAAATACGACATTGTGCACAAACTTAAAAAAACAGATAAACAAATGCATCTTTTTCAATATTGCCATTAATCAGATAGTAATTTTGTAAATCCTTTGCTATGAATATCTTATTGCAATCAATTGATCCATAGAACTATGCAAAATCAGTGTGAAAGCTCATTTACTTTGACAACGGAACAGGAGTCTACGACTGACTGCTTTTTTTTCTCAATTTCTAAGCCATTGTATGAAACAGAAAACTTCAACTAAAGACCATGAAATTAGAGCAGGAATCACAATAAACTTGAAAATAGAGTAATACTCAATAGTTTTTATTTTCCAAGATTTTCATTTTCACCGTTTCATTTCTATCTGCAGTATGCCAACAACTTTTTTTCATTAATACTACTGCACACGTCCCTCTGAACTCTACATTCTAATTCAAATTATGCTACTCCAATTTAAACTAAACAACATGACTAAAACATGCAAATACTTAAAAAAATTGGAGTAAAGCTCGCTGACTCCAAAAAGGAAACAGGATTCCTACTATGACTCACCGTATTTTCTTTTTTCAAATTTCTACATCGATATATAAGATACAAATTCCTAAATATCATGATATCGACACAAGAATAATCGAAATAGAATCGTATAGAAAATGTCCATTTTGGAAACTTGATCGCTATCAATACATTTTTTCTTAAGCGAAATAGCCAAATACCTTGAACTTCGGTGAGAATGTTGCCTGTGATTCTGCGCCTTGTTGTTGTGGGAACGATGATGTTTCTGCGAACTGCGACTGTGGTGGCTATGGCTATGTTCGCTAGCCCCTGACTTTATGCTCTCTGTCTCCATAACCCGGCATAGGCTACCGCCCTTTTTCTACCCGATATGAGCATTCCCTCATCGGCTTTTCACCAGCCGCAACACCAGCCATGTAACGCACCGGGCCGTCGTCGACCACGGTGTCTTATTTCGTGGAAGTAACACGAATAGCGTACCAAAGCGCCATCAGCTGCTCGGGAAGAACCGCATTCTCGGCATGTTTAAGATAACTATAAACTTCGGCGAAAAAAAAGAACCACAAAAATGTAACGCACTTAAGAAAGGCTTAGAAAATATTTCGAAGCTTCTCCTACTCGTTGTTCGTCAAGTGTCAAAACCTCAAAACAGACGCCGACACGCCTAACGTTTATAGCTCTCACCCCTTCTTTTATCGTGGGATTCTTCTCATAATTTTCATAGGGAGAAAAGATTCCGTCAATCTCGTTCTAGGGGCATTCGCGAAGTGCGGAAAAATAAAAGCACGTTGAAAATCCAAATCAGTGTAACAGGCGTCACTTCGGTCGCGAAAATAGATAATATTCTGGCGTCAATGGTGATATATATTGTTTTTTAAACACCAAGAGTGGATATTTCACTATTATCTCGCCCGAGATAATCAGATAATTGTCAAGGTTATTTTATGTTACCGCATGAAGAAAATATCCCTGCAGCAGTGCGACTCTAGAGGTCACTGTCAATGACCCGACAACAACACGTTTCGTGATCGAGAAGATTATCGTAATTAGAAGAAAAAAAAACCGGTTTTTTAAAATGGTGTATTAATTAATTAGCGATGAAACTGTTACCTATAGTCGGAGAAATCTGAATATCGATACTTTTTGTTTTGGGCTATCGATTGGCTATTTTCATTCAGGGTAATTGGGACATTACTGATAGTAAACTGATTATTTGCAATTAAATAAAATGCTAATTTAATAAGGGCTATGAGTAATGTTTTTTTAAAATAGGTGTCTTTTCGTCGAGTTCTTTCAAATTTTTATACGGCTAGTGTCACGGAGTGAGTGATATTAACCTGGCCACTAGTGACACTGCAAAATATTCCGCGCGGGCAATTTTAATCAATAGTTTGTACAGGAGCCGTTGAAAACGTAAAAAAATGAATTAGCCAAGTTATGGTTTTGGTGAAATTGCACGTTTCGACACTACGGAAAAATAAAATGGTTAGCCATTTGATGAATTACAGTAAATTTTTTCGGAAGTTTCAGAATGAACATCATCAAAGTGCATCCACTTCAGCAATTGGAATCGTCGGCACTTTGCGCAGCTGATATAAAATTCTTCAGGTCTTCGTTACTCAAATAATTGATTATTCCGTAAGCGATATCAATATCGGATAAAGCTTTGCTGAAAAGCTTTATTTTCGATCATTTGAACACAATAAAACGCAAATGCGAAAATATCGGTTCAACGATTGCTGTAGAATTGCAAAATTTGCGTCTAGTGAAATAATGAGTCACACGATAAATTTAAACTTTTTGTAATTTGCACAACGCCTACTTACATATACATAACATAGCGATATAACTTATATAACTCCGCAATATATATTTTATTAATGAGAACTGTTTTTATACCGCTACCTACGTTTTGAAGACGCAGAAAAAGTGTTTAGATCGATACGAAATGTTTTATCGATTACAGTATATGGCAGTGGCAAAAATATAATCTGAAGTGATTTTCAAACATTTAAAATCCACGACAAAAGAACGATAGGTGTGCTTAAATTTACTAGACTGAGGCTCGAGTTCACTTTTTGCTATTGTATACATATCTCTTATTCATTTTCTATTAATTCCGATAAAATTTGTGCATTATCAATGAACAACGAATAGCCTTTTAGTTGTCGTTTTTCAGGCATTATTTGTTAATTGAACAAACAAACTACTACTAATAATAGAACGCTTTATAGATGAAATCTTGCAAATCATTAAAACTTGCACGATACAGTAATAACAACGGCGGTGGTTTTTTTTTTAATAAAGCGTATCAAGATTTTCTGAACTTTGTAATTTTTCTCATAACCACGAGTTCCCAAATACAATTATTTGAGAACAAAACATAGGAACGTTCTTAGCGAGAAAAAAAACATTCGGTCATATTTCTCTCAGGAAACAACAATTTGTGGCCTAAATGCGGCAAAAATAAAACTCTTTGCATTCTAAACTAACGAACATGTGCATTGTTTTCCGTTACATCGCAGTTTTCCGTATGAAAATCAACCTACTGAAAAATTGGTCTTCGATAGCCAATTATGCGTAGAAGGCTTTGATAACATTGCCTACTTTGCGATTGCAAATAGGACAATGCTTCCAGGTTTTCCAAACTCTTTTTGCGCATCTGTAGCAGCAACAAACATGCGACGTTTGGCCATGAACGAAAATTCCGTCTTTTGGTTTAACTGTACATGTTCTGCACAACTGATTCTTCGGATCAATTGGCAGCTGAGATTTTTTCGTGGGTATTCGGATATTCTTAATTGCTTCACTGTCTTCACTGCAATCCGACTGATTCGAGTCTTTGCTGTCTACTGACAGAGTTGTGGCGACGCTGCGAACTGATTCTTGGCTGAAATTGTCAGCCTCGTTCGTTTCACCTCTTTTTTCGATCCGATTTTCGTCGTTTTTACTGCTCATTGAAGATTGTTCTTGTGAGGTTGGCGGGGTCATAAAACTCGTACTGGGCTGAGAGAGAAATATTTCAAGCTCGTTTCTTTCACCTCTATTTTCGATCCGATTTTCGTCGTTTTTACTGCTAATCGAAGACTTTTCTTGTGAGGTCGATGGGGTCATTGAACTCGTGCTGGGCTCACAGAGAAATATGTCGTTGGTTTGCGATGACAAAATTGAGCTGCTTTGCGAAGCCGGAAGGCCCGTATCCACTGTATCCGTAGATTCTTGTGACAGAGATAACGATAACGATGTCTGAGGTCCAATATTTCGAGCGGTATCCGAAATAACGTCCATGTCCGGCCGTTTGAGCTCTAAAGGCTGGCTTGGTTGACTACTACACTGACTAGATCCTAAACCAGAGTCCAAAGCTGTTAACTCGTGACCCTCCAGAGCTTGGAGCTGACCCGATTTACTTTTAGATTGCTTTGAACGCCTTTTTCTTCCTTTCGGTCGCGGAGGAAAGAAATTCTTGCGAATCTGCGAAATAAAGAGATAATTATGAGCAATAATCGAGTAACTTTTTTTAAATATTGGCAGGATATTAACAAGACAGGCCCTTTGACAATCTCGGAACTTTTATTTATGGACTAATGAAAGATGGGGGAGTGAACGTAACATTCGTGGGTAACAAGAAAGATTGAAGACTTCGATTTTCTTCCTGGTTATTTGGGCCTCTTTGTGTATTAATGCGCTCGCGATAGAAACCGTAGCGCGGACTTTTACCGTGAGATTGCTGACGCAGCTTAAGATAAACTCAGAGATCACTAGTTAAATATAATTCTTATAATTATATGTCTTGAAAAATCCTTGCAAAAACGCGTTAATTTTTTCGAGCACTTTGTGAAGTTTTGTGCATATTATTTATAATCTCTCTCTCCTTTTCGCGTAAGATAGTTTGCAAATGAATGGTTGGAATACTTAATAATGTTAATCTTCAAAAAGTTACACTATGTTATTTATTGAACGTATAAATTTGTTCATAAGTAAGCGTACAAATTTTTACCGAATTTGCAAAGTCTTGTTCGCCAAAAAAAAATTAATCGCTATGCATGAAAATCCATACGAATTTACTGTTCATTCGTGAAGAAGAAAATAGAAAAAACTGAAAAAACGTACTCCTCGGAAAACAGCGTTGATGATTAGATTTTTATAAAATTATTACTATTGATGCTTTCGAGCATTATAAAGTCATGGTGCATTACAAATTGCTCCTATTTATGGGCCACAATCTCTCTGAAGGAAAGTTATTGTTTTGAAATTTATATTTCTCTAAAATGATAAGTATCGTTTAGATCTACAATTAGTGTATAATTGAATAGTTTACCCGATAACATTTCTCGCAATAGCGAAACAAAGGATTGTTGTTGCTGGCGTTGCACTGGCCGCACGTCCAGTAGTCGGCGTGACTAATTTCGCTGTCTCTCGAGTTCCTCGAGTCGTCACTGTCGTCTGCTAGGTCCACATCGGAATCATAAATAGCTGCTGCTATCATACCGACTTTTATGATATCCTGCAACATAAACACAGTAAAGATTAACTTCGATTCTTGAGTTTGAATATAAAGTTCTATACTTTAGTTGAGATAACTTCAAACTAAATTTAGAACGAAAATTCCGATCGAATTAAATTCTAGGCTACATTGGAAATTTTCATAGAAAATTTTGGCACTTCAACAAATTATACAAATTAATTGGTGGTATTGGATAGTAATATTATCGAAAAGTCTTGAGACTTCTCAATATTACTATTATGATTATGTTTTAATATTAATATTATTGTTATGAGGATAACCCGGAAATTCAGATTTTCTTTCTTTCTAATTTTTTTTTCTTTCCCCAAGAATATTTGATTTTGCTATTATCGCGAGAGTCACCGTGCCAAATACGGACCAGCATCGAATATAGAACGGAGTAGGCGTAAAGAAATCGGAGTTCAAGTCTCAACACGTTAGGCACACCTTATTGCGTGTTCAAAACTATTTCGCATTAATAAGCTCCCATAAGTATTAAGAAACGGGTGAGAAGGTATGTTCAAGCGCAAATATTTATTAGATATATCATGCGTCACCGGTGACTCATGGGCTCCTTTGCACGTTAACGCATTTGAAAGAAAGTAATACTGCAATACAATGCAAGATGAGTTCAAAAACGTATCTGTCTAGACATCGTTTCGATAAAAGTAATTTTCAAGAATTGCGTCCAGCTGCAAAAGAAAGCATAGCTTTGATGTCTTAGCAGCTGCTGGCTTTGAAAAGCTATTATATAGGCCGGTGGATGATTAATTGAAGCTGAAGGAATGTGAATGACGTTTCCGCTCATCCGAGTGCGAGAGAGATGACGCATGTATGGCGAACCTGTAGAAGCGCGCGGGAACTCGAGGCGACGTGTTTCGCGGAGCGTTAAGACGATGTGAAAGATATATTCATGCGAGAAAGATAAAACTCATGGTATTCGCTGGTATATTATGGAAAAAACACTCGAAATAAATTTTAAATCGTTTTAAGGGGACGTAAAACGCCTAGAAATTTGGAAAATATCACTTGCTCAAGATATGAGCTACATTTAAAAATTACAATCGGTTTATTCAAAGCCGAAAAAAGTATTCAAAACTGCTAAAAGTTCGGTCCTATTTTATCTGTTTATTATACGGTTATAAAGTTAACTGGATTGCAGGTTCTTGTTTCTATTTGTAATTTCTGAATGTGTGTCATATCACGTTAAGTAGAGCAGAACGAATATTGAAAAATCGATACGAATCATGGTTTTTTTAGTTTAGTGCTTTGATGTGGCTTTAAAATTATTTATAGATTTTGTTAAACTTATGCCATATTCCCAATGCAAATATATCTAAATTTTTAGTTGAATTTTGCATGAAAACAGAATAAAGCTTTTATAAAAATGAGGATGGTACATGAGGGATCTAATCTTCCAGCAATAAAAAGGGAGGAGCCAGGTGAATGAAACATTATGCATTATTACACCAACAAAAATTTGTCAAGCATTGCAAAAGAACAATAACTTCAACTCATTCATCATTATCAATGAGTATGAATATATGTCAAGGGTGAAATTTTTTACTGAAATTATCATCCGCTGTTGACATTGAAAAAAAAAAAACCACACTTTTCTATTTAAATAGCGTTCATCCTGGGCCACAAAAAATAATATCAATTACTTTCACAGCCAAAATCATTATCAACAGCAGCTTGATTTCAAAATCAGAATAAATTTTTGCGATTAATCATTTTTTTTTAAAACATTTTTTGGTAAAAAAAACCATGATTGGAACTAAACATGGACATGCAGTTGCAACAAGAATTAAAACCATAGAACAGAAAATTATACCTCAGGATCAGAGGATGATAGTCCTTCAATAAACGGGTTGTCGTCTCCTGAAAGCGAAGCAACTTCGTATTCCACATGAAACACATCTCCATCGCTGATCCATGTGGTCGTAGATGTGTCAGAAGTGTCCTGCACATATTCTGAAAGAAAACAGCATTTCAAAGTTAAACAATCATGACCCGTTTTACCCAAAGCCAAAAATAGATCAAATCTTACCAGTTTCTTGCGCCTGAACACTGTGAATAGACTCGTCATCCTCGTCAGAAGATGTAGGTTGTGGCGATTCGCTTTCCAAAGTAACATACCAAGAATATCTCGCTTTTTTAACATTAGACCCAATCTCATTATCATCTGCAATAAATCAATTTAAAAAAACGTGACTATCGCTAACAATTCTTCATACACCATATTTTGCCTTAAAAAATTCCCTTCATGTTTACGATTTACAAATATAGTTAATTAGTATTGTTATCGAGCTATAAGCGCGATAACGAACCGGAAGTGAACAAAGTAGTGTACCTTCTTCTGATCCCTTGCGTTTCCAACATCCCTGATTTAATGCACCTGCAAATAAAAACAACAATACGTTGACGAATTGATAAATTTTTATTTTATGGATTAAAATAACCAATTAGGTTTAATTATCATCGCATTACGTACCAGCTGGTGCGGTTATCGGATTTGCGACTCTCATGTTGATATTTTTTGATACGGCACTGGCTTATTGATATACACGCACAAGAAGCTGACCGTTCGCTCGTGGAGCGGTAGAGGAACTCAAGGTCTTGCGTACGCGCCACGAAACATAGTATTCTTACGGAGAGACGACGAGCTGAAACACGTTTCACGGAAAGACGTGTTAGTGGCCAGCGGCTGCGAATTCCACACTTTGCTGCCTTCCCCGAAGAGCGAGTCACTACTACTGAGCGCTGGTGGCTCGTGCGTGAGATTACTACCTTCGCTTCAGTGGTTCTCAATCAATGGCAAGCAATTTTTTGAGAAATCCAATAACCTTACCTTGCGGAAGATTTAACCTATCGAATTTATCATACACGCATTGTTCATCACGTTGCAGAGAATTATACGATGGTTTATCTGCTTCAAGCTCTTTTTATTGGATTTCGTCGAAGGTTGTAAGTCTTGTCTTTACTATTGAGGCTGAGAACCTCTGAGCACGTACGCTACCCGTAAAATCGTAGGGAACGTATAATAGTAAGGATTTTGATGAATGATTTCGAAATATACTAGTTGGCCTCGAAGGTCTTATAAGTAATTCAGTTTATTTTTGGGAATAGCACTGTTTTTATCGTTTTTAAAAGATGCACTGAGATTTTTGAATAATTAACGATACACTCTGCCGGTCGCAACGCGTTGCAACGAGTTCGAACGCGCGTTTATAACTATACAGGCGGTTACAGAACGACTTATCTCATCCCCTCCCCCGCATTTATCGGCAACTTATTGGTCGGAAAGAAAGTTGAGCGGCAGAAACAAATTCTACAGAATGTTGCGAAGGTTTGTGGAAGAATTAAATGTTTTCGTTGAGTAGATTTAAAGTTGGTTGTTAATTTCCCGAATTATTAAGTTCAATCGTTTTGGCGAGAGGTTTTGAAAGTATTGCAAGGTTCCTTGAAAGAATTCAATTATTTCATGTAATTCCAAAATTTCGGTAAAGCACTGAAAATTCATCTTATGAAATTCCAGAATTTCTGGCTTGAAATTTAGGAGCATATTGTTAAAATCGATTTGGGCCGACGATAATTGGTAATTAAAGCGTTATTAACAACAAAAGTAAATATAGTTTATAAATAAAAATAAACATTTATGTGACGTTCACATTCAAAAAATGGTTAGAATCCGTTGAAAATTGATTTCAATGGATATTTAACTATTTCCTGAAATTTATTCTAAAATCATTAATTTATTTCATGAACAATGTCTCGAAAACTCTCAGGAATGGGGATAAAAAAAAAAGAAAAATGTTTTTGAAAATCATGTGTATTCGAAAAGATATATCAATTGTTTGTAATTAAAAAAAAACATATTGCATATGTTCACCAAACAACTTGTTTTTACCAGTCAATAAATGATCTTTTAACAATGATGTTAAATAATAATAACAATAATAATAGAAGTCAATGTCCTTAGTAACTAGATTGGTGTTAAATTTTTCCAGACTTTTACCGCAATCTCATGATTTCATCATTAAATTATTAACTTTATGTTGAAAATACCTGTGTGATACATTTTTAACTTACAAAGTAATGATAGATGGTGACGGAATGATTTCTTTCTCAAATAAGTACTCGTGCTATTAATAAAAATAATGGACGAGAGTCAAAGATGGCGCAAAGCGTAAGAAAATATTATAAATGTAGGGAAAATCGAGACAATTAGGGAATGGTAACAGAAGAGAAAAAGAGCTGCGTTTTTTGTTACTTAGAAATCGTGTTCCTTCACTATCAAATTCATCGTTACATCATCTGGATTAATGTCATTAATAATTAATAAAATATCTATAACCGGATACGAGAGGATGAACTCACGACGAAAGACCGTCGAAAACGGCGTGTAAAGATGTTCTCTTCACAAATACCACGCTCGAAACGCGAGCCACGACGACATATAATATATAAGCGGTCACAAATAATATAATATAAATTTACAGTTTCAAATCAACAGTCGTAATACGAATATACGTAATAAACGCGATTTCGTCCCCGCGGTCGATTAATCTCGATTAGCTAGGGAATCGTTCCTATCGAAGAATCAACTCCAATTGCAGCCTCTGCTTACGGAAATTATCACAGACAAAGTCAGTTTCTATGGTAAAATCGCATACAAACTAGATGTCGGAAAGAAATCAAGAAACCATTTAAAAGACATGATTCTATAGGTGTTTTGACTCGTTTCGCTATTTATCGCTTTTTATTTGCGGCACGATTTCCTTTTGTTTTTTTATTTCTTCTTGTCGGCATATGATTTTGTTATTAAAATAGAAAAATAGGTAGGAAGGATGCGACAGAGCTCGGAAGTAGCTGAACTTCAGCAGGTACACATATATATTATTATAGTTCGCACTGCAATTCGAGCGAAATGATCGACGCGAGAGTGCTAGCGTATAGAAATGTACAATGAAATTGTACAGAAATAAGAAAAAAATATATATGTATATATATATAGGGTGAACGAACCAGTGGATGGACGGGGTCCAGTGAATGGACACTGTCCACAAGAGCACGTGCATAAAAAGCGTCCATTCACTGGGTTTTTTTCGTCTGCTTGCCTTGCCATTCACTGGTCAGATAATATATATATATATATATATATATTAACTGAGCTGCAACTGAGACCTAATGCCGTAACTAGTGTTTAATTGAGTTTGTATAGAATAGAAACCTATTTATACTATGTGATGTGTGTTATACTGGTGCTTGGAATATTCGCGTTTCTATCTAGAGTTGTGCTATCTCATCATTTGTCGGAATTTATCCAACTCAAAGATACTCTCGGATAATCTGTAAGAATTAAAGTGAGTTAATGACAAGTGATAAGATTTTTGGGAGTAATCTTCAATTCACACAGCGTAGTTAAATGTGTACAAATATTTTTTACGTATGTGAACGTTTTTAAAAGTAATCTGATCTCAATAATAGAAATGAAATCATAACTCTGCGACAGACTATATTTTGGAGATTTATTTTAAAGTCTATATTTATTGGACGGAAGATAAATAGATTTTGAAGCGTATTTGGTTGTAGTGGTTGGAATAAAATTGTTGTCCGGCAGACTATATTTTTCGTAGTCTATTAAAACCTCTTTGGAGAATGATTTGCATACGAATTTGCAATCGAATGTTTGATAGGAAAATTTCAGCGATTTTCTATAGGAATATTGTATGAAATCGATATTATTGGAAACACTAAGAACATCAAATATGTATAAAAATGACGTTGGGGAATTATTGAACAACTAGCGAAAATAATTGTTCAACAAATTAAATGGAAGCTCTTTGACGGCAGAAGTTTAAATAACGAGCAGTTTTTTAAGATTATTGTGGTTTTGCTTTTGTGAAATAAATTTTGTTGTTCACTTTCGTAAAAAAATTGCATATCGAGTCGTCTTCATTCTGAAGCTGTGGCTTCTCAGCTCGTACGAAGTCCTTTAAAGTATCAGATGTGGCAAGAGTTTTAAAAAAGTACTGATATTAAATCTGTCAAGGCACTTCAATTTTATCTCTGAAAGCTCATGATAAGTGTCGTCACTACCGAAGATTGATGATGAGATAGATAGAGAGTCAGGCCAATTTTAAAACAAAACATACTTTCGTACATTTTTTTTAAAAAGAATTATCTGATCTGAAATATATTATTGTGTAAAAGCAATCGCTATTTATTTCTATCGTGTTTGCTGGAAACATGACCAATGGTGAAAGCTTAACATTTCCTGTTGACTCTTTTTTATATTTCAGTACCCATTTGACTAGACTGTGCAACTTGAACAGTGTTCGAAACCTGGAAAATGGCCATTCAAGATACAAACCTTCCAAATCCGTTGACAAGCGCGACGATTTCACTTCTTTCCAAAAAGAAATGTCTTTTGTCAAAGGCATGGCTCACAGTAGGTTCCCATTTGTCGAATTTACCGGAAAACAGTATTTTCAACGCGGTACCCAATCCCTGTATTTGCAATTTTCCCCATAATTTACATTTGTCACATCCCACGCAATCCATTATTCGCGATATATTTCTGAAGTGCTGACGAAACTCTTCTTTTAGCAGTTTTGATTGAACTCCACCGTTGAACATCACGCTTTCGTTGAAGTGATCGGAAAACGATCTGGAAGAAAGTTACACAATCGTTTCGTCGAACTTTCCTTGTACTTAGAGTTATAATAATTCAGTCAGCTTCTATCGTCCAAACTTTCCTTATGGGAAATACCCACTCAGAGATACAGTAAGACCTCGAATACCCGAACGTCAACAATTTTAAATATGTTTTCCGAACGATGACTAACTTTATCCGAATGTTTTATTATTCGAACTGAGACGCGAAGTTTGATTGTCTTTTTACTATTTAAAGGTACATCGGTGGAAGCACAATGAAATAAAAAAGTACAGATATAATAAATTGTACAATGTCTAGAATAAATGCATTTATTTCTGGAAATATAGATTTTTTGTTAATAAAATAATAGATTTATGAGATATAATTGAAAAATAAATAATTATCATAAAAAATTTCGTTTAACAGCCGAAAGAAATATGCGTTAAGTACAATTTATTTTCTGTAAGTTAATTGTGTCGTGAATAATAAATAGTAATCATTTTAGAAAACTCGATTAATAAAAATGGATCTCGTTGGAAAAATAAATAGTTGCTGCATAATCGCAGCTATTGCAAGCCGACAAAGAGATGTATTCAACACGATTGATCTGTTCGACGTTTATTAGGTAAAAGTATGAGAAAACTCACCTAACAACACTGAGAATATCGTTAACGGCCATGCGCGTGTCCTCGTCCTCAAATCCATTTCCAGTATAATATTCTTCTCGCTCGAGATACGGCGCGGCCTTCTCCAGTGCCCGCAATTCGAGCAGATAAAGGAAGTACAGATTTTTTAGCCAATTTGGGCCCTCGCCGCCTGTTTCATCCGGTGCAAATCTTATCAATAACTCTTTTAAGTTGGGCCCCCATTTGCCACCCGTTGAAACTGTGTCTAACGCATCCGTTGCGGACAGGAGATATTTCGCACACAAGTGAATATTAATACTCGCGTGTAGTCCTGATATCACCCTGTAGAATGCTCTTTTCTCCAAACACATACCTGAAAATTAATTCATGGAAAAATGTATAATTTATAAAATTATTTCTGTATTTGTAAATTTGGAAAATAATGCATGTAGCAAATACTTGTACATTCTAATTTTTTAGGACTAATTAGTTTCTTCGCGAAAAAATAATTTGTAGCTCATTTTTTATATATTGAATTATTGTTATTTGGAATGAAAATTCTTTCATTTATGATACTGTTTATATCAGTTTGACAAGTCTAGATCCAATTACCGTGTACTAAGATAAATTCTAGTACTCATCATAAATTTTTATCCGAATATCGCTGATTTATGAATTACTTAATACTTGTGATTTATATTTGCTTATTTTGTTTTACCATTGACTTTGGAAGATTGAATAAAATTGTGCGGTGACTTTTCGGGCCTGAAACAGTTTTCCATGTAAATACTGCGCCATATTCTATGAGCACTTGGTCCCTTATAACCGGTGTATCTCTCTGGGTTTAGTAAAAGATCTACATATTCTCCAGGGCTCGTCTCTGCAACACAGAAGTTGTCTTGTGCGTCGTCGTGCTGCTGCCATCTTTGGAATTCTTTGTAATTTTCAGAACTGTGGAGAAAAAACGGAAAAAAATTGGCTTTATTTTCTACTGAAAAAATACCGAAATTTAAGGATCAAGAATATGGTATCAGATAAAATTGATGAGAGCATATGTTTACGGTAAGGTTGAAAATTCATATTTTCATACCTTATAGTCGTATTTAGATATCCTAATTCTTCATTGTGGTCCCTTGCTGTCTGCTCGCAATCACTAGATTGGAAGTCACTGGTATATTTGTCAACTGGGTTTTCTCTTAAATACATCGGTCTTGGCACATCTCCTTTTAAACCAGGTGGAATATCATTCTGCAATTAAATTTTTATTTTAGACTAAAACTAATATTTCAACATCTATATTATACTTTTCATTTCACTAAATACTTGACAACGAAAATGTTATCATTATAGTCAGGCTTATATAAAATCTTAAAGAAATCTTTTTATTTTTATAAAACATAGAAGCCTTTTGATCTTCATCTTAAGCTATTGTATTATCAGTTTATGAGAATGGGATGATATGAGATGAAGTTTTTGTAGAGTAGAAACAAATTCTATTTTATATTAAGTCTTACATTATCATGATATGATGACTGAAATTAAGAAGTTTTCTACATAATTTTTTTCTACAAGTTCCAAAAAAGTTTTATTGTAACTGAATTATCTACATTGTTATCCAAAACTGCAAACATTTTTTTCGAGATCCTTGCAAGTTATCATGAAATCATAATAACAAGAAAAAAATCTAAAGACAAATTCCCATTTTACAATCAAATGAAGGCATGCAGATTTGCTATATTTACACTAGCAAACAGCTTGAAGAAATGGTGTCACAATTGAGTATTTAAATATATAAATAATTGGCTCATGAAACAAATTGACTCCTAATTGTTTAAATATTGACTAATTCCATTTTTTGTCAGTACAACTACACAATAAGAAAAAAAGAGTCTTACAAATAAAATGAAAAATCAATTAAAATTCATGATCTTCTCCCTAATCATCATGATATCAAACAAAGAAAAAACATGATGACAATTTCTTAAGCAGTTCAAAAGTTAAGTCGTTTTATCATTTTCTGGACTCTGTTATCAATTTGTTGATAGCATTTTTTTTCACGATCGCTCCAAAATACTTACATCGTGACAAGCCTGCACATGACAGGATCTCATTGCGCACTTGCTGTCGTCGACCCAAAATGGACATTCCCTGGTGAGGTTGACTTTGTAAAATCTAAAATAATCTCTAACTAGAAGACTCTGTATCCTCGGATAGATTTTCATGTTGTTAAAATAATCCACAGTGTCTACGCTGCAGCTGCAGTCGTCTATGGATCCTTTGAGCTGAAATGTCAACAAACATTCTATAAATGAGACAAAATATATATCCTCAACCAAACTTTCCTAAATATCATCCTAAATTCCCGTTATAAATCCCAAAAATTCATATATTTTCATCAAACCATTAAAAACCGCATATTGACGAAATGTCAACGTGTCGTAAATAAACATATTTTTCGTCTTGATTAGTCGATTATACCTGTCAACTTACAATCACTTAATCTTACGCTTGGTTTATTATTAAAACAAGATTATTATCATTATCGTAGCTCACCTTGCAGAAGCATTGGTCATTTTTTCTGGTGCTAGTGCCAAAATAATTGCAATTGGCGATCGACAATAGGCACAACAACACAGTTAATGTAGTGCCTGACATCGTGCCATAGTATAATTATTAAGCACGTAGATAAAGTTGCTGAGTTATTTTAAAGAATGTTCAAAAATGTAGCTTCTATTCACGGCGATATCGCATAACTGTATAATGTTAGGTTTGACCTATGATAGACTCTGCCTATCAGTCATTATCGTATGCACTGTTAAGCACGACACATTTAATCGTAATTGTTAGACGTGTTCTATGTTCTAGAATCGTCGAAATGGTCACTTAATAAACGCTAGTTATTATCGAACCACACGTTTGTTTGGACAACTGACTTTGATGATCGCTGCTCATTGACACGACGAGCGTGCGGAATTGTTGGCCACCGGTGAACCACCGTAAACTGAAAGCCACTGAGAAAATATCGGGACTAGCGTGAGCGTCGCCAGCGATATACACGATGTATACCTATACATATGTAGCATCTCTCTTGGCTGCACGCAAGCGCCGCCCACTGGGTTCGAAAATGGATTATAATTAGAAAGACAACGTGGAAAGGCTACGTGTCCTTTGGCACATCTGGGCTCGCGGTTCTCGTGGCAAACGGTCAATGGATGTTCCTTTTCCTGATTTCGACGAACGATTTCTCAGTGATTAATGTTCGTTATCGTTGTACAAACGTCTAGGTTTTTCCAGTCGCCAAATAATTGCTATGTAAATTTAACGTATAATTAAATCGTTTTGCGATAATACAAAAAGCTTTTCATTCAAATTTTGATTATTCTATATGGTTGTTTAATGTGTATTGGAATTTTAATTACTTTGATTGAATATTTAACATGTAAAGTTTGAATATTTTTTAATAATTTGAAACTTTTATCTACATTTTTATGATTATTCCTTTTTGAAAATTCATTTATTCAAAATGGTTATTCCTTTTCCCGATATCGACGAACGATCTGCTAAAGATAAATGTTAAGGTTTTCTCTGTTAACTGTGAATTAATTCCTACGTAAATTTTAGATATGTCGTGAGGATTTATTTTCAATGAATAGCAGGTTATTTTGATTATTTAAGGGGAATTAATGGTAAACCTTTTTTCAAATCTTAATTATTGCGAAAGGTCGTTTAAATTTTACGATGATTTAAATTTTACTTAATTTGAATAAATGTTTAGCATTAATTTGAATTTAAAATTATTTGAATGCATTGCAAGCATTTGTTGAAATTTCTATTGTTTTTAATGGATGTTTAGCATTCGGTGAAGCTTACATAATAATTTGCAAACAACATTCATCCAAGTATTCACATTTAAATTTAATAAGTTGTTTCTCTTCTCCGCTTGTATATAAATACTATATCTTGTGAATTTCTTTATTGTACAACCTGTTTGTACTCTACATTACCGCTGTAATTTAGGCCTTTGAGCAGCACGAATTTTTCTTTTCTTTGCATTACGAGACCGAATTTATTTTGGTACATACATTGATAACTGAATAGACGAGATACGAGAAAGGCACGTATTTCAAGGCTATCTACGATGAAACGTGACCGCATTTCCACGTGTGAATTTATCAGGAAAAAAATACGCCCCTGGGTTTGGTTTACGGGTTTACTCGGCGCATCACGTGCAACGGCGAAATTCGATAGATCGTAACTTGCAGGTTCGGAATTCAGTGGATTACCGCTATTGGCAACCAAATATTGAATATACATCAATATGCGATAACGCCGTGCGTCATATTTTTTTAAGTGGGTTAAACCCCCGTTTACTTCAGTAATAATGATATTTATTTACTGATAATAATTGCAGTGTCGTAACAGCTGTGTATACTATCTTCAAGGAAATAGATATTAATACGATTGGCAGCATCGAGTTTCCTGTTACCTAAAAATGCAGACGAATATTACCAATCCAAAAAATGTTTTTTTTTTGGCAATAGTTTTATTTCGAAAGATAACGCATTTTTGAGTTTTGCTTGTTTACAATATAAACAGTGGCCTTCGCGGTATATTATAGTTGCGGTATTTAAATTACGCATCATAAATCAACAGCTGATAGTACACAGGTCAATTTCTTAACGCATGCGCGGTGACACCGCGGTTTATAAACGAATGTATTCAAAGTATAATTGTATTATAATATTTGCATTAGCGAAACAATCGGCCGAGCTAATATTTTTTTAATTATTGGAAAAGTTAGCCTAACACTATAGTTAGAATTCATCCAGATACACACATGCTGGCATGCAAAAAAATAATAGAACGTTTGTCTGCTGTGTAATTTCCAGATGTTGAGATAATTAGGTATGGAAAAGTGACAATCAATTTTTTAATGCTTATCATCGACCACACCGATGTTTTGAAAGTTATGCAAATAAGTATTTGATTATAATTACAAATTTTTTATTTACTACCTTTGTCAGTCAAGTGATTATAAAGCTTTCGGCTAGTTACCAATTGTTGGTATGTCGATTACGGAAACTTAAGTACGTATCTTCGGATGTAGATGGCGATACTTGTTAAGACCGGCGCACACGATTATACTTTCTGCGCAGAAGAAAGTGGGAAACGTTGTCTCTGCATTCAACAATCGAATGACCATGTGCTTCGATTGAAACAGTTTGCGAAGACTCCAAACTGACAATAACAATTGAACAGTGTTACAAACAAATGTGAAATGTCTTTTTTTATACGAAACAGTCGAGGTGGCGCACCGAAACGAAAGGTAATTATCGAAATTTGAAGTGATTATAAATGTCGTTCAGGTTAACTTAAGCTTGCCTGTTTATTAATCCACTCTTGTTTTTTACAATTTGTAAATATAATATGACGATAAGTTCCTATTAGAAATATTACTATCATTGTTTATAGTTTTTGCCTAATTCTTTCATTTATTTCAGTCTAATGGCTATGCATCTAAAAGCGCCTCCACCGACCAACAATCCAAAGGCAGACAAGGCAAAAGCAAGAAATTCGCTCCCAGAGACGACGAGAGTATAGCCAGTAGCGATGAAGAGTTTGCAGAAGAGCAACAGGAAAAGAAAAAAGATTTTGCAGAGAGCTCGGACGAGGATCATGAGACTGCGCAGGAAAAGCGTTTGCGATTAGCTAAAAAATATTTAACAGAAATCGAGGAAGAAGGTAAGATAAAGATTAAATTTCTTAAAACTTGAATGCTTGGAATAATAATTTTTTTGGTTTAAAAGTTATAGAGAAATATAATCATCTCATTACTCTCAAACTTGCTGTATTTGTTTATTAATAACTTACATTAGTTTAAGACAGTAGGTTATTTGTTTCAATTCATTACTATAGTAGCAAACAATAAATGATATGCTTATTGGAGAAGATAACAAAAATGCTAATGAATCTGTAAACGTATTGTCAATCAAACTCTTTCACTACTGTTAATGAATATTGGGGTAATAAATTCAATAAATTCAAAGTAATAGAGGGAATAATGGAGTCTCGAATCACCTGCCATCTATCTTACCTTTTTTTTCAAACGTATTTTTAAACAATTCATCCGGAAAAATGTTGTTTACTTGTATTCAATAAAATTCATATACATTTTTTAAATTAAATTTAGAATATTAAAAAAAAATTATGATTTTTGTGACAGTAATGAACGAAAGTCTAAAAAAAAATTATTATTTTTATGGCAGCGATAAACAAATATAATAGGTTTTCCAGAAATCAGATTGTTACAACTCTGATTATAGAGTTAGAGTTGATTTTTCCCTGCATAATAGACCGGTTCAAACAAATCTGATATTTGTTTATTTTTTTGCTCATCGAGGTTCTCGAAATTTGATGCAAAATGATGCATCAAATTTCCTTTGAAATCTTTTCATACACATCAAATTTCAAGAATCTCAATGAGCAATGAAATTTTTAGATATTACCTTTTTTTAAACTGGCCTACTGCATAATCAAAGTACTTTTGAATCAGCAATTTATGTTTTGTGTTGCATTCTTACAGAAAAAGATAGAGCAGAGTTTGAGCAAGGAGCAGTAGCCAGAAGACTCCAAGAAGAGTACCTAGAAGAAAAAGGAAGATTGAGAAAAACAGTGGCATCAAATTATACGGGACATTCTGACTTGTTGGAGTTGAGATGCAAAGATCATAAAGATTCCATAACTTGTCTGTGCATTACAAGCGACGGACAGTTTGTATATTCCGGCTCAAAGGATGGTACACTGGTAAAATGGACTTTGGCCACGAGAACAAAACTCAAAGTTCTTAGAGGGAAGCGAAAATCGGAGGAAGGAATAAAGACCGTTAGATGTATAGCTGTCAGCACCGACGGTAAATTTTTGGTGAGAATGATTGATGCTCATAACTCAAGTATTTTCCCTATCGTTGACTTAAATCCTTTCCGCAATTACATGTGAACTTCCGATAAGAATCCTTAATCGCAAATTCTAAAAACCACTTATGACTTTTCAATAATTTTTTCGATTGAATTCAATATAACATTCATAGTATGTAACTTATACAAGCACGATACGTTTTTTTGATCACTTTTTGAGTACCCAAAGTATTATAAAGATGAAGTTACCGATCCTAAATCCGGTCGTCGTTTTAAACGGTGTTAATCCCGTTCGAACCTAAAACCTAGCAATGTTTGTTTCAATCGATTAATCTAGTGACTATTATTTATTTGAGCAGTAATTAATTGAGTATTGCAAGTCCCATTCTAACGATTAATTGGACAAAATCGTCGAGAAAATAAATATTCCATTCTAATTCGATTTGAACATTCGTTTTTATTGTGACAAGAATTTGTTATTTTTACGCAATTATTTATTGTTAAAGGTCGCGGGCGATGGCGGATCCAAAACGATAAATGTGTATTCCGGCGAAGATATGAAACTAATCAAAGAGCTGCAGGGACACAGAGGTCCGGTCAGTGGATTAGTATTTCGCAGAGACACGCATACCTTGTATTCAGCGTCCGAGGATCGAAGCGTCAAAGTGTGGAATTTGGACGACATGGCCTACGTCGAATCTCTGTGAGTCACTTCATAGATCGTTTACCCATGAAAAAACTACGTACCACATTTCCAAAATTTTCCTATAAACCATTTCGCATACATTGCGCAAAACCGACGATTTACCGAAACATGCAAAATTGTGATATAATCTTAATAGTAGGAAATAGATTGAGAACATTTTCAAATAATTATCCATCTATCGTCCTTTTACAATAGGAGTGCACTGAGCAAACAACGGAAATCCAATAATTCCCTGCAATGTTACAAAAAGTTTTGCTCCCATTTCGCAAAAAAATATTGCTTTAATTTAACGATAAGTGTTGCTCAAATTAAAAATGCATCGATGTTTGCATATCTTGCATTATTGTTTCCAACAAAATATTCTTAGGGAATATTCGATTATTCTTTAATAATTCTAATTGTCAATCGCTTTTAGTTTCGGTCATCAAAACGGAGTGACGTCGATAGACGCTTTATCACGTGAACGAGCGATAACGAGTGGCGGATTTGACAGAACTATTCGCGTCTGGAAAATCGTGGAAGAATCGCAACTGATTTTTAACGGCCATGGCGGGAGCGTCGATGTGGTTAAATTGATAAATGAAGAAAACTTTTTGAGTTGTGGCGACGATGGTCAGCTTTGCGTTTGGGGATCGCTGAAGAAAAAGCCTTTGTGCACAGTTTCCGAAGCTCATGGCAAGGACGAATCAAATGGACAGCCAATGTGGATATCCAGCATAGCAACGTTACTAAACACAGATTTAGTAGCCTCGGGTAAACATTTTTCTTCGATTTTAAAGAAGAATCGCTGTATTATCGTGACAATTTTTGTAATGAAAGCACTATTTTTAAGCAGGTTCGAGAGATGGAATCGTAAGGCTCTGGCAGTGTGGAGAAAGTTTCAAGAGCCTCAAAATGCTGTTCGAAGTCAAATTAATTGGCTTTATTAACACCATGGCATTTACGCCTGACGGTAACAATCTCGTTGTTGGCGTCGGTCAGGAACACAAGATGGGACGGTGGTGGCGCATTCCCGAAGCGAAAAACAGAATTGTTATCATACCATTAGTGCAGAATAAAATTAAGAAATGAAATGTGTATCGTACTGTTATTTTTCATAAACGATGGATACAAAAGTTTATAATCGTTCGTTATTTTCATTCTTATTCCCACACAAAAAATGGATGATCGTAATTTTGTTCATTTTAAAAAAGGTTTGTTTGTAAATGGAAATGTTAGATATTAGTATTGGTTAAAATATTCGGTTCAAGTAAACACTTGTTAAACCAGCTGCGAATATAAAATAGTACTGGCCAATCTTGAGTTTGAGTGAAATAATTGCAAAAAATTAATTTACCTGTTTATATATTTTTTTAATGGAGTATACATTTTTTTTAATCGTTAGTTAAGCAAATAACGATCCTTGTTTTACCCATTGATGACGATTGTCCCTAGCGTCGTTTCTTAACAGAAATTCCAAGCAGCATAGAGAGGATCGATGTGTAGGATGACAATGAAATGAAAGAAATATTGGTCCACAGTACAAGTATTTATTTATTCTGTACAAAAGTCGAGTTATAAAATATTATGTCCCATTTTAGGTCTTGTTCTTAGTCTTGTATACCATGCCGTCTGGAGTTCGTATAACAATAATACCGTCGTATTGAACGCCCGTGCTTTAATAAAGAGAGCCAATCTCAAAGCTTGAAAATTGCAGAACAGTTGTTAAGTATTTATCCCATGGTTTATCAATTTTGCTTCTTATCATTAATTCTTATATTCCGTTGGATGGGCTGTGATTACAAAGCACGCGCGTCTATCCGCAAACGCTTTGGGCTCGCGCTGTATAATACCATCAGACGACCTGCTTTCACATATCTTAGCCACGTTTAACAATCAGTACACCATAAGTATTTTAATTCATTTTTTATTTATTCCGTATTTCTTCTTATTCATTTTTCTCTCCTTTTCCTCGAAACAAACAAACTCAATACGAGTGTATGTAGGCCCTCCGTGACATTGCGTAGAGCAAATGATGCTTACGATTTTCTTATCCGCACATAATCATAATCCGAGATTGTGCACTTACTCCATTATTACACTAATGATTCCGAAATCGTGTCAGTCGGTTGATTTCTCTTCGGGAGTGTAACGAAATACATTCGTTCGAACGCTCCTATAATAATGATCGATATTAATGTGGTAATTAGGCAGGCTATTAGACCGTCTTTGACTCTGACTGCGTCGATATTTAACGATGTCTATGAATTTCTATATTCGGATTACAACTCGTTCGTACATAAATGAGTGGCCACGGAGAGCGCGGCGGTGAAAATTCAAGTTTTGGTGAGCCACTGTTAATTAATACAAGCCCATAGTGACTGTGTGTCAAATGGTGCGGCCTTTGATGTTTTACAACGCGTTTATTATATGCAGTACAATGACTCGATTTTATCTGCTTTTTTTTCTTCGTTTAATTCACGTTTAATATCTCATTCTTTTTTTTTTTTTTAATTTCTCATTAATTCGCAAAAATTCCATTGACCATTCGTGCGTTTGTATTCGTGTGATTTCTATGGCACTCTCGCCTCTATTATGTACATGATACGGGTATGTACATCAAATGGACTAAATTCTCTCTGTAAAGCTGGCCCTTTACTCTCCTGTTTTTTTTATTTTTCATTTTGTTTGTCCTTTCCATTGTTATTAATTTATATTTTTCTTTTTTAGCGTGTTATTATTTCGACAAAACTTGGAATGACGAGTTTACGGATACAGTCCGGACACCGAGAAAACTATTCGAACCCAATCACACAACGGAACATTTTTTTTTTTTCAGAATTAACATTTGAACGTCGATCGATGATCGAAAAATCACTTTATTTAATCGCAAAATCAGTCGTTTTTTTTTTACAAGACATCAAATTTTCTTCACCCTGTTGTAATAATAGCCGTAAAATCCCGATGGCTGTGTTTAAAAAAATTTAGATTCTGCATATTTCTGCGAAAAAAAAATGAATTGACAGTGGTGGTATTTTATAACGAAGAAGAAAGACCGAACGTGTCCCTCGTGCCCCGAATTATATACTCCCTTTGTACTAATTAATTAATAATCTCGGAGGAATACTTTCAGGCCCTGGACAAACACAGATGATGCACCAGTCACAGAGACGTAAATGCATGATTTCTCGTTATTATTTTTCTTCTTTCTTTTTTTGTGTTATATTTTTTTTTTATTAAAAACATATTCCTCATCCGACGAACACTTTACTTTCTTTACTATCGACATATTCCCCTATATCGATATACGTATACAATATATCTATTACATACTCGTGCAACGGCCGACGGTTCACAAGAATCACGCTCACTTCGTCTTCTAAAACTTCCTTATATCTTCCTTCTTTTTTTTTCGTTAAGATGCACCTGCAAGTTGGTGACTGCTGTACTTGGTATACTGTGTTTGTGTGTAAGTGTTGTGTGTCTCAGTGTGAGTGAATTATCTTCATTCAATCTCGAGTTTTTTTCGTCTTTCTCTCCCTATGTATTTTTTTGTTTTTCACTGTATATGAGTTCTGTTGATGTGGTGAATGAGAAGTTCAGAAATGGGCTCAAATTCCTATTCCAAGTACCATTTAGACCCCTAAGTACTTCCTTGATGTAGGCATTACAAGTTGTTGCTGAACTTATTCTCTGAGTGCTTTAAAATTATACTTTTTCGTAAGTATCGATACTGCTGATTTTTGGAAAATTAATATTTCTTTTATAGGAAAATTTCATGTGGTAAGCGATACAAAGAATTCGATATACTATTATAAAGCAATTTTGAAGTATTTTTGTATTACAATTAATCCCGTGGTAATAACTTCCAATAAAATTATATCAACTTTCATAAAAAATGTATCAGTATGATTTCAGTATTTTTTCATAAGTAGCGTTCGCTTCGACAAGTACTTAATACTCAGATTTTAAAGTGCACATATCTCAAACAAAAAATTAGATAAATGACAATTCTCAGAATTAAGTTAGTTCAAAACTTGATATACTTAGATATATAAAAATTACTCACTAAGTACTGAATATTTAAGAAAACCGTTCAATCACATATCCTTGAGTACAAAATTGACAACCTTCATGATTGTGGTTTCAGCTAAGTACAGGGAAGAAAATAATTGAGCCCAAGACTGTTAAAGTTCGATTGGTACGTGTGTGTACGTACGATTACCTGCAGCATTGATTTTCTTTTTAAATGTTGATTATGTCTATTTTTTTCCGGTTTTTTTTGTTGCTTGGTTTTTTTTAAACACTATTTCGCTACAAATGGACTACTGTTTATGAACTCTACGCTAATCTGTATGTAATGTATTCTGTAAATGTTATGAGATGCCGGTATGACGACGTTACTTGTATGTAATACTATTGCGCCGGATATAAACCGCCCCCCCCCTCTTTCCTCCTTAATTGCCCCCTCTCAACATGGAAGAAGTCCCTGTGGCTGGTGGAGCGGTACGCGGCCGGGCGCGTCTTATTGCGATAACGAGGGCACTTCTTAATGAGCTTTCCGAGTTTGGTCGTGCGACCCTAATTAAAGTGAGAATCACCGAGGCAACGCGTTCGCTGGCTCTGCGAGAATTAGCGTCGCGCATCGGCGCCGTCATTGACCGCCAGCCACAAAACCCTCGAGCAGAAGACGATTATGCACTATATTTTACGAATATCCGGCGCCGATTGCGCGCCTCAACTTCTCATCTTTCGACCGATCGTCACTTCGTATATACCATCGTTTTTTTTACCCATCGATTTCATTGACTAGAATTGCAACGCGGTCGTAGTACGGAATGGACAACAAGAAAGCTCCTTCGTGTTTAAGGGTCGCCTCGCGAGATTATTTCGACGATAGAAATAAATAAATTACTAAAATTATAGCCACTCAAAGGGACTCTGCCTGTGCTGAATCTCGAAACTTTTCTTCCAACTGTTCTTACACGGTAGTAGTTATTGCAACTTTGTAAAGTGATGTACAATATTGATTTTCACTTTTTTTTAATTTGTGGTGAATCCAAATTAGAATTTTTTGTGATATTTATCAAAGGTTTTTTCATAAAGATCTATTACGTCATGTCGTGAAAGTATAGATAAATTATTCATAGAATGTAGAAACAAGTTTGAATTAAGTTTGTTGCGAGACTTTTTAACAAAGCTTCAGAACTTAGGTTTTAAATTAATTGGTTACAAATGAAAGTTTATAAACCCATTAACTAAATGACATAATTTTTAAGTTTCAAATTTCCATTCCATTCAATCCATAAGAATATAAAAATAAATATTAAACTAGAGCTTCGCTTCATAACATAATCGACACTTGATTTTGGTCTAATATAGATTTAATAAAAATCCATTTTTGGCAAGAACGAAAAACTTGAAACTAAAGTATTAGTATATTTAGTATGATGAATGAAACGCATATTTCTAATACCTCCGAGATAAAACGTTTCAAGCAGTTGCAATAACTTCTTCAAAAACCTGTGAAATACCGTCGGAAAAAAAAGTAACTTTGTTCAGCCAATTGAAGGCATTCTTGCAATGTGAGTCCCCTTAATCGCGCACGGGGGACCGGCAGTCCGGGCGTGCAGCACGAAGCCACCTGGTAGTGATGGTTGCATGCTCACGCTCGTGTGTGATCGATGAAGATAATAATCTTATGCAACGTGAGAGAATCCTTTCATCTGGCTAAGTGTCACCTAAGTGTTTTTCTTTAATTATGTTTGTTTTTTATTTTTATTTGTTTTTCAACGGTCTTGCATTTTAATAAGTATAACGTGCATGTGGTTCTGGTGTATATGTGGTGGCGTTTTTTTATTCTCACTTTGTCCCGTGTGTAAAGTTTTTCTTATTTTTTTTTGTTTTTTTTTCTTTCGTGTCGATGTGTATGCTCGCGTGTGTATCGGTTACGAATAATAATCATAGTTGATAATAATCAGTTTGTGTTTCTTCGTTAAAAATCTTAGACATCAACGTACATCCACTTTTATAATAAATCGTTATTAGAAACCTATCTCGTACTTGCTATGTATTTTTTCTTTAATATAAATTTGCAATCGTGAGTGTTCATTTTTTTTTTTTGTCATTTTATATATACTTAATCGTTAGTTTCGTTTATTTACATGAAAATTGCGAATCTTCGTCGCAAATCTCGTTGCGTCGTCGAACGCGGCGACAATTATTTATCTTTTATTAAACTGCAGGGAGTAACAGACTTAGCGGATGATATATTCGCGGAATGAAAATGAAAATATCATGAATTCGGTCGATCACCGCGTTCGTGCCTCTTAATCGCAGCACACGTGCACATTTAATAAATTGATTTAAGAAAATAAAGTAAAGACAAAATTAATAGATGTTATTGAGCAATTAGAAAGAGGAAAATTAGGATTTTTTGAAAAAGCTTAGGGGATGTGCTTATCTTCACTCACCTTCGTTTATCGCATGAAAAAAATTAAAGTAATCGAAGAAGTGCTTGGGTAGTGAGGATTGAATGAAATAAAAATGAAGCAAAAAAATAAAGAAACTGAATCGCTGTGTGTGATCTTGTCTATTTTCTATCGATATTTCGAGCCTAAATTATTGTTATACTGTATTTACCTATCGTCTGTATGAATGATTAACCATTCACGTGAATTCTATATTACATCATTTCTGCGCTGCTGTTGCGACAACGCTTTTCTCATACGGCTCTCTTGTTATTTCTCTCTCTCTCTCTTTCTCTTTCTTTGTCTTTCATCTCTTCATCATCACGTCCCCGTTATGATAAATTCTTATTTGCGAAAAATTGATAGTATACAAATGTATCTTCAATTCTACAGTCATTCGTTTTTTTAAATTGTTGCATCGACCAATTTTTTGCAAATTTGGAATCTCGTCACTGATAATTAATCGAAGTTTGCAGTCAAACATAATAGATGATGAATGCACGATCACATCGAGGGTACGAAGAGACGTCGAATGGATTATACATCGAACAGACAATCGGACAAACAGACGCGACTTGATAGGCGTGTAATACTTAGGCTTACAATACTGTAATGTATAAACGTTATACGAGCGCCGCGTGTTCGCTTTACGTTTTCTGTGTTCGTGACCCATACTGACAATCGAAAGGGACAAAAAAAACAATAAACAAACAATAAAAAAAAGGAAAACAAGAAAATTATACGGTCGTTCAAGTGGCCTTAACATGCACAGGGTTTTCAGGAGAACTTGACATCAAATATTTACAATAATTTCATTTCGTTAACCTAGAGCTTTCGCGCCTCCACAATAAATTCTTTGACGATAACTTCTCTGCCCTGATTACTCCATTCGTTTTTTCTCGCTTTCCTTTTATTTACTTTTCCACTCTTTTTCGTGCGTGCGTGACAACAAGAAGCGTGCCCAACGTCCGAACATTAATCATTCGAAATCTATGCCATTTTGGTCATCAGGTCCAATTCTTTATCTCATCGCCACCAAAAATAACAGAAAAGTCGCACATTTTTTCAAATCGAATTAATTACTGTGAAGACTTGAGATTCGAGTTATCATTTTCTTCAGATCTGATCATATTTTCAGTTTTATATTTTGTACGAAACTTACGCTTGTGAAAAAAGAAAAAATTTTTTACATCTTATCAAGAATAAATAAAGTACGTTAAGGGTAACGGAAGAAAAAGGTGAAAAAAAAAACGAGTTCATAAAAATAAGAATTTAATGCCATATGACGCCATTTCGTGCATTCCGAGAAAAGAAAACGAGACAGAGAGTCAGAGGGAAGTGGGAGGAGTGCAGAAAATTCAGCAGCCCTCCGCCGACTTTCGCAATTTATTCCCTATTAAATTTGATATTTCACTAATAATATAGAATGTCGAGTGATTTTTTTTCTCCTCGCGTTATAATAATAATAATTAATAATAATAATTAATAATAATAATAATAATATTAGTATTAATAGATAGGTAATAAATATAATACAGATCTATGGATAGTGTTCAATATGATACAACTATGGTACACATGTCTTTTCGTCGTTTTTTTCATTCGGACAAATCGTCTCACGCTTCTCTTCGTCTCGCAAATAATATTAATTTTGTCTTCGTCACTCCGCAAAAAAAAAACTCTTCTCGCATTTCTCACGATCGTGGCTGATATTCGTCGTTTTAACGTGAATTCTGCGTCGATATAACGTCGGCATTAAGCGTTAATCGTGAATATCGCTTCGATCGGGAGAGGTCGTCGCAACACGCTTCCCCACAATTTAATTTCTCTCGTTTTCTCATCTACATAGGCCAGAATCAGCCACTTGTACATAATCATTAGGAATTTATTTACACGCGTGCTAATTATCTCTTTGCGTATGCGTAGGTACGTCGATCGAACGATTTTTTTTTGTTTTTCTCTCCGTCACGCGGCGCGACGAGCACACGAACTTCTTTCTCGTTTGGAAGCTGCGAGTGCATCTCACACCGGTGTTTTTGTCTTGGCCCGTTTAGTCTCTCGAGGGGCCATCGAAAAACAAAAAAAAGGGAACAACAAAAAGAGGCCAAACCACTGCCGACGAAGTATCGTTTCACGGACTTCCTACAGTCGCAAAAACATTTTTAAAAAACGAAAAAAATCATTATTCCGCATAATATAAATCGTATTTACAAATCGGTTTTACTTTTTCTTTTGCAAATGCTTCGCAAAGCTGACTCGTTATCGTGACTATCGTCAAACAATTTCGTTTACGTCTCTCTTGCTGCACTAGAGTCTGATCCCGAGGTATTCTCGTATTATTCATTTTTTCGACTTCTTGAGAGACTTTGAAAATGGCGAGAAATCTTCGTATGGCCGCCGGAGATGGACTAACGTAATTTTTTTTCCAATCACTCTCCAAAAAAAAGAAATTGCGAAAGTCCCGTCATGTTTGAATCATTTTTTAATTTAAACTGGCAGTTGTAATTCTCACATTACCGGGTTGCCTTTATTTTCCTTGAAGAGTAATCGAAAAAACAATGAAATTTCTGAGTGCCGTGTAAAAAAAGTGCCATTGTTTTGTGACGTACCCCTCGCGAAATTTCCGAGCGACAAAAGTCTCTTCGAGTTTACTTTTTATATATTCTTTTGCGAAATTCTCGTCGCTCGAGAATCCGATGAGGATATACTTAGCACGCCGACCGAACGAAATTTTCGATCAATTAATTTTCAAAATAAATACCTAACCATCCATTGTCGTTAAGATGATAATGAGACAATCCATATACAACGACTACTTGATCGTTTAACAGTAGTGATAATAGTGGGCGTATCTACGTAGTGTCTAGTAGTATCGTTTAATAGTTAATATGGCTTTATCGTGTCCGTTTTTTTATTTTTATTCCACTTTGCAAAACGTCCACTTGACGTTTTATTCCAGATCCTTTATGCATTTATTTTGTTTTATATGATTTCTCGTTTTCGTTCCGTCGTTCTTTCATTTTGTTCTTTTTTTCTCTTCCTTACTTTCTTCCCATTGTTCAGTCATAATTTTCTTTCTCTCACTTCGCCTCCTCGCACCTTTCTTAATCTCTCTCTCACTTTCGTACTTTTTTCTTTTTTGCGATTTGTGTCTGTTTGGAGGGCGCGCGACACGAGATTTTCTCGCTGATGATTGACGACGTTCTCGTGCGTGTGTATGTGTCTTTTTTGTTTTTTTTATTTCTTGTTTTGCTGTGTGAGCATCTTTCTCGTGACGCGCTCGCTTCCTCGCTATGGACGATCGCGATAAATGAATTAAACGTAGGATAATCACAGAAGAAGGGGTTCGACGCATGGCGATAAACGATTGTCGCTTCACCGCAGTAACTCCGGCAACAAATAGCTGACCAAAATCGCGCCCGTCGAAAGGAACAGCAGCCGCAGGAAATACTCGGGCCGTCGATTTACCGCGCTCGCACTGTTGTACGTCAGCTCTTCGTTTTTCACAACTTCGTTCGGATGATCCGAATACTCTTCTGAAAAATACAAAAAATATCCGCAATTAGAATTGAATTTATAGAACGAAAATGTATTGAAGATCGATTTTTCGAGACTGTTTTTCGGACGTTGTTTCGTTGTTCATATTAAAACTTATTATTTATAATATCGGTCTCTTATGCCAAATATTTTCGAACCGACTTTCCGAACATTTCATGAAAAACAAATAACATAAATAAATAAACAATAAACAATAACAATAAAAAATAAACAAATAAACAATAATTCTGTGAAAAGTTTGATATACTCGAAAAAAAAAGAGATTTTATTTCATTTTTAAATATCATGTTTTTAGGTTTCGTAAACTAGCTTTTGCAACTGACTTAATGACATTTTGGTGTTATTATTATTGACGTTCTTAGTATCTGCTAAGACGTCAACGTTTTTCCAGACTCTTTCTTCGTCACGAAGCCCTCAATTTCTGATTCAATCGCGCTTTTGTTTGGAAATTGTGTGTAATAACGAAAATTCGTGATCGTTGGAGACAACGGAATGTATCTTATCCGCAAATACATAATTTATTCAGTGAAGGCTATTCCGAATGCAGTGTATATTCTTTCGTTTATTCGAAAAAGAAAGCGTTCTGTGGAAGGTCGGTAACAGGCTAAGCTATATAAGTTAAACAACGAGGTAAGAAATGTAAAACAGTATGGATATCGAAGAGACCATCGAGGGTAAGCAACGTTACACGAGGGAACTCGAGAAATTTCACGCGAGAAACTTTCGTTCAGTGTTATTTCCTTAGCTGTGTTATCGGGACCGATCGGGGCTACGAGGCGCGTGGCTTATCGTGAAATGCAAATTAAATGACCGTGGCACTACGAATAGTAAGAAATGACCAGGTAACCGAGTGGCGAGTGGTTCGCGGAGACGCGAAACGAGGACGATGCGTATGTTTTGAGCAGATGGCCCTCGGCGAACAAAGAATGTAAACGAAAGTATCGCTCGAGCGGGAAGCTGTACGAGCAGTTTTCTTCTTTTTTTTTCCTTGTTGTTCATTTTTTTAAAACATAAGAGCGTCTATTGAGTCAACCAAGTTACAACATTAGCCAGTATTATAAGTTGTTCAGGGCAATACAGAAATTTATGTAAAATCGTATTTCGGAAACTTCATCATTTTGGTAAATCAACATTTGATCCATAACTAACTTTCATTTCCAATAATCGATTGAATCTTTCATCACCGAAAAGTTCTACTGTACTAATTTCTAAACGCATGAAATTCCCGTAAAATCTTGTATAAATGTTTCAATCTCGTTAAAAAAAAAAGTTCCAATGTTGGCCAGTATTGTACGCTCTTGAGGGCAAAGAAAATATTTATGTGGAATCGGAGTTGACAGCATTATTTTTTTATATGAAGATTCTATGCATAATTTGATGGCTTCGATTCGCAATAACTGTCTGCATTTTCTATGGATAACAAGCTCTTCAGATTTTGTAGTCATCTCCAAATAATTAAATACTGAATTCCCGATGAAATTCGATAAAAATATTTGTCCCTCGAATGAAAAAAATTGTAATGATGGTCAGTATTGTACGTACTGTTCTTCTTCTTCGGGGTGATAGAAGTCTTGGGCGGTGACGCGGACGGCGGTCCATTGTAGATTGGCGGCTGTGGTTGATGGGGATGAGGCGAATAGATGCCCGGAGGTGGCACGTGAGGCAGAGTCGGCGACGCTGTTGCTGGCTGATGATGATGGATGTTGCCTCCTGGGTAGAATCGATCGCGATCACCGCCCTTGAGAACGCTCGGGGGTGGTGGCGGTGGCATTCCGTTTCCACCACCTCCCAATATTCCGGTGCTCGTTGAACTGCTTGGCACTGTGCTGCTGGTCACCGGGACTGCTAGAGAAAAATCGTACAATCATGATTGTGGGTATACATAAAAAAATGATTAATGACTTGACAAAAAGGTTCAAAGACGAAAAAAAAAAAAATTGGTAAATTGAATATTGCTGAGCTTGAAGCAGTAGATTAGATTATTACATCTTTTCATGAGAAGAACTGGATTCGGCGGGTTTAAGAGTCTTCTAATTAAGAGCTAATTGAAGCCTCAATTAAGCAACCCTGAATATGCTCCTAAAGCTACATTGTTCATTTTTGAGTGGTACACCGAGGAGTTGCAATCATTCTATTTCTCTAAAAACAATTCTGTTTATTTATTGAATTCCTTATTTGCCATCGTTACCATTTCAATATAATATTTTACTGATTTGGCAGAAAAATGTGAATACTGACTATGAATATTGTCATTAAAATGTATTTTAAGATTTAACAAAAATTATGTGGGTTCTACATCAATGGCTATCAATGATAAAACAAATCGATTCGCATTGGCAACAAACAAAAATCGTATCGACTTTGAAAGTGAATTTTTCCCAATGCTAGAATTATAAAAATTAGACAGTGACTTGGAGTACACATTTTTGTACTAATACTTATTTTGTATTAATTAATTTATTTATTTCCTGAATCACTGGGCAGGAAAAGGTAGTATTTTGTAAAACTGAAAGATAATTTGTCTCTTTAGAGGGAAGAGGTACTTACAATTGTTGCGCGACGTAGCCGACGATGAAGAGCTGTTGGTCTCATTACCACAGCACACCTTGAAGACGACCTTCATGTTGTGGGTGGTGCATCGTCCACCGATGCGCCTGTGTAAGTCGTCCTTGGACGAGGTGCTGATGAAGAAGTAGTCGTGGCCCGGTAAGAACTCGAGGCCTCCAGGCTGTGGGGTGAACGGCCTGAATGTTATCGTGAAGTACATCGTCTTGTACGGTTTGTCACAGACCGCTATCACACGAGGACTCGCGTTCGTTATCCGACACGTCTCGTACTCCTCCTTCGACACCTGTTGATTCAAATACTCTGTTACAGTAATTGTTAACGGTTCTCCAACCGAGAAATAGTCACGGTGCATAGTTTTTATTCCATTTTATTATTATTTTTATTTTTTCGTCTCGTTCACTCGGCTTTCACGACTCAGGGAAGAGGATAGTGCCTAATCGCTGATAGACTACCGTGAAACACACTTCTGATCAGGATTATAGTTGCCTCGGCTCTCCTAATCCTCTCAGGAAGCACGTTTTTCTTTACACTTGTATATTTTCTCGTGAAACGAGTTAACGCTGAGTAATATATATATATATATATATATAGCTTTGGGGCTATCTCGAACAGTCTCAGGATTGTCAGTGAAGAGGTCGATGAACGAGATGGAATAATCCGGAGGGCATTTAGAGGGGGAGGGAAGGCTTACGATATCGTTACCGGGTATTCAGGGTGATTGGGAATCAAGGCATTTTGTACTCGCACCCGAGTGAACGGATACAGTGGATTTTCATTGAATTAAACAGTTTTTTTCTTTATCGAAAATTGCTGTCAATTCGCAGTTTTAAGTAAGTTTACAAGATTCCATAATTCACAAAACGAATTTCATAATGTCATTAATTCCCTATTTTTCAAAGTTTGAGGTAATTACCATTGTGATAATTATAACGAAAATTTCCATAACATGTCTAAAATTATTCTTTTAAAAATATCAAACATATTTTTGAATATATGAATTAGTATGTACACCGCAAAAAAATTATGTGTACTTTTTTGAATCAACATTTGGCATATATAGTCAATTTGAGATTATTTTGTAATATCTGCCTTATTTTTCTGGATGCTTGAATTTATTATTTATTACTAAAAGAATAAAATTTCGATAATATTTCACAGAAACTTTTGTTGAAACCAGTTGAGCAGTTAGAAAATAAATAAAAGGTTTTCTTCATTTTCACTCTTATTTTTTTCTTGATAATTCAAGTATTCATTTTTCCAGTTAGAAAGCATCATTTCATAGTTATCGAATAATAATTATAGAAATTGATAATACTGCAAATGTATATTTGATAGAATAATAGTGATCTCAATTTTTCTTCGTATATGCTGCGAATTTAATACGTATTTTGCATTAAAAATGTAACATATGAACAATATATGAGACAAATTGTGGATTGCAGTCCTAAAAATTGAACATACCATAATTTTTGTATACATTGCACGCATAAAAAATGTATAGTATGTTCAATTTTGGAGACTCGAAGACCATCAACAGTTCAGTAGTGCTAGTCTAATTTAAAATGAAGGAAAAATAAAAATAAAAAGTTTACACCTACATTATAGATGATGTACTTTTCAGCTTCGTCATCGTATCTTCCCGGCAGGTACACAGGACATATTATGTTGACCTGATCGTACTCGAACTGCGCGTTGTTTTTGTTGACGTCTATTATGTGATCGGTGTTGTCTATTCGAAATCTGAAACAGGAATGAAGATTCTCATTGGAATTGATGTTCAGTGAAGTGGTAAGAAAGTGAAAATCGTAAAACGAAAATGGTTGTGCATCTCTGTTGAATAATACAGTATCGGTGCGGCAACGAGTATCCGTAGCGCGTACATAACTTGTAATCATAATATCGAGGTCTATAAAAGATCGGCGCGCATAGACCGAAGGGGGACGAGGGGCACTTGAACATCGTGTACGCGGGTACCGAGGTGTGGAGGCGTCGAGGCGCTCAATGCAGAAGAAAGAGTAAGAAAAGTGTAGGGGAGAAGCGATAGAAGGCGTCGGCGGAGAACTCTCAGCGCCGACGGATCCTCCGCTGTGAAACCGGTTACCCCTTACAACCTCTCCTCCCCCTACACCTTCATGATGCCCTTTCTCATCTCCTGCTCTCTATCCGCAGGCCCTTCTCTACCATTCGTTGCTCTACACTATACGATACACTATATAGACACCGGCCAATATATCAGTGTTTCAGTTGTATCAGAAATTTTTTCGGAGGAATTTTATATTCACCGAAAATTAAGGCTATATATTTGTTTTGGCACCGTAATTTGGCGAAATTGTAAACCACTTTCGTAAAAAATACTAAATTCTCGAAAGACTTTTTAATTCCAACAAATGAGAAAATTACACTTATCGTGTAATATTTCGCTGCGGGCCTTATATTAAAAACAATGTTAAATGATATTTTATTTTTGGCCGTTCCCACAATTTGGCAAAATAACCATTTCGGTTTTCCATTGATAATACGAGATTCTCAATTTACTTTTGGATTTCAAGAAACAATATTAAATTCAATTTTTTTAGAATTTGTCAGGCAAATAAAAGATAATCACAATAACATCTGCACTATGTAATAAAATCTGAACTATTGATCTAAAATAGTAGCAACTATAAACATATAATTATGAGTTCATAAAAAATCTGCCAACTTGGGGCCCTTGAAAAAACTGTTCAGTGTAAAATTCCCCTGACCAAAAGAAAAATATACTACATTGTCTCACGAATTTTATTATTGATGGAAATAATTGCATACGGCAGGTGAATTTGTAAAGGTGCGGTCAGCGGTAGATTTTAGTTGGGACGATAGGTGCATAGGGCGTAGCAGTCAGACAAAAGAAGACGGCACACGTTTCGTTAGTTCCGCCGGGAGGCACACTACCAACGCCCTATTTTTCGAATGGCCCGAATCTTGGCCAGTCCGAGAGGCCTATTTCACACACGATGCGTCCATCCATCGTGGGCCGTCCGTCGACATTCGTTCATCCGGCTGTCCATCCGCGGAGCTTTTTCCTATGTATATATACATATATACACATAGACATATAGGTACATACACAGTGAGCCCGCGAGAAGAACGCGTTTCGACGTTTCGTAGTATGAAGGTACGATCTCGTAAGTGGGCGTGTAAAGGCTCGAAAATTGGATGGTAGGCAGGCCTCGAGCAAATTAACGTTTGGCGATAATATCCGTTCTTCGGTGCCCCGTGTGTCGGACCGAACGCTCGAAATTCTCTCTCTTGGTTACATCGGGACGTGGCCGCTGTACTCGAGCTGTGTGAGCCGCATCAAACCCACCCTCGGGTGTATACCCACTTGCGCTCTTTCGCCGGTACTATTCTTATGTATATATATATATGGTATGTATTCTTATGGATACATATATAAAAAATATAAAGAATGTATATTGTAAACTGACGGTGGTTCACGCCGAAGTGGACGCCCACATCACGTTCGATTTTGCGTGTTCGTGTACACGTGCGAGACGAGCAATAGAAAATATGCGGTCTACAGGAAGTTCCATGTAAAAAAAAAGTACAAGTTCTGGATGTTGTGGCTGTAAATGTGACTTTGCGGGGAAGATTCACAGCATATTTCAGCTATAGGAATAACTGAAGAGAGTGAGAAAAAATCACTTGGTTCTGTTGTTTTAGTGGTTACTAGAAACAAAAAAAATTGTTTATTTGAGAATAAATTGTGGAAAATGAAAAAAGAAAAATGTAGTTTATTAACAGTTTGTTTTATTGATTGAACTTCTTATTTTTTCACTGGCAAACGCTAATTCAGTGGATGGAGGTTTTTTAAAATTTATTGAGGTTTTATTTATTTTTATTTAGTTGTTTTTTTTAACGTTTTTTGTTTAGTGAATAAAATCTTGAAAATTCTAGGTTTCATACAAAAGAATGATACGTTTGATTACAGTTTTTGTTAAATTGAAAAAATGTATTCGAAATTGATGCATCGAAATCGTCATCGTTCCTCACTTTTGGTTACTGAATTAAGGAGAAACGAGGGAGGAGCGATAAAGAGAGGGACGTATATATCTATCAACTTCGTGGACGTCGTCGAGCGCGACGAGAACTGATTAAAAAGCTTAATCGAAATATGAAAAAGATGGGCGTGTTTGGTCGCCGGAGACACCCACCGAAGCCCGAGGGCACCCTTTTCCCTTTCCGGTTCCCCGTGGCCTTTGAAAATTTTCCCGTTTCACCCATTTCGTCGGGTCATTATTGAACCGAATGCACGAACGCCAGTCGAGAATTAACGTACGTACGTAGAACGAATTTCCCTTAATTAAGTTTTCTAGGTCATATGTGAAGACAAATTTCCTATATTTATCAAAACTTACTCCATTAGCAATTAGAATGCTTATAATTAACTAAATTTGAATAGAAAGTAAGATTACATCGTGAGAACATTTTTACTAAAGTACCACATTTAAAAAAAATACTTACACATTTCCTCATTGAAATATGTAATTTGCACTTTTTGTAGATATTAATTGAGGAACATGAAATAAAAATGTAATTAGTCACTTACTTGGAGTCATATTATTATTTAAAAAAAATTAATTCCTTTTTTGTCCAGTTATTTTTAATGTTGAGTTCACTATTGAGGGACTATTTATTTCAATTCACAGCAATAAAGATTTTTTATTCATCTATAAATTCAATTTTTATCCGTCCATCTTATTTTATCTACTAAAAATCTCTGATTACTATCTACGATAATAAGTTCCAGTAATAAGTCATCCGGGCTCTGATCTAAATGCATAATGATAACACAAACACTCGGCGAGCACATATTTCGAATTATGTTTACACAGTTGGTTACAAAGCTGAAAGCATATATATAAATATACACATATCTATATATACACACACACAGTGAAGTAAGTTAAGTGTACTTGCAGCAAGCGAGAGATACACGCTTCGCCGGTAGACACATAATGCAGCAGTAATGCACAAAATGCCAGACACACAGGTAGAGAGGCTTCGCAGTCGTGAGGATTGCTACCGGTATATGCCCAACTCCAACTACAGAGCGTAGAGAGCGAACGGTTCGTAAAGAGAGCAAACCCTCAAGTGTATACACCAGCCGCTGTGAGAGATGGAGGGCAAAACGTGGGTGAAGAAAATACGAGCAAGCGCAGAGAACAGACGAGGCAGAGAGAGAGAGAGAGTAGAGAGTGAAGAGAAATATACACGTTCGTATGAGAAGTACATCGTTGCCGGTATAGCGCGGAGAAAGGGGCGAAGAGGTGGAGGAGTGGAAGAAAATGGGAGATCGGCTGGTGGCGGAACTCGGATACGTGGCTGGTAGATACGCGCGTAGACAGAAGCGAGTGAAGGAGACAGAAAGAGAGGAGGAAGGAAGGAGAGATCGAGAATAAAGAGTTGCCGAGGAGAAACAGGCCATAGGGAAACGAGGGAAGAGCGAGTAATGCAGATTCGTAGGTAGAATGGATAGTCAGTGAGAAAGAGGGAGATAAAAAGCGACTAAGAGGAAAAACCGAGCGAGAAGAACCGTTGGATATATTCTGGCAGAAATATCAAAGCAGAGTCCGACTGCGCGGCGTCAAAGAGGCAGATGAAGCGGGAGCAAAAAGAGTCCGAGAAGCTGGCATTTGCACGTTAGAGTTTCGTTGGCCGGAGAGGCCGCGCGGTGCCTCAGCTTCTGTGCTCGCAGAAGCAACGAGAGAGTGAGCGTGGTCTCTCACAATCGCCGTAACGCATTGCCGGCTAACCGTCGTGGCTTCCTACTGCTATTGCGTTTTTGCCATTTTCTTTTTAAAACTCGGAGCGCTAATTGTTTAGACCGAACGGACCTCGAGCTATTGCTTCGTTGCCAATTGACTGAGACTATGGATGATGGTTTAGGCATCGTTCCAATCGAGACTAGCAAAGCCTACAGTAGATAGTTAAATGGATACCGATTTATTGGTCAATTTTAGTCTACGATTTATGCTAGGGTACGAGTCACATTATAGTCTGAAGTGCATGTTAAAATGTAAACTGCAGCGAAAGATTTTGGGCTACAGGATGAAATTAAGACTGCGGTGCAATGATAACAGCCAGTTTAGGCTGCCGCATACATCACAGTAAAGTAGTGATGCGGATAAGCGATATGAACACATGAAGACCAAAGAAAAAAATGCGATAATCTTCGGATTTGTTTCAACTTTTCTTCGATAACCAGAGAAGTACCGATTTTTTCTTTTGCTGATTCTTACTACTGATTGTCGCACTTTTCATCGGTCTTCATGGCTTAAACTTGAGGGGTTGACCTAAAAATCGAGTGTGCCAAAGGAATTTGCTGGCAAATAATGTTTACAGGTGCCTTAATTGAGGTCTTTTTATTACATGAAATGTCGATTAAAAAATGTATATATATATATTTAGGCGCGTTTTCTGCATGGGAGGTGCGTATTGAGGTCAAAATACATAGTTTCGCCTTAAAAAAAGAAAGAGAAAAAAATATATACATTTTAACACACCCTAGGCTACAGTGTAAGCTCTGTAGACGATAGCATAGGGTGCGAACTGCGAAGTAAGTTAAACTGCAGACAATGTTATCATAGTGTAAGTTCCGATGTATGCTAGACACTAGAGTCCTGTGCAGAGCAGAATGTCGTGTGTAACGTAAGATGAAATGTAGAGTATATTAGAGTAACCGTTTGCACACACCGGAAGGCAGAAATCGTTTTTCACTGGATCACATTGATCGCATTGATCGCATTTGCGGCGCTTTCGCTCTCGAACTTTGCACCTGCTCGCCCTTCGGGTTTTCTGCAAACGGTGCGCTCGCGAGAGCGCCCAACAGTTTGCAGATTCCCGATATCGACGTCGACGTGATTGGTTCCTTCGGGCCACGAGGGAGAGCGGAAAGCTATGCGTTCGCTCTTCTTGCGCCCTACACTCTACCGTACCCTCTTGAAATTGAACGTTAGCAGCAGATACATACAGCCACGCGGTTGCATCCCGAATGAAATCTCACGAGCGATCTTTGCTCCATTGCACTGGCCTCATATACTCACGGTCAGAGTCAACTGCGAGGGAAGACTGGAATTTTTTCATATCAAAACTTTCGTATATAATTTTAAAAAAGAAGAACAAGAAAAAATGATAATAAGGTAGAAGCGCTATCGTCTTTTTTTTCTTGGCGAACTTTTGTTTGAACTTTTTTCACTTTGATATTTTGAAGCCCGTGCTTTATACTAACACGTTTATTACTGGTTTAAGATCAAATATTTATACCGACGTGTCCTGGTGCTTGAGCGACACACGTTAACTGTTGTGGACGATATAATCTATGTATTCGAGTTTCCATTCTGTTTTCTGGCGGGGACACAGCTCCCACTCCCAACCTCTCTGTCTACGTTATATTTTCGGATTGCCTGGCTTCGCCCTATGTTTCTCTTTCTCTCCTCGCTATAGAGTGACACGACTCGGAACTGTCACCGTTGGGTTTAAACGACGGTAGATATACTGGCGTTCAACGGCAAGTCGAATGAACGCGACGAGCGTTAAAGTTCATGACCTAAAAGCCTGGGAGCATGAGGTCTGGATCTGGAGCTTAAAAGCTCCACGAGCAACGTGCTCACAGGACGTTCCGTTCGAGAATACACACGGCCTGTTATTCATCCATTATTAGAGAGAGTTCAGTAGGTCTTGAGGGAAACTCTCATCACCAATTTTCTCTCTTACCGTGAAATTATCTTTATCCTATATTTAGAAAGAGAAAATCGCGCTTCGAAATTCTGGACAAATAGGGAATTTTCAAGTTTTCATGGATATATGGAAAAGTCACTAAAACAATAATATTTTAATTAATAATCAAATTTGGTTGAATTTACCATTAAATTGCTAAAGAATTTATACTCAATTGATTATTGTATTATTATTTAAACACCATTTTAAGAACTTACTAAAAAGTCAATCATAATGATGAATTATTTCAATATCGATGAATACTGAGACACCTTTCAAATAAAAAAACAGTAGCAAATTTCACTATTTCAATTGTTACATTTGTTTGAAGAATTGCAATGTTGAATGCAATCGCAATAAAATCCGCGGGTTGCTCGTTTTATTTTCTCCAATAATTACGAATGTGCCTTGATTTAACATTGCCAAACAATTTTAAGCTGATGGATTGTTGAATTATTTTTCAAACATTCATTGACATTTGAATAGCTGGGTAAAAGAGCAAGTCAAATATGTCAAATGTCGAAATGGGTAGACCGGAAAAAAAAAGCTTTGGTATCGATTAGCTGTGCTCTCGGGTACTTTTGTATCCGAAGGGAAATTCCACGAGTTGTATGACCAGCGAAGGCTTGTAACGGTTTGGCCGGCAAAGGCTTGCGAGAAAAACGACTCTGAGGTCATCGCGGCGTAACCGCAGTCGATTTTTCAAGTTCCTGGTGGTAAAGTCGGCGACTATATACATGAGTACAGTAGTAGAGGATATACACAACATTGGCCTCGACGGTGGCAAACGGCGGCGCTCGAGTTATTTTTGATATCATTAGTCTTGCACTGTCGGCCGGTACGTCGGACTCTCACCCTCTTTCTCCATCTCTCTATCCTTTATTATATACAACACACAGAGTCCATGAGTCAAGATTGAGACGTTTTCGATCTCACCCGTCGCCCGTTCGCTTTACTATGCCTCTCTTCCCCGTCTCACTCTCTGTCGGATCCTGTATCGTTTACAATTTATTATAAATCGCGATCGACGGGAGTTCGTGGGCGTCCGATCTATTGCCTCCTATCGAGCTTCCCTCGACACACTTGCGTATCCTACCGAATGAAAAATGCGCCAACAAACCCTCCCGGAAATAAATTGTATGCAAGGTACTTCAATGATATGTTTTAGATAAGGTGAATTTCGAAAAATTGTTACGTATCTCTAGATTTTTTGATATAGCTTCCACCGTGGAAAAAAATACATCCAAGATATATTGAAAAACATATCTCGAATATATGACATATATCTTGTCCGGGAAATACTATAACTGAGATATATTTTGGTATATGTACGGAATATATCGAGTGAAAAATATATCTGGGATACATCGAAAAATTTATGAAAAATATATTTTTGTTATATTATTGCCGGAAATATATGTCAGATGTATTTTGTATATATTCCTTTTCCATGGGGAGAGAGACTTAATTATAGATTTGCCAAATTCATTCGACATACAGTGTTAACTATATCAGAAATATATTTTAAGTTATTATATACATGAAAAACAGTTTTGACCTAAAAATTGCGGAAAAGTTTTTAAAGTCTGTTATAAATATTGCGAATGCGTACGAAATAATTTAAAGCCAAAAATATACTTGGAAAAATGATTTTTAATATATGGGCTGCTGATAATACCGGTTTACTTGAGAGAAAGTTAAGGAAAATCAAGCGTATTAAACATGTTGTTTTGACTCGTTAAGAAAACGAGTAACAATAAGCTAAAGATCAACAGCAGTTTATCATTATACAATTTCCATATAATATTCATACTTTTACTATAATATTCGTGCTATATAATGAATATTAAATTATTACCGAAAAAACATTAGGTAAAAATCCGCGCTAAATAATGAATATTAAATTATTACCGAAAAAATATTAGGTAAAAATCCGCGCTAAATAATGAATATTATATTATTACCGAACAAATATTAGGTACAAATTTGCGCGTTCATAACTCTGAATTTTCAATACACTTTTTCACCGTAGAGAGAAAGATTGATGGTAGCGGTGAATCGTGTGGATATATAATAAAATTTCGAGCCAGAGCTGGTACGCGAAGCTTCCGCGGATTTTGCATCATAAAACAGTGGCCCCGACAGACTAGTGGCGAAATTGCGGACGTGGGGCGTAGCCGCAACGAGTGTGCGTCAGCTTACGACTGGGATACGTAGAGGAGATCGGCCGAGATCAGAGAAGCTCGTTGAAAGAAATAGTTTGCCTCCGGAACGGGCGTAGACGAGTTACAGGGAGAACGAGAGAGGCGAATATGCCAGTGCGGAGCGAAAACTCAGTGCCGCGTCTCGTTCGCTAATTTATCAGCTGCTATGGCGCGAGCTACGCGCAACGAGAAGAAGGCGCGCGCGCGCGTTCTCGAAACTATATACCGCATACTTTAGGCGAAGACGAGAGTGAACGTAGGAGAAAATGCCTCGTCGCGCGCGCAACGCAACAAGAGACCCAAACAGGGAACGTTGCCACACCGACGAACGGGCGGAACTTCTCAAAGGCGTGCGCGACTTACACACAGCCGCATCGTTGTTTCTTACCCTTTGAATTTCGGCGAGCAGGTGATATTGTCAGTGAAGGCGTTTTCACGAGCGTGTCGGTTCGCTCTCTTCTCGACTTTCGCCTCTTTCACTCGGTACACGCTTTGCCCAAAGCTTTAGTGTGTCTCTATTCCGTCAAGTACGTTATTACAAGGATATACTACGAGAGATGACTATGAGCTTTGAGACACACGGTCCATGAGTTATTGAAGAATTTCACTGACGGGATATTAAACCATATTCATTGTAAAAGAATTTTTTTTTAGAGATCTCTACTTACCGGCCAAGTATATACTCTACTTAATTTACTTTTAGTGTACATTTCTGTTACGAGGAAATTAATTTTGGTGTCGATGTAAATGATAAGAAAAACTAAAATTTATATAGTTATGGATCTTTTTCTTGTGTACATGTAATTTTGAAAATAAATAAAAAGTTAACGATTCTACGTACGTACGAATTACGTACTCAGGGGTTATTGAGGTCACTAATTATGAATCCTAACTCAAAGTCTAGATTTTCGCAACTTATTGCAATTTAGTCCGCCATATTGGATTCCCTATTTTGAATTTCGGAAGTTTAAGTTTGGATTAATAACTGGCGACCTCAAACGTAACTAAATACCAAATTGCAAGTGAATCGTAAGGAGAAATTATGCTTCGATACTTCGAGCGTTAATCCATAAAATAAATCAGTTATTCTCGATTTTTTAAACATTTCTTCAGTTTCTTCAGGTTGCCACGGCATACACGTTACTTTTATATCTCACAATACTCTGTGTAAAAGGAAATCGCAGACAAATCATTGTCAGAGGTCGCTCAATCGATATCTATTTTTTCAGGTAAATATCGATAGAACAATGTTTTAAAAAATTCAAAATACAGGAGGTGTATTTGGAGGATTTTGAAAGAAATTTAAAAAAAAACAAATTTTTTTTTGACATACCCTAATATATATATTATACGATAGTAGAAATCAAAACACCTCTTAATTATGGAAATTGAGCGTGAACCTAAACAAAAAGCCTAATAGACAAATGGGAAAAGAAACTAATAGATTAACCGACTACGTAACAGTATACGGAATATTTCACGTCGACGATTTAATATATAGAGCAGATAGTCTCGAAGCTTATAGATGTATCACAGATAGGGAACCGAAGATCTAGATATCACTGGTTGCACGTTTTCTTCGCGCGTGCTCAAGCCAAGAGTGGTTTGCTCGTTGCATTGGCTGTGAGCGGCGGGGTCTTTGCATTGATACGTTTCTGTCGCGCAGCGAGGCACACAAGTCGCGATACCGCTGAGATAGAGTTCGCAAAGAGAGTGTCCTAGCACACCACGGAGACTTAGAAGTATAAGGGGGGGTCAGGGCCCCGTTCCCGGGTCAGATCCTCGGGGCACCCATCCTCCCTCATCCTTGATATCCCAAGATAGGCTCTGGCATTGTTTATGGACAATGTCGTGCGCCCCCTGAGTACCAACGACGTTATATAGCGACAGCGCATACAGACGTATAGTTACAGGATCAGAGTATTATTATAGTAGTACACGTAGTGTACATACAACCGGGGGAATGTCTACGGGTTTGCGGTGTCCCGTACCACAATATAATACATGGATGCACGTATATATATACGTATATACACATAAATATATATAGAGGACAGTTTGGGGTCATTTCCTCGTACCATGACGTTTCACACCAACAACGTGACAACCGAGATTCTCGAGATTCAGTCACGGATTCGCGTGACCGAGGCGCGCAAGCGCGAATCGAGAGATATTCCATAATACACTTTAGTAGTTGGCTGTAAGCCTCTCGAAGACTGGTAGAAGAGGCGCAACTAGAAGTTACATGTCGGTTGTATATAACTGCTGTGAAAGATCCTCGCGTCACCGTCAAGAGAGTCGAGCCAGAGAAAGAAACGGCGGCAGAAGACAGTTGTCGGGACAAGCGGGCGCACGTCCCACAGGCTCAAGGGCAAAGAGAAAGAGAATATGAATGTTCGTCGCGAGAAGCTCTCTCGGCCGTTAATGCCCTTCAGGATGAACGGGACCACTCGGGTTTCACTGCGAGAAATAGGATGTGCACTATAAGAGTGCATCAGGAAGTGAAGAGACCTGTGGCAGTCTGAAGTTGATAGTTTAGATGTCGGGAACGATGATTCAGTGCACCACGCTTCTTAGGGAGGATCTTTTGTACAGCCACGAGAATCGGTTGCCGTACATCAATATGGTGAAAGTACCGATTGTCTCATATTGTGAAAGGGATGAATTGCAGTGATGATGCAAATAAACGATATTTTTTGTAACCGAATGAACGTTATTTGTTGTTTTGTCAAGCGAATAATTGGGCTGAACTATTATTTGAATGTCTCGAAAAAAAAGTCTTGTTCAATTTAAGTTCAGTTTATGGTATAATGGAAAGACTGCATAAATGACTGCAAGCCGAGCCATTTAGCAATTAGTTAAGCGTGAAAAAAAAATTTTGCCTGATGTTCAATGTCAGTCGGTTCTATTTCATAACAAAATAAGACGCAGGCAGTTTACGATTTCGATATTTTGATCAATCTTTACGGTGACATTAAAACTGTACCTACTTCGTCACATCGACAAAAAAAAATGTATTAAAGGTTAATCGTATTGAAGTTATTAAATATGTAAACCAAACAAAAAAGGTGATGTATAATCAAAAGCCGTATAATGCGGATTTGACTCCGGGTACATGAAGCAGTATCGGTAAATTTTTCTGCAGCTGTCACTCATTGATTTATAGTAAACACTTTTCCCAAGGTCTTTCAAAAGTCATAATCGCTTGCAGTCTATCAACATCGAGGGTGCATTAAGTCTATTAATACGTAATGTAACCGAATATTTCGAAAGGAACGTGACTCGAATTTTCCGGTGGCCAAAATCTTATCCGGACTATACGCACTTTGCGTTTGTTTGGATTTGTGACGAAGCCAAGTGGTTGTGTCAACAAGGAACAAGGAAACCCGAACAATCGACACTCCAGGGAATATTTGTGTCGCGACTCAAGGCATAGTTGAGAAATGAAATCTGGATGGAAATCTTCATGGGGAAACAAGACCTTCGTGTCTTCTCGTAAGAGAGAATCCGCAAGGAGGTCTTCAATAGAAATGAGGGACGTAGCCAACCTTACTGGGAATGGAACGGGTGCTACTGGCTCAGGTAAAGACGGTCATCCAAGCGTCTGGAGACTCTGCGACGTAAATCCAAGCAAAGTTCTATTCTTGAAGGTAAGATCCTAGACAAATGGATCTAACGGTGCGGATAGTCGGCACGAAGAGCCATCCAAGCATCCCTCGCTTTGTCCCGAAGTTGTTCAGTCGGTTCTACGAGGTAGAGAACTGAGAAGACGTACCAAAGGTCGGATAGGCTGGCTGTTATACCTGAAGAAGAAGATCGAGAGACCCGAGATGGGATTCGATGGGTTTACCCGCCCATATCGACCCCGCAAGGATACATCGGCACAAGCTGGTCCCCAAAATACCTGAGACGAATCTTGGAAGTATTTCTTCGTCCTCTCTTCATCCTCCTCCTCCTCCTCCTCCTACTTCGACTCATAGCTTAGATATCTTTGCCTCGGTGGCACGTCCTTTCTCCTGGTTCTAACATCGTTTCTTCAGGGTTTATCTTCGGGACGAAACTCAAGAGGGTCGCCGCAGGGCCGCTTTTGCAAATAGTGACCCACCACTTGATTATAGCCGTAACCTGGGGAGCTTCGATCGTGAAGTGCGAGGGGAGTAAAAAAACATTCAGCAAATGAAATATCGTCACAGTCGATGTGGCCCGCGGAGCCCCGGACCATGTTCTGGATCGCTGACGATACACAACAATAGCAACTACTTCGATGCTGCTACTGTTGTCTGTGTTTGACCTTCGGGCGAGAGGAGAATGAAAAAATTGAATATAAATAAAGGTGTTTTTTTTAAAGGTGTTGATGACTGAATTTTTAGCGGGATTGCGTGTATTTTTTTATTTTTATTGTGTGATGCTCTTTATCTTATCATCTAGAATAAAAAATTAGAGATAAACAAAAGGCGTTCTTAAAGAATTGATGACAAGTTTTCTAGAAGTTGGATTTAGTTTTTTGTAACCGATTAATGACCGAGATTGTTTCGATCCCAAATGTTTTAAATTTAAGTTCGAATTTTAATATCTTTATTTGCAGTTCTTAAAAAGAATTTAAAAACTGCACTTGAAAAGATATTTTACTCATGCATGAGAATATTTTTTTTGTGCTTGTCAATTAATTTATTTGTATGTTTTATGAAGTCGGTAGATTTCATATGCGACACAATTTTATTTTCACGATTTTCATAAATATGATGGTTTCAATGTGATTCATAAGAAAAAATAATGATTTTAATACATCAGCTAGAAACTTGAATTGATTATAAAAAGGGCATTCCAGGAATCTATAAATTTATTAATATGCGTTTGACGACACATTAAACTATACAGCCAATACATTTGGGAAACCAATAATTTTTGTAAGAACTTTTGAAACCTCTGTTCGAAATATATAACCACGAAATAAATATCAGTCTTCATTCCACCCTGAAATGCAAGGCGCACAGCAGCCACTGAGCATGTGAGTTGCGCCCTATAAAAGAAAATTCGTGAGGGATGCGTCATTAGAGAATCGGGCAACGGTTCAGGGGCATTCGTCAACAATAAACGCGTTCTCAGTTCGAAGCATATAACAGAGGAGGGTTCGCCATGGCAATGGAACTGCTGGTCGGTCTGACGGGAAGGCGCGTTAATCTTCCGCTACATTCTCTCTCTCTCTCTCTCTCTCTCTTCCACGAGTAATATACACCGACTAGCAGAGAGTGCGACGAGCTCAAAAGAAATCGCGATTCCGGCTGTACCTTTGAAAAATCCCGCGATGAACCTTTTCGCCCGCGGTTTCGCCTTTCTCCTGTCCTTGTCTCTTTTTCTATCTTTCTTCATCGGCAGCCGCAGCGGCGGTCGCGGCGGCTCACACATATTTTCTCGTTTCTCTCCCTGCGGCTCTACCAGCGACTTGTAGAAGAGAAGAGACTTCGTGCGGGTCCAGGGTGTCTCAGCATCCCTCTCGCTTTTTTCTCTTTCTCTCTCTCTGTCTCACAGCACCTCTAATTCTTTATGCTCTTTCACTCTCTCACAGTATGTCTTATATTTTCTCTCTCTCTCTCTCTCTCTTCTAGCATCTGTCCTATTTTTTCCCTCTCTCTGTCAGTATCTATTCTATTTTTTTGTTCTCTTTCCCAGCATCTCTCCTATTTTTTCCGCCTCTCTCTCTTTCTCTTGCAGTATCTTGCCAATTTTTTTTTCTCTTCCTCACCCAGCATTTCTACTATTTTTTTCGATCTCGCAGCATCTCTTCCAATTTTTCACTCTCTCTTTCACTCGCAGCATCTCTTACTTATTTCTCTCTCTAGGTCGGTTACGTGAAGAAGAGTATATATATTTTTCGTTTCACAGTCCGCGGGCGGCGTTGAATGCCCAGCCTCTCTCCATTGAAGACGAGGGTGCATCTTCTGCTGTTGGACTCTCGTTTTCTTCTTTCTCTCTCGGTCTCCTTGGGCACGCCACCGGCAGGTATAAATTTTGGCGTCGGCTTTAAAAGCGATCTCGAGTGGCTTGTGTATGGGTGCGTGCGTGTGTAAGACATATAAGAAAGATAGAAGGTGAAGGAGAGGAAGGGAAAAACGAAGGGAAACGTCCCATGGTAATCGATTACCTCCCCCGTATCCCCAGAAACCCCATGGCCCTCCCCCGTCAAACGGACGCCCATCTTATGGACCCGAAAAGATCGAACTTCGATAGCATGCGCCGCGCCATGGTCTATAGTTTATATATATGTATATATAGATTTAGGTGTGCGTATATATAGTACGCGTGTATACTTTAGAACCGCACAGTTTTTCACGTGTCCTTTTGTCTATTCCTTCTCGACCTCTTTTATGCTTTGGGGATTCTCCGAATTTCGCATTTCGGGGATACAACACGCAGCGACTTGGGGGACTTGAATTTCGAGGCGTTTTGGATTACCTACGAACAGGAATTGGAGAACAAAAACTTGCGCACTAGGAAAAATTGTTGAGGGGTTGGAAAATATGAGGGGGGATTATTTTATGCGACTTGTAACTATTTTTAGTACAGCTTCAAATTTTTTTCAGTTTAGAATAGTTATTAAATTCTTCATTCATTTTATTTAGGAAATATACTCAAGAATTACTGATAAAAAATGCGAGTAAAGAAATTTTTGCAATTTTTAGAAAAATGAAAAATTCTGATTGTAAACTATAAATTGTTGACCTATCAAACTATTTTTAGAGATCTATTAACGTACTTGAGATTTTTTAGGCTACTTTGGAGTAACTATAAATAGTCCCTTCAAAAGTGCAACTATTCAGTTAATACCAATGCTACTATTCTTGATCTTGCGGTAACGATAGATAATTAATTATTCATATGACTGTTTTTCGAATTGTGTTACCATAATTGAGCTTCATAATAATTGAGATTGAAACAAAATACTGTTGACCAAGTATTACAAGGTTAAAAATATCTGAATTCTAACACAGTTGATGTTACTTAAAATGACTATTTGTTAAGATTTATCTCTCTATTTCGGTTGGCGGCAATTAGCAAAAAATTTTTTTGAAAAAATTCTTAGTGATAAGAAATCGCTATTGGGTAAATAGTAAAATATTTCACGTAATCAGCGCCGGAAACGCGGCGTTTGGAGTAAATACCTGAAGTGAAATACGAAATGACGGAAAGAAGAAAAGAAAAAAAAAGGTATGGATACCCTCAAATATTGAAAAAGGTCTCGGAGATGGTGAACATTTCCAAGAAGATAGTCCGGCTTTGACGAACCGATAAGTCGGCCGGGCATGAAAGAGAGGAGAGAAAGAGAGAGAAAAAATTGTATACTCTATAGTTAATGGCATATCTATGTACTTTCACAACTGTACAGAACGTAAAATCTATACCCGTGAGTCGGTTTCAGCTCGACGATTACCGAGAACGATAGCCTTATCACCCGGGAGGTGCAAACACAAGTATAGATTACCTCTCTGCTTGAGGATGATGATATCCTTCGGAGAATAAACCGAACGGAGGAACAAACGTAAAGCACGAGACTCTCTGTGACGTGACTATCTTCGTCATATGGAGCTTAAGTGAAACATCTTCACATGTTCAACCGTCTCAGTAAAAATATCAGTTAGATTAGAAAAAAAAAAGTTACGAGACGTTTTCGTTATTCTACAAAATTGTGTAAAAGTAGTCGCTTGGATTAATCATTAAAAATTGTCACTCAACAGTAATTAAATTTTCACCGAAAATATATATTTGATTTGATCAAAGAAAAACACTTGATTTTTGAGCTACTTGACAGTTTGGTAGCGCCTATAAAAATATGTATTTAAAAAAAAAATGTTGACAGTCACGATTCAATTAAATCAATAGCATTTTTATAAAATTATTTACGTAGACCCGACATTTTTTAGATTGAGGAAAAAGTTTGATACACAAATTCTCAGTCATTATATCATCGGCCCTAAATGAAGAAAAAAAAAGAATTTCCAAAAACAATATAATATTTTACTTATTGTAATGTGTCGAATTATTTTCAGTTTCTTTAGATAAACGCAAAAGAATGCAATCTCAAATTTCAAGTAGTCATAATATTTGCCCAAGCTAATAAAAAAAAGATCCACATTCCAAAATGATGTTATCTACGGATGAGTGTATAACCCATAATAATCTCCAAAGCTGTATTATTATATCCCTGAGCTCCTATTCTTTTGCGGCGAGAGAGCTGAACGAGAAAAAACGCGAGTTTTCGAATAGGAACAGAAATACAACACGAAAAACGCTTAGAGATGAGTGCGGGTGAAATCACAACATAACTCAGACGTCGTTGTTCCCGGGATGATGCAGCTGCTTCTTTTTTTCTTTCGCCTTTTTTTCTCTTCTTATTCTTCGATACTTCTCGCTCTTTGGGCCCAGCGGCCAGAGCATCTGCCCCTCTCTCCTCTCTTCTAGTTCGCCCCGAGCGCCGCTGGACCTTTTCCTCTCCCCTTGTCCTTATATACATCCCTCACGGTCATCCTCCACCTCGTTGCCGACTCTACGAGGCGTTACGCCGCATATTTTCCACCAGCACAAGAGAATCTTGCGCCAAGCGTTTTCTCTTAAGATCTCTACACGGGCCTGAATCGAATCGATTTCAGGCTCCACTTCTATCCCGAAGAGGATATATATGTATATATATTGTATAGAAAGGTACCTCTCGGGTCATTAACGGCCCTTGACGTATAACAGACGATTTTCAAGCGCGGGAAGAGCCAGAGCTTAAGATACTACTAACCACCACTAATACCAATATATAATATATATTATACATTACATATACATGGGAAACCAATGGATAATATCCTCCAGGGGATCTAGCCTTCTGATATAATCCTTGTATCTCGCTCCTTCGATCTCTTTAAATCCCGGAAATGCATCATGATGAGAAAAGAGTTTTTTTTATCGTTATCGTTTAGACAACGTTTTTTATGATAATTATTAAAATAGTGGAAAATGTGGAACAAAAAATGTAACTCTTGTAAAAACGAAACGATATTTGTCCAGAAATGGAAGATTTTTTACCAATAATAATAATTACAGTTATAGGATTTGTTCACGTATTTTTGTAAACAAATTTTTTTCAATAATGTTCTTATTTACAATTATTCTTGTCTATTATATAGAATTTATCTCATTTGAATGACAATTTAAACACTTGAAATTGAACAAATAAATATGACTCAATTTATGGAATCAATGAAGAAAAGTTAATAAAAAAAATTCATGAAATAATTAAATTGTGCTCGAAAGTAAGGGACTATTAAAAATCTGCACCCAATGAACTATCCAGAATAAGAAAGATAAGGGAAAAGAGCAGTTCTAGAAAATCTATGAGCATCGGTCTGTCGTTGGGTTTGCCGGAAGAGATTCTTCGCTTCTGGCACTCGAGTCTACACTATGCGCGGTAATGAGAACGTGTGGAAGTACATAAACCGTTGAATGTTGGCGCGAGCGCAAGTAGGAAACGAACAGAGTCTATAGCGGGAGAGGCGGCAAAGGGAGAAAAATCCCTTCGGGCGTGACGCTCTCTTCACGAAATGAAAGAGAGCGTGCGATTCATCGGAAGCGCCGCGACGTTGACCGTCGCGCGGCAAACGGCGCGACGGGTTTATACTCGATTGTCGTCGTCCTCGTCGTCGACGACGTGGCCACTCGAGTTTTATGGTTACGGTTCTTGAATGGAGAGGCCCCGATTCTTCTTCGAGGGTTTACCGATCGATGAATGGCCCTGGCACGTCGCTGGTGCGAAGGGACCATCCTCTACGGTACCTACAAACCACTCCATGGAAATTCTCGCCCTCGTCGTGCACTTTTTTTACTTCACAAATTCTCTCGTTCTCTCGCTGTCCTACAACGAGGCTGAACAAACACGAAACCTAAGCGTGCATTTTTTTCTACGGCTTCACATTACTAATATTTCTTTCTACGCATTATTTATTTCAGGAAAAAAAAAACAAAGCGTTGGCTTGGTAATTTTTGTTAAAAAGTTTTATGGTTTTATCGCCATGGGGGATTATGGGGAGTTAGATCGAAGGATAATGTTAGCAGGTTAGCAGGATAATGTTAGCTCGTCAAGATATTTTATTTCAGTGTCTATGAACATTTCATTTTATATTTTTAGTCGGGCACCTGAAAATTTTATGCACAATGGTTTTAATGAAAGATGTATAAAATCATTATCGGCGATGTCTCGAGACTGCCACTGGATAATTGCATATTTTTCGAGAAAATATTAAAAACGTTTATTAATCACGACTTATGAGATGAATTTCAGAAGGTCATCATCATTTATTCACGTTGTAGTGACTGATTGGTTTCCCAGATTTGAGATATTGAATAATTAATTTCATTTCTTTAATTGAATAATGATCTATTGGACGTCTCATTAGAAATTTAGTGGCGACAGAATTAATGCATAATTAATATAGTTGACATTTTATTGAATGTGTTGAATATATTATAATCGTGGATAACATGTCAGCGTATAATGTATTAAATGTTTTCTCCCAGTAATTATTCAAATTATTGGCTCCTATAATATCTGCGCTAGAAAAAGTTTGTCGCGGCCTCTTTCAAGTAGCGACATTTTTACTGGCTTCAGAAATGAATTGATTACCTTTCTTTATTGTTAGAATTTAAAAAAAAAGGTTTATTTTGTTGCCACCACACAATTTCCGGTTCAAATTAATTGAGTCATTGAATAAAATTGATTCCATATATTGATATTTTTATGTGAAAATATTCCTCCACATAAATATAATGGAAAGGAGGAAGTTGATGCAAGCAATTTTTGTCTATAAAGATTCGATAAGATAATCTTTCAGCTAAAAGCGTGAAAATTGCAGTGAATTTCCTGGTTTCACGATTCCTCCTTGTTTTCTGTATCTTCGTCGATCACGTTCGTTCTCTGGCTGTCCTTGGGGCTCGGCGGACTGTCCTAAGGGCATGCATTAAACCGCAGCCTAGAAGGCGACGAGTCCAGTTACAACCAGGGCGTAACCATTGCAAAAGCGAGGCAGAGCATAAGAGCGAGCTCGTGAAAGAAGAAATCGTAGTAGAGAAGCGAGCGCACGCCCGGATAACACGTTCTTTAGCATGTATTTGATGCCTCGCGAAGTGACGGTCAATTCTCGATGAGTTATCGACAATTTACGAGGAATGCCGCCGCGAGGATAGACGTATAGGTGCGCATAACTGTGCACAATTTATTCGCAGTGGACGCTCTCGCACCTATATATACTTCTATGAGCATTGGCTTTCTCTCCAAACCGACAATTTACCGACATTACTGCAACCGACAAATCGCAACTTAGCGCGCTTATCGAGCCACTAAAAGCTGCGGATTTCGCTCTCGACTGACTCGAGTATGTACAACTCTACTAGTTTTCCTTCCATTTGCAAACCGCGCAACTTCCTCAACACAATAACCGTCGACACTGCGTTGTAATTCCATCAATAGAGACATATTGAAGAATTGCGTCTCTTGAATGACATCAATCGATGAACATAATGAAAAATAAACTCCGATATACATGTACATTCCTTGGATGTGTATATATTGTACATACATATTTTTATGCAACTCCGTAAGTAAACGCTTGTCGCACTGGTGAAATAAAACTGTATACGAAACTCGTGCGAGAAACTTTTTCTTGACTCGGTTGATTGCAACACTCGCATTCGTCAGTTGAAGTTTCATCGCACTCGAATCGTAATATACTATTATATAGTATTTTGTAAAGTACACTTTTAAATACAAATTTGTTTTTGGAAAATTGAACAATTCGGTAGATAATTTCCTAACGGCTTAATAATCTTTCTCAAATCAAGCTACCACTGTAAAAATCCCAAATAAATACTATATGGTCAGAAAAAATCTCCAGAAATTTTCAATCACGAAAATGTCCTTAGACGTTGGAATAAATTTTCTAAAATATATTCAATCAAACCCACAAAAGAATATATTTCGTAACTTCCTTACAAAAGACACTCTTCAAAAGAATCAATCACTAGAAAATATCCAAGAGCCACTAGTCCATATGATTATCTGAAATTCCTTCGAGTATTGCAAACAATGTTGCCTTATTCGAAGGCTTTGATTAAATGTGACCGGAAGTGCTGTCAAGCCATTCGCACACGGACGCCTCTAAGTTTGTAAGATGGTGTATCTCGTTTTCTTAAACATAAAAGTTTGCCCTGCGAGCTAGAGGCAGCCGACTAGTTTCGCAAATCATAATTACTCGCCACGTGTGTAACCGTGCGTATACAGCATTATTTTTTTTTCGCCTCATGCGGGTACTACGTAGTCCGAGTTTATCGAAGCTCGGGGAGGCGTTGGGTACAAAATTATAGAGAGAGGATTACACTGCGTGGTGCGGAGGGCCGACGACGACGTACGTCCTATAATTGCGAGTAGCAGAGAGAAGAAAGTAAGAAAGAGACGAGCGCGCCAAGCCTGTAGGTCTATCGTTGTGTTCCGGTGCGCGAGGCGACTCGATCCGATATATCCCTAGTAGGAGATCCGAGACTCGTGGAGAGCAACGCCAGACCATCTGCGCTTCTCCGTTTCTTTGCAACCTCCGCGTATGCAGCTCTCTACGTATCAGTAGTAGCTTCGCGCGCGTACGCGGAAGCAATGGAGAAGTTATCGCTGCTCGCCTCTGCCGGCCCTCCCCTCCACTCTTCGTCCTTTTCCCCTCTGCGCATTCGCCGAGCAGTATTCGCTCGCGCGAAGTGCGTAATTGGAGCCGCGATCTCTGGGCCCTTCGGTTATAATGCAGGTGGGGCATTTTACTCCGTCGTTCTACTAAGAAGGATATAATATACATCGTATATATCGTCGTCAGCAATATCGTCGCCTACGCTATATGCCAAGATGACGGCTTCTCGATTCTTACAATGCCAGTCGTATAATGCATTATCGGACCGCGATATACGATCCGTTATGCATACATGGACGCCGTTCGCTGGTTTATCGCGTGTCGTACACTCAATGCCGGTTGATCGACTCTTATCGAGTAGTAATATTCGATAAACAGTGGTGAGGAACAGCCGAGGTTTAAGGGCGAGTGTAATACGATGTTGGGATTTATAAACAGACGATAAACGTCGCGGGGCAGATCTGAATTTATACAATGTGGTTCTGTTGATTTTTTTAGATTGTTAATGACAATGAATTCTCGGGTAGGTGATATTTAATATATGAAAAGTATGATTCATAATTTTCTTATTTGTGAGTTATACTTGCTTTTTTACAAATATTTTCAAGGCGCTGAATATTTTCATTTTGGTAGTGACATAATAAATTTAACGGTAATAGTAACGGAAATGGAGAGTGTTTTCTATTTCTCTATTTTACAATAACTTCGTCAGTCAATAACAGTCGATTAGAATCATAAAATTGATATTGATAAATATTTATTTCAAATGTCAGCACGATATTTTGTTTGTAGAATTGAATAAATCTATTCCACTTGCGCACAAGTCGATATAATAATTGTTTCGTAAGAATCTAACTCTACATTATTACAATTCGAAACTTTCCGTGTTCTGGTATACAAAATACTTATCGGAACCCGCATAGTTTTCATTTTCGTCGAGCAATATTACACAATTAATTCTCATCGAAGGTCAAAAGTTACACAACTGAAGGAAGAACGAAAGACCTCAAAAACGAGCGTATAAATGATGATTTATTGACCTATACAAAGAGAACAGATGCTCGAGCAGTTTTTACACGAACGTAGTGGGCGGCTCAGTGTTCATAGTTCAGGAGGTAGAAACACGTGTCCCTTCTCTGTGTAACGAAAATGCCTCGTTTCGAGCCCGTGGAGCGTCGGAAGATGGACCTGAACATAGGATGACCGTTGCTTTTCTTGACCGCCCTAAGCAGCGTCGTCATATATAGGATATATATACATTTTTATCATACATATATATATATATACGTCCTATGCAGTATTATAACATGCCATATACTATATAATACGAAGAGTGAAAAGCAAAAGGGACTCTGCTCGAGAAGGGCACAAAGAGGTAGACAAAAGACACCTTCGAAGGCGCCGATATAGCGTGCAACGACGTAGAAAGTTGTAGGGACCGCGCGAGGCTCCTTGAATTCTCTCTCCCTGTCCTCGTCTATTCTATTATGCTCGGGTTATCTAGATTGTGGCATTGCTGCATCGAGGCAAACGCACGTGGGAAGGATCAGGATGGATGGATGCTGGTGTCCGCGGTGCCTTTTCCTTGGATTCTCTCGTTCTCGGTGGATTATACACAGTGCGTGAAGGATATAAGCGGAGCGTTGCATCGCGACGCAGAGGCTGCAGCGCCCAGCCCACTGCGCATAAATTCATTTCGTTCGATCACTGTCCGTCGTGATGAGGATCCGAGAGCCCTCAACAGGACCAAACAGACTGAAAAAAGGGCGAAGAAAAACGAGCATAACTCACTCGGATTTACGGAAAACGAACCAGAGGACCAGGAGATCGGTCAAGAAGAAACGAAATTTAAACGAAACTATGCAAAGTACCGCCATCGATCTTGGTTTCTTTCGAGAGAAAAGTTTGGAAAAGTTAACACATTTTTATTTGATGACTTTCGAAATTTTTAATTGGTTTTCGCACTTGCAGTTATTTTTTTTTTTGAGTTCCTGAATGAAATTTATAAAAGAAAAAAAGTACATGTCGAAGCTGTCTCCTTGAAGTAACAATATCGACAAAGTTCTATTTAGTTAAGAGTTTGTTGTATCCATGTGCAGCATGGAAATTCATTCCGTTCAATCACTGTCTATCGCAATGAGGATCCGAGAGCCCAAACAGGCTAAAAGAAGGGCGTAAAAAACATGCATAACTCATGCAGATTTACAAAAAAAGGACGACCAGGAAATTACTAAAGAAAAAGAGGGTATTCAAAAAAAAAAAAAATGTAAAGTAAGGTCATCGTTTGTGCTTTTCTCGAAGAGGGAAGTTTGGCAATGTCGCCAAATTTTAATTAAACGATTTCCCGAATTTATTGTTCTTTGGCGCTTGTAGTTAATATTGCTTCATCTGAACGAAAGTTTTAAAAACAAATGATTGCATGTTGAAGCTTCCTTCGTGAGGAAACAATAACAATGACCTTGTTTCTTCGCGAGAATTTTTTAGGTCCATGTTAAATATTGACGGGAACTTATCTTCTTTAAGCTGTCCGAAATCATTAGCGACTGGATGATAATGAGAAAAGGCTGTACACGAGCCGTGAGAAAAGAGGAGCGGAGCGATAGTATTTTAGAAAAGCGATTTAGACAAAGTGATGATGAGGTGCGCAGTGAACAGCGCCAAGGGGAGCAAGTAACGCTTTTCGTTGCGCTGTGCTGTTCGCAGAGAAGCCGTTGGATGGCGCTGCCTGTATGAATTTCTCGGTCTCTGGCTTGATTCGACGCAGCCCAGACCTTCGCATAGTCGGCACGAAGACCCCGACCTGCTCTGACCCTCCCAAGGATTGCGCCGTGTTGTATCCTGCCAGTCCGCTATGGAAATTCGCACATCTCGTCCTCTCACTTCTGTAAGCGAGAAGAGTCGTTGCCCAAGGAGTTTCAACAAACACGCGGTTGCTTCTGACACGCGCGATATTAAAACATGGGGTATACAAATTTTGAGCGACTTCTTCTCGCCCCTTGTATTATTATAATGTATATTTATATAATGCGCTGTATAATACATAGATTGCGTAATGTACCGGTCGTTGACATCGGGTTTTTTCAATACGGAGATATGTGAACAATTTAATGCGAGTATTTTCGGGATTATTTTATTCAGCGGTTTTTCAAGTGATATATCATGCACGCAAAAATTTTGTAAACGAATCCCATTGTTGATGCTACCATTAAGTGACCATGATTATTTAATGCGACTATTTTTATAAGCTCCTCTTCTATTGTTAGCGGAAGTAATATTCTTTGTTTTAAAAGTGGTTTTAATTTCAAACAATCATCATATCGATTGAAAGTAAAGCCATTTTTTAACCATTTTTTTACAAACTCACCTGGTGATGATGTTAATGTGACTTTATTTGTTACAATATATTTTTAAGTCCAGATGTATATAAAATTGATAAAACTGCAAGGCATAACTGCAAAATAATTTGTGAAAGAAAATAATGAAAAATAATAATAATTATCGGGCTATTTGATTAGCGGATGATAAATGTAACCTACACGGACAGGCGATAATACTCGTCAGAGAGAAATATTTTCAATCGTCGATTTCTGTAGATTATTTAGTGAAAAGCAATAATATTATGATTATGAGGTATGAATGGCTAGGACACGGACGTTAATCTCTTGCAGGACGATATAAGCTTGCAAAAGAGGTTATTTTTTTTTTTCAATTTGTGTGCGTGTGTATACAGACACTGCGAATTATGTATATCGTTGAAGAGTAAATGGGAGATTGATGAGCCGCGAGAAAAAAAGGAAAGGGGAACTTCTATCCCCGGGAGTTCGCGCACCCGGAAGACATAAAGGAAAAAACTGGGCTGTGTACGTGCGGTTATTTATCAGGATGTGGATATACACGTATATAAGCTGGATGATTATAGCGAGCTTCGTGTACGTCGGGCATGGAACCCCCAAACAAGGACTCCCGATCTCCGAAGAATACTCCTTCACTATACTCTATACAGTTGAAAAATGCCTCGACAAGTAGGAACATTGGGTGCGAGCTACAGCGAGAGGTTTCGAACGCGGGCCTTGTTACGTCGATTGCTGCCGCTGCGGACTCGTGGTGTGCACCGACGAAGAAGGTGGTGAGCCTCTGAGCGGTTAATACCTTCCCTTCCTCTTCCAACCACCGCGAAACTTAAATTCGCCACAGCAGGTAGGCTCTGTACGATTTTTTACACTTGTATATAAATATATTTCAAGTATGTACACTCAGAAAATAATGCAGTAAATAGTATGGTTATAAAGCTGAATTAATTTTTTTGCATTGCTATCGCTACATTTTACTGTTAATAATTAATACGACTATAAAAATAGTCGTTCAAGTGTACGTTATTTCATCTCAGTCGGTAGTCGGCTTAGAGCTTATTTAATATTATTTAGTATCCATCGATATGCGCACTAAGAAAAATATTGATGTTGGTGATGAATAGTAAATTTCTAAAACCGTAAACGTTTTTGTTAATTGTCGCGATTACTGTAAAAATTTAGTAGTATGCAAAAGTTAATGTCATTATAAAAAAAGTGTTTGTACCGATGAATAGATATAATTTGTAGAGAGGATAGTGAATGTAATATAAATATTAGCTCATTTTTATTATAATGTAAAACGGTTTTAAATTACGAATAATAAATAACATCTACCAATTTCGTTAACCAAAAAAGTGGACATTTTATTTCTTTATTATTATAACTGCACAGTCATAGGAGGCCGAACGTGATGTAAGGAGATATTTCCTTTGACGTTAAGTAATAAATGCCGGAAGGTGGAGTTGAGAGCGTTTTGTATCATCGTATATGTCATGGAAAAAAATGGTACGAAGATCGAGAAGGAGCTGAGTGGCAAGAGCGTCTGTTCTCTTCCCTGCTCAGCGGTTACAAGATATGTATATGTATATAAGAGAGAAAAGGTTGGAGAGTTGAGTGAGGATGTGCGCGCGTACCCCAGGAGACGAATGCGTGTACGCGCTGCGGGATAACGGTCGAGGAGGATAAGAGGACGAAGACGAAGAAGAAGAAGAAGGTCGAAGAAAGAACGAAAAGGGGCGGTGGTAGTGGTGGTGGCGGTGGTGGAACACCCGGGAACGTGAATGCGCCGCTCATTACGGGATAATGGGTTATTTCGATCCTCCTCGAATTACCCAGTCGACAATGAGGGATTCGATTTGAAAAAGGCTCTCGCGCTCGCGCTTTCTACGGCCTCGCTCGTCCGCGGCCGCCGCTGGGACCCCTCGGGGTTCTTTTAACCACGCGGAAGAAGCAGCAAGCAGCAACGGTGCCTCTTCTTCTGTAAGGTTCGCGAGGCGTTCTCGTTGCGCTCGCCCGGACGAAATACACGAGCAACGAAAATGGGAGCGAGCGGGAAGAACGAAGAAGACGAAGAAGACCAGCGAGGAGTAAGAAAGAAATAAGAAGCTTGTAAGCACAAGAGAAAGAGAGAAAGAGTGGCGTGAGAGGAGATTGGGCCCATGGAATAAAACAAGAGAGACAGAATATATACAGTATTTACGTATAGATGTACTAGCTATATATCTGTATATCTTCAAGTTTTTGTGTGTGTCTTGAAAAGCGAAAAGACAAATGAGAACGTGCGAGCGGATCTCTTCTGGCAAGCATCTTCTCGACTCATCGTTCCACCTTTTTGTATATATATCCCCGTGTCTCTTTAGCTCATGTCCTCAAACTTCTTGTTGGCTTTTTTCTGAGCATTCGGTTTTAAAGTGTTCACTGCAAGGGTTTCGTATGTTTTAATGTAAGTTGGGTTACTTAGTTACCTTTGTAAGATTCGGTTCGGATTTGTAGGGTTTGGTTATTGGGAATTGTCATTATGTGTCATTTACATACCTTCTCTTCAATTGCTGAAGCTTTTTTTATTATCAAGTACTGATACTTAAGTCACAATACTTGAGGCGCATTCAGGGTTCAGATTGATATTAATACTTCACTAATCTCTGATTATACCAGTGATTTAATGAAGTGTTTACAAAAAAAAATTTCGAAATTATTCTTCTGGACGCATTCGATTAATTACCAACTGCAAAACATTGTACAAATTCCAGATTGCATTGATTATGAGTTCAACTATTTATCGGTACGTTGACATTATTCGAATAATTTATGTGGACCTGATTATCAAGTAATTTCTACTGTGAATTTCATTCTTATTATATCTTTTCGAGATTTTTTAAATAACATTTGTATTTTGAATATTAATCACTAAGGTTAACTTTTTGTTGGATGTTTCATCTTTAGTTTTAGAGGTTTACCGGATAAATCGTGTATCTGGCCTGTAAGTTATGTACTTGCTTATCTCTGCATATGATTTGAGTCAGATTTGTAGTTATTCAATGTTTATATTTTTTTTCTTCCTTTTGTGGCGATTGCCAGACAGCTATATTATTGCTTTCTCTCGTTCTCTTATTCGTTGATCGTTCTTTATCCTGCTTTGTACAGAACTTATGTACGTATATATGCAGCACTCGGCTCAGAAATCACGTCCCAGGTCTTCCGGGTGTGACGGCGCGGAAATCTCTATTGTGTCGTCTCACCGCACAGTCCTCGTCGTCGTCGACGGACGGATGGACGGACGGACAGCTACGGTGACGACGAGGACGAGCCTTCGCGTACAACTCGTGCGCGAAGCAAGGAACTAATCGAATGAGGCTCTCTTCGCGACCCACAGTCGTCGTGCAACGCGAAACACGCTCGTTGGTAATTCTCCTTCCTCCCCAGACGAATCATCAGCGCTCACTCCCATATAGCACGACGAGAGAGGAGGACAGAGAAAAAAAAAATGAGAGAAGAGCTGTCCAGTATTGTCGACGGTTCTGTGAAGATAGATGTCCCAGTTATTGACCGACAGGAATAATTTCGCTTTCTCATCTGTCACGCATGCGGTTTTCAAAATTTTCGCGCGAAAATTTATCGTTTTCTACAGCAAGGTACGAAATATTTGTTTAAATAAAATTTAAAAAAATTAAACGCATGCTTGCCGAGATATAAATTAACAAAGCTTAGTCATTTTATGCACTACTTATTGGCAATATTTTTTGTAAATCTATAAATATGCAAGAATTATTTTTCCACATGTTCGATTGCAGAATGATTTAATAATAGGCTTTGTTTAATGTCGGTACTTTTACAAACATTTTGCGTTTATAAATAAGCTTGGCGACATGGGATCAGCAGTTAATCAAACATTTTCTGTCCCTGTTGCCGTTTGAGTTGATTTTATATAACTTTTTTTTTTAAATTTGCTCCCTTAAAAGGAGAAATCCAACTAAAAGTCGCTGCGCTTAGAATATGATTACCAAACTGTGCTCCATAAATTTACAAAAACGTCCGGAAGTCTGTCCTCAATCCTCATCCCCGCCACTTCAAAAATCCTCCACTCAACGTCAAAAACTCGTAACTCCAAGTGCAGCGTAACGTTGGCTCTCTGAAAATTCTTCATCCCTAATTGAAAGAGCGTGCCGGCATATTCCTTTGAATCCTCGTATCTCGGTGCTCGAGATCTCCGCACGCAGAAACCCGGAAAAATTCCAACTTCACTTTATTTCATTTTTTGTGAGTAAGTAAAAAAAGAAAAAAAAAGTCTGATGCAAGATCCTGAGTAGGAAGAGCACATGAGTCGACTGCACGTAGAGCATCCACAGAATCGACCACCACACTCAGAAAAGTCCTTCACGAGTTTCTCGTACCCTACGCATGTACTCTATGCCGCAGCAGCTGTTTCCTGTCAGAAAAGCTTGAAAGTCGGGGAAAACGAGAAAGAATGAGAAGAAGCGAGTGAGACCGAGCGGAGCTCGTGGTAGTTACAAACCCTTACCCCGAGGCACCAAACTTCTCCCTCTTCTCTCCTTTCTCTCGTTTACGCGGTTATATACCGACCACTTCGTCCCTCCAGAATCCGGCGGCTTTCCCAGCGCAGGACGAAAAAAAAAAAGTTTGGGTGAAGTAATACGCCCGGGAATTCGTGTCGTGTCTAATTTTGTGTAACTACAGAGTAACGAACGAAGCGTTGAATGCCTAGGGGGAAACACTTGAAACGTTCTACAGTCTATATATATATATATACATACATTTATATGTGTATGTATAATATATTCCGTAATACGTGATGTTCCAAAAGCTCGTCGCAGAGAGAGACCCCGATGCACGCGAGCGCATAAAGAGTGCGATAAGGCGATCCGCATCAGGAGCCACCCTGAAGGGCGTCCAACGTATACACAAACTCACACAGAGGTCACGACCATACGCAACCCATAAAATATATCAAATCGTGGTGATCTAGCCCAGTCAGGGCGGACCGATCGTCATCGTTTCGCTCCCCAACTAAAACACTGCGCTGCTTCTACAAAGATATAAGTTGTATGTGTGTGTGTATAAGCACTGTAACGACGCTTTAGTCGTAGGCACATAGTCCGCATTGAGCATAAAAGCGGCGAGCCCGGGTGAAGCCGTCCGACCGTAAAGATTTCGCGCGGTGGATAAAATTTTAAATTAAGATTTGGTTACAAACAACAATAAAGTATAGAGAGGGGAGGGGAGGAGTGTATAGGAGGACTGGGCGCTAGAGAATCCCTCGGGGCCTTTCAGTGAACCCGCCCGTTGTATAATCGTGTATATCTGAATAATCCATGCGAGAGAGAGGTAATGAGCATCGCTACTATCGTTCATCTAGATATCCTAATGACGTTAATAGCTATGTTTAATTATCTCGTCGGGAATAATTTATTCGAACCTGAGTGGAATACTTTATATATGTATTGTGGTTATACGTGAATAAAAAACGCACTCTCGTGGATAAATATTTCGTCACAGTTTTACGCTCATGTTTCACGTAATTGACATATTAGGGAAAAAAGTAACATCGTTTTGGGGGAAGAAAATCAGCTTGAAAGTGGGAAGTATCGGCTTGTTTTTTCCTGCTATTAAAAATGCTGTATTTCAAGGCTGTTTTTATATATTTCATGTTAAGGCTTTGTACTTAATATTGAGAAGAATAGTTCAAAAGTTGCAACATTTTTTCTTAATTTTATTGTAAATCTTTCGAAAGTCTTGTATTCACTCATTCACAGATACGTATTCTGAATTTTTTCTACTCACAGAAAAAAAGTACTGCGATTGCCGTGGCACATTGGCCCAATTATGGACTAACCAATAAATATTAACTCACTGTTTATAGAGAATGTGAGAGATACACTTTTTAAAAAAGGTTGCTTCTTCAATATGGGTATTTTTATTGACCTGTAGCATGAAAAGACAAAATGAATGGACGACAAGTTCGTCGAATCGAGTTCTGTGTGAATTATCGCGAAAGAGCGCTGAACCACCAAAAATAAAAGCCACGACATTGCAACACTGGTCGGTGGGTAATGCAAAAGTGCATATAACCGTAGGGCGCGAGAAAGTGCACGTGCGTGCGGTGTGGGCGTGAACGAGCGGCGCGCCGTTACGACGTTCCCGCAATTTCCGGTTCCCGCGGGACTCGGCTTCGCTCGGACTTGATGGCTCGCCGGCGTCTCGCCGCCGATTACCGAAGGGAAAGAAACGATAGAAACAAACAACCGTGCAGAACTTCATCTCGCAAACTTGACTCTTACCGTGACGCACTTTTTTACAAGTCAAACACGCTCAACGGGTACAGGAAGTATAACTCAACGTTGCTGTAAGTACAACATTCTTTTCAACTGCAAGAATTAATATTCCTTAAATATGTTCACATGTACCAACAGAAAACTGACATTTCTTTTTTACTGAAAACATATTCGAAAATTTGAGGCTCGAAAATAATATGCTTTTTGTGGCAAGATTCCACAGCCTAATTTCCTAGGAACTCTGTATGAAAACCTCGTTTTTTTAAGTCTTCGATTGCATTTTTGTCCGGAGAAATGTACTGTGGTATTTTTCCTATAATTTGACAGCTGCAGTTTTGAAATATTGTAAGAAATAATCGTACGTACCGCTGTATTTTTCCGTAATCATCAAATTTAATGGAGTTTGAATGAAAACTCAATTTCATCGTAGTTTAACATTATATTTTAGTCAAAGAAATTTCAATCGAAAAATTGCAACCCTCCAGCTGCAGTAGTGCAATAAAGCTAAAAATAAAAACGCATTCGTATCCGGGTATACATTTTCAAGTTTCGAAAGGTATGAATGTAATAGAGAATCTGCATGAAGAAGAAATAAATGCCTGACCCATTCTTTGTATTTTCGTATTCCTTCTCGACATAAATACTATACGTACTGTGAATTTCTCAGTACGTAAGGCCACCACAAAAGTTTCTAGGTATTTCTGCATTTTTCACAAGTCAACTAGCTGCAGTTTGTCCTCTCGGATTTCTGTCCTGTCCTCTTCTCTTCGCTACTCGAATACCTACGAAATCGTATAGGAATATGCGGATTCGAAGGCGATCGTGTGTTGTGCACGGTAAGAAAGAGAAGGGCAAAAGGCGACTTCGTTTATGTGTATACAGAAGGTATATGCTAGCTCAGAGTCCGCGGAATCGGTTAGTCGACGGAACAGAAGACACACACAGTCCTTCGCGAGTCCCGGCAGAGCGAGGAGAGGCTCTGTGTGCTTGCTAGCAGCGGCAGCAGGAGCAGTTCCTCTCGGCGCACCGGACTCTGTGAGCCGATCGTAGTTTCTTTATCCCTCTCGTGTCGGCCAGGTTACTTCTATACACTACACAACTACCTATAGGTTCGGAGGTTCAAGGACGTATTAAAATGCTGCCTGCGTACTCGTAAATGTCTACGTGCCATAGTCGTGCCTTCCTCGTCGTTCCTTTTTTTATTTTTCACCCTTTAAACATTTTTTTTTTTCGACTCTAACGCTGTGTGCGCTCGCACCGACTTGGGATAAACGCGTTCTAACAGAAGATGGACAGTCGATCGGTTCTTCATGACATACAGAAACCGAGGACCTTCCTTCTTGCTGTAAATCATCCAACTTTTTTTTTTATTCGATTTTTTGTTGTACTTTTTCCGGCGCAATTGAATTGGCAAAGAATTATATTTTATTTGGGGTTTCTCTGGGAAACGAAGTGTAAATGGTTTACATAAAATTGATAAACATTTTGAGCTGTACATTGAATAATCGGTGGAGCTTGGAATTCATGGAAATTGAATGAAATGTGTCAAGTTTTTTATGTGGTTAACAGGAAATCTATTTTACATTTTCTTAAACTTCCCGTAGAGTGCGAGGCTTGAATTGACACACCATTATATTTTATTGGGATAAGCATCTAAGAAATGAATATATATATCGTTTATACTGACACTTTTTTAAACTTTGAGACAGTTTTTTTTTTCGAGCTACAGGTGAATGAATTTTTAATCGTTTGGTCATCTGCGGGCTGCGAAATTCGAATTTCCGAAAAATCCAATTCTATTCAGAAAGCACTATTGGCTAATCACTTACAACATTTTTGCATCAAAATTATTGTGTATCAGTTTAAATCGTCTGGATTATGCTCCAACATTTTTAAGATCCGCAATTTAACACAGCAAAATAAATTCTACATTTTTTAAAATAAGTGAAACATTAAATATTTTATTCTTCATTTTGTGCCATCTTGTTACTTTGTATTGTGAGGAAGAGTTAAAGCTTATTTAAGTCAAATTGATAGTGTATAAAATGGTATTTATTCGTTAGCCGATCGTGTACCTCTTCGGTTGAGTTCGTGAGTAGCATACATTTCTAGGAAGTTGACTTTGCGCTCGCCGAGTGAAGGGCAGGAAAAAGTTTCAAATTTTGCAAAGTGATTCTGGCTGGGTGAGATTGTCCGAACACGTCGTACGTCTCGCATTCGAAAAAGTGTCTTGTCTCGTCTATAAATATACTCGTGAATCTATCAGCTCTCGACAGCAGCTGATTTCTATTCCTTTGTCAGAAGAGAGAACGAAGAGAAGGAGAGATGAACGTTTTGCGTTTGTTATGTCCAAAGTGGGGAGTACCGACACTTTGGTATTTGCGTCACGAAATCGTCTTTATACGCGAGAGCGATTTACATCAATCGTGAAGCGAGTGCTGAATGTACAATAAATACCTATAGTCGAACGCTCGGCCCATACGCAGCGATTTAGTACACCACACGTACACAAGGAATACGCATACACAAAAGCTCTTTGCTAAAAGGATGGAAATGCCGAAGAATCGTAAAATCCGACGATCGGTCACGATTCACGGATCGACGGCCTCGATAATATAACTCTGAACTATAAACTCATGGAATTTTTACCATTATCATCGTCGGTTCGACGAAGAACTTTAGCTTGGATTACGTTGCACAATAAGTTCAATGACCGACCTTGAAACAGAATTTCTCACTCACGATAAATGCATTTAATTATCGAATGGCAAAAAACAATATTTATTGCAGACGCAAAAGTATTAGATCTTGCCACTTGTGGCATTTTTATCTTTCTCGCTAATGACTTCTGATTTTTGGAATTCGTGGAATTGCGTGCGTCGTGTTGTAGTAGAAAACTTGTCACCGATTCCAATGCAAAATTATGCTCGGTGGAAGATATTTATAAAATGCAAAATGTTAGTCAGGTTCTTATGAAAATTTCTCTGAAGATTAGAGAAATTTTGACGACAAAATTATCAGGATAATTCGATACTTAAAAAAAACAGTTATATTCTCACAATTATTGCAATACGTGAAATTTCAATTAATATCGTGCAATACTGCAATCACAAAAAAATCTGGAACTGATTTAATATTTTCGTTTATAAATCTGGTTAATTCATAAAACTATATTTTTTTTCTCATCTTTGCTGTGCGATATCGTGGACAAATTTCATTGAAAATAGAAACAATTTTCGAGAAAATAAAAATGTAGACAACCACAAAAAAATGTTTTGTGATGTTCTAGATTTTTCACATAGGAAACTTCGTTTTTGTTGGAGGGAGCGGAGATCTTAGCACGCGATCGAGAATTTCGATCCGACGGCAACTGACAGTCAGGGTTGCATAGCAGTTCGCCCGCTTTAGCCGTTTTTCAAGGTTTTGTTCATTCTGCTTCACATTTTTTAAATTAAAATTGTTGAAATCCTGTCGTATTTTGCGGTTCGAAATAAATACTTTCCTTTCGCTTATCACGCGACGCTATCTTGCTAGTGAGTTCAATCTACCTGTGCGCATTGCGCCGTACCTCGTCGATCCTGGCATCGAACTCACCGCGACTCTGTCTACACTATAACATGACTCAAACTACACTATTGTCCGCCTATCTTTCAACTAACACGAGTCCACTTCACATTACCGAATCTTATTACATAATTCATAATCCCTCCCAACTGCAAATTCTAGATTCTACCACGAACTTTATTTCCGGTTGATCAAATTCACCGACGGTGATACGACTACTACAGATGTTCCTAAATTTCGTAATTTTTTCAATTTTGTAATAAACCTACATTTCCACTGAAATTTTAGAGCTACAAAAATCTCAGGCTCCGCACTATGATCATTCCATTTAGATAGAATATCCGAAATCTGCCACCAAATATACAGCAAAAGCGAGCTTTTTTGTCGACAAAACATACTTTTTTCGCAGTTGTAAAGTTTTCACATTGCTGAAATATCTGATTTTGACTCGATACTCGAGATTTCGAGAATATGAGATTCTGAGTATTATCATTTCGTTCAGGTAGGATATCCGGATCTTTCTACCAAATAAGCATGGAAAAACGGGACTGTTCACACGAAAGATAACATTTTTTGCACTAAACGTAGTTTTGTCACACTTACATCGAATTCGTCGTGTTCCAATACATGCTGATAGTTTTCGCACAGTTGCTGACTGTGGATAGTAGAACCGTTTGTAGGCACACGAGGAACACAAGGGTCACGAAAGACGGGGAAACCATCGTAATAATAACGACGAGTAGGACCGCCTTTGAGGGGCCCGTTAATATAAACCCGCGCACCACTCGCGTCACCAAAAAATCGTTGATCGCAGTATAATTACTGGTCCACCACCTTCCAGCACCACTGCAAAACGGCCACATCCACACTTCGGACACTTTTATTATCATCCGCCGACAAATTCACTCATTAACGATAACATAAAAAATGAGGAACCAATATTTTTTTAACACGTCACGTAAAATAAAAAATTGAACCATACAACACCGAAAATACGTTCGTTCCTTGATAATCCTCAGTCGGAACAAACAGTTGGCACACACAGAACAGAATTAACGTACGATATATGTACGCGGTACGTTGAAATCGTGATTACGACTGACTTCCGGTTATTAGGCGCGCACGAGGATGCACTTCCGGGCCTAGAGACTCGCGAGGTACGTTCGACGTCTCGAGCAGCGCTCCTGATTAATTAGCACCTGCTGATAACGTCGCAACGACTCTCAATACGACAAAAACCGTTTTTTGTTTATTTTATTTTTTCTAAGCAAATGAAAAATTCATTGATCCGCAAATTCGCAAAAAATCGGCAAGTTCTTCGCGACGGCGATTGTGACGATTTGTTCGTATTCACGATATTGTTCGTCCTCGTCAGCCGCCGGGACGCCGAATAATAGTTTGCCGTCGAGCCGCGTGTTTCGCTCACCGAACGACGGGCAACTCCTCGACGTCTCGCCTTTCATTGGTCCAAATTTAAGTAAATCCAATCGCTCCGTATCTCACCAAGGCCGATGAAAAACAGTAAATTAATATTTCCGGACTTTCGCATTTCCGTTGCACAACCGTAAAAACCAAACTCCAATTTACATTCGGTTTAACGAAAAAACTGAAAAAAACGAAAAATATCGTAGTGCTTAATGATTGTAACCAGTATCGGCGTATTATCCTGAATGCGGGGACAAGGAATTCAGCAAACGCCGGCTCAGCATGACCCTCAAATATTCGCTACTATAGTCAACTTCCGCAAATTTTCAACTTGTTTCTATCAATGTATCAACACAAATAAAAACACAAGCTCAGTGTCACACAAAATATCCACGTAGAATACTCTTAGATTTTTTCTAACTAAACACACTTGTCGTCGAATCACAGTTAAATAAAAAAACCAATTTCACACGTTAAATCCGATATATTTTTGTTTCGTAATATAATCCATTTAATCCATGTAAGACGAAGTGGCAGTTTTTCGGGGAAATTCTTTAACACCGTCGATGCGCGAGAGACTGTACGCTACTTGCACTTGTGTCCTTAATTTTTTTTTTCGATAGTCTCTTTAGTTTGTAATACACGTGAACGATGCCACGAGAAACACGCTACCTTCCCGGTCGGAGTCGCGGACGCGTCTGTCGGACGAGTGGAGTGTCGCGGTCGGCTGTGTCGCGTCTGGGGCCCCCACGGTTCGGAAGAGGGTGTCGAACGCACCCGAGGATAAGCGGAAAGGCACGAGACTGTGCGAGGGGGGATTCCCCTACTCCGGGATCGGCTCTGGCGCGATCCCCACGGGCTTCTCTCTTACCGTGCCGCCTTCGGTTCGTCTATTACGCCGAGTGGACGGCGAGGGTTCGCACGGGGGAGAGATCGTTCTCTGTTCCACGGTTGTGCGCTCCTCTGCACAGTGTCGAGTAAGTATACCAAGTATAAGCGCAGAGACGACGAGGGAAACGCGAGATCTATCGTCGGTGTGTGCCTCTCCGTAGCGAGAGAGGCTCCGGGCTTCGCAGTAAGCCGAGAACGATCACTACGGCGTTTACCTCTTTCGCGTGATCGTTCGCCAACCAACCACCCCCCCACTTTTTTTTTCTTCCTTTTTTTCTCTTTTTTTCTTTTTTTCATTCCACGTTCCAGCCGACGATACTTCCCACAAGCGAGAAAACGAATTCACAGGTTTAACAACACGCTTCCGAGTAACGCGGGTAATGGGCGAAAACGGGATTATTCGCTATGTGGGGTGGAGATATATTTTGTAGAAAGGAATTTGTTTTATTGACGCTATTGCGCAACGGATGAAACCTGAAAGATGTGACTTTTTTTTCAGGAACTCTGATAGTGAGTGAGTTTTTTTAAACGGTTACTTCAATTTCATTATTACTTTGAGTCACTTTGATTGCAACTATTAGTTATTTTGTTTTTCTGTAAATTTTTTCTGGTTATTCCGATGGACAGATGATGAAACGACGAGTAATGACTATTTTGCGCCATAAATATGTGCAATTTTTTAGTGTATTCAAACAGTTGCTTTTTTTGTCGCTTATATGGGAAAGCTTTTTTCAATTTGAAGTTTAACACACTGTAGGAAGTATTAAAAAAATATTTATTGAACGTAATTGACATATACGAGAAAATAAATTTACAGGTTGAATGGCATTTCAGGATTGTCATTATTATTAATTTATTACAAGATGAATAAAAATATGGAAAATTACATAGGATTCGTATACAACAAGGCACAAAATTGCTTCGTAATAACGAAGCAATTTCTGAGAAACGCAAAACTTATTACAGCCTCTTTCTAACCCTTGCCTACGTATAGTACGTGTCTGTGAGACTTGAGTCTTTGCAACGCGATTGCCACTCGACCATAACGAATAAATTAGCTTAAAGGTAGTGTTTTTCCTCATCCGTTCACAAGTTTAACCAAATTTGTTGCTCAAATGCAAAACAGAATCAATCAATAAACCGCTATATCAAATTAGAGCAAAAAATGATATAAAATTACAAACAAATTAGCATTCTAGAAACTCAATTATAATTCACAAAAATAATAAACAAGATTAAAAAGTAGCACTCACTAATATTTGGAATTCAAGGTATTTTTCCGTGCATAATGATCAAAGGAATTTCTAAAATGTCTCGCACAAAGCGATATTAAATCGAAAATAAATTATTGTCTATAACCGAGAATCTTCCTCAAAAACAAGACTCCACAAATTAATAAATGCCAATAGAAGTGTCTTTTAAAAACCTTAAAAATACCTACAATCTAGTTTAGAATTTTTTTTATTATATCCACAAAAACATTGTGGCCTGAAAAATATTTTCGTAGTTCCGAAAACTAATATACAAAGAGAAGTTCAAAGTATTTTCCTTTGTATAATGGATCAAAGGAATTTTCAAAGTGTCTCGCATAGAGCGGAACGTAGTATTAAATCTTTCCGAGATTAATTATTGCTGATTTCACTTAGTGAGCGAGGGGAGGCATCTATAAGCGGAGAGGCGAAGCAGCATCGAAGATCAGAAGAGTCATCGTGAAGCGTTTACGAGTCTGACATGCAGCGTCGAGTGAAAATTCTCGCGAGCTTTCGTCGGCGACGATTACATTATTCGCTCGTAGCATATTCGATAAAAAAGCTCACAGAGCTCGCGCACACGTAGCAATAATAATACACGCGCGACAGACGTAGATGCCATTGGCGTCGCGCACACGAAACGTCGTTTTCTTTTCGTCGTCCTCGGAATAGGCTTTTAAAAGCGTGAGTGCTTCGTTGAATTACGATCGCGGCACTCTCCATTTCCGGCCCGCGAGCCACCGACTATTGCTACTATAACGCAGCCAACAAACTCTCCTTCCCTAGGCAATACGTTTACGAAGCGACGACGTTACATCTATTTTTCTCCATGCCGCGAGTTATTCGCGCAGAAAGGAAAAAAACAAAACTCCGGAGAATATCATGCATAACATTATGTGTAGCTCTGCAATACGTCATATGATAAGAATTCATCATATGATCAATTTAATTAAGTCATAATTGCCGGAAATATGTGCAGATTTTATTTATTAAACATTACTTTTTTTTTAAATTGCTAAGTGAAGAGTTTTTAAATATTCCATCGGAATATTGTGTTTAAAATACGGCTTCATTTTTTTTCCACAATTTGTAGTGAAATTTCTATTGAAAATCAATTTCTATCTATGAATACTGAAAAATGTAAAAATATTTTTTGTTACGACTGTATATTAGTACAATAGTATGATAATTAATAAAGTAATTATACCATGAGATATGTTATTGAGTAATAGAGGCTTACAACGCCGATTGCGCGAAAAAGCGTCGAAGAGGCGTCGGGAAAGTGGCGCCCTCATCGTGAAATCTTTCGCGCTTCGCAACCGTACCCAGTGCATTCGTTCGTTCAGTGTACGGATCTCTCTCGCGCTTGGCGCACGTTGCTTTCGCCTCTTCTTCACTCGTTTTCTCTCTTCTTCCTCTTCTTCTTCTGCTTGACGCTACAGAGCACCTTCTTCACTCATTCTGTCTCTATCGTCTCTGCGTTTCTCTTTCTTTCTCGGTCTATACTCTGCGTTCTCGGCGAGAACTCAGGCTGGCCGCGCGGAGAACCGGTATCTACCCACGGACAGTCATGTTGGTCATTAGTCCGCCTAACGTAACGCTTCGAGAAAGAGACCTATCGAACCCCAGTATACGATGCAGAATGGACTTTATATGCACTGCACTGGAAGCCCCCGCCGAACATTTAATAACTTTCCTTGATAGACAAGGTAGGTCGTAATTTTGGTACAGTTTTTTTGTCCATCGACTCGGGAGGCAAACAAATTGCTAGAGGGTTAGTGAACCACTGAATTACCGGTTGGTAGTGAATACTCGTTGAAATAATATCGCCGGAACTGCTGTTGAGACAACGGTTTTGATTTTGAAACGTGTTTCAGTTACTTGCTGCAAATTTTTGTACGATTCCTGACGTCTTAACATCACATATAAAATGTAAAAAATGGATATATGCATATGAACATTTTGACCCGGATTCTGCCCTAATATATGGTTTATTATATATATTAGGAATTTGTATGTATGTATTCGTATATCTTTTTGAGGATATGTCCGACATATATATAAAGGTTATATCATTTTTTGTTGAGGAGTATATCAAATATGTAACTCAAGCACCGATTATTTGACACATATCAAAGCCGTAAAACTCTATATTCAATATTTATATCGAAATAGAAAATTATATATGTTTAGAGCTAAAGAAAGTCCTGACGGACGTCGGTCGGTGTTTGTGATTGTAATTCATAAAAGTCCCTTGACCTCGATATGTTTCCATTGCCAATAAACACACACATACTGTTACTGGATTATATGTCTTTGAGTACATGTTATTTTGATGTGGAACGGAACATCACAGCGGAATATGTGAATTCCATTACTATAATTAGCACCTATTATGTTCTTCTATTTTCAATCAACATTTTGCTACTTTAATAAATAAATTATCTCCATTTTGTATTTATAAATTACATGGATTAAATTTTCAATAAGTGCTTACGAGTATGAATAAATAAATTAACAAATAGCTTAATTACGTTTTCACGTACACATAGAATTCCCCGCTGTGTGGATATGTTAATTTGTCGTCAATGGCGAATTGACGAAGCTTACAAAAGAAAAAGAAATCATTAAATATCTATTCAATCTCAGAAATGAATTCTTTCTAGACTCAATTAAAGAAACGCTTACACACAGCTTAGAACAGTTTCTGCAAATAACTTTTCCGGCATATAATTAAACGTTCCCTTCCATTAAAAATGTCATCGCAAAACAAAAAATAGTCCAGTAGTGATTCGCCGCCGCCTTAATTCCATACATACGCGTACAATTACATAAATATATATAGAGTAGCGCCCAGAATTGCTTCCATGATGTATATAATCAATGCTCAGCCGTACACGTCGTGTAGGGACGGTTGAATACAAAGTTCGTGTCATACAGTGAGTACATACATTACCCATCTCCATCTCCACTCAACATATGTATACATATGTAGAGTTTCTCGACTTGTAATTAAATCTGGTTTTTCAGCATCTTAGTCGATAGAAGATGAGTGGTGAATAATTCTCGTTTTCATTGTACAAATATCTATATATATATAACAGCCAATCGAATGCGCTGTAAAGTACGATGAGATACATCAGTAAAAGAGGGGAAGGGAAGGGAAAGAGGAAGATGATGCAGAAAAATTGCCTGAGGGAAGGCCGCGAAGCTTGCGGGGTTGGAGATTGCTTTGCTTCTGCTTCTGGTCCCGCTGTTTCGCTTCAGCTTCTGCGCGCACAGCCGGGCCTCCTCTGCGCTGGCCTCTAATAAAGTCGAGTCACGCTCCCCGCGGGAAGATCTTTAAATCTTCCTCAAACAAACTCGGCCATGCGCCGGTAGGTAGGCAAAGGCACTCTCGATCGCTGACCTTAGAGCTCGATCCGTTCGATACACATCTCGTACTTCTACTAATATACTACCACTACTACTGCTAACAGAGCAGTGGTGCTGTGCTGTTGCTTTTGCTTCGACTAGTGCCGCTGCACAGCAGACGGCGGCGCGGTTGTCGCGCGCGCCAAAATAAAAGGTAAACGTTGGTGGATGCGAAAGAGAAAGAGAAACAGTGAGCGAGTCAAAGAACAGAAAGACCACGAAGCAGCAAACCCAGCCACAATGGGAGTATTAAAACGAATGTAAGGCACTGGGTAATCTTTGCACTTCAAACGAAGAGAGCGACGTCGTGCGGCAGCACCGTTGAACCATCGGGCGGTGTGCCCAACGACGGAGACGACAGCGGCAACGACGACTCGGCATATAATGCGGCTTCACGAAATGAGAGTGCTTCTCAAATATTGGTATACTCTCGCCCACTTCTTCCCCACTCCATTTTCCACCTTTCCTCCTTACTTTCGGTCTTTCGCGGTTTCTAATGGACTTGAGGTCTATTGTGCTATTCGGTCGTAAGGGTTATACGGGTCGCACTTGCTTTAAAGATCTGCCAGTGTTTTCCAGACGCGGAAAAGTAATAAAGTGACGATTGATACATTTTCTTATTACTGTTGATGATATTTGTGGTTGCTTATGGGAAATAATGATTATGCTGGAATAATAATGTGTTCGATATTATACTTCGGTCTTAAAAAACACGCAAAGAAATTTTTCAAAACTATGATAATGTGAAAAATCGAAAATTGATAGAGTAGTTGGAAACGAAAAGTTTGAAAAGGTTTTCTCGCCATAACTAAACTTAGAGAAAAAATACAATTACCCACAGAAAACCCGGAAATTAAAAATCCACGAAAGTGAGTGAAAAGCCTCAATATATATGTCTCACTTGTCACAATATTCTTAGCTTATGAAAACATCCATACCGAACGTTAATTAATATTCATCACTTAGAAGTTGCCAGGCAAATTCCGTCATCTCTGGGTTGCTAAAAAAAAAAAGTTTCTTTTAGCTCTTTATTTACCAATTCTTTCTTAAACGAAGGGCATTACCTCAATCACTTTTACTCGCACACATGCACCGGTTGTCAACCTGTGTACTGTTTATCCCAGTCAAAGAGTAACCTGCGTTGAGGGGGTAGAGAGGCGAAGGGGGGGAGATTACCGAGCTCGAATCCTAAGTACACAGCCGAATGCGTAGTTGTCGCTTGGTGCCAAAGCGTTATTCGCCTTTTGCTGTGGCTGACCTTTTCCGGGGCGGCGTTGCGGTTCGCTATTGAAGTACATTGGGAAGTCCGACACACCGATTCACTTTGGCTTGCTTTGGGAGAAGCGATGGGTGACGAACCGGAGGACGAAGAGGGGAAGAGGAGAGGTGCTTCGAGTGGTTGGTTCGTAGTTGCCGCAACCAAGCGACGAGCGGACAGGTGCGACGATTTTTCGAGGGACGCGCCTTTGGCTCGTCGCGTACTCGCCGAAAACACACCGATCGACTGTGTGTCTCAGCTAGGCGGCTTCTCAAGCGTTCACGTGTATATATATATACATATATATATATGTATATATAGTTACGGGGATGCGCGCGAGTCCGACCCGTTGCCACGGGGCCACGCGGTTTGTTTGCTCGAGGAACACGCTCTTCGCTCATTGCAGACGAGAGAATAAGAGACACACACTCTCGTTTCTCGAGAAGGGGATGATGATTCACACTGGCCGTGCGGTGAAAGCCTCTCGCTAAAGCCACGAACGAACGAACGAACAATGCTTCGTACTACTACTAGAGCAACTATAATACAGTACCGTATATTGAATGGTACTGTAGCCGTAAAACCCTAGGCGTCACGAATTCGGGAAAATTTTCGATCCGCTACTCGAGACTTATTGAAGGGAGCAAACGATTATCTCGGTCTAAGGCCCTTTTTCTCCATGTCATGAAAATTATATGAAAGGATATATTGAATGGTTCTCAAGATTGTCAATAGTGGGATAGTATTGTCGTTTTTTTTGGTGAGAAATGCGATGGAAAATAACACTTAAGAAAGGGAGACATTTTTTGTTATGTCATTTATTGTGTTATGTTCAGACTTATTTTCCAAATTGTGGCAGCTTATAATGTGGTTTTTTAATAATTCATGAGATTATTTTTTTATATTTTTTTTCGTGCGTTTTGTGGGTTGTTGGATTGTGAATAATAAACAAAAATTTACAAAGTTAATTTGATCTATTGATTCGGTTCGCGAGACTTATTAGAGGGTGAAAGCGATTATGTTAGTCTAAGTCGGTTTTTAATCTTTAAAAAAAATTTCTAAAAAATGAAACAAAATCTGAAGAACGGCAGGAATTATTTATTATGTTTGCGGTCTGTCTTCCTAAATTAGACTGCAGTTCATACGAAGAATTACTTAATCAATCAAAAAATTTTTGTGTTATCGTTATATTGCAATATTTTGTTCGCTGTTTATTCAAAGATAAAATGGTATTACCGCTATTACTGTAGCAGGAAAACCCTAAGCTGTAGGGATTTGGTAAATCTTTTGATCTGCTACGCGAGACGTACTAAAGGGAGAAAATGACTATTGTAGTCTGTAACTCATTCCGTCCATGCCATAAAAATGATATGAAAGGATATTGAAAAGTTCTGAAGATTGCCAACTGTGGGATAATGTTGTTTTTTTCTTTTCTTTCTCAAGAAACGTGACAGAATCTACCACTTAAGAAGAAATTATTTATTATGCTTGCAGATTTATTTTCTAAGTTTGGGTGTAGATTTTACTTGACATTTTTTTCATTGTTATGTGTAGTACCTGAAATCCTCTGACTGTTATCTGCGCTTTAGACCACTCGGCTATTCGTACCTTCGTTATTAGTAGTATTTTATTAGCAGTAGTAGTTTTTATGAGCAATACATCACAGAGGTTTTTTTTTTCAAATACTGTACATTAGGGTGTGTTAAAAAAAAATTCAATTTCTTTCAAAATCCTGCGAAAGTGTGTACTTGGATCTCCAAATACACTTCCTGCATGTGAAACTGCCGGCAGAATTTTTTTAAAATTGTTCTATTGATATTTACCTAAAAAAATAGATGTCGATTGACCGACCTCTAACAATCATTTATCATTTTTAGATAAATTTATTACCATTACTATTTTTTTAGATAAATATCGATAAAGAGAACTGACAAACCTCTTCAACAATTCAGTTTAATTTATTCTCGACTAGCACTAATGATAATTTCGAGACGATCACAAGGTAGTTAGGGTATTTTCATGACTTACGTAATGATTTTCGTATCAATAGGTCACGTACAGCTTGACAAGTTGTCCGGTCCCGTTACAGTGACGAACATGATTACAAAATATAAACGATTTAATTTGACTATTCAATGGCCGAGGCTCTTCGAGGTTAGACCCTTCGTACTCTAAGATGGTCGACGGACGAGTAATTATCGTGCGCTGTTAGACGGTATACATCAGCGCTATGCCTAAATTTGATGGATCGATCGATATCGAAATCGATATTTTTTGCTCACACTGCCAGCTGTCGACGTCATCTCCCATTTCGAAGATAATATACGAGATTATATTGTCATCTTCTTCTCCCATGTAATTATACAATTTACAATTTACTCAACTAAAGTTTGAATAAATAAACGCGTAATGATAATTGTAAAAATATTGGTCCCTGACAAATTTTGTTTACCTCTAACAATTTGATGGGTTTGAGTTATCAGCATAGTTAGATTTTTTTCTGTTCTTTACTGAGAAAAGTCTTCCCACAATAATCCTTTTAAAATTCCACAGTAATAACAAAAAAGGTATTTTTTTAAGTCAACTTGCCAGAAAAATCGTTAATTTGAGTAAATTTTAAAATAATGAAAATTGTCTAAAGAATTCATATAACCTCATTTATGAAAACAACATATAAAGCTCGTTTAAAAGTGATGGACGGCAGTTGAAAGGGTTGGATTTTCTTTTATTTGTAATTTGACGAGAAAAGGGTTTGTTTTATAGAGAAGCGAGTCTATTGCCGAGTGCAGTGACCGAGATTCTCCGGAAAATGTGCACTAGCGAATAAAACTAGACACCGCAGTAGACAACATGGTATATAGTAGGTATGAGAGTGAGGTCTAATGGTCTCGCTCAACGACTGCAAGCTTTTCGATACGAACAGAGTAGAGAGCTGAAGGGACGTTCAGCAGCAGCAGTAGCATCAAACGATCCGTAGAGACGACTGACGCGGCGCGAGGAGGACAATGGTCTCGTCGACGTCCCGCATTGTTTCGTCCGCACGCGGCCTCTACTCTTTTCCACATCCATTATGACGTTTCTATTGCGGGCGACGGTCCAGTGGTCTTTCGTCGCTCTCATCAGCACAGTCATAAGCAGCAGCGGCAATACTGCGAAGAGTGTCATGCTTGCACTCGCTGAGCAAAGCTCTCGCGATTTTATTTTCCTATGTCTCTCTCTTTTTTTTTTTTCATGCTTATTGTTCGGAGATGACGGAGCGCGGACCCTGGCGAACCCTGATACGCAGCATTGTCACTCCTGCGAAACGAAAAAACGTTATCCCACTCACACACTTTTCTCGGTTTATAGAGTAAAGGTATAATATATGCCATAAACAAAAATGATATTCTCGGCGCTGGCTGGTCGACGGTTTTCCTTGCAATTTTAATTATCATCGTGAATTTCATTATGCACTCCGTGAGCCACGAGCTCTTGCGAAAGAGAGCATTTATTGTGATTGTATTAGTCGCGTGATGAGGGATTAAATTGAGAGAGGAAAAAAAATTTCACTTCTCAACAGGTCATTTTCAAAATTTGATAAGTTGATGAATTTAATAATGCGCACTTCTGGAGAAGACACTTTTAAAAAATGTACGCGGCGATGGGTTTTTTAAAAAACGTGGAATGGAAATATAAACTTAATTCCTGATAAAATCTAGACAATGTCCATTTTTTAAATATTTGGGTTGAAATTGAAGAACGTACTTCAAAATACTTTGAAAGACCATCCGGCAAAACGAGAAAACGTAATCTCACTCACACGCTTTTCTCGGTTTATAGAGTAAAGGTATAATATATGCCATAAACAAAAATGATATTCTCGGCGCTGGCTGGTCGTCGGTTTTCCTTGCAATTTTAATTATCATCGTGAATTTCATTATGCACTCCGAGAGCCACGAGCTCTTGCGAGAGAGACCATTTATTGTGATTGTATTAGTCGCGTGATGAGGGATTAAATTGAGAGGGGAAAAAAAATTTCACTTCTCAACAGGTCATTTTCAAAATTTGATAAGTTAATGAATTTAATAATGCGCATTTCATTTCCATCCCATGGTTTTTTAAAATCATGGGATGGAAAATCAGGATTAATTCCTCATAGAATCTAGTGGATGTAAATTTTTTTGTATTTGGATTAAAATTGAAGACGATACTTCAAGACACTTTGAAAGTCAATCCTGTAATAAAATGAGAAAATGTTATCCCATTCACTTTTACTTGGTTTATAGAGTAAAGGTATAATATATGCTATAAACAAAAATGAAATTCTCGGCGCTGGCTGGTCGACGGTTTTCCTTGCAATTTTAATTATCATCGTGAATTTCATTATGCACTCCGTGAGCGACGAGCTCTTGCGAGAGAGAGCATTTATTGTGATTGTATTAGTCGCGTGATAAGGGATTAAATTGAGATTGGAAAAAAAATTTCACTTCTCAACAGGTCACTTTCAAAATTTGATAATTTGATGAATTTAATAATGCGCACATCTGGAGAAGACACTTTAAAAAAATATACGCCCGATGGGTTTTTTAAAATCATGGGATGGAAATACAGGATTAATTCCTCATAGAATCTAGTGGATGTAAATTTTTTGATATTTGGATTAAAATTGAAGACGATACTTCAAGACACTTTGAAAGTCAATCCTGTAAAATGAGAAAATGTTATCCCACTCACTTTTGCTCGGTTTATAGAGTGAAGGTATAATATATGCGATAAACGAAAATGAAACTCTGGTCGCTGGCTGGTTGCCGGTTTTCCTCTTGCAATTTTTAGTTGCAATCGTGAATTTCATTATGCACTCTATGAGCCACGAGCTTTTGCGAGAGAGGTCATTCATTGTGAATGTATATTAGTCACGTGATAAGGGATTACTCATTTAGTCATACAATAAAGATATTTAGTTAAGGTTAAAAAAATACTTTTTCACGTCTGAAAAAGTGACTTTGACGACTTGATAATTTAAAAAATGCAATAATTTTTATGTGCCTGGGTTTTTCTATCATAAAATGGAAATATAGGATTAATTTTTTATAGAATCTGGTCAATGTAAAATTCTTTAATGTTTGGATTGAAATTAAAGAACATTCTTCAAAATACTTCGAAAGTATCGTGAATTTCATTTTGCTCTCTACGAGCCACGAGATTTTGCGAGAGGGATCATTCATTTTGAATGCATTAGTCAAGTGATAAGAGATTACTTGTTCGGAAATTTATTAAAGAGACTAAATTAAGGTAAACAGAAGAATTTTTTACTTTTGAGTAAGTCACGTTTAAAGTCTGGTAATTTTATACCCTGAATAATTTTGACTTCTGAACAAGACTCTTATAAGAAATACACACTTAATTGGGTCTTTCTATAATGGAATGGAAATATAAAATTAAATCCTGATAGAATCTAGACAATGTCTTTTTTTAAATATTTGGGTTAAAATTGAAGAACGTACTTCAAAACACTTTGAAAGAATATCCTGTAAAACGAGAAAACGTTTTCTCACTTACACACTTTTGTCAGTATATGTATAAGGTGATGGTATAATATATGGCATAAATAAGAATGAAACTCTTTTCGTTCGCTGTCGCTGGTTTTTCTCATAATTCTAATTGTCATCGCGAATTTTATTATGCACTTTGTGAGCCACGAGCTTATGCAAATGGACTGTTCATTATGTCACGTGATAAGGTTAACCTTTTGAGTCATTGATTAAATAGATTCAATTATGGCTTAAATTTGTTTGTAAAATAAATAGACATTCCATCTTTTTTTCTGCTCATAATATGGCTGACGAAATTAAAAAATTTGCAAAATAATTTTGTTTTTTTGTTTTTTTGGAACAAGCTTCATGATATAAATTTCAAACAAGACACAGAACAATTTGATTATTATTATGAATTTCACTTAAATTCTTAGTTTTTATAAATAACGCGATTTTTATAATACCGACGATTTATTATCATTGTATTACTGACATTATAAAATTTTATTTACTTATTCATCAAACAAAAATTACTAAATCCATTTTCACTCCACACATTTGATAAAAAAATAAGCTCTTCATTAATCAAATCACCATTATTTCCATTTATTCTTATTATACGGTTACACATATTTAGAGTTTTTCAAACCGATTTTGCTTTCACGTTTTTTTTCTTTAAAATGCATCTCTCATGATCTGAATACAAATGAGGTAACAAAGTGTCTTTAATGCAGACAATGAACTCGACTGCCATTTTTCGTCGACTTCGGTTGTCCAACACAGTTAGTTTTCAACTAATTTTCAATTCTTTCCAGCTCCACTCATTTACAATGCATAAATTTTGACAAATCGGTGTCTTTACATCATGAAATTTCTTTTCAGTAACCCCATGAATATTTTCCAGTGGAACGAAAACGTTACAAGCGAGCCTAGCATGTCACCATAAAATCCGTCGGAGAAGGACGTGACTCGGGAATCCACCACCAAGAATTCTTTACTATATGCATACATATATATATACATATGTATAGTATATATATGACTTGACTGTGCATCGCTTTCACGGGTCAGGAAAAGGATCTCGGTTAGAGAAGCGAAGAACACTCTCGACCTCTATACAATACACAGTATAGGCTATTAGGCTGTAGAGAATCCTCGGGTTCAACAATCGAGTGGGTATTGTAATGTGGCTTTTAAATACGCTTGCGCGAGGGCCACGCTGATTCTCAGCAACAAATGCATTTGAGGATCTTGGGCTTTGCTTCTGCTGGTAGAAGAGAAGAAGCGCAAGAAGAAGAGAAGAATATATACATATACTGTGGCATAATGGTGGAGCCTATATACTATATATTATAACCAAAGGTGTTCGAAAGGATGCGCCGAACGTTTTCTCTCCTTCTGATGTATCGAAGCGCTCACAAATGCATCTCTGTGCATTCTCTGCAACTCACCACAAACGAATTCCTATCATGTATACAAGAGAGAATGAAAGTGGTGAATATGGCACATGAAAATGTTTTGAATATTAAAAGAAAGGATATCTAAAGGGGTGTTAAATTTTTATCAGTTGATATATTATTATTTGACACACTTTTAGTACATGTCTCAGCGTTAATAATTCGTACAGTCACAATTTTTCTCGACGACTTATTTCACTTTTTTGTCTATTTACAGCAAGTATTCATCAGTGCACATTTATTGAAATATTTTGTAACCAACTTTTTATTCGAAAACTAAACAATTATTCACCAAAAAAGGGTATAGCAATAATTTAAAAAAATACTGCAATTCAGGACCAAAAGCTTTTGAATACCGATTTGTATATCAGTCGATAACTTTCGTGTATCTCTTAAATTTAATAAAATATACCCCAAAATGTTCTTACATTCAGCAATCTTCGTTGAGAATAACTTTATCTCCCGAAATGGGAACTTTCCAAATTTTTAAACCTCAATTGATTTTCCCTATCACTAAATAAAAAAATATTACTCAAATAAAAAATCAAATCAGTCCAATTTAAAAAAATCATCTTTTCATTGAAATTGAAGAAGAAACGTGAAAATACTCATTATACACTTGTTCATCGGGGAGCAAGTTGGTCCATATTGACCACTTTCACCCTATACACATATATATATATATATATAAATGCAGTGAGAAATGCTCAAAGGGGAAAGGGAAGAAATATAGAAGTCGGGAGAATGAGAAAGATACATGTACAATACACAATGGCAAATGGTATTCTATTATTCCAGATGGGCCCATAGCGTCTTCCTGCCCTTCTCACTCGCGTACAGACCTTCTCAGTCTTTCTCGCTCTGCTACTCGGGAATGTGAAGGCATATAAAATCATTCTCCGACATTTCATCGGTGCGGGAATGACGACTACGACCCCACCGATTCAAATGCCCCTTTACACCGCAGCAAAGTGTTTCGTGACCGCTGTACATAGTCTAACTAAACCGAACTCGCGTTGTCTGTACGCATCATCCCTTGGTTCGATCCCCCTTCGACCCCCAGCTCGGTTTTTGTTAAGCGAAGTCGTTCATCACGTTCATCTAATAATCCGCTTTTCTATATGCGTGTGAGTGAGATGGACAGCTGGTGCAGTAACATTAATTACAGTCCTGTAGGGCGCAAGGGACGCAGGCATTACGACGCGGAATTTTCATTATTGGAATTTTCGCCGATAGAACGTATAATAATTTATCATGATCCTGTTTGATCTATTCTTTCCAACTTTAAATGAGTAATTTTCTTTTGTAAGGAGTCGATAAAAATTAAATTTTCCGACACATCAGGTTACGGGATTAGAAGGTTAAATTAGCTTAATTATATAATTGCAAAGAACGCATATTAAATAGATTGGAAGAATTGCTATTTGTCGAGTCTTAAAATGAATGTTAATCGCGAAATTCTCGGAAATTAAAAATAAACGATGTAATTCTATTAGGAATCCATTCTGCATTTTTATTTCATGATGAGAAAACGCCTTTGTGCGTTTTTTCATTATTAAGGTATGAATTTTCGCCGATAGAATGTATAATAATTTATCGTAATCTTGTTTGATCTATTCTTTCCAACTTTAAATGAGTAATTTTCTTTTGTAAGGAGTGGATACAAATTAAATTTCCCGACAAAACAGGTTACGGGATTAGAAGGTTAAATTTGTTCAATTATATAATTACAAAGGACGCATATTAAATAGATTGGGAAAATTGCTATTTGTCGAGTTTTAAAATAAATGTTAATCGCAAAATTCTCGGAAATAAAAAATAAAAGGTGTCATTCTATTAGGAATCCATTCTGCATTTTCATTTCATGATGAGAAAACGCCTTTGAGTGTCAATTTTTAGGAAAAAAAAATTAAGTTTTTTCCACAAGTAGATAGATATACTTCTTTCAATCATGATAAAAATACAAATATCTCAGAATAAAAACGGATTGGAAAAAAATTTGTTGATTAGCAGAAAAGAAATATTAGGAAGAATAGGAAAGGGCATTGACCTTGTTAAACGAAATTACAAAACTGGTATTCCCATGTTCCTTATTATTAAATCCAGACCTCGAGACCTGGTTATAGAAGACGTTACAAGGCTTTGCAAAGATCATCACGAATTGCGTTATGCGTTCCACTAAACCGAGGCCTTTATACGTTGTAAATAACCATTTATTTACATTATTAATAAAAAAGATAAAAATACATTTTTCAATTAGGAAAAAAATGTGAAGATCTCCGTTTAGAAATTGATTAGAAGAAAAAAAATCTTGTTGATTAGGGGGGAAGAAATAGTAGGAGGGAGAGAAAGGGGCGTCGATCGTGTAAATTAGAATTTCCAAAGTGGTGTTTCTAAATACAGCCTCTCGTACCGCTCGGAGACACGAGATTCTCTCGTCGACACGTTGTTCCTGCTCGTTCTTTTATTTTTTTTTCTTTCTCTCTCTTCAAGTTTTCTTGACACATGTTTATCTCGTGGTTACGCGCGGTGTGTGCAGAGACCGCGCGTGGAATATCGAGCGCTCGAGACAGAATGATCATTAGTCACGCACGGTGCGGTGTGCGCGGATAGGGTGACTGCTGGTGATGGTGATGGTGGTGGCGTTGCTGCTGTGAAAGCGTTTGGGCGCTCACGCGCGCTGGAAGAATGATGGGTTCTCGCGAGTGTCAAATATTCATAAAAAAACGAAATCTCTCTCCCTCTCTCTCTCTTTCACTTCTTTTTTTCCTCTCGGAACTATCGGGCTGTGCTTCTGCAGCTCGGCGTGGCTGCTTTTAATAAAGCCACGATAAATCATAACGAGAGCGCGCCTCGCGTCAATGACAAGCGCGCGTCAAGTCGAAAGAATTTTCGTGATTGCGTAAAATATATATATCTGGCCACTTGTGTGTGAGAAAGGGGATCGAGTGTTAACGTCTCCCCCTGAGTACACTTTTCGTACGGTTTTCAAGAGGAAATGATTAATCGTCGATACGCGAGAATGAACGAAAAAGATGATAAAAAAAAACACGAAAGTATATTGATGTAGAAATTCTAAAGAATTTTGCTTAGCAAGGGAAACGTTTTTGTAACTCAAAAAAGCACTCACTTCGATGAGCAATGTTCGGGCAATTAAAGAATGACTACAGTTTAAAAGCATTTTTTTTGTAACATTTAAAAATTATCACTGGACAAGGCTTGAACTCATGTAAAAATGAAAATATTCGATGGAAATATTTGAGTAAAGAAGAACAGAAAGTGAATTAAATTAAATGGCAATTACAGATGCAGTAAAATTAGATTAATTATAACTAATCATTTAATCGGTTTTTAATAGACAATATTAAATTCACACCTCTCAAATTATCGGTTTGTCAAAGGGTCTGAAATAAAATTTCTTGAACTCGTACTATAATGCAGTTCTCGACAGATAAAATAAGACATCGAACACTGAAATTTGGTTTGGTCTGAAACTAGCGACGAGTTAAAAGTTTTACTTTACACCATTTTGTTGTTTTGTATGTCTTTGAAAAATTGCAGCATTATAGTGCTAAGTATGTACTTGATGAGGTTTTAATTTAAGATTTTTGAAAACAAGAATATCATCGACAGAATTTTTTGTCTTATGACTATTTTTAGGTGACTCGACCCCCGTAAATCCGAAAATTGTCTCGACTTACCCCATTAAAATATCTCGATGTATCACTGGCCAGTTGACATATATATCGTGTAACCCTCATTACGAATGCAGCTTTTACCGTAGCACAATTATATTTATAAGGCTATCGGGCAAGGACTGCGTTACCTAAGAGTGCGTGGCATGGCGTGCGTGCAAACCAGCAGCATACGTGAATGGATATAATATCCATGCGCTCATCGAGAGGGACGGGAGACAGTAGTACTGCAGCACGCAGGAGCCTCGGCCTTAATTAGCTTGCCGTAGTGTCCGTTCGCTCTTATGGTTAATGCTCGCCAGCGAGATTCCTTGCTTGTTGTCTTCCAACTCAAGCATGTAGATCCGGTGAGTCGAAAGCCAAATTCGCCGGCTCATAAAGTATATGAAGCGTTCGCCGTCTGTTGAGGTACTTTTTTTCGAACCCTCTTAAAAATGCTTATGCTATGAACAATATTTGAAAAATTCATATAATTTATAGTGATGCTTAACCAGTGTAATCTATTTTTACTAACCACGTGTATGAAATTCAATTTATTGTTCGAAAAAAAATAGAATAAATATTCAACGTACGTGAAGTAAAATTCAATTTAATGTACGAAATAAATAGAATAAATATTCAACGTACGTGAGGTAAAATAAAAGTTAACTTATATTAGAAACACGACTTGAATTTAGGAGACTGTGTATTAAATAAAACGACTTTTGTAAGGAATTCTGGAAAATTGTACATCAATTTTACGTTACACTCGTGTAGTAAATTTTCCATACCTGTTTCTGTTGATGAGCGTCCTACGTTGTGTAGTAATTTTAGCTACATTTTTTTAACAGCAATGAACGTTTTTCACGTTGTATTCTTTTTATCCTATAAGAATTTTTCTTCTACAACAAATTTTATTTCGTGCCATTTATTCATAAATAGTCAAATACCTCAAATTGTCATAGTTCAAAGAATATAGCTCCTAAAAATAGCGATAGAAAATTTGCAAAAATTCACAGAAGTCGTGTTAACCAGAATTAAAATCTGTCAAATCATAAAAAAAAAAAAATTTAAAGAGCAAAAAAAATTTTTGAATTTACAAGGAATAATATGTGCACAATAATATACGTTATTTCTCTGCACATGTGTATAATTGTATATATATATGTATTATTAAGTATGCTAACCGACCACGAGCGCCCTCGATATACACTTTCTCCCCCGCGCCCGACGACGATATATCGATAATGCCACGATTTATCGGCATCGCGAGAGACTCGCCAAGAGAGAACCTCGCGTTTATGCTTAGCCGTTGGCCCAGATTTTCTAGACGATCATGTATAAGCAGCTCAGCCTCTCCTTGTGTTATCTCCCCTCCCCCCCTCGTTCCATCGATATATTATATGCATCGGGAACGATTCACAAGCTCGACTCGCATAATCCTTTATGTGTAGTACCTTACTATACGATTTAATGGGCAAATGGGCGTTGGCGAGACTCAGCTTCGACAACACTTTGAATAGATGAAGAAACTCGACCGACACTACAGCAGACGTACTTAGATACCGAGCGTGTGTCAGCAATCGCGACAGGGTTGAGATATCGCGTCTAGATATGCGCTTTGAATAAAATATTGGCTATGCTTTTATTTCGGGAAGGTAAAAATATTTTTATGGCTAACGATTTGGTATTCAAATAACACTGCGAGATATATTCACACATTTAATGTGTCACAACTGTCAATGTTCATGCGTACGATATATTAAATTTCATTTTTAATTATGATAAAAAATTAACCAATCGTGGATTTTTCTTCGAGTAATGGAAAGAAATCATTTATGAAGTACATGGTACGAAATAAATCGAAATATATGTACGAAAGTTTTTGTCTACAATAATCCGGAATTTCTTAAATGCGTTCTACAGTATTTTTAGTCAATTTGAATGTTGTAAATATGTTACAACGTTTAAAATAAGAGCTTTAATTAATTTCATGAATTTAACATCAATTACTTTTTCAGAATATTCTACCGTTTAGAAAAATGTATAAATATGTAATTGAAACCGATATTATAAATATTTAAAAAATGATTACTTTATCTTGTATATTAAAGTTCACGATATATAAGAAGAAATTAGCAGTTAATGAGGACTAAATAATGTACTTAGAATAATTTAGAAAAAAAAACAGCAACAATACATTTTTCAAATAAAAGTCGATCCCTAGATTAAATATGAGAGAATAAGCTGTACCAGAAAAAAAAAGATAAAACAACTAATTCCAAATGATTCGTAGAACAGATAAATAGTAGTAGTTAAAATATGTACGGTTACAAATTCTGCCTTTCAGATAGTTGCGGTCAAAGTGCAGAAGAAAAAAAGTTGCGGCGAAGAAATTTAGAGAGAAACAAGTAGGATGTTCGGAATTGCCTCGTGAATACATTTTTATTACACTCATTTACGACAGTGCAAAGTTAGATGAATGTAATAATTATGGCCGAAAAGAAGAGGAATAGGATTTATGGATTCTTCTCAAGTTGTTTGATATTTGACGATCGAATGAACACATAGTGGAATCGCCGGATGAAGTGCTCTACGATATGTGAGAACGGAGCTCTCGTAAGCTATACGAGCAGCACTGCCAACCTCTCTTCACGTTCCATAAAGTTATTGGCGTTATTTCGCAGTACAACACCATCGCACATCTCATCCTCGCGATGTGAGAAAAAAAAAAGTACGGGCTTAGTACGAACGTGCGAGAGAGCATCACCATATATACCATGGAACCATCGGCAGCAGAGCAGCAACCGGTCTTCACGGGGTTAAGTCGTAAACGTCCGGATGCAAACTCTTCATCGTCCGCGATGCCTCTGTATACTAGTGCACGTAAAGTCGATTGAATGTTCCGCTCACGCGTCAGCAAAAGGGGAAAAGTGTGAGCACGTTATACCTCCTATATTCTTCAACAGGACTTTAAAAAAGGAAAGCAACGCAGTGCCAACGGCAAGAAGATGGAACAAAATGATAGGAAATGATGGCAGGTGTCCCAGTTATTGACATATTAAAGAAAGTATTTTGTAGCGCCGTAAAACGAGTGCTAATCAACACTTTGAAGTCTGCTGTCCTCAGTTTACATGAAAAACATACATTCGTGAAGTAACGTAACGATGATTGTTTTTTGTTTACAAATGGAATATGAAGTACAGTCAATTCTCTGACAGGAGTTAAAAAAGGACTGCAATACCGATGGCAAGAAAATTGGAGAAAATTGTGGGAAATGATAGTAGGTGTCCTAGTTGTTGACATATTAAACGATGTATGTATTTTGTAGTGTTCTAAAACGTGTGAAAGTCGACACTGTGAATTCTGCTGTTATCAGTTGACATCAAGGACATATATGAAGTGACATGTTCCTTTTTTACAAGTAGAATATAAAGTACAAACAAAATAAATCGAATAATGTAACTATGGAATCAAGTAAAAAAAGTGTTCGATTTATTTCACGATCGGTAAATGAAATGGGAAAACCCGACGATACAAAATTGTGGAATGTACGCTATTTTTCTATAAAAAAAAACAAAAAAAAAATAGAAATACAACACTCGATATTTAAAAAATTATAAACAAAATTAGAAAATAACTTTTTCCGTTATCTTTCCACAAAAGATATTTATACCGTTCCGTAAGCATGCGAAAAACGCAGTTTCCCGCGTCGAACGGGAAAGTTTCATTCATCACTCCCGAAAAAAGCTTTGTTTTCTCTATGTTCAAATGTTTCCCTCGCTCGATGTTTCAGAATAAACGTAAAATAATAATTTTGAATAGTAATGAGAACAGCTAAATAAAGTAACTCTCTATCAACATTATTACAAAAATGCTTACGAAATTTGCAACTAGAAATACGAGGGTTTATACCGTACAGCAAAAAATGTCCGAGAGACAATTGCCGTGTTCGAGATTCTCTGTTGCTCTGGCTCCTTATACGATGTGTTACGAATCCTCGCTATCTCGGCGTCTTAACAAGGTCTTTGCGCAACGGAGGAAGAGGTCAAACTCTCACTCTCGTTGGTGGACACAAGGAACTACCTCGTGTGTACGTTGAAGCTGATTGGGTTATTCCGACCGCTGCTCAAGGTTTCTTCAAGTTATCCGGTCAACTTCACGGAGAAGCTTCGGCAAAGTGGCGCACGTTGTCGTCCCGGTCGTCTAGTTAACGTTCACCGAAGTAGTATCTCGTTGCTTGTTGCTACTGCGTAGCGCGGACGATTACTATACGCCGGGCGTCGTTATTGTCAATGGGAAGTGACTCACAAGCAGCCTCGCGAGACACATAGCACCATCGTTCCGTAAGAGGCGAATAAATAGAGATATTACAAAGATTGAGTTCCAAAACGATTATTAAACTGTCCATTTATAACGAGAGAAGAACATACGAGGCATTCCATACCGATTCGACCTGGGTCGGACCCTCGACCTTTACGATTTGGTCGAAATGTTTTTATACGATTGGATCAACTCCAAAAAGTACTGGAAAATTTTTTCAGATTTTTTTATTTCCAATTTTTTTTGTTGCGATTTTCCAAAGCTAACATATCGTTAGCCCAAATTAAAAAATTGGGCTAACGATACGACAACGCATATGAGGCATTCCATACCGATTCGACCTGGGTCGGACCCTCGACCTCTAGGATTTGGTCGAAATATTTTTATACGATTGGATCAACTCCAAAAAGTACTGGAAATTTTTTTTTCAGATTTTTTTAATTCCAATTTTTTTTTGTTGCGATTTTCCGAAGCTAACATATCGTTAGCACAAATTAAAAAATTGGGCTAACGATACGACAACGATTAAAAACGCCGTTATTTAATTTTTCTGAATACGCATGAATTTTTTCACATTTTTCAATTCACTTCGAAATTCGTGATTTTCTTCATGAAAAAAACGAAAAATTCAAACTGAATTGAAAATTTAAAAAAAATTCATGCATATTCAGAAAAATAAAGGAATCATTTATACCGAAAAAAAAATTAGGTTGACGAAAGATTTGATGAACAATTTTATTCTTCATCAATTTGTTAATAACATTTTGGAATTATTATTATGCAAAATTAATCTCTTCCACACCTTTAATGTGCATGATTTTTCTTCAGATTTTTGTATCATCGAGAAGTGTTCGCAATTCCCTTTCATTTTTCGAAAACTTATGCGAACTCGACACTATTCGACAGAACCTCCTTAAGTTCAAGTCTGTGTTCGCTGTGACACTCAACAAGTTTGCTGTGTCAGTCATTCTCTACACAGCTTTAATTCACTCCAATCCGTATTGATTTTTCGAGTTTCTTGATCACTTAATCGATCGGCACCGGTTTCACCGGTTCAACTAACACCAGCTGAGTAACAGACTACGTCGTGTTTCATTAACACCAGTCACTCAACCAGTCTTGCATTTCTTGATGCAGTTATGCATTTCAACAATTTCCGCACACGCGTTTGTTCCTCCAATGAATGCAGTGTTCGATCGAAAAATACATACGAAAATAATGATACCGTAGGTCATTTGATCATCGATGTATCTTTGCGATCGGTTAACCGCATTCAAGTAATCGACATTAAGGGCATGGTCGCCATGTCTTGATGTCTCGAAACCCGAGTCTTTGAACAATGTTTGACTTAAACACGGTAAAACCAACACTGTCTCGTGTTTAACTCTACACTTAGATTGTAAAGGTGAATAAATCGAAATATTAACTTCGAAATCGTTATTAGACCGTTTATTTTTGCGAGGGAGCAACGTATGCATGGTACGCTGTCCACGGTCGAACTGCCCGACTACTGAAAATGTCGGGAGTATATCAGATTATTACGCGACGTGCTACACTCGCAACCGCGTGTAACGGCAAAAATAGTGCTCATTAATAGGTATAAATCGGAGCAACTGTAAGTGGCAGCAATTTATTGTGCGTCGCAGTCCTATGAGCGTAAACAATAATTTCATTTAGCGGCATTATAATGATACGCTCTCGTCGCCTTACCCTTAGGGTGAAATCTTCGTCGTATATGTCGTTCCATTCAACGGGCTAGTCGACTTCCCTTTATACGTCTACTCCATACAGACTACAGTTCTCTTTCTGTACTGTACAGTTCGCAATCTGTATTACAGTCTCTCGTTACGTGACACGAAATATACCCATAACGGTAGGAAACAATACGAATATCCTCATTCAATGCTTGACCTTTTAAGGTAGTCGCTTTCTGTTCAGTTTGCATAAGTTCGAGAAAAATGAGAGAAAATTGCCAATGTTTCTTGATGGTATAAGAATATAAAAACAATGTATGCATTTTGGAGATACTGAAAAGAATCATTTTGAAAAATATGAATTCCAAAATGTTATTGATAAATTAATTAAAAAGTGAAGTGATTAACAAAGTTCCCGTTAACCTCATTTTTTCATTACGAAAATGATTAGTTCATTTTTCTGAATACCCGTACATTTTTTAGAATTTTAAATATGCATGAATTTTTTCACGATGTTTATACCATCGAAAAGTATTTTCAATTTTCTCTCATTTTTCTCGAACTTATGCGAAATGAACACCGGACAACTACCTAAAGTGACACTAATATTCGGTACGGTAGAGGAATAGCTATTTTGCTAAATAACTTTTTAAATATGACTGAAAACCTTGTGATTACTTGAAGCGTAGTGAGTTATTTTGGAATCTATTCTATGAATTATATTATTAATCTATAATTTAATTTCATTCATGAAAAAGCCATTAACGAAAATTAATTGAGTTATTTTTTCTTAAAGGGCGTCTGTTTGTTATTTTTTAAAACTACAACTCAATTACTATTACAAAGTTTCAATTAAAATTCACATTCTCAATCTCCTTCTTATCATATTTCTCTCTTCCAAAACATAAAATTCCTCAAAAATAGAACTTTTTATGTAATAAAATAAAATTTGATTTTAAGAAAATTGAACCAAGTTCAATAAATCACATTTAGCTTGGTATTGAATAAAATCAGTTCTTCAAATTGAATAAATTCAGTTAACCTAAATAATACGATTTGGTACACGTACATTTTGTAAAAATAGAACACAGAATCTATTTGTATGAAACAAATTAGAAAGTAAATGCAGGATTTATTCAGGGTATATACATTTTCCTTTGAATGAAGTTAACCCATTAGACCCATTTCTCTGAATGTAGTCATTTCATAAGCGATGTTATAATAATACGCCTTCGACGTCTTCGTCTTAGGGCGATGTCGTTGTCGTTTCATTCAGTTCGATGTACTCGACTCTCTTCTATACGTCGGTTGGTATACATAGTACAATTATTTTTCTGTGTTGTATAGTTAGCATTGTGTGGTATAAATGCTCGTTACGTGCCACTGAATTCTACTCACCGGAGTTTTCTACAGTCGTTTCCAATAACAATATATTCATTGAATGTTATATACAAAGGAGTGGAGTTCGACAAAGCTACAAGACACTCGCCAAAAATTTATCGGTATTGAAATCGAAAGACATCGACGAAATTACTTCCCCATTCCCTGGATGCCCTGCAATCGATAGTTCAAGAGATTTTATTTTTTCCGTTTATTTTCTCTCTTGTGTATTTCAGCTACAGTGAAGTATGCTTTCCTCGACGAGGTCCCAATAAATACCAAACAAACTTCAAGCTGAGTTGTAAGTTTTCTCTTCAAGTATGCGCACGTACCGAATTTCAGTTAGATCTTATATAATAGTATATTTGTTTCGTGAGAGACTGGCACCTATTTTTACAGATGTTCGGGACGGCAACACAGACAATTTTGTCGATCGATATCGCTGTATTTAACAAGTTGTTGAGTTTGTTTGATGTTGACGTTCAATTTTTCTGTGCCTCTAGTCGGCTAAGTGTTTTCTATTTTTTAGGTTCAAGATTCGGTCAAGCACGCAAAAGAAAAGCAGAGTTACACAGCTGATTTATTCAGCAATTACTCATAGAAGTTGAGCCCATTATCAAAATATTTTCTCTTAGCTGAAATAGAAGAAGGTGGCGGTTTCAGGGATGCTTAGAAAATGAAACAAGTATTTGCGGTTAATTAAACAAAATTCAAGGTTTGGACTTCATGATGATAAATCCATAATTTCCATTTTATTTTTCACGTTAGAGATAGTGAAACATAGGGCCAATATAAAAAAGATAGAAAGTGCAGTCCATATCGGCTAGAGAGGAAGTGCAGTCCATATCGGCTAGAGAGGAAATGCAGTTCTATTCTCTAGGTCCAAGATTCGGGAAGCCTCGCAAAAAAAAAAAGAAATTATACAGCTTGTTGATTCAGCAATTTTTCGTAGGAACTATAACCCCGCTATCAAAATATATTCACCTAGCCGATGAAGAAGTTATCAAAATACAAAAATTCAAGCTCCAGATCTCGCGATAATAAAGTCACAATTGCCTTTTTATTTTTCATGTGGGAGATATCAAAAGATCTCGTAACAATCGAAGAAGATTGAAAGTGCAGTCCACATCGGCTAGAGAGAAAATGCGGTTCTATTCTCTAGGTCTAAGATTCGGGAAGGGACGCAACAAAATGAAGTTATACAGCTTGTTTATTTAGCAATTTTTCGTAGGATCTATAACCCCACTATCAAAATATATTCACCTAGCCGATGAAGAAGTTATCAAAATACAAAAATTCAAGCTCCAGATCTCGCGATAATGAAGTCACAATTCCCTTTTTATTTTTCATGTGGGAGATATCAAAAGATCTCGTAACAATCGAAAAAGATAGAAAGTGCAGTCCACATCGTTTGGAGAGGGGCGGAGGGTCAGAAGGAGTGACCCGGGGCGCGGGAGTCGCTAGCGCGCACAGAAGGTAAGCGACTAAACGTATTACATTCATCCTATACTCCACACAGTAGTAAAGTCGTATGTACATAGTTGTGTACTGCAATATATAGGTAAGAGCGCGGGATCTACATAAGAGATCATGACTCTCGGGGCGCCGTGGCCGAGTTTCGCTTCTCCTCGGCAATGCGGTGGCGGCAAGAAGGAGAAAGTTACCAGGAACTGTCTGAATCTGCCCGCGATTGGCAGCAGCAACAGCAGCGCGAGCGCAAGTCTCGCGCAGGAGCCTTTTACTCTCTTGCGCGCCGTAAAGCTACGCGAGCTCTCGTTGCTCTCTTGCATTGTAGTCACGACATTGCAATACTACGGTAACAAGAATAATGCCCGACGACACGTCGTTTCTTTCTTCTGCCATCTCCGTTACTCTCGCTCTTCCCACATATCTTCCTTCCTCAACGGTCACTCGTCGCACAATACCGATGCCAAGTTTTTTCTCATCTGCAGCCACGGGCCAGGATAATACTGCCTCGTTTATGCAGTACAGGATCTTCTTTGCTACGGTATATAAATGTCTTTATGATCGTGCATACGTGTAACTAAGAATGGGGCCGTTTGGCTGCCTTTTTGGCATTTTTTTCACGATGTTTCAATAATTATCAACTCTTTAAGGGTTTTTCTCTTCATTTTTAATGTTGAACATGGATGTCTTTATGATCGTGCATACGAGTAACTAAGAATGGAGCCGTTTGGCTGCCTTTTTGAAATTTTTTTTACGAGTTTCCATAATTATCAACTCTTCAAGGATTTTACTCCCGGTTTTTAACGTTAAATATTTTTCTGAATCGAATTTTAGGTCGTATATACTGTAATCGTAGGTCGATTACAAAACTTAATACATATAAAATGAAATTTCAAATCTTATCTGTTAACAATAGTACATTTTTAATTTCCGTGTACATGCGATTTTCGTTATCGAAATAAAACTTTAGGCTGCATTACCTCCCAAAGAAAGTACATTCGAGATACATTGAAAAATATATCTCAGATATATGACATGTATCTTGTCCGGAAAATACTGTAACTTAGATCTATTTCGGGATATAGTGTACGAAATATATGCGAATGAAAAATATATCTGAGTTACATCCAAAATAAATGAAAATTATATCTTTGTTGTATTATCGTCCGGAAATTTCTATATGTCAGATATATTTTTGCAGATATTCCTTTTTCATGAAGGTTATGAAATTCTATTGCTCATCAAATTTTCTCCGAATTTTTTGATAAAAATAGAGATTTATTGTAACAGCAACTGGGGTCGTTTGACTTGTTTTTTGAAAATTTGTTAATGGTGATAGGGTTATTAACCCTACAAAGGCCTTTTTTGATATTTTTCTTTCAAATGTGTAACAGTGTTCTGAATAAAAATAGTAGAAATAAAAATGAAGGATACACCCCTACAATAAAATTCCATCGGTTGCCAAATTCCACCTGAACGCGTTTTTTTTCATAAAATAAAATTTAAGATCCATTCCCCACAGAATTCCAGGATTTATAATTTTTTACAACATTTTAAAATAAAAATTGAGAAAAAATATATTTTCCAAATAAAATTAAATTGGACCTTTGGAAGAATTTTTTTGTCCTTTGATTGTTTAGGACATATTTAAGCCAGATCCTGGCCAAACAAGGGCTGTGCGATGGACAGTTACCGGTCAGCTGCTAAATTGTTTTGAGGATGTTTGACTTCCACTAATCGAACCCACCTGCTCGCTCTTTCTGCGCCAATGTTTGTACACCAACATTTTCTAATGACAACATAAGTGCAGCAGTCTCATTTCTTATTTCCGACTAGACAGCCGGAGAATATGCAAGACAAGGATTTCAGAAAACATCAACTTAATTGTAAATACTGCGGAAAGTCATTAAAAATAATTACAAGGCCTCAAAATACTGAATAATTAAGTAAAAAGATATATAAAAAGATTTGATTTGTAAGGCAAAAGTAATCTATAAAGAAAATAACTTATATGTTGTCTTTGCCAATATTCAGAATAGTTGGCTAAAAATGTGTGACCTCGGAGAATTATTCCAGAATATCAGAAAAAAAAATCGGAAACCTTATCGACAGCAATTCTATTTCTATAATAATTGGATCATAGACAGAACGAATTTTCACTGGGTCGTTTTTAATTATTAAATTTTCTAACATTACCTTTGAGAAGGATTCAATATATGGTAATTGAAAAAGCGTGAATACTCATTGCGATTATCCTAACTCAAGCCGGCCTCGCTTCCGTACATCTACACCATGCAAAAAGACCCAGTTTTTGTTTCTCGTTCTAATTCTGACTTATTTGTAGCCCGACTGTGGAGCCAGTCAGTTTGCATTAACGTTCTTGCGGGCGGTTGACCTCGGCCCGGTCTTAGAACGGCCATTAGTCGCAATTAGTCTTCTCGATGAATTTTCTATGAGGGAATAATCAGCGAGACCCGTACGTAACTCTCCGTTCTCGTGGCAGTCTCTCTGTTTTAATGCTGCTTGTATTGGCCGATTGTACATATATTTATGTGTGGTTATATATATATGTATATATACATATATATACGTTAAGGAGTAGTGGGATTTACTCGCGGCGTGCGAGAAGCACGAACTACGAGAGAACGAATTGAATGGGAAGTATGTACATTGGTATATAAAGCATTACAGACGTTGGTATGCGCACGAGAAAGGAAATCGAACTCTCGGACGGGATGGAGAGAGGCGCAGCTCTCGATATACACCCCACTATTATATTTGACGCGATACTTTGAGAAAGAGTTTCTATCATATTGTATTAACTTTGCTATAATCTATACTTTCTTTCTGGAGTATATAATAATGGTGTTAACCCTCAGAGAAGCTGAGACGATTATTTATTTACAAAAATTTCTGCTCGGGTGATAATCAGAATCAAGTTTCCGAATTTTTAAAGCATGATAATTGTGTATTTTATTTATCTATAAGCGAACTTTGACATACTATATTTGTAAATGATTATCTCCTTTGAGACACTATTTTTAAGTTATTATTGAACGCAAATTTCTTAGAATTTAAACTGCCACGTAATATTATATTACAGTAATATTACTATTTATTTAAATTCTTGAAAAAAAGATAACATATGAACGGTTTAAAATTTTTTAAAAGAGTGACTCGAAAGAATGGTGGACGAATGAATGAAAGTATGATTTAGAGAATAAGTGGGAGGAACGATAAATAAAATTGACATTGCGAGGGAGGCTCGCGATTGTAAAACGGAGGAAATAAAAGTGAGTTTCCTTTATGGTTTTGTATGGGAAGACAATATATTTGGTGACATTGAATGAGCGAGAAATTGATAATGATTAGGAAATGGACTGAACGTCGTAATTATAGAATTTTACAATTTTTAATAAAATATTAGTATATGGAGAGATATATTCGGGATGTGTGTTGTTCTTTTTCGGAGATATTTGGCAGATATGTGGAAAAATCGATGACCCTTCGTCAATTCGACGACACTATTTTTGAACCTCTGCAAAAATGGATATAGATGGCAAAGTTTTATTACTACCATGCCTAAAAATAATTTCGTATGTTTCTTCAGATTTTGTTTCTATTCATTTTAGAGTTGCTATTTATTTTCGAAGTATTCGTAGCTTGGAAACTAAAAATAGTAGAAGGAGGATAGATAGAGCAAAATAATAAGATTTTTTTTCATCCAACCGATAATTTCGCTAAAAACGCGATCTATGAAATCTTCCATTAAATTTGAAAACAAAAATAACAGAAAGATCAGAAAATACTTCATATTAGAGGATATAACATTTTTTGACACCATCATGATTCTCACACATCATATGCATATAATGAACTAAAAATATATCCTTGAATATACTTTATTATTATGATTGCAAACTATTCTACGATAACCATACTTTGGAAATTCTACTACTTTCGCCCAGTCCTCCACATAATTACTTATTATACTAAAATCTATGAAAGGTGTCGACGTCCTCATTCTTTTCAGTATAAGTAACGAAGTTACTTCCATTTTGCCACTTGAAAAATTCTCTACATTATACTCCTTATTACTTTCTTCAAATATATAAATAATCTGAAAAAAAAGTCGAGTTAATCTCTTCAAGTAGTTGTATAAAGAGGATTTCTTGGCGCTATATTACAACTAAAATATATTCTCGAGTGTAGGTTATTATTATGATTACGAAGCCTTCGAAGTTAACAACTCTCTTTAAATTGCAATTGCTTCCGTCTCGTCCTCAACATAGCGATTTATTATAGCCAAAGCTATAAAAGGTGTTGTCGTTCCCATTCTTGACAGCGCAAGTTACAAAATTACTTCCCGTGAAAATAAACATGCTTTGAACGTCTTGGAAAATTCGCTACAATATTCCCAAAGTACCTTGTCTGATATTTGATCCCTCATCAACGACAATTTCAATTATAAAAATTCTTACAAAAGTGGAGCAAAAGCGTGCATTCGAGATTATGGTAAAATCGTGACGGTTTAGTACCAAGTTATGCACCCATTATCATCATCATCGTCATGTTGGTTATCATCGTAATCATCCCCGTCATCATCATTCGTTTCGAGAGAAGTTGTCGTCATGGGAAAATAACTGTGAGCGGATTATGCGATCGTGGAACTAGCCAGAAGCACCAACAGCGGCAGCCGCAAAGACTACGAAGATATACCGTTCGATAATGATCGGTTTGCGATCGGCAATCGAATCTAGAATGCAGATCTCTATTGGTCTCTCCGCTATAGTTTTCTTATACTTCGTGCCGTTAATTTCGCGTTCGTGGCCCGAACCTCGGCTCGTCGCGTCTCGTCGATACTACAAAGACATACTTTTCAGGCCACGAAGAGTTGTATTTCGAAATCGCAGTACGTACTCTGCTGGAGGCCTCAACAATTCGAGATTCGAAGATATACCTAAGGTATACGTCTTGAGATCTCACTGAGATCTCGCTCGATGTCTCGAGATCGTTTCGACACCATCATCCACGTATTATTGGCACGAGCGATATTCTGTAGCATTGCTGATGCTGCGTTAAGGTTATTCCGTGTAAGATGGGATAATATGTAAGGTGAAGATTGTAAATAAATGTATGCGAACAAAATATGGACGATTATGGCGAAAAAAACACTTACTATGTGTACGTGGTGAATATTTTGTATATAAATATAATCTATGTAATATATAAAGTATATGTGCCATGCACAAGGTTCTGACAACTAAAATTTATTACTTCTTTTTATTAATGAGAAAACTCTTGAATATTTGAAGTTACATATCATTAAATTATTCGTATCTTCGGAACGGAAGGACGCTCATCAAAAGAAGAAGGCAAAATTAAATATTTTTGGATAACTTCCCTATTTAAACTTTTTCCTTCAGAAAAAAAAAAATTTTATGAAAAATCATTAATTTGTTTTTCCTTCAACTCATTTTCTGTACATTCTACGGTCATTCCAGTAAGTCCTGAAAAATCGTGAGTGAAATGGAAGATTAAAAAAAAATCATTTTATCATTTTGCAAAAAAAAAAACATTTTATTTTAATGGGAAGTAAAATTTTCATTTGAATGTCCTATAAATAGTGAATATTTTTTACATTGTTCTTTTTTTTGTGACGTTTTTGTTCCAAGATATAACTACTTTTAAGAAAGAAATTCGTTCATTCTATTAAAATACATTCTAAAATAATTAACCGGTTGAACACTCAAATAGTAGTCGAATCTAACGGATATGATAAAAATCAGAGTGTTCCGGATAGACTATACCTGAATTGACACAGCACACATCATAAAAACACATGTAACATACGTTTATATGGAAGCAATTAAAAATTAATGTCGTCGAGCATTAAATAAACATGAATCTATATTTAAAAGATAATTCTATAAAATTTTCAATAACTCGTGGTCATCTCACCCCAAATTACCCTACAATCATCCAGCAGCCTCTCTTCTTCTCTAAACAAGAAATCTTTCAATTTATATGTCTTCAATGAAGCGATACGATACGTGCTGCCAGTTATCGGCATTCAATGACTTAAAACGTCGTTGACTATCAGCACGCGATTTATAACTAAGAGAAATATTATCGACGCGTTTTATATTCATAGAATATTACGGCAATAACGCTTCAGAGAAGGAAGTGTCATGCGAGCATATATATTTTGTTTATTGGTCAAGATAAGATTGTACGTATGTGAAAGACTCCCCCGCCCTCTCCTTCTCCTCCCAAGAGTTAAAGACTGCGAGAATGTGTGACATGGGCCTGTGAATGAGCCCCTCGAACGTTTTGTCGGCCGATTACTAGCGAGAAACGAGTGCCAGAGATTTGAACAGAATTAACGACCGGATCAGCGCGTGTACGTACAGACTTTTCCGTGCAAACCGAGCATGGTCATATAGAAAGTATTCTCCGTCAGTTCGACCACATTGTTTTTATACTTTTTTTTTTTGCTGTTGTACAATTTTCATTTTACTCATTGCATATAAAATACAACAGTATTTATAGAAAATATTAAAACATTGCCATTCTGCGTCAATGTATTTGACAGGGTACAACTTTTTTTTTTCAAAATTATCCTAGACGAATTTTTTTCCTTAGCGTTGAGTTCAACTTTTTTTTTTTCAAAATTATCCTAGACAATTTTTTTTCCCTAGAGTTGAAATTGTATTTTTATAAAGTGTAGGTTGTAAGTGGCCTACAATAATATGTAAGGGCAAAAGATATTTGGAGGGGTAAAAAAAGTTTTTCCGAATAGTTCAAAAACATTATGGTGGTTGGTTACTTTTTTTAAATTGATTTGCTTCCTCATAGAGGAAGCTTTGTTTTCGTGGAATTATTTTTTTTTTTTTTTAGTTGAGTGCGTGATTACGTGGTCTCCAATATACTTTCGTATACGCGACGCGCCGATACATACACTGAAACGCGTTATACAAGTTGTGTATATCGTAAATGTATGTATCGTGAGGTAATTGCTCGGTCGGCGTGTCTTTACACACCGTGCTTTAGTATTTTACGGCCTGGCGATATATATAAGTACATACTTTAATATATAGATCGGTATGGTTGTCGAGAATCATTGCGTGTACGCAAGGCTCTCTCGCAGTTCAATATACCGGCTCGACTTATAGGGACGCGTAACGCTGCGCTCTCATCGGCCGTTCTATGCACCGACTGCACAATGACCGCTTGATAAAACGATATTTAATTAGAAGGTCTTTAACGGTACGGTTGAGGTAGTTATTGCGATTGGTAATCGATCTGCGCGATAGACTCCCGACGTCTAATACGGTTTTTAGTACGTGTTAGAATATCAACCAGGTTTTCATGAGAAGAAATTAACGAGGTAATTTGAAGTTAGTGATCAACGATTTTTATTTGCCTGGCTTTTTGGTTGAAGTTTTTTTTTGCTGGAGGGTAATTTATTAATGTTTTTTCTGGTTAAAAGTACTGGAAGATATTCCTTTTGCTTAAAAGAAAATTTGTTTTAGTAGTGAAATTTAAAAAATACATTTTTTAATATTATATTATTACGTAAAACTACAATTTATGGGCGTTAATGGAAAAGTTCTGTTGATACTCTGATGAAATGTTATAATTCATGATATTGGAAATAGAGAACTTATTCTAATTAGAAAAATAATTATGACAAAGCAACAAATCGAGAGTTAAAGGAAGTACTTTCTTCCGTTTTTTCTTCCACTATTTGTCGTATTTGAAAAATTGCTATAAGAGCATTGCAGAGTAATATTATAAAATACTAATTACAAAATGAATTTACCCAAAGATTTATATTAAACTTTAATGACACTCATAAATTCCGTGTTTAGTTTATTAATGACAAACTATACCCTCTCCAAATACCACAGTTGAGTTTGAAACTTAACAGAAACAGTCAAGCACCCAATTACAAAACGGAACTGAGCAATTTACAAAACGATCAGATACGTGTTAGCCTCAATTTCGCTCGGCATACAAACGAACAAGAATCCCAGTATCACGGCGATCCTATGTGCGCAAAATAATATTCCAAGCATTGTCTTTCATAATACCATTTATGAGCATTCACGGAGAAGTTCTGTTGATTCGCATATTTCATAACATTGGAAATGACGAAGTTATACCAATTAAAAAATAATTATGAAAAACAAAACAATCCAAGGTATTTAAGGAAAGTTTTATGAAAAAATCATTATTCCATGAAATGCTGATTATAAAATGCATTAAACCAAAAATGTATATTGAAATTTTATTTCATCTATAAGCCTCGTGTCTAGTTTATTAAAAACAAATTATATCCTCTTTAAATACCATAATTTAGTTTGAAACTTAACCGAAAGAGTCAAATACCCAATTACAAAATAATTGTATGGCCTCGATTTTCCTCCGTTTACAGAAGAAAAAAAATCCCAGTAATTCACGAGGATATGTGCAAAAAAATAAGCGCATAACAGTATTTCAAGCATTGTCTTTCATAATACCATTTATGGGCATCGATGAAAAAGTGCCGTTGATACGTTATATTTCATAATATTTGGAGGAGATCACACGCTTTATACATTTGTGAGGTCTAACTTCTCGTTTGAGTCACGAGACCGAGAGAAGAATTTGTTGCTCCTAGTAGACGCTGAGAGTTATGTATAATTATACGTTTATGCGGCTCCGAAGACGCACATCGTCTCAAATCACGTGTACTACACGGAATACATCTTTTCGATACTCGTACACAGGTAGGCCCTTTTTATTTTGCCTTACCAACAACAGTCTAGGTATATATATAGCACTAGTCTGTATCCTCGGCGCCTTGGCGTTTAGTACGGAATTTACCCCGGTCTGACCAGTGACATCAATCATTTACGATAATTATAGTCAACCTGATCACGCCATCTTTCCATCCTAGCCCGGCGGTCTTTAAATCGTAGAAGTAAACTTGAACTAGTATATCCATAGTATTTCATCCCATCTTCCTTCGGAATCATTAAAAAACATCATTCTTCGTTATGACGTCAATGAAACTTAAGCCGAGTTGGGACTCGCGTTGTATGCCTTAATAAATTTACGAAAAAAAACATTTATGATATAATTAAATGGGAAATTATTGTTAATCGTCTATAAAAAGGGGTTTAAAAGCTTAACTGAATGCTAAAAAAATACAATCGAAAAATATAAGGAAAAAGTGGCTCGAATAGTTTTTAATCCATTGACCATGTTCACATTTTTCATTATTTGTATTTTTTGTTTGCTCAGAAAAATGTGCTATTTTTTGTACAAGTTTTCATAGCAATCCACATTGTAAGCCCTTGTTAATTTGAGAGAGGAATGTTTATGATATAATTATTGTTAAGTGTGTATAAAACGAGATTTGAACTTCCGATTGAGTGATCAAAAAATTCGATTGGAAATTATGAAAAAAAGTATATACTTACGATATAATTAAATTGTTTGAAAAATTGGTAAAGTCATTGTAAAGTAATTATGTGAATTTTTTATGTACTTTCACAAGAATAGTGGTTTGTGCAACAAGGGTCGAAATTTGGCGATTGCCACTCGAGTTTGCTGCCGGAGCTGCAATTACACGAGGAGCAAACGCAATTATGACCCGTGTTTTACATTCTTACATTTTTTGGTACTTTTGTGGGACGAACAAATTAATAACGACTATTACTCATCGGACTGTTTCACTCTATCAGAATATTTAATAATACCACATTCCAACAGAAATGAATCTCTGAACTATGCACTTTCCTTCCGTTCTCGAGTCACTATCGTTTTCATGTATAATTACAAAAATTCTAGGATACCCAATAGAATGCGAGGCGGCGATCGGCAGTGATCGTTTTCTTGTAGCTAGAGCGAGAAACCGGGATATATGTGCCTGAAGGCGAAGGGTTTGCCACTGAAACGACGACGAATCCTTGAAGATTCTCACGAACTCAGCTACAGCAGCCAAAAGCAAGCTCTCGGTCATTTCGGTATACGATAATAAAGATTCGTATTTAAGAGCACTTTTGGAAGGCTTCGGAAACGTTTCGGTTGGAAGCAAACAGAAAAGGGGGAGGAAAAGATAGTAGCAGAAGCAAAGTCGCGGGGAGAATGACCAGGCGGGCCATGGACTTTGTGTTGCGAGGCTCGGAATCGCACAGCACAGCCATATACCAGTCCTACGGACGCTCTAATCTCGGTTAATGGATAAACGGACCTTCGCTGACTCCCGAGAGAGGGCCCGGAGGCAACGTGCAGAGCCAGAGGCTCTCGCCAGACTCGAAACCCACATCGAACAGACGTATATTTTGACGACTTTAAATGGGCAGCTATCGATGTTTCCTCGGGGCGAATAACTGCGTTTCGCTGGTCCACAACAATTCTTCTGCCTTCTTCTTATTCCGCACAATAGATTCAACAGAGCCCTTCATCTTCCGGCAATAGTCGTTGGCCACCTGTACACTGGTAAAAATTCACAGTGCAAAATTTGGCTGGTGTGGACTTTTTGATGGTGTTAGTCAACATTGTTTAAATTGATACTTTTTGCGGTGGAAAATTGACACGAACAGTTCCGTTTATTGTACTTATTAAAATTACACGGATGTTGGTATTTTCTCTACATAGAAAAAACGTGCTCGTCTCGCTTGCTCTCTTTTCTTTTCATTTGTCCCTTATTATGGCTAAACATGATATCAGTATGTCTATTAGGGTGTGTAAAAAAAAAATATGTATTTTTTTTCTCTCTTTTTTTGAGGCGAAACGCCCCAAAAAATATGATGTATTTTGACCTCAATACACACCGCCCACGCAGAAAACGTGCCTGAATATATATATACGTATCCTTTTAATCGACATTTCACGATTAGTGACTTCACGTCATCCTATTTCCGCTTTAGTATTTCGATATAACCGACTTTCGATGTGTCATGTCTAATTTTTACGAAGAGAAATAAAAGAAGGAAAAGAAAATCTATTTTCGGAATAACATTTATTCTATTTCACAACTGCGAGAAAACAACAGCAATCCAAAAAAGTGCGCCACTCGTGATTCTGCAGCAATTATAACAGTCTGGAGTTGGGTTTACGTCGACGCCATTGATGACCAATCAGAATGCTAGAAAGATGGCTTCGGTCTTCGATATTTCGACTTTCGATGTGCCATGCCTTTTTAAAAAGAGGATTTTACGATCTACAGTGTCACCTCGATACGCGCTCGGTTCGAAAGAATACTGCTTGGTGTCAATCGTTTGTATGTCGTAGAAAATGAGTTGACCGTAATCCGGAGGTTATATTTGGATTATTCATAAATAGATTGAAAAAAAAAGCGTTTTCAATTCAATTTCACTTCCAATTCCTACAATTTCATATGATATTGAAACGATAACTTCAATACAGGCAAACAAATATCTGATTGTTTCAATGTTAAATCGGATTGTGAGAACAACAACTGGAGTTAATTTAAAAACATTGTTTTTGGCAGCCCGCAAACCGTGGTTTTATTGAATTAATAATATTTTTTTTCCCGTGTACTCACAATTTACCATCGCACTCTTTATACTTTATTTCTTACGTTGAAATATTGTCAAAATTTGATTGCAATTGAATAATCAACATTTGAGTCCTTTAAACCCTGCCATTAACATTTAATTAAGCCATAATTCCCTACTCCTATTACCATACTTTAGATCTTGATCTAAAATCTATTCTGGGCCATTTTTGGAAAACGTACCATTTCAGAACACTCAACAAAACCAAGTCAGAACCTCTAGTCTCATCTTCCAGGGCCTCAAAAAGTTTGCGATGTTTCCTTGAGCGGCCAATGACTATACATTCGAGCCTAACAATTTTAAAGCTCCCCCTGCACTTTTGCCATTCCGTTTCCAAATGGCGGCAGCCGTGTTTCTTTCGGTAGATCCCCCGGTTATTTAAATATCGGGATTATCGTTTGTACCTCGTAGTTCTGCAACCAAAGTCGCTGGCTCTGTTATTTCGAGACCGTTTCGGTTTCGTTTCGACTTCGAACTCGTTGAAATTGCCGTTTAGTTTTGTCTGCGCGCACACCGGGCGTCTCTCCATATACTCGAGCCTAATTCCCCATCGTATAAGTCGCCAAAACACACCTCCTAGCATTGGTCCCTCTTTTTTCCAGTCTTTCTCCAGTTCTGTTTCGCGATACAAATTACCATCAACTGCGCGGATAGTGCGGCCGAAACGAAGTACGTGCGTATATTTTCCCAGACGCTTTCAACACTGGTAATAATCGGGAGCGCAAACTGCTACTTTTCTCTGACTATACTGCTACTAATTCGACATTCCGATAGAGTTTTGCTGCGTCTGCCACGATATCTACTGATGGCGTGTCACTACCACTCCTCTTCTCGTTTCAACTTCAATATTATGTACCTATTATAGATTTTTGAGAACCACCATAAATCGAATCTATAGTCAGCTTATTTTTCCACGATTCGAATATGATTTGAAAAACGGAATAATATTCATGAAGTTGTGAAGATGATTTTAACCCTCTGTCAACAGAAAATTAAATCGGGGTTTATTTAAATTTTGTAATTTTTTAGTTAAGGGAACTATTCTCGTGAACGTCATTTTTATGTTCTTTGATTGAATTGGTGTTTTTTTGCTGTTAATTTATGAACACATTTTCAGGTGGATTTTGCGGATTTTTTTTAAGTGACGAACATTTTTCTTTACTGTGCCTTTGAATTATTCCCTTCTAATGGAACAAATTATTGACCCTGTTAAGCGTCTCTTGCCTGTGTTTAATGTGACCCTTTGTGTTTTTCATTCGTGATAAAAGAGTTGCCCCAATTTCCTTTTCCTCTGAGTGGGTTTACTGGAATCAATAAATGCCTATCTATAACGCTTGCGCTCGTCAATAACTCCTCATTGATTCTCTATAAAATGTTATCTATTTCTGCAGGCTTTCCTCTCGTGTTATCGTTCCGAATCGTAGCAGTGAATGGGACACTGCGAATTAGCGTATTGACAATGGTGTCTTCATTTCCTGCAATTACTTACCAAGTACAAATACACCGATCAGCTCGATGAATGCCAGCATAGAATTCTCAATATTGTCCTATTGATTTACATACTCGTTTATAGCTCGTTTCATGAACGGTTTATTCATTGACTTTTAATAGATATGTCGTTCAAATTCATCTTCGCCCACCTCTATGGAAAAGTTATTTTTCACATTGAATATTTCTTGAAATTATTTGTCAATACGCTTGCGTCAATATTTTTACGTACTTTAAATACATTTTTCTATGTCAAATATTATATACTACATTGGATGTATTTTTAGTCCAAAAACTACCTGTTCAAACGAAAAGATATTTGCAATAGATACTGATGAAATTAATTTATTTTTTATCGGATTCGATAAAAATGATAACACCGAAAAAATGCTTGATTTAATTCCAATTGCTCCTAACAGATAAATGTTTGAAAAACTCTTTGCAGATAATGAAATTAAAAACACACCGGTGTTTTTGACTAGTTTTTCGAGATTACAGACTGATGCAATCGACAAGGAAGGGCATCGATGTCTGGGTATATTAAGGACCTTTATACCTAAGGTTCGATAACATTCAACTCGAGGGAATAATAACTCTTTCCCTCGATCCTCGTAATTTCTCATATAACGGCCTTGCGGTGAAGTCGCTGCTTCTATAGGAAGAGATGCGATGTGAGGAAGAGGGACGGAAAAAACGGAGAAATGATGTACGACTAGATTCTGATTAGAAACCCACGGCATATTACCATAATCGAAACGTCGTGCGGCTCTTCTTTTTTCTATACCCGATAAAAAAAACCGTAGACTTCATAATACGTATTTAATGCTAGCATGTATGGTATAAAAAGGTGAAGGCTCCGTAAAAATGCGCGTTCGAAGAATTAGTATATCTAAGATTTTCTGAATCTAATAATTTTCGGATTTTTTGGCTTGTCCCATACACCAAGCTTGGCTAACCACGGAATCGATTTACAATCAAAGCCAATTTTAAGAATCTTATGATTTATGGATATAAACCTTTCGTACGCATGATAAACATAAATATGGGTGACGAAATCCTCATTTAGAACTACGGATGTTCTTATCTTCAAGAAAACAAGAATTCTAGACCCGATTTTACCATTATTCGGTAACAATATCTTTTGAGGCCTCTAGACGATGTTCGGGTATCTGAATTGTACACTGAGAGAAAAGCATATCGTTGATTCAACGATTTTACATAATAGAAAGGAATGTTTTATATTTAAGGTGATGATAATATAGTTCAATAAATGATACTTGCAAGTTTATTGAAATCAAACGTTAAAATCGTATATACAACAAAACGGCATATTTGAAACGATTAGAATAGTTTTAAAAACTATTCTAATCGTACTGTTGTGTTTCATCAATATCAAAAACAGTGAATAAACACCCACTGCTGTAAACCTTTGGCTCCAATTTGGATCTTAGGTGTCATCAGAATTTTCGAAATTTTCTGCGCTGATAATGAATATTCTTTATTATCGCAAAATTTGATTTCGTATAATCTCAACTCGTCTAGATCAAGAAATACTAAATGCCCCATATTGTTCAAATCAAATCGAATCTCCGAAAGTTAAAACGCTTGAAAAATGTAAATAATGTCGCATTCTGAATTGCACCAAGTTTAATCTCCTAATTACAGACACAGTCAAACGAATATCCGAACGAAATCCTCAATAGGCGATTCCCAGCCCAATGGCGATTCACCGATTGCTGTAAACCGTTCAACCTAGCTCGGCTGCACGAACATCCGATCGGACAGTGAAGACAACGAGTTCCCGAGTAGAATACACGAAGACGACGGTTAGACGGATTCCTCCGATTCAGTTCGGTTCGAGTTAGCTGGTTTTGGTTGAACACGGCTCGTTTGTTGTCCGTTCAGTCCACCGCGGATCTTCGAAAGATCGTGCCGGCTGCTTCTGCTATTCCGCCTACCGATCCCTCGCGGAAAGAAGACTCTCGCTTCGCTCTTTTCACTAGTGGTTCGCTCTGTTGCGCCCACATCTCCAAAGTATACCATACAAGAGACCTCTACACTATGTAGCAGTAGGTATAAGCAAAAGGAACTCGATGCAAGGATCGAAGGAATAAGTAAAGCTATAGGGAACAGACGGACGAACAGACGAACGTTGGAAGGAACACTCGGTTGCCGGTTTGCTGCTACCTGCCAACAAGTCGCCTCGCGTTCTGGCGACACAAGACGTCTCGGGAGGGGGAGGGAAGCGCAACATCGAGAGTAGCAAGGAAGCAAGCAAGGAAACCAAGCAAACCATCCAAGCGAGAGAGAGAGGGAAAGCAGAAGGGAAGGTTGCCCCGCTTTGCCGACTTTCGTAGTCGTCGTTGTCGTCCGAGTCATCTCTGTTGCACTCATCTAGTAGTCGAACGAAAAACAATCTTTCTCTTCTCTTGGTTTCCTTTCCTTTTCCATGACCAGCAAGAGTCTCCTCCTGATCCTCTTGTTCGTATAACACGTGTTTGCGTGAACTCGTCCGCCGTTCCTTCTCCGTTTGGCTCTTCCCACCTCCTTACCCGTTCTGTCCTTACGTCTGGCATTCAGCCACGCTCTTTCCTACGTCTCTTGTGTCGCTCGTTCGTCCGTCCGTCCGTCCGTCCGTCCGTCCATCTCTCCGTCGGTCGATCCGTCCGTGCGTTCCTCGTGAGGCCTGGTTTCTCTCGCGCCGTTTGGTCAGTTGGCGCTCGCGCGAAGGAGAAGGCGACGATGTATTACTACCGGTGACAGTCCGTCTCGTCGGTCTTCGGGGTCCGAACGCCGCGCGCTTCTCCGGACCAACGGATGAAGGGGAGAAAGAGAGAGAGAGAGAGTAAAGGCGGCATTCGGCATCGCGGGTAGGCAAAAGGTAAATGTAAAGGAGGTATATAGGTAGGAAGGTAGTCTCCTCTTCTCGGGATCGTTCCGCGAGTTCGAATCAGAAGATGCCCCAGGTCCTCCGGGCCACGAGGGCTCAACGATTCTTACGGTTGGTTCATTCGATTCCTTCTCTCGCCGTCGCGGACCACGCCGTCGAGGGAAATGAGCAAATAAAGTGCCGCCGGGTGCCTGACTTATTCCAGATTTTGGAATGCGGTTCGCGCGCACAGCGAGACAACGACGAAGACGATGAGATGGAGGCGAAGAGGTCCAAGGGAGACCAGAAAATATCTCGAATAAAGGGGATGAGAAAGAGAGAAGAGGATGCTGGCGTCGCCGCGCGCCTCTGGATCGACGTATAGTTGGGTGAGAGACACACGGGAGCCTCATTGTCGGTCCCCGTGAGTCGTTACGCGTGATTGGCCGATTCGAGAGTTACGAGGGCCCGGCTATTCCGCCTCGACGCCGCGCCGCCACCATACGAATACGTGATTTCACAGCTACCCAGTCGTTCTTCTCTCCTCCGAGTCGTCGCGATTTCATTTTCGACCCGCACGACGACCACCAACCGGCAAGCACCACTTTTCGGGATTCGGAGGATACTTCGATGGGAAATCATTCGACGATACACTGGATATCGCTTTGGAATGTGAGAAACATGTGGAGAATGAGATGGCGTTTGTTTGTTTCCTTTGTAAGACGAATGAAGTCAAAGTCCGTCGCTGGCTTTTTGCTGTAGGAAGAGAACATTCCGGTAAACCTGAAAATTATAAGTTAATGAGATTGTTGTATTGAATATAGTTATATCAATCATTTTTTTAAGCAATCAAATAGTTTTGATGATGTGAGGTACTTTTTCAAATATGGTTTGATTCCCTTGATTGTAAGATGAAGGAAGTGAAAGTTATCAGCTTGCTTTTTGGTCAATGAGAAGTCTGGTATATCTGGCGATTACAAGTCAATAGTATAGCTATATTGATTATAGTAATTTTGAACTTTTTTTTCAACAATCAACAATTTAATTCAACCAAAAATTTAATTCAACCATTCTATAAAAGCGAAATGGCTTTGATTTCATATGCACCTCGTTATTCCTGACATTAGTCTAAGGTTCTATTTATAATAATAAACAATGATTTTTCTTTCAGTTTGGGCTACCTTGAATATGAATATTTAGCAAATTACTTAACAGTACAAAAGGATCCTATTATGAAAATTATGCTTTTAATGCCTACAGATGTAAAATATCTGTTTAATTTTTTTTTCATCCTCAATCAAATATAAATTATTCTATAAAACCAATATGCCTATAAATTCATCCGTAACTCGCTATTCGTGCCCCGTATGAAGTGCAGTAGATTCCCGAATAGCAAATGTCACCGCACCGAAAGGCGTGAAAATTAAAAAGACAAAAATTCAAAGAGAAACCTCCATGTACCGCAGTTTTCACTGTCACATCCCTTAATCAAAACCCATACGACTTGTAAAACGCACCCTCGAGCCTCCATTCTGTCGTGACGTTGGCACTTGGAGTTCTCAGCCGGAAGAATGTTGAGCAAAGGCACAATTTTAATTTTCCTTCAATGAATATCGAGACTCCAGAGTCGTGAGAAGTGCTCTGTGCGAAGAGAGCGACGAGAACCAAGAGAGCTAAGTACGACGGATGTACCTCGTCGTATTCACACGTTCGTACATAATACCAACGAGCTAATACGTACTTACGGTCTGCATTGCACACGTACCACATATACATTTCCATAAATACATAGATATATGTCTCTTTCCCTCTCTCTCAGCTGTATGTCACAGCGAGAGCTTGCAAGCTGCATGCGTTATTGAGACGACGAGACATAGGTAATACATATCATACTGCGGTATAGGGAAAGCTAAAAAAAAAAAACCAAACTAGAGGGTGAGATGGAGTACCTACATCACACGTACGTTCATATGTGCGGGACGCCTGAGCACACGACAATAAGGAGCAGCAGCAGCAAGCATGTTCTATCGAAGAAAAAAAAGAGGGTTGGGTGGTGGCTGTTACTGACGGTGATGGTGGTGGTGGTTCCGACGATGCTCGGGCACACGTTGAAGGAAGGAAGGGAGGTACCCCAGCCAATGAGAGGCCACCGATATGGCGGCCATTTTAATGATCGGCCCAAGGTAAACAAAGGCAAAGAGGCACAGAGAATGACTTCCACCCCTCCGGGAGAACTCCCCCTCACTCTTTCTCTCGCCCTCTCGCTCTCACCCTTCTCCGCTACGTTGAGAGCATAGTAACCCTTTTTTTTCCATTTTTTTTCTCGCGCCCAAGCACATGCAGTCACATGCACCCGTCGACCGAGGGAGCCAGGCATGTCCGCGATCACGTGACAACACATAGCCTGTACTTTATGTACTGAAAGGAGTACATATGTTCATCTCGTATATATGCACGCCCACGTGCATGTCTAAGGGTGCATTTCGACCAATCACTGGGCTTGAATTTTGCGTCTTCGTGAGTTTGTACGTACTTCATGTAGATGATATATGTGTGTATATATATATATAGGTATGGAATATGTACTGCATGCTGCACTGCATGGACGAGAGGGACTCTCGTCTTTCCTCTTCCCTTCAGTACTTCGCGCCCTCCTTTCCGCCCCCCCCCCCCCCCCTCGAATTTTTTATTCCCATCGTTCTTGCTCCTTGCACGCAGTCTAACCCTCTTGGTGAGAGTTCTATAGTTTTATATGCGTGTATACTTTATCTTCCTTTTATCCTGCGCTGAATCGTTACCCGTTCATCAAACTATGGCGTTGGGATATGTGAAAGCGGAGTGGAGATGGAATTATTTCGTCGCGTAGGGAGAGGATTTTTTTCCTTTCTTACGAGAGTATTGAGCTTTGCGGAACTCTGTATGAGGGTCGGTGAGTCCAGCTAGTTCGGGGGAAGCCGGTCAAAGACGGATCGAAAGTCCGACCGGATGTTCGCTATGTACTGCTGGGTTTGCAGGGTTTTTTTTCTCGGTGTACTTTTCTGTTTCTCAGCACATACATTCTTAGAATACACTGACAAAGATAAAGGATTATGACTTTGAAAAAAATAATCTCTTAGATTTTTATAATGAGGCATTCCATATGCATTTCCCAGTAAGAACTGGGAAAAACTGAAGATACATTGTGATTAACGTTAACAACAATATGGAAAAATATAACGTTAGGACAGAAAATTATTAATTTAGTCATAGAACTTTTTAAACGAGTGATTATATATAGCGTAGTATTCGAACAAGTTCAATGGAGTTCCATCTACGTTACGAGTAATTGAAAATTGTATCATTAAACATGCTAGCAAAATGTCGCTTAAAATTCTGAAGGTTAGTGATCTTTACTATGAAAATATATCAAACAGGCCAAATGAAAGATTTCTGTCTGGATTTAAGCACAGTAATTATTGGGCTGTCTAAGGCAAGGGTAAAAGAACTTTCGGACCGTTTCTTCGCGAGACAAAAAAAAATTGGCAGATGAAGGAAAGATGAAAAGTTTGGCTAAACTTTGGGTCTTTTCAGCCAGAATCTGCATTTACTCCATCCACAGAATTGGGAAGCGAGAATAAAGGCAAGTTTGGTGAGAACTTCATATTTTACATTGCCAACAACTTTTTTATTAAGGAGTACGACAACTATATTGTAAATGTTACAGATATGACAAATGATAGTCCTTCTACGTTAATGAGTTTTTATAAAATCAACAGTCGTTGTTGTAACAGCCCAGACCCTGAAGATACTGGAGTTCCACGTCGTCATTCAGTTCCATCTGTTCCCCAGTCTCACCCCACACCTCTATCACACTCTTAACAATATTATTATACCGCAATGAATAGAATTCACCTAGTCCCTATCTCGCCTAGGCAATCTGTATAAGCTCAACGCGCAAAGCAGCAGCAGATGCAGTTGAGTAGCGTCCAACACATAGAAGAAAGCGCGATGCCCGCGAGATTATCAGGCATCGAAGAGCAGCCGCAGCTAACAGCAGACGTCGCTCGAGCGTCGTGGAGTCGGAGAAAAGGTGGTGTCGGTGGTGCAGAGCTAGCAGCTCGGTGTATGCCCTCGTGCCGGAAGGCAGGAAGGTGCGACTCGCCTCGCGAACACTCACTCACCCTTCTTCTCAGTTGGGTAAACGCTACCGGTACACAAAAGGGGGAACGTCGAAAAAATAAGAAAAAAGAGAAAAAAACAATTTCACCGGGTAGAGAGACGCGGTGGTTCCCGATATTAACCGCGACGCGAGGCGAACGAAGAACGGAGACAGAAAGAAACTGAAGACGGCGACAACGACGAGAAAGGGGGTAGAAAGGGGAGCAGGAAGTGTGGGGGTGTGCGCCTGAACCCGGCCGAAGAATATATGCCCGGGTTATCCCGTGAGAATGGGGATAGTCTGGTCTCATACGCATTTGGAACAGCAATAGCCATATACACCATTCTGCACTACAAGCGTCAACGGTTTACTTTTTCTTTTATTTATTTCGCACCCACTTTTACCTTCGTCAGCCGCCGGAGGGCCTTACCTCCTTGTTCTTCCGAATTGGGTCGCATGTTATGCTGTTTCGTTCTGCCAATCGACGAGCAGCGTTCATATATCTAGCGACTATATTAGAAAACGGAGCGAAGGGCTAGCCTGTGGCCAAAAGCATTGGGCCCAGGCGGACCCTGGGCTCGAGGGCCTTACCTCCTTGTTTTCCCGGATTGGGTCGCATGTTATGCTGTTTCGTTCTGCCAATCGACAAGCAGCGTTCATATATCTAGCGAGTATATTAAAAAATAGAGCGAAGGGCTAGCCTGTGACCAGAAGCATTGGGCCCTGGCGTCTCAGATCCTGAGTGCGGAGAGTAAAACTTTCGTGATTTGATAGGAATATTGCGGTCTCATACACGTTCAGAACAGCAATAGTTATTACCACGCAAGCGCACTATATGCGGATTGGCGACGTTTGGGCCTTAACGGCCCAACACCTGAGCCCGAGGCATGGAGCAGACTTTTTTTTAGCCAATGAACGACCAGTCTTATAAACATTCAAAACTGCAATAGTTATATATCCCATGCAGTACGAAAAACGACGTGGACGAACGGACAATATTGGGGCCAGATGACCCAGCGCCTGCAGCCAAAAAATTGTCCTGAAATGATTTATCTAGCCTCATGCACATTTAGATGACCATCACGGAGTGCGACAGGCGTTTGCTACTTTAAAAAAAACATTGCACCTACTTTTTTCCTTCTCCAAGACCCCATCTCCTTGTTGTCTTTAATCAGGCCCCACGGGTCACCATTGACGCAACGCTCTAACGTTTGCTCCTTCAGTTTCGCGTCTCATTTACTCATGTGCTATGTTCCTCCCGGTAATATAACGGAGGGCCAGTCAGCCGGCGGCCAGACAGCGTTGGGCCCAGACGCCCGAGAGTTGGGCCCGAGAAGTGAGCCTGACGTGATTTGACTACATTCACACCTACGTCACCGGGCCCGCCTGCCTACCAGTAAAGCCCCGACAACGAGACACGGGGGTGGAACCACGCCGTCTCTCTCCACGTCAGGCCCAATGTGGGCCCCGCTTATACTTCCCCGTCTCTCTCGTTTGCTTCGATTCTTCCTCGCTTCGTCTCTATCGCTTTTAACCGGCCACCCGAACCTCCTCGTCCAGAACCACCATGAAACCTTCTCGCGCGAAGCTTCTGCCGTTCAGGGAGCGATGAAGAATGAGGAGGGGAATAAAAATGAAATAAGAAATTAGAAAAAAAAAGGGAGGAAGGTGGAAAGGAGAGAAGGAGGAGGGAGCGGCACGCAGGAGGCAGGAGCACGCAGAGCCTCGGGTATTATGATGATGTTGAACGCGCCAAAGCTATATGGCTTGGTCAGAACCAAGAAGAACAGCAACAACCCAACAGCAGCATACACGTCAGGTCTGGTTCTTCACTTTTGCGTGTCCCGAGCGAATCTGTCGGGTCGACGCGACGGCGACGCGGAATATGGTCGGTGACGAAGAACCAAGGGCCTCTTTTCTACAGCGTTTTCACTGGCCACTGTGGGAGAAGGATGGGACGAGGCTGAACGACGGCTCCAGTTACCGCTTGGATCGTCTACATCATCGCTTCTCTTTCTAATGTAGGTTACCCAAAAGCTTTGGTGCTTATTCCACGCCTCTGCCGTTTTTTTTCTCTTTCTTTCTCACTTGACCTGGGCTCGATAGAAGCTCTCGCAGGAAAATGAACTGTGCCTCTCATTCTGACGTCTTATTGACTTCTCAGGTATATTTGAGTCTTTGCTTTGGTAACAGACATTATTGCATATTTTTATACAATATTAATGATAATAATATCAATAATAATAACAATAATAAAAATAATAATACAGGTATTGATTGATTTTCTTTTGAATCATCAAAGTAATAACGTTTAATTGTGATTGTTTTTCTTTAGTATTTACAGACTCAACAGATCTGTAGATTAAAGTAGGTTGAATATTATTCTACCTAGTGACTCAAGGCAGCGACGTAAATTTGGAATGCTCGTCCTTAAAGAGCTAAAAAACGTACTGAACTCCTATCACCTTATCGTTGGCATAATAATAAGACAGTAAATATTGACCCTTTTATAAAATATTTGTCACTGCTTTAAGGAAGATTCAAGAGATTTTATTATATCTTGAGAAGTACTGGGCACTTAAGTGGGTACTGGGATCATTCCTGATTGCAGGATTAAAAAAAAATTAATGTTCGGTTTCCTTTGGCTTGGCAATGGTAGTTAGTCGTTGTTCGTTATTTGGGAACGATAAGAATCTTTGCGATTAAATATCCAGTCGACGAGACACACGAATTAGTGGTTTCTTGGGTTTATATATCTTGTGTTGCTTCCAGACATTGTTATGACTAAATATATATATATACTTATTCCCTATTGTTAGTCCGACGCCAACAAGGCGCAAATAATTACGGGGGCTGTGTTTGATTGGGGAGGATTTCCGTAGTCGGTTTCTTAACGATGTTTATACGTAACGAATCGAGACACTGTGAGTGAATTGCAATGGCTCGTAGAAAAAGTGCATAATCAACGTGGTTTTATAAATGAGTTGATGTGAAGGGACGTCATCGTAATTCCGTCATTAGGAAATGATTGGCATCGGCAGCCGAACTTTCGAAACGAAGTACGAGTAATGAATTAAGTCGCACAACGGACTTTGACTCATACTAATTCATAATGAGAGGCGAAAAAAAATTGTATTCGTGATTTCCATAATAAATTCAAAATATGCCATTAATTTATTAAGAATATTTCGTCATTAATAATAGGGAGGACTTTTTTCGATTTCTCAACGTTCACCAACAAACCGGAGTCCTCAAAGTTTTTTTTTTCTTCTAGTTCCTTAATTTATAATCCGCTTAAATAATTAAAATTGCATTAAGAAAGTCATATAGATAATAACCTTTAACATATTTACTAATTACTGTAATATTCTGTGTACAATTGAAAGCAGTGTACATTTCGCTAATTGAAGAGACGAAAAAAATTGTGTTCTTAGTTCAGATAATATATTTAAAGATGTAATTTGTTGACGCAGAATTTCCTTTTTATTGATGATCGGGAGAATTTAATTTTTTTTCTCGAACGTTCACTAATTAGAAGTATTATAAATCAGAGCTCTGAAAATGAGTTCTTACTGCCAGTTTACTGAATAATAATTCGTTTAAATAATTCAAATTACATTAAGATGATAATATAGGTAATAATTTTCAATATATTTAGTAATTATAATCATATTCTGTGCACAATTATAAGGATAACAACCTCGTGTATAATTTGAAAATTGAGAGGGATACTCAATCTGAGCTATCGCCGCAGGAAGTCTCCAGAGTCGATATCTTGGAGTGGCCCGTACGTTTGAAATTCTTCTAGTAGCCGTTGCGCTGACGTTCCCGCGGCGAGGCTTGACTATATCTCTAAAGTCTCGACGGGGCCGTAGCGTTTTCGCAGCAGCAGAAGCACACAGCATCAGTTACAAACCTGGCAGCATATATCCTCCTCAAGACTATTCCCGTGGTGCACGAAGGTCGCAGAGCTGGAATCTCTCTCGCATGTTGCCTTAAAATCGCGTTCAGGCTCGCCGCCGACATCCACGCCACAGCCATACATCATATCCGAGTGGACTCACAACGTACCCCGTCGAATTCGATGCTTCTTTTGGGTCTCTTCAAGCCAGAAGGTTCGCTAGCGCGCTTCCACACGCATATATACCTCACAAACGGTTAACATTTCTAGTTCTGTCCATACGCCGAACCAGCTGTAGCCCTGAAGCTGTCTTCAACGGCGCAGAAATCATCAATTTCTGTATAGGCCTAAAATGGAGATACTAATAGGAAGATACTTAAATGTTGGGAAAGAAAATTATAGCTTGTGTAAATCATGACATTAGCCTTTTCAATTTATGGCTCAGCATAACCGCCACTCAGCTTACTAATATCAGCGCTATATTTTTATATCTGGAGCTCAAGCAACCGAAAATTTCGTTTTTATATCTAATACGACGAAATTTGTTTGCTTCCTCAGAGAGGTACTTTTACGTAATTTTTGTTTTTGCAATTTTCTAGAAGCACAATGGGCTCAGAAAAACGTCAATGCGTGAATGTGTATGTGTACGCAGAGTCTCGAAATTCTAATAATCTATACAAGTAAAGAACGATTCAACCGATGGAGCTGGAATTTGGTGCACAAGTGGAGCAGCAGCTTGTCTTCATGACGGTGTCTCATGAAATTTATATTTCATGGCTTATTGAATACTTTTTTCAAAAAGAGATTAATCCTATTAGTTTTGTAAAATTCAATAAGCTTTACTAAACGGATCTTCGTGAATGAAAGTTTATTTAATCTTGAATGCAATGGAATTTTGGCGAAATCGGAAAAGCGGATTTGAAGGAGTTGTAGAATTTTCGAAATTTTTTTATTATTATATTAATTTTGGTAAAACATGAATAGCCCAGATCTGACGTTGTACATTTACGAAATGATATTCAGGGATATTGGATACATAATTTAGTAGAGTTCGGTAGAAAAACCGAATATATTGGGGTTTGAATTTTTTCTTTTTCATTATTTTTTTATGATTAAAATTTCACTACGCTTCAGATTTTCGAATGTATTTATTATTTTCACTTCGTAAAAAGCTTCCGCTATGAGGAAGTCAAAATCGATGAATATCGAATAAATTCCGCATAGACGTAGATTTATGAACACTGAAAAAGTTATGTCCATATACTTCTACTTTACATCCTTGTTTTCTGGTAATGTGATCAATTGACATGATAATTGTTTATCTACAAAGTTGTGTAAGGAACAAAATGTCTTCAGCGTAATCTGTATGGTGATAAACATGTTCATTGCAAGGTGCTAAATATGTATTCCTATTCCATCATCCTGAGTATTAAACAAGTAGTAAAAAACTAGCACATCTAAACGATTTGATAAGGAATAGAATGAGCCTAAATCAAAGTCTATTCGATAGAAGAAACCGGATTTATGAAGACGACATTTTATATGACGTTAATATTTTACCGGTCATAAAAATTCTCATAGATTTCATCTTTATTTCATCTCACAGAGTTCATACGCCGCTTCAGCCGTCTACTGCAAGGAAAACCCGGAAATTATTAAGCCCAGACTCGGCACCCGTAATATTTAATAATTCTAATTAAAAGCTTTTCTGTTCGTTGTTGTATGTAGTAGGTTAGTATAGTAGGTATGCCTGGAACCCTCTCATTCACTCCAAGCATGCTGCAGGTAAAAGTATCAGTCCGTGTAGTCTGAGAAGTTTATTTTAAAAATACCATCCCGCTGGCGATTATTCGTGGGCGTTGAGTTTAAAATTAGGCTCTGGGGTGGTTGAGAGGGTGGCAAGCAGACGTGCTTGGAATCGACGAAAAGGGCTCACTCTGGCATGAGGTTCCGATGTGTTGCTGGTCCGTTGCTTCCAGCGGCTTACAAAATTCGTAATTTACGGGTGAACGAGAAATATAGTCAATTGAAGTGGCTTTAACCGTCTCACGAGAGTTTAACCAATGGAATATAGTTTTCCGGCTTGATCCTCTCGCACTTTCCTAATATTCACGGAGTGTGTATACAAGAAAATTAAATATAAATTTGCTCCTTGCCTGACTGAACTAATCCTAACCAAATTAAGTTTCTTTTTCAATATCTCTTCAGAGGAATGTTTTGTTAGTTTTACCTTAAAAAAAATTAAAAAATTGAAAATAAATGGTACATAAGTAATTGGTTAATAATTTTCGTTTTTTCGTGTATGAAAAAATTTCTGTCATTTTTAGCAAGAAAAAACGATTTTATTTCCTTTTGGAATATGTTTCCTTTTTGTAAAAAAAAAATCATGTTTTTTATGTTTTACAACATATATTTATTCATCTATCGAAAAAAATTAAAACGCAAAAAATTTAATTTTAAACTAGCTTTCTTCTACAATCTATGACTTCTTTCGCAGAAAAACAAAATTGTGTTATTTTACCGAATTTTAAAACATTTTTGCAGCGTCATTAAATCAAATAGAACATCTATGGAAATGAACAAAAAAACCTCTACTAATGAATTAAGTTTGTTATCTAACGGCCGGTTTACACAATTATTTTTTACGGTCTAAAAGTTGTTTCCGAGGGTGCGAATATGGGCTATATGGAGGGTTGAGAGCGCTCCGCCCCTCGTGAAAGGTATCGTCTTCATCGACGGAGAAACCGTGACTCCCGGAACAGGGAAAGCCTTACGAGCTGCTGGACAGCTCTTAACCGATGTCTGTCGGTAGTAATATGTCGTAGTGAAAGAGTGAAAGAGTCACGGTGGAGAGAAGCACGCGAAGTCTCACAAAGATGGCTGCTTATGCGGCAAGTATATACGTCCGTTGTAACCAATACCGCACCGTCGGCCATTTGTGGGGAACGAAAGCGCCCTACTGCCTCTTTGCGAGAAGGAACACGATATAGGGTTTTGATCTCCGCGTAGCACATGCCCACCCTCGATCGTGTTACACACCTGTGTGTGGACACCTTCTCTCTTGGGCGTTCGTATATCTTCAAAGATGGCCGTTTATTCTTTAACCCGGGGCATATAGTCAACATCATTGTCGCAGGACGCTGGCCAATGCGGCATAAGGACGAAAATACATCAGGGCTAATATTCGCAACGCCATTTTGTTTTTTCAAAGAGTTCTCGAGGCGCGATGGAGAAAGTTGATCGCTCATCATTCTTTTGAACGCTGGAACAAACTTTTTTTGCGTTGTGGCTAAATCTGACTATATCAAATAGTCAATTTACGGATGTTTAAGCATCTTGACAATTTCCGTAAGTCGGACTTTTGTAAAAAAAAAAGTAGCTCAATTATATATGAAAAGATGTTTTCAGTCATCGATGTAGCTTTTCCAAAATATTAGTAAAGTTATAATGTTCTCATGAAAATAGTGTTTCAAATTAATACTCGATTCTATGGCAATTTATCTTCAACTCAAATAGCTACATTAATGCCCGAAGAATTCTTCTGTACAATTGATCAACTTTTAGGAAATTTTCGTTAAGTCGTTATTCTATCCACTCCACAATTATACCATCTTCCGTAAATCGAGTGACCTATAAAAGAAAAATAATCTGTACCGCGGTAGTTCAATAAACAGAATAAACTGTACATTTTCAGTTTCGAGTACCGATTCAATAAAGCGGGGATTTGCTCGAACAGCGATAAATCAATTGATTTACTTACTGTCCCTTTCTTCAACCCACTGTTTACAGAACGGCCGATCCCTGTGAAGCGATTGTTCACACAGTCCCCACCTTATAACCGCCATTTCACTAATTCCCGTCTTCATGCCCCGACTACCGAGTGTCCCCTTGACATTTAGATTGTTCGGTATACACAACAGTAAGAATTTAGCGTCGCGATTATCTGCCTCGTGACCACAACTCTGAGCCCTACATATGCATATATAATTATGCATAAACGTAGCGAGTATCAGTGGTATCTCGATTCTACGGGAACGTGATGACGGAGGAAGCGCCCCACAATGCCAGAGAATAGTACTACTGCGTATCTCTCGGTCGGGCGTGGACAGCCACACGCGAGGACGTCCTCATCGCTGTCTCTCCGGGACCTTATTACGGATGGCTGACAGTGTTAAGTGTACCATAATGCTATAGCATATACACGTCCGTACAACGTCCTTAATGCGGTTTGAATGTATACACATATACATATACCTCTATATAACACAGTGCGTCGAGAAGGCGGTGAATATTAACGCAGTAAAGAAAAACATAGAAAGGAGAATTAAGGAGCAGAGGGGAAAGGGAGTGAAAGAGGTCGCAGCAATTCGCCACTAGAGGTAATACCCCTTTATCTCGGGGTTATTTCGATGTTAAATGTATACAACTCTCGTGTATGCCAAAGAGAAGCGAGAGCCGTACATTCATACGTACATTAGACTGTGTACGAATCCGCGTTCGTACGTTCGTCTCTCGAGTTCGCGCCAGGAGCACCAGCAGAGCGTGAAAAACACGTGATCGCTTAACGGGTCTCCCGGTCGCTCTGATCGTATGGCTGTGCCGCCTCTCCTACACACTATGCACACTATAATGCCAACCATATAAAAGTCAATGGTCGCGGCAGCAGCGTCGCCGTCGTTGTCGCTGCTCTAACGGTTGACTATCGGCCATGGGATCGCTAACCGGGGCGAATCATTTGATCGAGCGACGATGAATCGATACCCGCCATCGTGAACGCGCCCCCTAGCGAACGACTCGCAAGTTTTAATGAAGTACTTAGTGCTCGCAGCGCTCCTGACTGATTTTATACGACGACCGGTATTACAGTTAAGGATGTGCTTTATATAGATGTTCTCGAGCTAAGGTTTCAACTGGAATTTGAGAATTTGGTGACCCGGTAAAGTATAGAAAAATAAAATTACCGGGATTGATGTTGCCAACTACATTGATTTTTTATAATAATTTTAAAAGCTTATAAACGATACGAACAAAAGTGTACTTGTATTTTTCAATTGTTTTTATGAATATTTGATCTAACATTTTTATTTTATGACATAAAATCGCATTCATGTATGACAATGAGGATTTCATTTTTTTTTTCAAATACTTAGCATCGCGTATTATATAAAACGCTTTGCGTATTGAATATTTGAAATAATTTGCAGATTGATAAATTATTTATCGTGAGATTTTGAAATGCTTGTTTTTATCTTAAATAACGGTTGAAAAGTGGTACTTTTTGTTAGTGAAAAAATCTTCATAACCATATCCAAAACGTTTGAGAAACTGAAATTTCCATATCGTGGCAATGAAGTCAAAGACAAAAGAAATGCTGGTATCACCGAAAAATGGAAAGGTTAATCCTGAAGACGCCCACGTACAGAGTACAATACTGCAGAAGGCATCCAAGAACTTATCCGGGAGAATTCTTATCAAGGTCGTCGCGAAGACATCATACATAAGTGCAAGAGGCTGTTTCCGGTATTCTTTCAGTTGCTCGTTGGTCTACTAGTCGGTTTAGTGTGTCTATGTGGCTGCGCGCGCACTTACTCGTGCGACACCGATGACCGTGATATCGTCCAAGCTCTCCAGACGAGAACGAACGGGTTTTCACTCGTGCGTCGTGCGATTCTTCTCGTGTTTTTTGTTGTTTTCTTTTTTCAACACTACCGAGCTCACGTACTTGCATGAACACTTTATCAACACTCGGAGAGCAGTCCCGGCAAGCAGCGTGCGACGATTTCGATTTCGAACCAGTTGGTCGTCGCTGCTACCATTCCCCAGTGCTAGGAGCGAGAGAAATAGAGTAAGTAGCAAGCAATAGGGAAACCGGCTTTCAGAGGGGAGCAGCGGTGACTCCGTCGCTTTGGCGTTCAGCCGGTTTTCGCGCAATGCTCGACGATAAGAGAGCGAAAAGAGAGACAAAGTGATAGACATTATTGCTGTAAAGGAGTCGAGGAAAGGCGACAGAAGTCGCTATTTCTCATACGCATAGATGGGGGAGTGTGACATATTAAAGAGACTAACGGGATTGAGAAAAACTTGCTTAGAGCTCTAAGAAAAATGTATATTTTTTTTCATCACTTGTCTTCGCTTTGCTTGCTCACTTTATGTCGAGTTAAACAAATAATTCAACGATAATTAGATGTCGTGTGAAAACGATGACCGTGAGAGTCAAAGCATCCGTATATTTCTATATCTATATATGTGTATATATAGATATTTATAATTTACTTCGATATTATGCATATGTTATCGAGTTGCCGTTGCAGCTCCCAACATTTCTCGATAGTTATCAAATTGATATCCGGAGTAGGTACAGAGAGCTCTCGCTGTCGTGTGTCGATGCATATTGGATAAAGTTTGATGTTTATTGATACGAAACGACTTGTGTTAATATCCAACCATTTGTGGAATATTAACAGCCGCTTTTCGTATGAGGAACGATGACGTGATTCACGCTTTTTAAGCTTGTAATTGGAGTTTCGTGATTATTGTGATATCGATGCAATCATTTTTGTTCGGATAAAATGGAATGTTGTTATTGCCTTGATTTAAGTATCGGAGTGATTTTTGTTTTACAGGTGAAAATGAAAAGTATATTGGATTGGCTTGACCTACTCTACTGGCAATTGCGCAAGTACTTTAAAACGCTCTGGTTCAAATAACGGGTCGAGCTGTTAAGGTGAAATTATTCGTTTAGAGGTACAGGTATGGAATATGAAATGAGGGGTTAAATCGTATACTGAGAAAATGAACTGTAGTGGTTTATATTTTTGTTGTTGTGATATTGAAGGATAAAATCTTGTGACAATTCCATACTTCTAAAAAAACTCTACTTTTTTAAATGCTTTACAAAATTATTATTTACCAAAAACAATTTTGACATAATTTGATAAACGAACGAAAATGAAAATTCAATGTACGTGTCGTAAAATAAATGTAACTTATATTAAATACCCGACTCGTATGGCTTATTTAGTATAATGTGCATTAATTAATACGCTTTTCGTGACCAATTTAGCAGACTGTACATTACTAATACGACTTTCGTATCAAATTTAGAAAAATAAATTTCATGAAGCCACACACCGACTGCGCGTCCACTGCTGTCGTTTACTAGATATATGATAAAAAGTGTCAGGTCCTTTTCTTCGTTTCAACAAGCTTCTTACGCTGAGTAGTAACTGTACCTCAATTCTTTGAAACAGTATAATTTGATCATCCGAAATCGGACTTGCACCATTTAGCCCCCACCAGGACCCAGTAAAAATGACCCGAATTTTCTGTGCACCGTCGGAAAATGTTTTTGTACTCGGCGTCGAGTGGCTACCGTGACTCTTGGTACTTCCATGTTCGATGGAAAGCTCGAAAATTTCGTTGAGTAATGCATGGTAACACCCAGACCTATTATCAAATGGTCCAAACTTATTCCGCAGCAGTTCCAATATACTTGTAACCCCAGATAAGGAGATGCTTTTGCAGCAATGTGGTACACAGCCTTTGCGTCCAGAAAAACGAACATATGAACGGATGGTCGGACATCACAGACTCCGTCTAAGGCAGAAGGGTTTGAGGAAGGTTCGCGGTTGCAGAAGGAACCCTAGTAGTGATAGTTGTGGTGGTGGTGCTTCTGCACACAGATGGAATGTGCGGTGATGGTATTGCTAGAGCCGAGGCCTCGCCGGTACATTATTACATTACGCACAACTAGGTAGGTAGTTAATTTAGCAGTGGCATGCCGGTACGCGCCGAGCGATTGCTTCTTGTATTGCCCCGACGCGCTACTCCTGCTGCTGCTGCTGTTGGTGCTGCTGCTGTTCATATGCATAATGTAATTGACTTCATCCCTGAAGTACTCCCTCGCTTTTCTCTCAACATCTGTCTTGCTCTTACTCATCGGTTTGCCTCACGCATCTCTGCACCTTTATTTCTTGCCAACAGATCGCTTCTCATTCGTTCATGAGTTCTATCTCTTCTCTTCTATGTGATACTACTGGAGTCTCGCGGAGCGCGGTTCAGTGCGGAAGGTAATGGACTCTATGGACGATTCACCGGCTAGCAGCAAGCGCGGCACCACCGGCAGTCAGAATAGCAGCAGCAGCAGCAGCAGCAGCAGCAGCAGCAGCATCGGTTATAAGGCGTGGAATGTACTGTAGCAGAGATACTCGGGATACCCAAGGATTACGAAGTTCCTTGCGCGTTTTATATCTTCTGTACAGTGCGAATGCTGTGGTCCATTCCTTTGTTCATTTCTTCGAGAGCCTCTCGCCTCTATGATTCGTTTGCCCCCTTGCCGAGTAATGTATACTTATTGGCTGGCTATAGTGTGTCTGGGTATTAAGTGAATTGCTACTATAATAGTTATAGTCTAATATCGTTACGGGTATTAGGACACGAGATGTCAATTGCAAGAACGCTGTGTCTGCTTCCATAATTTGTCCGGTCAAGCTAAATAGAATTGAATGGTTTTTTTGTACCGACATACGTATTAGATTTTTTGGGAAACTTTGATTTGTGTTCCCGAAACATTTGTTGAGATTTGTTGGAACTCTGGACCAAATGAATTGAGCGGGAATGTTATGGGTAATCGGCATTTTTTACCCTCGTTTAGTGAACTTTTGAAAGGATTTGCGGAGATTTTTGTCCCGGACTACGTTTTACTCGATAAATTTATTTTTGAAACTTGAGTGGTAATTTAACAAATAATTTTTATTAAAAAATTATAATTTCGGTAACTTGGAGAAAAATACTTTCATGCCGAAAGAAAATTTCTTATGTACAATTAAGGGATTTTTAGAAAATTTCAGCCTATCCCAGGAAAGTGAGAAAAAGTTTAGAAACTCATACATTTCCTGTAACTCATCTGCGACAATGTGATGCTTTCGCCATAAAACAAAAAAAAAACTTTGTTTCAGGGTTCGTGAGAAAATATTTTTCAAATGATATCAGAAGATGAACAAGTGAGTTATCTGTCAATGAATATTAGCAATTTGAGTCCGACGCCCTTCCTCTTAAAGTGTCTTACGCAGCCTTTTTATTTCGTGCGATCGGTTTCGGCTGGTAACGAACGAAAAGGGATGAAAGGTAGGGCACACATGGACCATGCAATCCGTATGCGCCCTTGCTCATAGCCATTCGGGGCTTCTTGTATATATATCGTCGGTCGACCATTTCTCAAAGCGTTCCTGAAGTAAACTGTTGCAAATTAAGGTTGCACAAGGAGCCAGCGATCATTTCTCAAGCTGTCTTCTCGCATAAATTATTGCAAACGAAACGGCGAGCCGAAAGAAAGGCATAAAGTGTTTCTCTGTCGCTCTTTCCTTCTATCCCTTCGTGGCTTCAGACATCGTTTCTTCGGCTGCGCTCCCGCTAATAGAAGGACCACGAACAACCAGTTAAGGGAGAAGGCAGCACTGGAGAAAGATCTTTCGGTATGCAGGACAAATTTTTCATTGACATCTGAGTTTCGATAATAATAATTAAATCGAATAGCAGAGTAAAAGAGGCAAAGGTTTGAACAATGTCTTCACCTTAATCCTCGTTCTATATTTAATGACTTACGAAGGCCCGACAGTTTATTTTGTTAAACTGTCTCTATGTGCGAATTCGTACTTCAGCTCGAATACGTACCTGCAACAGAAAACAAAACAAAAAATTGGTCAGTAAATTTAATCGCGAAAACTGTATCGAGTTTGTAATCTAAGTTTTTATTTTCGTTATGACTAGATGTTATCCAACCAAAACGGTTAGTAAAATAATCTTCGACTACGTTGACGACTTCTTACGTCGTTTTCTTATAATACTGCATAATGCAATCAAAAGTTTTCTCAGATTTTCACTTTGCAATAACCTGTGACTTGGAGTGTTAATAATTTTAACCATGTTGGAGAAGAAGCAAATTCCGGAGCCAAGTTTTTCGACTGCTGGAGATTCTCGTGTCCGAGTTATGCGAGCACACCGAAGTTGCATCGATTTCACGCGAGACGGCAACGAAATTCTCAAGTTTTCGAGGCGAAAAACGTTCAACTATGGCGACATGGTCGGCGATCATGTGACTGCAGACAAGTTTTCGGCTTGTTATCACGCTCCGGAAGTCAATCGGCCGTATTTTGCTGATGTATATGACGCATTATTCGGTAACACTTATACCGGCATGAATTCGACGATTTTTTAGATGCTTCATAAGGACTTTATACATTTTTGATAATTTTCATTTAAAAAATTGCTGAAAACATTGATTGTGTTCAACAAATACCTTTCAATTCTTGTAAAATGTTACGCAAATTTCATATTGATGACTATAGAAGCTGGAAAAAGAATCAGAGCTCTATAACGCTTCTACACCCAGAGAAATGGGTCTGAACAGTTTATTTTAATCATTTATGGGGTGGATTTGGAATCAATACAATTTTATTCAGATCAAATGGAGTCTATTTCGATCAGATAAAATTTTACTCATATGAAATAGAGTCTATTTCGATTAAATAAAATCCTATTAGGCCGGCCATCAATTATTTATTTAATGACAGCCCTGATAGTATTTCACTTAATCGAATGGACTTTATTTGATTGAAATAAAATGTTATTCATTCCAAATATACCCCATGATTGATTAAAAAAAACTTATAAGACCCATTTCTCCGGGTGTAATATACGAGTACACTCTGATATATTCCAAAAGATGGATGTCTCATTTTAAAATGTAATGTATCAATTATGTAATAAATCATAAACATAATGTTTCAAAATAGAAGAATTTTTTGGTCAAATAATGTGAAAATTGAGATATTTTTAAAGCGATCTAGCGGGAAATTTTGAAAACTAATACCGATCTTCGTATCAATTACTTCAAGAACTTCCTAATAACAAAATCCATAAATCTTCCAGCAAATTTCCGAGATAGATAAATATCCGATCGAAAAGATGTATCAAATGAATCATACGTAAAATCGTTTTTGCGTTGATACATAGAGAGATAGTTGCCGAGAGATTTTTCGTGGTAAGCCATGCTACGTTGGTTGATTCCGACGAGCGTGTGTTAAATCGAGTGGAATCAAATCGATGGCCGGAGATGCGATTAATTTCAATTGATTTGCTCACTGTCGGAGATACTGTGGTTTAAGGGGTGCGCCTTGCCTTGGCCGAGATCTCTTCGTTTCCAAATAATCGAACGACTACACTTTGATACCTTAGAGCGCGATTCAATGGATGCCCAAGCGAGCAAGTCACTGCGCAAGCAGTAATGTTATTAATATCGGTGCCCTATCATGCCAAGTAATGACGTGACGGTAGTTACCGAAATATCACCATTAAATCATGTCAATCATTGCTGCCTTGCCCGAAAAGTCGTCATATTTGTTATATCGATCCACGCAGCCTAGAAGCGCTCAGCTTTGCGGTCATTAATATTGATTTATGTCGAGGCCAGTGCTAGGGGTAAGATAAAAGGGTAGTTGGGCATATTTTAGTAAGTATAGCATCACCACCACCTAACAACGAAGGTGTGCCGCCTCCGGGACGACTTCCGGCTGCGATTCTTTTTGACGGAAGGGATAAAGGGAGCGCTGCAGGTCGAGGCAAAATCTACAGGAAAAAGTAGAGGAGAAATTAATGGAATAAAAGAGAAAGCCTTTCGCGACTTGGACACACGCAAGTATAAAATATAGAATAAAGCGTTTAATTGTACACTGAGAAAATGAACAGAAACAGTTTATACATTTTTTTTTACATCATTTCAGAGAATACAATTTTGTAAAAACCGGTTTCGTACGAATTCGGACCGCCTCGGACTTCAGGTCATCAAATGATCTGAACGTACTATGTACCAGTTTGAATGTACTGGTATACTTTCGGGCTGGTTGAAGATTTGTGTTACCTACAAAATTATGGTAACACTATAATTTCTTCGAGAGCTAGAATAACAACAGCATTCAATCATGCGAAACCGTCGTCCACCTTGACGGTCAGATACGGAACTGTCGTAAACTGGTCCGGACTCGCTGTGAACCAGTTTGAATATCCTTGTATATTCCCATGCTAAATGAAGAGTTGTGCTATTTTTGCACCAGCACCAGTGAAGGTGTGCCACCTCCAGGGCGACTTCCGTTTGCGATTCTTTCTTGACGGAAGAGATGAAGGGAGTGTTGCAGGTCGAGGCTAAATCTACAGGGAAAAAAAGGGGAGAGATAAATGGAATGAAAAAGAAAGGAGGTTGAGGCTTCGACACACGCAGAGGCTTCTAAAAATCATTATTAATCGTCGGGTCGCCGACCCGAATATCTTTTTCTCTCCTCTTTCTCATTCACCCTCGAAGCGTCGGCTAGTTTATTCGACAGACAGAAAGGCGCATTTATGAGCTCCTAGGAAATTCGCGCTATATTTCTGTCATGCTCACAGCAGCGTTAAAATGCCTCGTGCATTAGATTTACAACTTATCTGATTGTCGGCTGTCACGAAAGAAGAATAAGGAAAAAATTATAGAAGGGCGTTACGCATTATCTGAGGCGGAAGAGTGTAACGCCTTGATGTCACTAATTGACTAATGCGAGTCTATACTCAACAAAATGAAATGAAATATAGTAACTCACTTCAAAATTCATGTAATGTGTTAATTACTATTTTGAGCTATTTCATTATTAGGATCACATTTTTGAAAAAAAAAATGATGCTCAGACTTCATTAAATTTCAGAATAGAAACTAGTAGTAGAATGAGTTTTACAATGACTCTTCGATAAAAATAATGATCAGTCATGAAAATGTGCGTTGAAACTTTTAAATAGTTTGAAGAAAAGTGTGTTCTGAAGTAGATTTCACGGAAAATTTTTTTTTAAAGGGGAGGATTATTAATTTTGATTTATTAAGTCGAAGCCTTACAGATATAAAAATTCCATCTGTTAAAATGATCGTTGAGCTGTTTGATAATCTTCAGATCATTTCTTCATCATCTATGAACAGCAAACAAAAAGATAGAAAGAGAAATATCGCGCTAAGGATTGACAGAGGACGTCAAACAAAAAGTGACAACCAAAAAGGAATTCGATGAGCGAATCCTTGGAAGGTAGAATCCTGGATATTCTTGAGGGAACTTGAGCCGCAATGTTATCGAGACCATCGCGTATTGTTCTCACCTCGTGGAATATTGCCGGAGGGGCAACAGCAGCAGAAACAGGCGGTAGCAACTCACTAGGTATACAGCTAGCGTGTATACCTGATGCAATTTGTTCGACCGTGAAATGCGTCGGTTTGTAGGGCGAGCTCGAACTCACGTCTATCTTCGATGTTGGCCTGCCGATGCTGTTTTACTTCTGGCCTCCTCACCTCTCTATTCACCCACAGTTTTATGGGCTTCTTCTCAGAGTATTTTTTTTTCTTCCTTCTCTCTCAGTTGCATGTTTCGCGGCGGCGATCACGCGGGGAGCGCGAGAGATATATATACAGCAGCAACCACCGTTTTATACGTCAGTTCGGTGGCATCGCTCGCTAGATACTAATTCAATCCTCTTTCTTCCGCCTGCGCTGCTTGGAATCGTCAGTAGTATAACAGGACGCTGAATTTGTTTTATCCGCTAGCACCCAACTCCTTCTGATCGTTCCCTATAACTTTGTTACTACTTCCACTTGAAAAATTTCTCGCGAAAACTGCGTAACGGTTACGTGAATTCGACAAATAAAAGTTACCGAGCCGGTGCGAATAGTCAAAGAAGGAGGAGAATGCGAGAGGTAATCGAGAAATTACGGGGACTGTTCGTTGACCTTCGACGATTTTTCTTCTGTACAGAATTTTTTTTTTTTTACAGTTCGTACATAGACTGTAACGTGGTCAGGAAAATCGTTTACATTTACAGTAATTTTGTGATCACAAATTTTTTAAATTATTTAGCGTATCGTTAATTAATTTTGCATCATACTTGTATATCAAATTCATCATACCGTTTTATATATAAAACCTTAATTATGTCAATTTTTATAATGTACATTTTTTAAGTTCTTTTTTGAGGAGTTTTTCTACTGGAGTTTTTGTGTACCAAAAACTTGAGTGTGAACCTCTCGTAACGTCAAAGCTCATTCTCTTTATTTATACCGTAAATAATTCGACATCCATGATTTTTTACAAAAACTACTTTACTGAAAGTGCCGCGACGATAATGCGAGTTGAGGTCGTAAAATTTACCAAGCAAATTGCGAGGGATCGCCCAACTAGAAGAATGTGAAAGAATAGAGCAATAATGTGGGCTGTACGTTGACCTTCCAGGTTTTTTTTCCTTCTGTACGTACGGCATCGCATATACGAAATGCGCCACACTAAAACGGCTGTAAGAGTTTAACGACTTTATTGCCACCTCGAAGCGGCTCTAGCTTTTACGGTTCTCTGTGCCTGGATTCGTTCGGATATTCGTTCTGGTCCCTCAAACCGGAAATATATTCCCTGGACCCCGATGAAGCGCGCTGACGACGTCGAAGCAAACACACGAGAAAAGCGGAGCCCTTCGCTCGCCTTGTATATAGATTTTCTCTCGGGCCGCTCGTCAAACGGATTAGGAGGATTTGGGAGTCGGTGGCGAGGATCGCTGCTGGTGTGTCGTGAGCTTCACTGGCCTACCTGCGAGCCTCTCGCGCACTCAAACTTTTCCTATATTATACAGTGGTAGTTTATATCGGTCAGGAGAACCAAGACGACGCCTTTACCGCTCTGGGATCTTCGTGTATACATATAGCACCGAGCCTACCGGGATCTTCCTAGCTACCATCTTCCTCATATTCCCTTGGTAATAGTAGCCCGCACTCAGGGGCTTAGCATAAATTACAATAAATAACGAGCACTGTTGTATAAATTACGATGCACTATAGTTACAATCTAGTACATTTGAGTAGGGGTTTTTTCAAAATTGTCATTTTAAAAGACACTTGAAAAAATAAAGTTAGAGCTAGCTTCATGAGATGTCATTGTGACATGTATTAGGAAAACATTATTTTATAAGTTTTGGGTCGCAGATTTTTGGGCAGATCAGAAGTGACATTCAGTTAGTGGCATTGAGACCTAGGATTGCGCATAAATTATAATAAAAACGGACCGAGCTATATAAATTACAATGCGCTGTAGCGACCATTTCGTATATTGGAATTACCGTTGTTTAAACATTGTCAAGGTAAGAGTGATTTAAATAAAAATGTTTGAATTGAATTTGTTGGTTGTCAATATGACATGTATTAGGAAAACATTATTTTGTAAGGTTTGCGGCGCCCTTTTTTAGGTACATCAGAAGTAACATTGGAGTTGGTGTTGTTTAAAGAGCGTCATGTTAAGAGACATTCGAAAAAATCAAGTTGGAGCTAACTTCATGAGTTGTCGATGTGACTTGTATTAGGAAAATTAGATTTTGTAAATTTCGGGTCCGAGCTTTTTGAGTAGATCAGAAGTGACATTTAGCTAGTGGGATTAAGGTATTGGATCGTGCATAAATTATAATAAAAACGGACCGTGCTGTATAAATCACATGCTATAGTGACCGTTCTGTACATTGGGGTTAGTGTTGTTGAGATATCGCCATGTCACGGACATTTGAATAACAATGTTGGAATTAACTTTATTAGTTGTCAATATGTCATGTATTAGGAAAATATTATTTTATAAGTTTTGGGCCGCACATTTGTGGGTAAATCAGAAGTGACATTCAGCTGGTGGGACTTGGGCCTAAGATTGTGCATAAATTATAATGAAAACCAGACGCTGTTCTATGAATTACAATGCGTTTTGGTGACCATTTCGTACAATAGGGTTAGTGATGTTTAAAAATTGTCATGTTATGACACAGTGATATTGGATTAGTGAATTTTAGGCGTATAATAACTCATGAATTAGGATACAAACTAATTGGCGTAGTTAAAAATTGTTATTTTGAAAAGGTAACTTAATAGTTTGCAATGTGATATGTATTAGACAAGTATTATTTTGTAAGTTTTGTGCCCGATATTTTTGTGTAGATCAAGAGTGACATTAGACTAGTAGATTTTAGGCGTAAAGTAGTGGCTATCCACCGTATATGGTTTGGAAAGCTACTGGTACGGTTACCGATGTTCTTAGCTCTAGAATGCGACGTCAGTCAAACTAGTTGTCAATGTGGTTAACGATTTCGGGCTTTGATTGGAAGATCTATCATAACAACTTCTGGTATAGGATTCTCCCAACGAAATGTCGTTCATGAGATAAAAAAAATTCTTAGTGGACAACTGGTTTTACGCATTTAAACTAGCTAGTAAAAGGGTTTGTCGATGATGAATGAGGAACACGAATCTAACGAGTTCTCTGGATTGTGAGGCGTGTTTTAGGCCTAAAACATTTTAGTAAACGCTTGTTTTGATCGTTAAAGCACTACCGAATTTCACTTCACTCCGAGAATATAAATATCCACGAAATTTTGGTCCATAGTAAAAAGTTTATGCAGTTATTTATAATAATAAATAGCAGCTCGGTATAAATTGGTCAGACGAAGAAATTCTTTAAAATATAATGAACGATCATCGATTTTTATACATTTTTCCAACAGACATAAAAAAGAGTTCTAATCAGTGCTTTGCTTTCACTCTGATAAATTATCTCACAATTTGAGGTTTACAATATTTTCGGAATATTTTTCAATATTGGTAAGATGATATACAGGCCATATTCATTATATTGTGAAGAGAAGTCAATTAATAATAAAAAATGATATAACAGTGAGTAATGGCGAATAAATCCTGGCAGTGCCATTGGAATTTTCATAATATTAATAAGAAATAAACAAACCTAAATGTCTAAATAATTTTTTAATCTTTTTAAAAAAATATTCATTTAAAAAAAAAAATGTTACGTACTGGACATAATATTTTTTCCATGTTTTAAACTCTTCTAAAAGAGAAGGAAATGGCTGATCGCGAAATGAGTGACAGAAGAGCGTGATATGTTCAAACCCACGCTCAAATACGTACGTCAGAGATGTTCATCCATCCCTTCCGGAGGAGATGGGGGTGAAATGCACTTTGACGCCTTGCTCGCCTCCTCTACACTATATACACATACGTATAGGAAAAAAAAATATATATACGTAATGTACTATAGAAAGTGGAGGCAGTAGGTGCGAAGTGCGTATGAATTTCATACTGAGGGTTGCGCGAATCTTTTATTTCGATCGTTCCCTTCATTCTCGCTGAAGGGAAGTCTGCCAGAGAGAACATGCAGCCTTCCTGATGTGCGAAAGAACATGTTCCTGATGCTGCTGCGTTTCTAGGGTTGCGTCGGACGCATGCAGGCCCGAGTGCAGCACGTTGACTGCATTCAGAGAGCCCGTGGAGGTATATACTGGGGTGTCAAGACTCCGCCTGTGGGAATAACAGTAAAGAAAGGTTTGAAGGTCCAAGGGAGTTGGAGGAAAGAGCGAGAGGGAAAAAAAAACACGAGGGAGGGAGAGAAATGAAAACGAGGGTATGATTGCGTCGAGTATAGTGCGTGACGTCAATCCTGCACCCCCGAGTTCTCTTCTTCCCCCCCTTTTCGTTTTTCACGTTCCCTCTCCTTCTGCGCGCCCACTTCTCTTCCTATTTCGCATTCTCGTCTCAATTATTTTTCGTCCTTCGAGGACTCATGTCTCGAGACGAGTCTCCAAGTGGGATCTACTGTAGCACGTGATATACATATACGAATATGCATTCAGCTGTGGTAATGATGCAGCTTTATTTTTTTTTTTTACAAAGGGAATGTTGGTTAGATTTTTTTATTTTTTCGTTGGCTTAACACATTTTTCTCCAGGTTTCTAGGTCAGCAGAAAAAAAAATTCGGCTACATTTGTAGGTTACCGTAAAATGACACTAAATTTTTCGATGAGAAAATTTTTTGACAATACGTTTAACAATCATTTTTTGGGATATATACTTTCAGATCACATAAGACTTGATACTTTCGTAATGCAAATCGGCCATCGCCTAGAAATCTTGGTCGTAGGGTAAAATTTTGTGAAGCAATCTTCTGTACCGAGAGAAAACAAATTGTATTTGTGACAATAGATAATGACTCTGAAAAACCGAAAATATTTAGGAAAATACATTTCCAATACCCACAATTAAAAAATGTAATAAATGCAATTTGATCTAAGAAATATTATTTTTAATCCATCATTAAACATCAAATTATTTCATAATTTTGAATGACAATTCAAGAATTAAATGCTAAATACTTAACATTAAGAGAATTGATTTCGTCAAAATAAGGTTAACTGAAAATGTCATAAATTCCTTTCCGACTTTCATTCTGTGCTCATTTTCTCTCGTTTATAAATAAATATTTTACGGTCGTTGAAACTCGAGTACACTTCAATTATTTTTACTTTTTACAGCTTTAACGATCCCAATAATCTCTCGCAAGTATTTTGTTGAGAAACTGTTTCTTGCCTACCGCAATATCGGTTGTTACTACCAGTTTACCTGCAGTAACTTCACGGTCGAAGTGTGAACTATCACTCGCGGGATTACACGTCCTCGTAAAACGGAAAGTGCAGACATTATTACAATCTGTAGATTAGGTGAATGTGTCCCGATACAGTGACGATCTGGAATAGCGGTTTGAGCACGAAAAACGTTTTACCGAATCCGTGTATTGCACGTAGATAAACGCGCCACATATCAATCCAACGCAGTCAAGAATGCGACGGGTGTCTTTCACAGGCCATCAAAAAACAATTTTATCTACTTCTAACGGGAAATTCCGCTTTTCTTCAATAGCTTCTCTCCTTCCACTGGTGAAATGTCAACCAAAACTTTGTGGTATCACGTCACCGACCTTTCTCCGAGATGGTATTGCTTAGCTGCTGACTCGTCCTTTTGTCGATAAGCCACGTTGGTGAGTTTTCAACCACTCGTCAAAGTCTCATTGCCACAGTTCTTACAATCTTGACTTGCGTCAGTCAAGCTACTTTAGACAGCCGAATGTAAAGAATGTTTTCTCTCCATTGAATCGCTACATATAGATGCAGTGCACAATGATCTCACTTATCTGAAGGCTTCTTGTTAAGACGTGTGATCCTAGGAAGCAAAGTGAACGGTAGAAATACTGAGCATAATCATGACATTCAGTCATTCTGAATCCGAAGACTTGGGCTTTTTTTTCGCAAGATTCCCCAACTTTTACGTTGCCATTTTGTACGTATGATTGCGATGTAATTATTTAACCTTTTGAAGCAAGAATTCTTGTTGTTTGAATATTTCGGTGGTATCATAAATGTACTTTAATAGTATTAATTATAGCTGATGAAAAAAATGATGGTCAGATTTAGGACAGTAATTATTATTTCGGATACCGATTAACCAATGGTTCGAATCGGTAACCGAAGATCGAAAATACTCTCTAGTACAAGATTAGGAAATTAATTTACAACGAATCAGCTCTTTATCGTTCAAATTTAAGCTCTTTCCAGAAATCCTATAGTTGTTCAAAATCTTGCCTAACATTGTTTATATCACTTCGGACACTAAATTCAAAACATTTTTTCTTCTCTATTGAATCGCTCCATAGCGATGCTGTATCCGATGATGTCACTAAACCCAAGACATCGTGTTTGGACGTGTGATCTTAGGAAGCAAAGTGAGCGGTAAAAGTACAACGCATAATCATGACAATCAATCATTCTGAATCCAAGGACTGAGATCTCTCATTTTCTGCTAAACTTCCCACATTTTACGTTCCCACGTTATGATTCTTAACAACTACTGATGCAATAATTTTTGCTGCTTGAAAATTACATCAGTGTGATAAAAATACCCAAGAGTATTGACAAAGTAAAACACTAAAACAAAATGGTTGAACTCAGGAGAGTCAAACTATGTTCGGTACCTAATTGAAATATGTTTCGACTTCTCTAATACACAATCAAGAAGTTGATTCCGCACAAAAGAGTTCAACTCTTTAGCTCTTAATTTTTATCCCTTCTCGAAAATCACATGGTCCTTTTGAATCTCCTCCTCCTCCAGTCAAACACCTTGGGATAGCAAAATTAACACAGTTATTCGTCTCCATTGAATCACTCCATAGAGTAGCATTAAACATTGATGTTACAAAGCTTAAGACATCTTGTTACGACGTACGATCCTAGAAAGCAAAGTGAACGGTAGGAGTACTCTGCGCATACCAGGAGCAGCAACAGCTACAATTGGCACGTCCACGCAAGTAGAGGTAGATTGACGAACGGACGAGCTTAACTGGGTGGTATCCCGTTATCTCGTCAGTGTGTGCGAGGATGGGTTTTAGGAGATAATCCCATAGGGATGAGGGGGTTACACCAGTTTAGGATTACCCCCATCTGGCCAATCGCATTGAGATAGGTGTAGGTGTAGTACCTCAAGGTTGCAATACATATACATACACATATACATATATATATGGTGGTATATAGCGGAATAGATAGATAGATACATCGGTGCTGGAGATGTCAGTGGTGGCGGTAATAGTGGTGGTATTACAAGCCCACGAGCAGAGTGGGCATCATCGCAAAACATGAACGGCGCTTATGGTGGGTTCAAGACTCAGGACTATAGGTCCTCCTCCTTCCTCTCCTTTTCCTCATCTCGTTGACGTCGCTGTCTTTCGTGCACGACCTCTTTCAGCAACGGGAAAGAGTGGAGCACACGAAAGAGAGGCGATAGAACCTGGGATATGAGCCTCGGCACATTTGTCACGCCGAGTTGACACGCCAAAGACAACGAGAGATCACTCCCGATATTATACCTGAACGTTGTTCGGCTATAACTCACTGCTTGATGCGAGAGCACTCTTCCCACGACGAGTTTCTCTCGTCTCCTCTGCTCGTCTTCGTCTTTCGTTCACGTGGCAGCCACAGTTTCGCTACGGAGCCAGATGACAAATATATGACCGGACTAACGATACCTTTTTGGTACAGATATCGCGGATATGACCATGGAGTATGGATACCACACTCAGAGGAACGTTATATTTTTATCCAAACAAAGAAATCTATATATTCGATGGGTCACTCCGGGAACAAGCGACAAGACAACGAGGCTTGTCGCTGATCTCTGTGTAGGTTGTCGTGCAGGACGTGATTTACAAGGGTATAAAGAAAGTGCTGGGTGTTACGATTATCCAAATTGTCGAGACAGGAATCCTGATGAGCTTTCTAATATTCTAGCAAATGCTAGAAATTCCTAAATCGTTAGGAATATGACTACGAATCCACAAAATATGATGAGTAACGTTCAACGATACCTTGACGTAATATTGTTGTCCATCGGTGAGAATTCTGGTGTAAAGTTGATGGGTTACATGAGGATGGTGACTTTGTTGTATATGCTTGTGTAGAACATGATTTCGAATTGTACAGGCAAAGGGATCGTGTTAAATGATTAGCTACGTTGAGTGTTTGAGGGTTACCAAATGGTCAAACCAAAGCTCCTGATGACCTTCCTGCTTTTGGTGGCAAATGCACTCGGACAACACTCTGCCAACTGCAGAAACTTCTTATCAGATTCTTCAACCCTCCGCCTGGTTTTCTCCCCTTTTGCTACGAGATTTGTACCTGCAGGCTGTCATAACGGTTTATTTCGTTGAGAACGAATTCGCAAAGGGTGAGAGCCGAGTGATCAAATTGTTGAAATTTTAGACCTTTATTAAAAGTGATCAGAGAAACGATTATTCGATTGTTTTCATTTGTAAAACGAGTCCTCTCATCTTTTTTGGCACTTTATTGGGAATAATTTTCCTGCCTCAAATTATGATGATAACCCATCAAACAATCTTCACAATCCACATCAAGAATATGATAGGCTATGTTTTAAAACAATGTTCAAGTCTATGAAATAAAATCCACTCATTCGCGTTGCCCGTGTACGTTAAGACAAGTGCATTATGAAAAATGCCAAGGGAGAACAAGTGAAAGATGTTGAAGACGAGGGTCGAATGCGCATTGTGAGAGTTTTACTTCAAGTTTTTTTCCGAACGCATAGTATATAAAGTAGAAGAGGAGCATACACGGGGATGACGAAGCCACAAGGAGACGTATGGGGCTCTGTCTGGATACTTCGGATGAGGGAGCTTCCACACAGTTTCCTCAGCAACCCCCATTCCATGACTACCCCTGCCATGAGGATAAGGATCAAAAAATCCTTATCAGATTTGCCGGACCCTCGCGGCTGGCCTTAAGCGCTCGTCGACTGGAGTCCCCGGGAGTGGTGGTTCCTCCAGGGCTGGACGGCCGACTCCTTGAATATTTCAGGACTTTTCGCCGGGGTCGCGGCCAAGCGCTCCCGGCAGCTCCTTGTGCCCTGGTCGGCTCTTCACAATGTTCTGTCCGTTCCCGACGACTATGACGATGACGACGACGACGTCGACGACGACTACTACGACGGGATGACGAGAGGATGAGGGAGGAACGAGTATCTTGTCGAGTCTCTACGGCCTCGTCACCCTCTCCTTACCGTTGCACCCTCTGTCGTTCGCTCAGCGAACTGTCCAGGCTTTACCCGGACATCGCGTCCGCCAAGACATTAACGAGGCATCGTTATGACCGGTACACGCGCGCCTTCGAGCTCTCCACCCCCAGAGGCACGATTTATCCGCGGGGTTGTGCCTGGACTATTGAAAAACCAGGACGCCCTGATAGAAGGGGACTCTCCGGACTGCTGCTGCTTCTTCTGTGTTCTAGACGAGTGGAAAGCCCCTTTGGCGCAGTGCCGTGCTCACTCACAAGGGGGATGAGAAGAGCGGACGAGCTTCGCCGCAAGAGGGAAGCTTAAGGGACAGAGAATTGTTTTGTCTCTCCCGTCGCTATACGCTTTATATGCGTGATCTTTTTATATCTCGCGGATGAAAATTGGAACAAATCACTGTGCGTGAAGATAATGGCCTCTTGTGGGTTAGGTGCGATTTCTATTCGCTAATGACGTGTAGTATCGTGAATTGATACATCGAATAGCGAAGGAGAACCAATAAGAATTGAAATAAAAAGATTATGACCAATAAGAATTGCCGTAAAATGGTGATAGCCAATCACGATCGCAAAAACGTAGTGAGTGGAAAATAAAAATTGTAAACGGTGACAGCCAGTAATAATTGCGGGTAAATGGTGAGAGACAGTTGTACTTGCGGATCAATGGTGATAGCCACTAACAATCACGATTAAATGGTGATAAATGAATAACAACCGTAATTAAGTGGTGAAAAACAAGGAAAAGCGTAATCAAATAGTGATATATGGCCATAGACAATCGCAAAAAAACAGTAATAGCCGATAAAAACTACAGTAACATGGTTGAAGCCATGAAAAATGTTAGAAAAATGGAAATAGCCAATAAAACTACAGTAAAATGATTGAAGCCATTAAAAATATTAGAAAATGGTAATAGCTAATAAACACTACAGTAAAATGGTTGAAGCCATTAAAAATAACAGAAAAATGGTGATAGCCAATGAGAATCGCAAAAAAATCGTTGGTAGTCGCAAACAGAATCTCGGAATTAAGATTTTCTTTCAGGTTGACTTACAAACTTATGATTATATGAAGCTATTGAACAGACTGTATCCTCTGATTCCTCTTTTGCAGATCCGGGTACTCGAACCCTTGTAAAAACTGCATTACGAGAACTTGTTACGTAGATCTTGTGACAGGAATGACCAGCATGACAAGAAAAGTGTGTTGATACGTGTGCAAAACGCTGATCTTGGTGAGGAAGAGCTGGAATAGAAGCGTGAAGGAAGGAGCTCGACAGTAAAAATATTTCACGCGTGACAGCTGTGAGCCAACGGTGAGGACGATACGGCAACGTGTACACGACTGGTTTGCAATGTTCAGCGATGTGGGCGAAGGCGGAAGGGGCAAAGAGTGAACGGTGCAACTTCTTCTCGTGGCGTTCTCGATCGTGCTGTTGGTATCATCTTGTTGGGACCTTTGGTACTCGATCATGACATTCAATCATCCTAGATGCCAAGGACTTGGATCTTATTTTATGCATACCTTCCCACGTTTTTCCTTCCTATGATGCTTACAACTACTGATTCGAGAATTCCCATTTTTCAAATATTAAAATGTCATAAAAGTATTCCAATGTCTGAGTAACACAGAAAAAAAGGTGATGTCATCATCATTCATAACACGACTACAAGTTCAAACATGGTTTGATCACTTCAATAGTCAATTAGGATGGCAATTCTGTATAATGGGTCGAATTTGTGTTGTCCAATGGTTCATATCTTTTTCGCAAATCTTAATTTATCTTACTTCATTCAGACCCCAATGTTTTTTGATGATGTTCTACCTAGAAAGGAAAACGTGCACTGCCGGTAGGGACTGCGCGCCGTCGGAAATGAATTTTGTGCGACTGAATGTGACGGCACAACGTGTTGAATCCACACTATGAGCTATAATTATGTTTGCAGCTATTGTTTTTTGTTTTTATCATAACTATAAAATATAACCGTTCATTCTGGGTACAATACTGTATGGTAAAAGTATAGTATTGTTGCTTCAACCATATATTTTTCTCTCAGTAAAGTTTTGAAAGTGCACTTACGATGCAAAGTCATCATGCAGGCTGTATTGCATCTCTGCGTCACTTAATGGATCCCCAAGTCATCAATGAACAACTGGACATTGCTACGCGAATTTGTTTGATTATTTTCTTGTGACTCTATAGACTTTATGATTGGAAAATACCATGAGGCTACTTTATGTATCTTCGCTTCGATGGCGATGGCATAACCGAGACGATCTTCAATTTTTCTCCATAGATCGATAGTTTATGCCTTATACCTTATCCAAACTTTCTTTACGGTGTATCTACATCTAAGCTCCATACGTGGAGGAAAATGTATTTTAAAAATACAAGAGTTCAGAACTCCTTCTTTTTTTTCTGTCCGACGTCTCTCATTGAAGTGCACACTCGTTGGCAGCTCTGAAGTCGCGCGTTCTCCGCTAATTACCGGATAACTCGGCAGTGGTGGATAAGTTGCGGGATCCTCTCTATATATCGTCGAGGAAATCGAGGGAGACTGTGAGACAGGGTGTCGCGCCGATGTCGACTCGATACGTCCGTGAGATCTCTCGGGCATCGATCGTATCACTTGCTATATAAGTATATACTATAGTGAACGCTATATCGATGCTATCAGGCATCTTTGGCCTTTATCGTGAGCGCGGATCGTGTACTCCGCGGATCTTAGTGGATGCGCAAGCCCAGCAGCTTCCTCAATGCAGTTTATATGTACACTTTAACCACGTAAAATATATATTATCAGGACGGAAATGAGGATAGCATACAGAGAGAGATATCTGGTAATTAAATCGTACCATGATGACACGAGGATCATTGATTAACGAATGAATGCGACATCTCGTGTCTGCAGCTTGTCCTCTTAATAACATTTCATGTTTTACTTACTATGTTGCTGTCTACCAAGACAGAATGACAAGACTCATTTTTTACCGTTACGATGACTCAACTATATCGTGATAATTTTTATAAAAATATTAGAGAATACTTTTTGGAATTTATGAAATATGTTCCAGGGCTCATAATATGCAGTTTTGTTAATAACGTAATTATGAGGTAGAATCATTTATCAAGTGAGATTTAAACATACAATTTTTCGAATCTTTTCTGTTGATCTATCGACCAGTGACCACTTTGTAAACATCGACTTGGTCCGAGCTCGAGTCCGAAAATCTCGAAAACAACTATACTAGAGTAGAGTACAACATCAAGGAAGAAAATGGCTAGCAAGAATTTAATATGGAAACAAAAAACAATGTTTTCCGTTATTAAAGTTCTTACTGTTTCAATAACAACTTACTTTCTTCCCGCTCTTTCATTTTCATTATAAAGAAATAATGATCACCAAACAGATATTTTATCAGCATTATTAGCAGAGGTACTTTTATGCATAAGTTTGTCATTAAATTGAATGTATAATTGAGATAAAAAGTGATGTACGTTTACAGTAAAACTGCAGTAAGTTATTGAAATTACTGGACGATTCATTAATTTTACATCGTAATTCCATATACAATATAGTATACGACTTTATGCATAAAAACTTCCAGTACTCGTACACCAAATTTCAAGTAAATTTATTTTCCAATACGTCAACAAAATAATTTTTTCTTCCACAGGCTCGCAAATAATATTTCACATACTTTCGCGTCACCAATTGACGAAGAATAATGAGTCTTCGAAGCAAATTCGTGCCACGTTACACGGGTATTCCCTATTCGGTGGTTGTTATGATTATGTGGGATCTCGCTGAATTTTTATAAACGTCATCGAGCGGATCGAGGGAGTCGTCGACCCCTCAGGCTTTGCCCGCCACTTGGTTTCGACACCCGACAGAATTTTATATACATGCATATATATATATATATATATTCATACTGAGATAGCTATACATATATATTTTCATACTGCGGTGACGAGGAAGAGGAGGAACGGGTCTCTCATTAATGCTCTCCGCGCAAGCAATTTGCGTGAATGACTTTGGCGCGTACAGGCTACGAGAGAGAGTCCGCAAGTGAGTGAGGAGTGAGCGTGGCCAGCAGCAACAGCAACGGCAGCGGCGGCCAGCAGCAGCGGCAGCAGGAAAACGACGACAAGCTTTCTGACGCGAGATTTCTGACACCCACACGAAATCGCCCGTTTGCTTGATATGTGACGTGCCGGCTGACCGGTCATTATAGTCGATGCCGGGTCTGCATCCATGCCGACGTATAGCGACGACGCGTCACTTTGCTCTCGGGTCTTACATACAATTTACTAAAGAGGACAGTTGAAGCAACAGTTGTGTCTGCTATAATCAGGAACGAAAATATGCATCCTTACAGAAATGCCTCGCCAAATTTCTCTCGTGGCTGCTTACAAATAAAAAAATTATAATAATAGTTGTAATAATTGTGTGTCCGTCAAATTTATCGCCTTAAACGTTGTGTTGCATATGGGAATCATCAGGTTGGCTATAACCAACGGAATATGGGAAGAATTAAGATTTGACGGACACGGCGATTTTGCAAATCATTCGTTGCTGAAATGTCATTATTATACGTATTATTATAAAAATTAATCTTTGTTAACTGAGTCCTGGAATTCTTCGTTTAGATCATTCGAATGGCATTTTTGTAGTTTGTCAGGAAAAAAATACCGGTTCACCCGAAAATGGAAGCTTTGAAGCGATTTTTTTATATTTGAAGATTCTTAAAATACTTCATAGTTCGAATAATTGTGAATAAAATCGATTGAATAACGACTGATCATCGTGATGGTATAAATATTCGCATGCATCCGCAGTGATTACGGAGAACGTAGAATAAATACTTATCGAAAAAAGCGTTATATTTTAAAGCTGAGTGACGACGTCAGTGATTTATCATAATTTAGGAGGATAAAAAATAAGCTGATAAAAAAACGGTAGATCCACTCTAATGTTTCCTAATTCCCAAAGTTAAAAAGTCGCGCAAAGACGAAAATTCGATATCTACCAGTAGGTCTATCATCGTTATCGCCTTTTTTCGTCTTCCGCTCTCGTGAATGCGTGAAGGAAAAAAGAAGTTGAAGCCCTTTTCGAGATTCGATGAGGCTCGAGAGACTGCGATAGGGCACAGAAAGATTTAACTATATCTCGTCTGGGTCCGGATCGAGAGACCTCGTAATTTTTAACACGGAGCCGCCGCGCCGTGTGCATACATTAAGCTTTGCTCTGGCAAACACCCGCTCGACGAGGTGCAGTGGCGGCGACGACCAGACTATCCCCGATCGCCGGTTTCTTTAATCTTAATCAAAAGACGTATGGACGTGGCCGGGGCAACGTTACATTCGAACACGAGTACGCCATTAGCAAACAAGATCACCTTCTCTTCTGGGACTCTGGCTCAGCGATTCAGCCACGCAGCTATAACCCTCGCCTCCCTATGCATCCTCCAACGCGGATTATTTTCAACCCATTCTCTTTCGCTTCGCATCTAAACGCACTCGTCTTGACCCTAGTACGACTCGGATTCCCGGTGGAAACACCTCTGGTAAATTCATGATAAACCAGCGTGTCTTCATGTTTCCAGATTCTCTCCAGGTTCAGCCGAATCCTCTAACCCCACATTACCAGTCAGAACATTGTTCCTGCAGGTTGCAACTGTACTCAGATTGGATTGTACTCGAGTATTTCTACACAACAACACAGCATTGACACGGCTCAGGATAACTCGACTTTGACTCAGCCAGACAGCTATAACCTTCATCTCCCTATGCATCCTCCAACGCGGATTATTTTCAACCCATTCTCTTTCGTTTCGGATCTAAACGTACTCGTCTTGACCCTAGTACGACTCGGATTCCCGGTGGAAACACCTCTGGTAAATTCGTGATAAACCAGCGTGTCTTCATGTTTCCAGATTCTCTCCAGGTTCAGCCGAATCCTCTAACCCCACATTACCAGTCAGAACATTGTTCTTGCAGGTTGCAACTGTACTCACATTGGATTGTACTCGAGTATTTCTACACAATAACACAGCATTGACACGGCTCAGAACAACTCGACTTTGACTCAGCCAGACAGCTATAACCTTCATCTCCCTATGCATCCTCCAACGCGGATTATTTTCAACCCATTCTCTTTCGTTTCGGATCTAAACGTACTCGTCTTGACCCTAGTACGACTCGGATTCCCGGTGGAAACACCTCTGGTAAATTCGTGATAAACCAGCGTGTCTTCATGTTTCCAGATTCTCTCCAGGTTCAGCCGAATCCTCTAACCTCACACTACCAGTCAGAACATTGTTCCTGCAGGTTGCAACTGTACTCACATTGGATTGTACTCGAGTATTTCTACACAACAACACAGCATTGACACGGCTCAGAACAACTCGACTTTGACTCAGCCAGACAGCTATAACCTTCATCTCCCTATGCATCCTCCAACGCGGATTATTTTCAACCCATTCTCTTTCGTTTCCGATCTAAACGTACTCGTCTTGACCCTACTACGACTCGGATTCCCGGTGGAAACACCTCTGGTAAATTCGTGATAAACCAGCGTGTCTTCATGTTTCCAGATTCTCTCCAGGTTCAGCCGAATCCTCTAACCCCACATTACCAGTCAGAACATTGTTCCTGCAGGTCGCAACTGTACTCAGATTGGTTTGTACTCGAGTATTTCCACACAACAGGTTCAGTAGAATCGTCTACCCCTATTTTAATGAACATTGTAATCCTCGAAATATTTGCCCCCAATCCCAATTATAAAAAAAAATTCAATGGGGAGAAACATTACACAGCTCAAAATCATTATAGTCATTTATTCACGAGTGCCGAAACGCTTAATTTGTCGGAATCGTTAGCTGGTTCAATGGTGTCAAAAGTGTTCGAGTGTCTAATACACGCCAACAAGTATCACGGTCTGCCATGCCACCCAAACAATATGAAATATTCCTCGAACCCAGCAGAAAGCGCCTCTCGTCTGTTTCGCACGTATTTCGCACTCAACTCGCACTTTCGCGCGCCACGTGAATGTGAACCGACCGAGAGGAGTGCGCCGATCGCTCACGTACGAACGAACCGCCGAGCGTCGGTGCTAGTCGTGCCCGATTGTCGAGTGATTGTCGAGCACATAGTGTACATATACACGTCATATATACATACATATATATATGTACATTGGACAGGATTGGTTCACGGGGTTCACACCTCAGTCCAGGAGCAACGCTGCCCCGGGCAAACGAGATGCTGCTTGCCGCTGGCCTCTGGTCTCTCGTCTCTCGCTCTTTTCTATGCAGCTCACCCGTCTCGCTATAACTATATACACGCATATGTACCTATTGGCTCGCTATACGGTTGGGGGTGCGCGCACGAGGCACTTCTCACTCAACCGCTTCGCGAGCCGCGTTTCCCTCCGTTTCGATCCACACACCAATATATATTGTATGGCAAAGCATCGAGCACATGCAAGTACAACCAACAACCAACAACCAAGAGAGCTGAGAGCCCGCTCAGGGTAATTGTAGAGGACAGGCAGAATTTCTCGCCTCGCTAACAAAGACATGAAGAAACCCGCTTTGACCATGCCCTCGCACCGTTCGACAAAGAGAACTCCTCCACATCCTCTCGTACCGGGCTCCTCGACATATTATTTACTTCTCTCTCTTTCTCTCTTTCTCTTTCTGTCTCTGTCTCTATATCGCTTGTATTAAATACATAATAAAACCAGGGCTCTTCTGCGAAGCATTTCCTTCTCGCTTATTATTACGATTATCATTGTTGTTATTATTATTATTATGGGTTCGTATACGCTTTTTATGAAACGTTGTTGGTGACTCCATTTGGGTATATGAATGACGGATTATCACTTTATAATCGAGTGTTTGTATGCTGATTGAGGGAGTAGGCCATTTATACTATTTAGCGATAATGAGACGGTTCAATAAAATGCATCCACCGTTTCTGCGAAACATGGATTTGCATTTGGATGGGTTTTGATGGAAGTTATTGGGAGATTGCAGATTTGGAAGGTTCAAAAAAAGGGACGATAAATTATTCCATTGATTCTGATCTGTCGACGAATCTTTGAGTACTGCAGTAAGCTCTTAACTCTATTTCTAGTTGGTGCGATTTCACATAAAATTTAAGTAACACAATATGTTCTTTTAAATGTTATTATTGTTTCAAACTCTACCTTCTATTATTACCATTGGTCATAAGATAAGAATAACAAAATATCGTCTATTTATTCGTTTAATTGTTTCGAATCATAACATGGAGCCGATATTATAAGTCACTTGTGTATCCTTAAAAAAAATACTCAAGAACCAGACATTTTTAGTGGTTTTTAAAAATGATTTGGTTTCTGAAGAATACAGTTTAAAAAACAAACATCCTCGAAATTTCATATATAACGTCAAGACGAAAAATATAATTTAAAAAAATGTATATATCTTGAAACCCTTGAAACAAAACCAATATTTAAAAATCAAAGACATTTATTTCTTTCCATTATGAATCACTCTGTATGTACATGCGTGTGTCTAGAGCACGCAATATACATCGTCGAGGGCGAGATTCTCGAGACCCGCGTGCTGACATCAATGGCCAATGCCCACACGAGAGGAAATATCCTGCTAACCGATGTTGACAACCATTAAACCGTGGCGTTCACGTAGTGCCACCGCAGAGCAGCAGCAGAAGTAGAAGCATTGAGGCTCGTCGTCGGAACGATGCGCGAAAGCGAGAAAGCGAGATGGAAGCTGAGGTAGAGAGGTAAAGCTGTGGGGGAGAGTGAGGTTATGCGTATATGGTATACCGACTATATTATACGCGACGGGTCGCGTATTACTCTCGCGGTATTGTTTTTCTCACGCGGTCCTTTCTCTCTTCTTCTCTCTTCACTTACAGCGTCGCGCGCTCTTGAAAAATTTCTCTTTCTACAGCTTTTTATTTTTCTTATTTATAATCGTCTCACTCTCGCGCGGTATCGAGAAGGCGGAATAAGGTGGCGTGGACCCGTGAGGCGACCCTAAGGCCTCTACCACCGCACGATCTTCGCGCTATCGTGTTACGTGAGGGAATAGCCGTGGCGCAACGATGAATAGAGAGTCGGAGGACGGGGAGGGAATAAGAGGCCGAGAAAAGGACTAGTACACACTGAGGAAGGAGACTGTGAAGGCTATAGTTAAGGCGAGAAGATGAGCAAGGAAGCTCTGGGCTTTTTTATGCTGCTTCCAGTGCTGATGCTGAGGGGAGCAGATCTTCTGAGGATCATCAAATAAATGACGAATAAGCGCATCGTAATAATGTGCTATTTACTACACAAATCTTTTGAAATATAGTCCATGAAACTTACCTCAAGACAATTGTATTAATTTTAATGCAATTGATGTCAATGCCACTTTCTTTGAGTCTTTAAGCCTCTAAGTAAATTTATTGGTTGTCTCGGAAATAAGAATGACCACTTTTTAAAAGATTCGTCTCGGTAAAAATATCAAGAAGCGATGCTGCAACAGAGAGCATATCCATAGCACCGGGAAAAGCAGAATGTCTTGGATTTGAAGAATTAGTAATTAATTTTAAAAAATTTCTATTTGATAACTTACACGTACATAGAGACAAAAATTTTTGACATTGTTGTGATGGGAAAATTCTATAGAAAATGGAAATGATCGCGATTTTTTCAGACTCAAACGCCAACTGCTCACTGATTAACGCTTGTTAATCAGGTTTCTTAACGAAAATAAAATGAAACACCAGCGTACAATAAAATTGAAACTTGTTTAATTAGGTATCTATCTGTAATTAATACTGAGGTAAACATAATTAACTAATCCCACCGCAATTAATATTTAAATTAAAACAAATCTATAATCCAACGAGATATTAGGAGTTCAGAGGTAACTTGAACACAAAAGTGTACAAAGCTGCGAATCCTATTATTATCGATCTTTAAAAAAAGATGGCGTTGAAAAGATGTTGTATCTTCGATACGATCAAGTTTATTTTTTAATGGAAATTTTGCATTGGCGAAATGAATCTGTAAAAAAATGTTGAAGGTGTATCTATATCTTTTCTCAGAAAATAAAAATTCAATAGCGTAACATGTGTCGTGTGAGGATAAAAAAAAGGAATATAAAAAAATAATAGTATCGTGCCTCGCGGTTCGGCACCTTCGATCACGAGATCCATTTTCAAGTAAAGTTCTCGGTCGTACACATGAGTAACGTGAAACGCTGATAGTGGCACAGCATCGGCGAAGCGAAAGGAGGAAGAAGGGTGTGTAAAGAAGAAGCAACAACCGACACGTCGTCCCCATACACGTCAAGCGTCGGGACGATTGGTCATCGGAGAAGCAACGAAGTGGCTATCTCGCAGGACATTTTCGATCTTTACATTCCTCGTCCTTTTCATTCTTTTCGGTTCGGTAATCATCGGTAATCATCGGTCCGCCGTAGATTCTCTCGACGGAATATCGTTGACACGCAGATGTTGCATTTATCGGAAAAATATTTAAAATTAATTCAACAAACTTATGAGTATTTGAAAAACATGAGCTGAAAAAACAACATAACATAATAATTTTGAAACTGAAGAAAAAACCTGATATTTTTATCGAGTAACCAATTGTCTTTCTCATAAAGAAGACTTTGTTCTCTTGCGAACAAATTTTCCCAAAATTTTCACGGTAAAACACGCGGAATGAGAAAATATATATTTTCATCATGTGAATGACACCAAATTACTTATTGTCTGTGACCCTTTTTCGCCGTCGTTATTACTTTTTTTGTCGGACAGAATCTCGAAAAATAAACAATCTCATTTTTGGGGTCAATGTTTGAAAAGACGAAGACGTGAAGAATTTTAACTTGCGTTCCGGTCCACGGAAACGTTCCTGGAATCTTCCTCACTTCATGGCCAGTAACCACTGGCTTCTCTGTGAACCATACTGAGATTTTCGTCCTTTCTCTTCACCTGTTTCGTCCTCGGCCTCTTCTTCATCATCTCGCTTCTTTTCTTCGTCATACTCTTTCTTCTCTTCGGCTTGAATCGGCCAGTAAAAGTCTGCTCCCTCGCATCGGTTCATCAGCTGCTGCGGCAGCGTATATACCGAAATTATAATAAAAATAATGATGAAAGCCCGGGTTAAACAGCGGGTAAGACGTAACGAGAGAAATGCGGGCGGTGCGAAAGTTAAGAAAGAGGTAAATGAGTGAGAAAAAATTATAGCACGAGCATGGAAAGAATGAGTGAGGGAAAAAACTGTAGGAGGTGCGTACAACCACCGCCACCGCCATCTGCAGGCATCGAAGCCATTGCGGGCTATCTTTTTCGTCTTTTTTTCGTGGCTTTCGCGAGAGTCTCGTCCAAAGTCTTCACGAAAAAAACCGCTTCCTTAGGCCAACTAACTATTTATTAGTTGTGTGCAAATTTATTGCCACATCCATTCGAATAGTCGGTGTAACGACCTGATATTAGTCACGTTTACTATTCTGACTAGGGCCGAATTTGTAGTCCCAAGTTCAAACTTAAGTTTGGAAGCCATTTTCTTTGTGAAGATAATTTTTTGATAATAAATGTAACATAAATGACTTCACTAAAATATACATAAAAATATACCTTTCGATCACAAAATCCCAACTAATAACATTTAATAAAATAAAATAAAATAACATTACACCCGTAAAAATTCATGCATTTTTACGCTTTTAAACTCTCGATTTAAAATTCTGCCTTAAGTTTTTAGATTGGCTGTGATGCGCAGGTCGCTTTCATGCAATATAAAATAGCATTTGCTGTGCATTCTAAAACCATTTTTCCTCGGCATCGTGAAAATGAGATGAAGTCTTGAGGTCGTCGACGTCGAGGTACACTCACACTTTGTGAGTGCGCTACGAGGAGACTGCGCTACGTTGCGACATGGTTTTATTCACCCGGCACACACTATTGATTAGGATGACTCGAGTTTTTGAGATAAGCCTCTCTTGGTGCACGGGCGCGCGCGAGCGGTATATAACACACTGTACTATCTGCCTCTCGCACGGAGGAGCACAGCCTCACGGACACCATAAAGCGGTCCTCTTTGGCAGCATGTATGAGAAAGCCGCTATAAGGCCTCATATTCCTCACTCCGCTCCGTCTTCCTGGCTCGGTCCACTTGATTGAGTTCCGATGGGTGTGGCACACTTCAAACGCCTCCGCATTAATTATTAGGTGAAACGTGTTTCTCCTTCACATAGCGCACAAGATTCCACTCGGAAAAGTGCTGTTGAATCCGTGTTGCGTCTACTGCATGTCTCGCTAATGCCATATATGTACGTGCGTATGAAAGGTCCATTATCCTCAAGCACTTATGCTGTCAATATTTTTCTATTTCTACACAGCTCATATGTCTCTTATGTCCTTATATTTCTCATTTGTCCCTTCATGTGAGCTTTAAAATTTGACATGAACAAAAAAATTTCAAGGCACCGCCGACGCCCAACCACAGCTCGAATAAAACGATAATGATGAGTGCGAGATTTTCGAGATTTTCGGAGTATCTTGAGCCAACAACTTTTTCGAAGAGAATATGTGGGCGATAAACTTTTTTCTTTTTTTCTTTCCGTAATTCAATTTTTGCATCGAATTGAAAAAAAGTCAATGTACTTGCCAATGTGAAATATGCTTATGAATCGTAGTAAAATAATTTAAAAAAACAAAAGCTTAATTCTGCTTTTTGACTTGCGCGTAATTGCGCAATAAAAGCACGAATGAATAGCTATGACTGGCAAACTTCGAAAACTGCTGTATGAAAATAGTTGCCTCGTTTATCCCGGTATTATTCATTGCGGTTGCATTGAAAGGAACGGCGAGATCGAGTCAAGTTTCCGTTGGTATAGATAATAATCTGAGTGGTGCTCGTGACTGTATATACGTCTATGTAGTTACGTACATCTGACTGTAGAGATGGCACAAGTGGTAACAAGAATGTAGCGAGGGTGGCTCGTGGGACTCGATGAATTTTCTACGTTGAAGATAGGCCCCGCTGGCTAGGAAATGGAAGTTCCTTCGTCTCTCTCTCTCTTGCTCGACGTTATTTGCCGTTCCTGTCGACGTTCCCGGCGTGCGCGTCGCGTCTTCTCTTCGGTTGCGGTGAATTCCTTCGGTGGTTCCGCGAGCGAAACTCGCCGCACTCTTTAGCCATCAGCACCAACCAACCAACAAACGTTACAGTGACCAAACATAGCCGAGCTGCATCGTTGAACACTAATTATTATGATAATTGCAAGTCGCCTTGGATTATAGCTAAAGATGTACACAAAAGTAGATAATAAACATTCGTTATCTTATCGTCTCCGGTATTCATCGAGGTTTCCGTGGAGAATTGGAAGAATCTCATTAATGTTGGATTCACTCTATTTGTTTATTTAATTATTCAATGCCTAATCCTCCTTTGGATAAAGTACATTTTCCATTACACTTTATCAGATGATAAAAGTATGAATTTTTAAATTAAACCAAAAAGTAGGTCTGGACATCGAAAATCGTTGCTGTCTTATCTATGGAGGAAACAATCTGCAGGGTTCGACTTTACATTTAGGTTTTGACGATTTTTCTTCGATTTTTTTGTTTTATTTCAATTAACACGTTTTTACGACTACGATTTTTGAATGATATTCTCAAAACAGGGCGAATTTATAACAGGAATGTATTCCCCACTTTCCGACTTTCGTCATCCCTCCTCGTATATTCCTCCTACTTCCTTCTCTATATCGCATTCGCTATAGCATTTATGCTGAGGGCATAAGGAAAATTTTCGAAAAAAAATCTATGCCGATATAGCCGGTCTGGAGTTCGCCTCACGGTACCGGAACTACGTCACGATTTTCGTCGAGAATGTAAACACAGAGTACAGCTGTATACATATGACCCCCACAGTTACCTGTGAAGATGCCTCACCTATACGTTTGGAGCTTCAAATTTTCGACGGTACCGGAAATCGAAAGGGCAACCTACCGATGGTAGGTCGGTAGGTTGACATTACATGTCATCAACTTTTCTTATAATTCGAATAAAACTTCTACACATGATCACCACTACAATGAAATATCATTTGAAAAATGACGAATATCAAATAATTGATGTTATGAATAAGGAAATAGTTATGTCCGTTGAAAAGTGGTGAAATAATTGCAACTCTGCACACAGTCGACATTTATACAGCTTATAAATTTTCTCCACAGCGTATATATAATATATATAACATTCTACAGGTAGGTATGGCAATATAGCTTGAAGCAGCGTCCCGTTCCCTCGCTATCACTGATCCTATCGACCTCATATTTTTGTAGGCGTATCCAGTGCCGCCTCGTCGTTCAGTATTTTTCTTACTTTTACATTTTTTTATATTTTTTATCAAGCTTTTTCGTTTTTTATATACATGACGTTGCGCCTCTCTCGGTTGGTTCGTTGATCCTCCCGAAGAGGATCTCTCTATCCCTACATACAACCGGTCGGAAATGCGCCTTGGGGAAAGTAAATTGTAGGGAATTTTCGGGGTCTTGCGATGAGAGCAGCGAGAGAGAAGGAGGCTCGAGACTCGAGGACGAGAGAAAAGAGTTCTCGGCTTCTCTCTGTTGCCTCTCGTTTGCTCTTTTGCTTCGCCGAAATACCAAAAGAATTTCATTGTTTCAGGGAATCGTTTAACGGCCTCTCGAGCACTTTTTAACGCCCGACGCTCTTCCACCACTCGTTTCTCTTATTCTTTCTTTCTCTGCGGTGCAATACACACATAACGCGATGCCACTCCTGCTCTTGGCTTTTATATCTCGTTTTACTCGGTGTACGCAAAACCACCAATCTCTAATACTTATACACAGAAATTGTGAGTCGAGAGTCCTTGTCGCAAAAAAAAAAAAAAGACTACTTGAAAAATACTGCTTTTATATGACATACCTTGAAGTCTCATATCTAAATTATCCGGCATTTCGTTCTTGTTTTCATTTTTATTTTTTTTTCTTACGTTCTGCATTGGCTTTTGGGGCGATGGTTTTTATGGGTCAGGTGGGGGCCAGAGTCTCGAGTGGCGATAAAGTCCTCCGTAGATCGGACGATCCAACCGGGTGAACAAAAATATAATAATACTGGTGGTAAGTGAGCAGCTGAGGTGAGGGGGCAGCAGCGAAGGAGGGAAGAGGGGGTTTTCACTGCGAGCCAAGAAAACGCCGCCGAGAATACTTAAATCGTAAGAGCATTATGGGTTTAAGAGAGCGAAGAAGCGAGGAGTAAAAAAATAGACGAAGCGCCGGGCCGAAAGCCAATGGGGGGAGGGGATCGGAAAGAGCGCAAAGTTCGTGGTACGGACGAGTGGAGACGAGACCGGACCGATCGACGATCGGTGGACGACGCTCTGTTGTGACGTACGTCGTACCAGCCTAAAGGCCCTTGATATCTTGATCGAAAATTCCTTAGATATTATTCGGGACTATAGGGATGAGGGATCAAAAGTTAATCGCATTTTTTGCATATTACACTGAGAGAAATGCATATCGTTTATTTAACGATTCCACATGGTGAAACAAATATAAGGAGGCTTGCGATGTTTTATGGTTGAAGCGATGATAATATGGTTCAGTAAACGATACTTGCGAGGTTATTGGAAACAAACGTTGCAATCGTATCTGCAACAAAATGGCATATTTGAAACTACGTTTACATTACTTATATCTCAACAAAATATTTCTAAATTTTCTTAAAGTCAACCAACAGATATATATATTTTTCTTTTTGAAACTACTACGGTATAAAAAATAGTACAGTCCGACGTTTTTTTTGGAAAATCACGTTTTTCTATGCCCTTATATAATTATTATAAAATTTTAAAAAATGTTTTGGCCCATGACGATTGAATTTTATTATCATCGTATAACGTACATCAAGAAGGTTCATTACAGCTATAGAAGAAAAGAAAAATCATGACTTATTTTATAAAGACATTATCGAATATGGGAGTCAAGAGTCAGAAACTGACACACAAATGCATCGGCATGCTCAACAACAATTCCGTTACAATTTCATCAAATGAACTCAAAGAGAAAAATACGTAGCGCATTGCTACGATGAATCGTTCGCAAAGCATTCCCACATCATATCGATACTCGGGTCGTTAAGTGAGACGGTTTACATTGAGAGATGGCCGATGTAAATTGCGATGACGCATATGTATATGTCGAGTGTCCATGTAACGATATATCAACGTCAGCAAATTGTGATAAATAAAGTGCAATTGGACGGGAGTAGAAGGATCAGTAGGTGGAGAAGGACTCGGGCGGGGAGAAAGAAGGAGAAAGAAGGAGGAAAGGAAGAAGACAGAGTATGTGTAGTAGCTGAACGAGATGGAGAAGCAATGCGGTATCCGCGCGATGAGAGTTCGCTCGCTCTCGCGGTTATTTTTCAATCCTGCCGGATGCGTACATATACCGTACGTGAAATGTGTTATCTCCTCCTGACCGAGGGGGCTTTCTTTCAAACAGGCAAAATTTCGTGCGTGTGGTGGGACGGAGATAACACACCAACGCTCCACCCTCTTTTCTGATCCTCTTCGAGAATAAAGCGAGAGCCCTGGAAAAAGTGACGTGCGCGTTAGCGATTACCTTGATAATAATTACACGTATTTCCGATCTCAAATACTCTCTATCTACAGGTTTCATTGGAGCTTAGTAAAACGACGTGGCTAAAAATAATTTGAAAAACAGTTCATTAATTAGAGGTAGCCGCAAATAACACTTTTATTTGATCAGAATTTTCGAATTCGTCGAGGATAATCCCAACAAGATGTTTTATTGGATTGCAATTTGACCGACTTACAGGGTTGATTGGAGCTAAGTAAAACGATGTGGCTAAAAAATAGCTAGTTGATCAAAAACACTCACCACGAACAATTTCTTCGGATTAGAGTTTTTTATTCATTAGGGATTATTTTTCTTTTTTTTTGGCGATTTACTTTTTCCCAAATAATTATTCGTAAGTACAGGTGTATTTGAAGTGGTTCAATATTGAATTCGGCTCATAATCGGTACAACGGTTACGATTTTATGAAAGTTCGCAATGTCCACAAGATGTACATTATTGTATCAGCTTCCGCAAAACTTATGAATAAATTTATTGAAAACCGATCTCAAAGTCGTGTTGAACTTTTCTATGATTTTTCGCCTTAAGGATGTAAGATACGTACAGTCTCGCCAAAAGTGAGTTTCAGAAACAATTTCGATCACTTCCCGATGGGATAAAAATCGGAAAAAAATAATGCATATGAAAGGTGCTGAAAAGATTGATTTCGCATAATAATAATCCCAAAAGTTATTAACAAATTGGTGAAAAAAAAACAATCATTCAACAAACAATCAGTCAACCTAACTTTTTTCTAATGAAAATGATATGTTCATTTTCCTGAAACTCACTTTTGCCGGGACTGTACGTATCATAAATCCTTAAGCCGTGTCAAAAAGTAGCACTTTTTGAAATATGTCAATGTATGATCGCAATTTGACATACTTATTTTTACGCGGGCAGTTGTACAATTTTTATTTTAGCTTTGTAGTTGGTAGGAGGAGAGAAGGGATGGCAAAAGTAAATATATCTTTTGGCTTCTTTATTTTATCAGGAGCTGAAGGATCAGCGAAACCACGCCAGCATCAAACGTCCGACCGATAAGAGGGCATACGTGTGGACGAGGCGCCGCGATCCTCCTCTTGCTGCTGTTGCTGCTGTCCGCGCGCCAACGATAAAGAAGCCTCTTTTCTCCCTATACTTTCTCGCCACTCACTCGTGACGTGCCGAAAATTTTTAATTTCACCTGATTCTTCACGCGCGTCACTCCTCACCCAAGTAATACTTTACCGAACTGATCACTCGTACGGTAATACATGAGGGAGCCACCAGTGAGCGAGACGATGAGGATCCTTCGAGGGATAAAGTTGGAGCGAGGACCAGAGAGGACGAGGAGACTTGGTTAATGTATGTGTGTAACGTTTTATAGCGGGAGGAAGGAAAGAGGCCTTTCAAGGGGGTAATGGCCAATGGATTACCCGGCAGCACACTATCTACGTAATATATCGTCGGTTAATTAATCGTTTAATGAGACAGTAGTTAGCGGTGATGATTGTGATATTTCTCTTGTTATTATTCCTAATCGTCAGAGTTTTATCTCGTCTTCACTCTGTGTGGATTCTTCACTATGATTCTCAATTTCCTATCAAATATTTTTTTAATTAATGTTTCAAAACGCAAACACTTTACGTCGCTCCCAAAATTGAGAATTACAACTTAAAAATTGAGCAATGTTCATTAATTCGATGTACACATTTTTTTGAAATTAATTTATTTTCATATAATCTTAGAAAATAAATGTACCGGTTGATAATTTGTGTGGGGGGGTAACATAATTACTTGCAAAAAACTAAAAATGTGAAATGTTGATCAAATGGAAAATTTTGCTCCATGATTAAAATATTGGCGGTTCGATTTGTACATTTAGATTATAAATAATTTTGTATTTTTTTTTTTATATAAGGTAAGAAAAAGTATAAGTTTATTTTTATTTCGTTTCCTCTTTCATTCGTATAGGAAGTGAATCACGAAATAACAAGATTCTCAATGTGCTTGATTATTAGGTTAATCTTCCAAAGTTTGAATGCGAAGAAAAGAAACAAATTTTTTTGCCGTACTACAAAAAAAAAAAAAAGACCGAGCTTCATTAAAAATCTCAAGCTGTGATACCGTCAACATTGTATATGTACAGCCTCCTCAGATAACAATATACAGTTGGTCCTCTCATAATGGCTCCCGCATTATTATCCTAACTATTATACCCGAGTGTCGAAGCTTCGAGTGTATATCAGCGAGCAAAAAACGGTGATGAGTGGTCGAAGAATAAAGGACAGATGAGAGTAAGCACGAGTAAAAGGTTGTGTGTGTATGAAGAGAACCTCGTCAAAAAGAAAAAGACGGAGGGAGACGACGAGAGGAAAAGAAAAGAGAGAAGAATCCGAGCATCAGCGAGTAATGGAATTCCTCGTATCGTAATCTCACCGTGACGCTGGAGTATCGCATATCGATTGATTTATCTCGTTCGATTGGGCCAGAGGAGAGCGCGGCCGAGAAGCCTCAACAAGAGAGAAGCCAAGCCGCTCTACTGAGCTTGCTGCTAGCGCGCGCCTTCGCAGGATACGATGACTGGTCCCCGAAACGATTTGGATCGTGCCGCTGACCGCAGAGGCCGCGCTGCTCTTTCGCCACCGCTCAGTTCGTTGCCACGATGCCACCGAACCGTTCTCTCTCGCAGAGATGATTAAAAATGGCATAATGAAAGAAGCCTCTTGGAAGGAGAATGACTACCGAAAAAGAGAGAGAGAGAGATGCCGAGGTGAAAGCGGCGACGAAGAGTACGAATATGAGACGAAAAGAGGAAGAAAGGAAAGAAGACGAATATAAGAAGACGAGAAAAGGAAGAAACAAAGAAAGACGAATATGAGACTAAGAGAGGAAGAAAGCGAGGAAGATGAATAAAAAGACCAAAACAGGAAGGAAGAAGATAAGGAGAAAGGAGGAAGAAAGAAAGGAAGGCGAATGTAAGACACGAAGAGGAAGAATAAAGGGGATAAGACGGCAAGAGGAAGAACGAAAGGAAGACGAATATAAGAAGGGAAGAGGAAGAGAGAAAAGAGCGAGCGAGAAGAGAATAAATATAACAGCAGCAGAAGGGCCAAAGTACCTTCGAACGCCGGTGAGCAGCGAAGAGAAGTTTGGTTTTTCGAGCGATCAATCACTCGCTCTACAAGAAGTAGGTACGTCTCGGTATCACCAGAGAGAAAGAGAGAGGGAGCCGCACGAACTGCGAGTTAGTAGAGCTCCTCTTTCTGTAGATGGTACTTCTCTCTGATGGTCCAGAGCAAGGAGCACCACGAAACGAACTGCGTAAGCAGCGGTGACTGAAGGACGGGAGAACGCGACGAACCGCACTGCTCGGAGACGAGCGCAGGAGACAGGAAAGCGATAATGGAGAAGCTGAAGAAGAGGGTGAAGAAGAAGACGAAATATCTTTGGAGATGCGAGTTGCTGCCTCCTTTACAGTCATCAACTGCATCACTGAATCTCGCAATGTGCTTATAAACGGACCATTCATTCCGATGCAGAGACTATTTGGTGTTGCAATTGGCTGCTTACTTCTTGTCGTCAATTTGACAAAAAATTGAGTCAGTTACTTTTTGGAATTATTTATGTAATTGTTAGCAGGACCTTACGCTTGGGAAAGTTTCGTTTCTGCTTTCGATTATAATATTCTATAGGACTAATCACGCAAAGTAAAATTCCCTGCTCCCTATATAAAAATGTAGATTTCACAAACGATCTTTTCTATCCTCGTAGAGGATCACCATCCACACCATAAAAGATAACTCCATAACGCCATGAGAACTAAGTTTGAACTTAAATTCGAACTTGGGACTATTAATTCGACCCGTAGACTTAACTATAGTAAAACAATATATAACTTGTATCATGTTAATTGTAGTAATCTGCATAATTGAGAGATTTCCTCGAGATGTTAGTAGGCACTTTTCGTGCTTCGCTTATTCGCTCTGTTCATTATAAGCCACATCTTGGTTTTTTCGCTCCAGCAACTGGATTGAGGGGTTAAAAGTTGATGGTTAGGATGACGTGGCTTTGTGCGGTGCCGAAGTAAGGTTCTTTCTGCAGTTTTGATAGAGTTGGTGACCATAATCTGAAATAAAGCGCCAAATACATTTTTTAATTTTGGTGGCAGCAATTCCTATTATTTATATACATATCTTTTATTTTTCCCCATGTCACAAGATGTAACAAATGCACCTACATGAAACTAAAAATTGTCGAAGCTACGGAGTGACACGACCCCCTCACAACAAATCAGATTATTCGTTACGAGTACCCAGAATGAGTAGTTTATTTCCCAGCGCTTGTAGTGTCCTATGCCGAATGATTTTCCTCCTGATGTCGAGAGCCTATCCCGCGAACGACTGATGAACCTGGGGAGCAATCTCTCCCGGAAATCTTACGAAATCTTCGGTTCATCATGCGCACGAATAATAAAGCAGAGTGGACGCTTCGTTTCGTATATAGGTATTCTCGATGCCAGTAGCCCGTTCGATCTTAACGCTTATAAACTGGCGCATACTTTCAGGATGATAAATGACACTCAGAAATGACCGCTTGCTGCACACGAATTGCATGGGTATATATGTATTGTCGAAAAATAACGGTCATTCGGTGTGCGAGCACATGAATGAGTGGAGCGCATTGTCCATAAGCGGGAGAAAAGAAACGACAACGAATGCAAAGTGAGGAAGCGAGGAAACTCGAGGAACACCAGCGAGTAGATGAAGAGTCTGGAGGACTCATCATTCTTCTCAGCTACTGACGCCCCAATAAGCGACCGCGTTTCGTTTGTAATTAGGGAGAATGTAAATCAAAGTCATGCGTTGAATAAGCGTGGAGAGCTGACGCTTCGCTTTAAATAATTCTGGACTGCAGTTATTCTGACAGTTTTATACGGATTGCGACAGTGTGCACAGCGCAAACAAAAAAAAACAATTTAAGTAATATGAAAATTTAAATTATGATAATTAAAAGTAGGTTGGTGGAAATAATAATAATTTGGGCAATGTTTATTAAGCATCAGTTTTGAAACGCAACTCGGTATGATTTCTATGGAGAGTTCCCATGATATGGCTTTAAATTAATTCAACGAAATATTTTATACTTTCACATTTTTTTCTATTTTACGCACGTCGGTGAATTTGTGCTCGCATGTTGTGGGAAAATAAATCTAATAATGGTGGAAGAATGCAAATTATTTTCGGTAAAGTTTTAATTATAATTGCTCAATAAATGAGTCAATAATAAATAGATAAAAATCCATGGAAAAACGTGGAATAATTGATCGTCTGTAGTTTTCACTTGAAATTATTATCGACAAACAGATTTTTTTTTTTTTAACAGACAGGCAATTTTGTAATGAGGAAACTTGCCGATCAGAAAGACTTCGAAAATTAAATTCATTTGGACGCCTTCGGTTTCCGTGAAAATTCGGATTGATAAAAATTAGGAATTCTAAACTGGACATTAGTGTTTTGTGCGTTCACCAATTTACAAACCTTCTTGTTTGAAAAAGCAAGTCAAAATTATGTCAGCGTCAATATTATTGTGATACCTAATTTTTCGCCCCTGTTTGGAAAATAACCGAAAATTAAGAAAAGGTCTGTGTATCTATAAATCGAAGTCATTTCAACGAAATGCATTTTTTCACATGAAGTCTGAACAATTATTAAGCAATCAGGTTCAACTCACATGTATTGAAATTTTCTGTCCCTCATTATTTGTTCAATTTCTTTGTCCTTCATTCCTTAGTTCCTTTCTGGAACTAATGCGGGCACAATTTCTCTTTGTGCCCGCATTAGTCGTTGAATTCGTTTCTCGCATATCCCGAAGAATATTTCTAAAAATGGTCGTAGGAAATTCCTTTGCTTATTCATAAAAGTACTATGCAGGTGGTTTCTCGGTATATTGAACAACTGGACATCACTTTTTTTTTTCGATGCATAGATTTCAAATTGTTCCTTTCCCCCTTGAATAAAATTGATAAAAGGAAAAATCGACAAGCACAAATTACAGCCGTTTTAACGTCCTATATTTTGCACCACATGTAAAAAAAAAAGATAATTTTTTTTCCCCTACACACTACACCGATGCATTTTCCCTACTAACCACTGAATTACTATTAATATCATCAAGTAATCAAACATTTGTTTTACAGACAGTTCAAAAAGCTAAGAATTCGAAAATCAAACTAACGTATATCGAACTTTGTCATTGATAGTAAAGAAAAAGTACATTTACTTTTATCTCTGTTGTCCTTTACGGTTCTAACATTTCTCTTTCTGCTCGCATTGGTCGTTGAATTCATGTTTCGCATACGCCGAGGAAAAAATTCGTAAAAAAAAACACTTGGAGGGCATTTCTTTGGTTTTTGGTAAAAGTGGTATGCAGGTATCGTTACCCAGTGGTAATGCCTACCTGTTACGAGGTATACGAGTGCCGTGTTCTCGCGGGTCCGTGATGCACCAGCAGCGGAGAGTGAATGCAGTTGCTGTGGATTCGTGGATCGGTGGTGTCTGTTGCAAGCGCGCGGACACACAACTTCAACAGCAGAAGCAGCAGCAGCAGCAGCAGCACCTGAGAAAGTCCACGGCGAACGTGCCACGGCACCACGCATTTGTTAGCTGTCTGTCCGTCCCGCGGGTGTCCGCTGCACCAGCGCAGAAGCAACAGCAGCAACGGCCGTCCGGTTAAATGTTAATTTCGTCCCGGCTGAAGTTCGCTAATTAGAAACGATCTCTGCTGCTGTTATTGCTGGTAGCGGTGGTGGTGGCAAACTCGCACTTGGCGCGCACGGCTCTATTTCGGACGTCGTTGCCGATTCGTTTCGCCGGATGATAAATCGAGATCGTTCGTTATCTCACTCGAGCGTTTCCTTTTCGCGCGCGTTGCATATTACACATTAGTACATACATATGCATATACGTACATACCACTCGCAGTACAGATACATCAAATTCGGTACCGTATATTCGGACTTTGCATTTTTTTCATACAATTCACCCCACCCGCAATTTTTCACACCTTTTTTCAAATATCGCTTTCAACGTCGGTTTATACTTGATAGAGGATCTGTAATAACGATTTTTGCTTCGAGGTGCAATAATACAAAAATATTCAATACCCTGAAAATTATTTTAGAGTACATTTATTGGTTAGGAATAATAACATTACCCTCTTTTTTCACATTTATAATAAAACTACGGGTGGGATTATTTGTCAAACAAATAAAATTTTCAATCTAGCGCACTAGAAAAATAATTGAAGATGAAAAAAAATCTAATCTTACCAATTCCTAATTCTGTTAGTGCAAGTCTTCAATTTTACATTAGATAGTGCATACCGATGTTACGTTAATTACTAGAATATTTGTATAATTTATACCATGGGACATACTTTAAGAAATTGATAATCTCTTGAACAGAGGTCAGAATTTTCGAGTCAGACGAAAAATAGAGATAATGTGAAAACATTGTTACCTCAATAGTCAAGCTAGGTTGAATACTAGATACATGCGAAACTCCTATCCCTTCAATCAGTTTCTCTCGTCTCAACGTGGCCATCTTTCTTCCCAGATCCGTGTGAAAGTGTCACTCTCGCTGCTGAAAGGGAGAGATAAAGAAAGACTCGGAGGACAAGAACCAGAACCAGAAGAAGAAGAAGAAGAAGAGGAAGAAGTCTCGAAAAAACCAGAAAGTATATAGATGCAGAGTTTCTCGGTGCTTCTGTATTGAAAGAGGCGAGTAGGAGCGACAACGAGCGTGGACGACTGGATGACATCACGTGGTAATTGTGTATGTGTGGGCCAAGGGTTTGTCCCACGTCCAGACGAAGCTTACATACCTTTATCCCGCAGGAAGAGACGTAGAGAGGGGAAAAAGAGAAAGAGAGAGAGAAAAGAGAGCTCACGCGAGGAATGTGTACGTCCACAAGCACAGCAAGAGGGAACAGCTATTGTCTTGTCAGCGGGAGCCGCTAAATCTGCCCGCGGATCTCTTCACGATCGTGCCTAACTCGCTTGCTCCGGGCCCCGTTTCTTCCGCTCGATCCTCCAGCAGAACACAGAGAGTGAAAGGGAGAAGGGAATATATAACTGAAGCAGAAGCGGAAAGCAAGTCGAAGGGCCCAACCCTCGTGCTTCTTCTTCCTCCTGGACCCGAAGCACCCACTTTTACATTTTTTTTTAACTTTGGTTTATGATTTTTTTTTTTTTACATTTCTTTATTTTGCTTCGACGCCCCACACTATTTTGTTACTTTTCTTCCTCAGGAGTCTGCGGGTCTGAGGAAAAGAAATATATTTGCTCCTGGACCAGAAGCACGTACCTTTTTTTTCTTATTTGTTTCATTTTTTGTGGTACTTTATTTTCGCTTACTTCACCTTATTGTTATTTTTTAAATGGTTTTCCTTATTTCGCCTTGGCACCCTTTATTTTTCTGGTCCTTTTTTTCTTACGAGTCTTTAAGTTTAGGGAGAAGAGAAAATTTATTCTGGTTTCGGAACGCCTACTTTTACGTTTATTAATTTTTATTTGCACTTTCTGATTCTTTATTTGTTTGTTCTTTAACTCCTTATTTCGTTGCCCTAACTTTTGTAAAATTAGGATATTTTAGTAAATCATAACTTGAATTTGGATTTTGAAAGATTCCTTTTCGAAAAGGTTCCTTTTCGCAGGAAAAATTAATCGAAGTAGATGGCACTGTCGAAGAATAATAGAGAACCAGATTAACCTCAAAATTAACCACATAGCCAAATAATCCGACTTCTCATATCTTATATTTCCTATTACGAATGAATCTCTTTGAAAGTATCAATAAACAAGCGTACTGAAGAGAACTCGTACTAGGGCCGAAACGTTTACACATAGAAGAATATTATCATCGAAAATTATTTGGTCGCCAATAGCCAATACCTGATTCCAAATTTATTTCACTTCCTCTTACCTTCTTCTAACAGTGCTTTATTCCGCGTCATGGCCCCGCGCTATTTTGTTAAATTTTGTTCCTGAAGAGTCTCCGCGACCGGGAAAGAAGATAGAGTCTTCCTTTGGCTTTCGGAGAGTTCCTTGGACTCCTTCTGCTTCTTCTTCACCGTTGAGGAAAGCAAAGAAGGACAAAGTAAAAGCCACCCTCGACCCCATCGTGAAGAGATACTACTCGCTATAAGTATACAGCCGAGCGCCAACCAACCAACGGACCGGCCGCAGCAGCACTACGAAGACGATCGTACGCGATATCGCGCAAAAGTTCGACGAAATAAATATGTAGCAGCGGGATATAGCGACGAGTAAGAGCGTAAGAGGAAAAAGGATGAAGAGCGTGGAAAGGGTTTTGGTAAATATAGAGGGGAAGGGCGAAGAGTCTTCTCTCTTTGTGCGCAAAGTGCATGAACGAGGAGAGACAGAGAGAGAGAGAGAGAGAGAGCGAGAAGATCCCGACGAAGAGTTTGGCCGTGCATCAACGGATGGCCCGCTGCCGCAGATAAAAGGTTCGTCGATCCCTTCTTGCACTTGTATAGTCCAAGGCACTGTACGGTACGTACATACGACGAGGGCTTCTGATACTTGTTCGAGGAAATATGGTGACCCAGTGACACGGGCTTCGTACTACCAGGGTGCGCAATATTGCTTCTTTTCTTTTTCTTTACCTTTATATCTCTTCGTGAGATAAAATAATATCGCCGTCATTATATATGTATATCCTGGGAAAAAGGTACTATATATTGTACGAGAAAGATTCGAAGCGTGCATGGCATACAAGACGGGAATATTTGATACACTGTTTGAGCTTAGAAGCTCAGATGTTTTCAATGAAATTCCATTTTGGTACACGGATTTCATTTTTTGTTCTTTAATATTGAAAAGAAAGGATGCTGTTATTGGAAAGAGCATTATAGGAAAGCACACGCAGAGAAGGGTAGAAAAGATAAGCGCAATTTACTGAATAGTTGTAAACAACTCATTAATTTCAAAATTATTGTAATTATTTATTCAATCCATATATATATACACATATGTGTCGGTTTGTATTGATTTTTTTTAAATAGTCATACGCGGAGCAAAACTACTTTCATTCTGATTTGTGCGCCATATTTTTTATTTAATATGGAATTAACGTTTTTGTCTAAATGTTGAATTAAACATAAACTATATTTAATGCGTCAATATTCTGTAGATGATTTGTATGGATTTTTGAAATTTATTAATTTGCGGTATTGAGTAAATTCACTGTTACTTTGCCATATTATTAATTTAATTTGAAATTAATTTCATTAAATTACGAATCACGGACATTTTAGAACGAGATAATTGTTTCATCAATATAATCCTATATAATTGAGTTTAATTCAACTCACATATATTTTGAATGTCAATGTTTATTTTACAAGCTGCACAATTTCGACAAATAAGCGTATGTATAGGGTTTTTTTCAGTTTCTCTTCGGCTAAATTTTAAATAAACAAGTAGATAAAGGCAGATCTGGTATCTGTGTGCCAAGATTGTGAGGAATTTCATCGTTTCGTATAGCATACATTTATGTACACCACGATCGACTGCCAATGTTGGTGATGGAAGGAAGATCGATGTACGAGGAAACTTATACCGGTTGACTGAGAGTATGTACGTATAGTACCTCTACGATGAGCAAGACCCAAGGCACCGAGAGGCGATTAGAGGGTTCACGATCGTTGGCGAACCTCATAGAGAGTACTGTACTGTACCAATCGATCACGAGAGAGTGACCAGTAAAGCTTGGTTCATTCCTTCGTTCACTTCCAAGTCCGAGCAGCGTCAGGACTTTGTTTATCGAGACTTTTCTTTACTCTGCGATGCTCGGACAGAGTTTCGCACAGCAGGGCTTGAGCTATACTGAACTAGACTTTGAAGCAACGAGAAAGCCGTGATCTATCAATGCGAGTCTTTCACTCTCTTCTTCAGTTGAATTATGTCTAGAGTGATCAGATATTTTTAAAAAAACTAAAGAATTATTTAGATGGAAAAGACACGATAAAGAAAATTTAATTTTTGCTTTTCTGTAACAACAACATTTTCGTTGATTTATTTATTGGATAAATTTAATGATTATTATTTACCAACAATTTCTTGCAGCCGTTATTTTCGAAAATAGATAATTATAGATATAAGTTATAGAACAAAAAAAATACCTCTCTTGGATTCGAAGCACCCAATCTCACATTTTTATTATTCCTAACATATTTCTGCGACTGCAGAAAGTAGGTAGAATTTATCTTGAATCCAAAGCACCGACTTTTACATTTCACTTTGTACAATACTTTTAAAAAAAATGTTTTTCTTACTGTTCTTTCTCAAAGGCTTTCGAAACCAAAGGAGGATTAAAAATTGAATACCCCATCGATAGTTCACGCTTATGAAGGACAAGCATCCCAAAAAAACCGTACACATCGAGTCGAATTAAAAATGTCGAAATTTTTGTCCGTGGGATTTTCTTGGGTATGCAGATTCGTATTTCAGACTCCTTTCTCCATACAGACGTTATAGAGGTACGTAAGTATATCGAGGCGACACACGAGTCCAGTATAATGCACGTCAACGTGTTTTCTACGTGTCCTTCGTGCACGTTGTGTACGTATGTATGTTTAGTTGTGGGCACACACGTTGGACGAGTCGAGCGAGCTGGCCACAGGACAACGGCAGAGATAAAGGATAGAGAACAGTAGCAGCAATCAAGCCAGACATCGGACAGTGACGGATGCCGCGTATCATCGCGTATCATTAGCCCCGACTTAAGGCATTCTACATACGAGTATACCCCCGCTTGCTTGGCTTCCTCGCCGTTGCTGCTGCTGCTGCTGCTATGCCTTCACAGGCGTACACAGTACAGGCGTATATATATATATATACGTAAAAGTACCAACAGCCGCTCACGTCGTGTCTCGCAAGGAGGAGACGCGCATACATACAATATCGGCGTGGTCGTGGATACTGCTGAGGACAGAAAGAGGGGAACCAGAAGCGTTTCAACGTTTATACGTAAGGAAACGAGGAGAGAGAGTAATGCTCCAAGGAATATACAGATATGCAGTCGTATTATCCACTGTATGAGGCATTTCACTTCAGCGATTGTAACATTTTAAATGATTTTTTAAATATATATCTTGTCTACTCTACCGAAATTTTATGGGTACATTCCATTGTGGGTCGTGTATAAATGAAAGCAAGATTAAAAGTGTTTGACTAAATGATTTACATATAATTAAGAAAGAAATGGCATCTTCTGTCAGTTTTAGGTACGTCATATTTTTAATCCCGCTGAATTTCTTTTGCCCACGTGGTCAATTTTTTTCTGTAGGGTTTCATACTCATATGAAAAATTAAAAAATCCCAAGTGCCTGGCTTCTTGATTGAATAATATAGTTGAGTATGGTGACCATGACGGTTTGAATATGTTTGTTCTGCTCGTTAATTTTTGTAGAGGTATATACTATTGTAGTTTACATTAAATTAGGAGAAATATGCTAAATGATTCACTCGGATGAGTAAAAAATATATAAATAAATTAGCAGTGACGATATTCATCTACGATAACGGTTGAAAAATTTTTTTTCCTTTATACCTCGGTCGAAAGTACGTATCTCCGGCATCAATTTCGAGGCAGAAAGTCCGAGATTCGTGCATTGGTAGGACTACACGCACGCCCTCTGTAACAGCGAGAGTAAAAGTTTGCTCTCGACTGCCGTCAGTCACTAGTCACCAACCGTGTTAATGCGGGCATCGGATATAATCTCTAAGCGGCTTGCGTTGGACGAATCAGTATTTTGAAGAAATTAATAAACAAAATGATTACGACTGAAGGATCTATTAAGAGATTTTGATGCAGAGCGGGAAAATTGCAGATACAATCAGACACATTACCAAAGACGTCGGCTGATCGGTGCTTTTCTTCTTTATTTGACGACTGCGCCCAAAATACATGCAATTTTTTCGTACATTCGACTGGTTGTAAAAAAAAATAGTATTCACCACACACGCAGTGCAGGAATTCAAAACTTTCTGCCCTTGTAGTGTAATATACTATTCAACCCTCTGAATATGTACCAATAACCATCTTGCCGAATTTTTCTATTGGTTCTGTACATACCATCGTAAGTAATTTCAAATTGAGATCCAAATTAGTATTTCGAAAGGAATTTAAAAAGAGGGAAGATTGACGGAGAATGCCTCATATACCCATAGTTGGACGTATGTACATATGTATGTACCCAGCCTAGTGGTTACAGAATGTTACAAAGTGAGGAATCTGCTTGAAGGACGGATCCAAACGCGTTGACAACAAGATACACTGGATCTCTTGGCCAGTCTTAAAGCCATTCTCTGGTATAGGAGTTGTTGGAAAATCGAGCTAGGAAATTCCGAGTTCAGGAGCTTTTATTACAATAAATTTGTAAGGCTCGACGAGAGATGCGCCAACATGATGGAATGCTCTAAACGAGCACTCGTCATCTCGAATTACTTTATCGAGGTTTGTTGCGAGATCTCGACAATTGCGTAATTTATCGTATACGCTCATTTCTAGAGATTTTCTTAGGGGTTTTGTAAGTCAATTGTCGAATTTCTTTGGAGCATCAAATATTTTGCATACAGAAAAATAAAATTGGTATTTTCGTCACTACATTTTTGTAGGGGAAACAAATTATTTTGCTTAATTAGTTGGATATTTTTTCATTATGAATCTGTTAAGTCAAAGATTCCTTCAACTTTGAAAATTACAGATTCCAGCCATTACTTAAATAAGTTATTGCGATAAAAATTTCGTTGACCTATCAGAAAAGCTTCGATTTTGAAACAAGACAAATAATTTAAATCAGAACCTTTGAAGTTAACTGTCAAAACGGCAACAGAAGATTTGGAAACTAAAATTAATTGTCGTATTAGCAGGTGAAATTTATAAAGACTCCTTCATTATTTTCGATGAAAACATATAAAAATTTAAGTTACGTCTGACAAAAAGCTTTGTAAAATCTTCGACTTTGTATTTTCGTTTTAGATACTTATGAAAACTTTCGAAGCCCACTTTCGATCCTGATAGAAATAAAAAAAAAAAAGGTTTTTGAGAGCCGAAATTAATTGGCGAATCAGGAGAAATGAATAAAGATTCCTTCGTCCGTTAACAGCCTTTTTCGGACTCTTCTGTATACCTGTAGGAGATACAACAAGAGATCTGTAGATCAATGACTAACCTCGGAATTTTTTCGATAAGAGCCCCACGGGTTAACGCTGGGGTGCAGCGTTCCCCATGCGGTCACCGAAATGCGTGTAAGTCACGCGGAACGGTAGCTCTTCGCGGCAAGACTCTCTGATACCTCTCAAAGGAAACACCATATGGTTAATGAAAAACGTAAAAAAGGGAAATAAAACAAAGAAAGCAAAGGAAATGGAAGCCGGTGGAGAAGCGTTTCTACCAATACCGATTTCTACCTCTTCCTGTCTCCTTCTGCCGTGCTCAGAGGCTTCCGAAGTCGCAAAGCCACCCAAGAAGTAACCAGCAGCTACGGGGGACTCTCGAGTTTGTTAATTGCGAACGATAAGGGAGATCAGCTCCCGCTTCTTGCTTCAAGCAAGGAGCTGGTGCTGCTGCTGCTGCTGCTGCTGCTGCGAGGTTATGCTCGCCGCATAGTCCGAGCGAGTACGATAAGACTCGAGAAGGGAATGCGTCTCGAAAGAGTTTCGTCCTCTTCGTCGCCGCACTTTTAAACGAGAAAGCAAGGTATCATTGGAGCTTGGAAAACCTTAGGAATCCGGTGAGTGTAATACAGACGAAGTTAGCCCAGAACTGGGGTATAATATTGGGACGCAGTTCTTACATTATGCCAGAGCATAATCACAATACAAAAACTCCGACTTTTTGCTGTCTCGTCGAGGATGCTTTGTTTTTGTAGAAAATAGAGCTTCTGAATTTTCATGTCAGGTTAATCGATAGTGGACAAAATTTCCGGAAAACTGGTTTGGGAAGAATTTTCGGTCGGGTTATATTATAACGCTATATCTCAAGAAACCGGATCAGCAATAAATTGAAGTTAAGTATGTTGCAGCAACGATCCTTGGTTTGCAAAAAAAAATTGAATTGTTTTGTCCGATTTTACGAAACATTGGATTTTTTTTAAAGAACGTCTGTACAGCGTTTAGGAATTTGTAGAATTTAAAATTTTTGTAAATCTTATGGTCTTATACTAGTGAACTTATACGAACTTAATTTAAATCTTCACAAGGACGTTCTAACGTCCAGCTATTGTGGATAATAAATTTCGTGGAGATCGGTGAAGAGGTTCGCATGTTATAGAATTTTTTATTATGCGATAAATTCAACACTTTCTGAATTAAGTAAACGTCGATGAATTCCATTGCAATTTCATATAAGAGTGAATATTCAATAATAACGTATGGTTTGGTGAAGATCGACGAATTATTTCAGATTTCATACCCAATGTGGTAATAAAACTAAGGCGTTAGGATTTGATATTGCATATTGCTCTCTCATATTGGACCTTTCTCTATGTCTTAAATTTGAGCCGAATTCGGTCGGCATGCTTAGTTATCGTCGCCGAATAGTTAAAACCAGTACGATAAGACTCGAGAACGGAATGCGTTTCGAAAAGTTTCGTGTTCTTCGTCGCCGTACTTTTAAACGAGAAAACAAAATGTGTTTGGAGCTTCGAGAACCCTCGAAATCTATAGTCAATGTAATAGAAACGAAGTTATCTCAGGACTGGGCTATAACATTGAAATTCAATTCACATATTAATTCAGAGCATAGTGGTAACGAAAACTCCCAATTTTTAATTTTTCCTGACACAGTTCGAACAGGTAATGCACATTTAAGTAACTAATTTAACCTGCAACGATCATGTTCCTTTGCCATATTGCGAATGATGGAAAATATTGGAAAAAATTATGTATCTTTCGCTTCACCTTTCAATGCAGGCAGTTCTTTATTTATGTAGCCATTCATGTTCAACACAAGAAATCGTTTTCATTAAGAGATTGAAAATAACCTGAATTCGAAAGATGTCCTGAACAAAAAAAATCCCGTATTAATAATCTGAGTTTTTCCTGACGTATCAGATCATTCTTGAACTTCCTGTTCGTCAGGTTTTATTTTTCAGCGACCCTAATTTTTTTCTGAATAATTTAAAAAAATCTCTATATTTCCTCTGATGTCCCCGACCGTTTGAAAAAATCCCTTGACTTTTTTTTGAAACTTCAGGTTGTTCCTGACCTCAACCATCCAGCAGAGTTTAGTTAATAATAATAACGGTTATACACATATAACTATTATGATTATTATTATAGATAATATAGAGCTATAATAATATATAATATTAGCTTACTTGATAGAAATAATTTAAGAAATCCCAATATATTCTCTGATGTCCCCGACCGTTTAAAAGAATCCCTTGACTTTTTTTTGGAATTTAAGGTTGTTTCTGACCTTAACCATCCAGCAAAGCTTAGTTTTAATTTTTTTTGATGATGAAAAAAAATCATAATTGTACCGGATGCTTGGGGAATATATATGCAAGGTATTTGGAAGTTTGCAGGGAAGATCGCGTTCGTTCCTGTGGCAGAACGAAGCGAGTCGCGCGAGCAGTTTGAGCGGTAATGGGGCGTGAGAACGCGAGCGACCGGTTGGCCTCTCGGCTCGGTCTGCCCTCTCGTCGGCCCGACGAAGAGGAGGCCCGAGAGACTGACTGCCGCTATGCCTCTTCTCTCAACCTGGGCCTATGGAATCCTCCTTCCTACTCGCTCACTCCTTCAACGGTGCATAGCTCCTTCCATCAACGTACCCTGACACTTTCTCACAAAGTTTAACACGAAGTTTTAAGGTTGCCGGTGTTGGAAATCTCGAGGACGTGCGACCGGGGTAATAATATCGTCGTATGCGTGATGATACTGCAACAGTTAACTCGATGCAATGTGCAACGTCGATCGAGCAATGGTCACTTCCGATTTCAACTGGAATATGTAGATTTCAGTTTTGTTACGAAAATATGATTTTTCAAAATTTATAGTGGCCATTTTTTTAAACTCATACCCAGAAAGTGCCCGTTTTCCGAACTCTGGAGCGTGTCCAAAGTAGCATATTCTCGTACGAAATTAAGAAATGTTCTGCGCATGCGCAATTAGCCGCATTCTTGTTTTTCTACAGCATATTTCTTTTTCTACACGCTTCTGTTGACATTTCTTGACTGCGAGATACTGTTTCTATCGCCACGCCGTCTGGTGTGAAAAAATCGAAATGAAGTTGAGTTAAGTGGGAAGTTCTAACGTTGGCTAGCCTGCGTGAAAGACAGAGATAGGCAAGAACTGCTCGAGGATTCCGGTCGAGCAATTATCTGTCGTGTGTGCTGCGATAAGTACGACACAAAATCACCAAAACCGCGAAAAAAGAAATAAAAGTGAACGAAATGGATTCGACACCGATTGAAATCGCTAGTCGAAATATATATGTAATATATATGATGTTCACATGTTCCTTAAATAAATGCATGTATAGGATTTACTAAAAATTTAAAAAAATTATGTTTTTTGTAAGTCTAGCCATTTTTCTGCACTCGTATCACAATGTACTATTTTCGTACCATCGCCTCTTTTCGGTTGAGGGCTATCACTAAAAATATAAAGCATGCCATATCAGTTGAGGCAACAAAAAAAAATTTTGTAAATTCTTCTGAACGTCAGATTCTATAATTCTAATAGACACAACAAATTTTAAATAAGTATCAAATGTCTCTTGAATAATTAAATTTTTTTAAAATATTCAAAGCTATTTTACATGTTATGTAACGTATTTGAAAAAGCAGTGAACTTTATATATATATTTAAAAAATACAGAGCGTTTTCTGGCGACAGATATTCCAGCTAGATTTTCACTGCGATGTGGTTCGTTATTGAGCCTGAAAATCCATCAGTCGGGGGAGAAACGTCGTGCGTGTTACGTATTGACTGGTTGTCAATGCGCGAAATGAGGATTGACGAGGTTGCGGGTTACCAGGACCTCATTTAAAGCGTATGTACGCCAATCGTCATGTCACTTAGTCCAAAATATTAATACGCATGGGGAAAGCGTCATGCCACTGAATTTTCGAGGTAATTATGTAGAATCGAGCCTGTACCCAATTTTCACGTTTCGGAGTTCCATTTTTTCCAAAAGCGTGTGTTGCGTTGCAGTTGGAAAATCACGTCTCACGAAATATAATGTAGGCAGAAATAAAATCTTGTATTTTTCTTGTATTGTCTTGTCTTGTAATCTTGTATTTTCACCTGTTTCGTTCTAGAATTACGACAAGTAAGTAATTTTACTTTCCCCGCAGACCATTTTGATGCACTGTAAGCATTTACAAAATTGCAGGATGATAATATTTTCGATGTTTTCGATAAGGCTTAAACATAAGATTTTTTCAAAAAACACTATCATTCGAATGGTTCTCCTCATGACTTTTTTGAGCTTTCTGGCTCACCTCTAATAGTTCTATTTCACAAGACATAATATCTAACCATAAAAGTTGCACCAAAAATATTTAATTTTTTTCTACCGACTATTTCTACAACAGTCGATATGCAAGTCGCGGTACATTTCGACTATCAAAGTTATCGAACAGATGGAATATGGGATAAAGGTTCCGTTAAAATCCATCTTCACAAACACGGATAGATGAAAACTTGCACGCTCATGGCATTCCGTTTGTCGACTCGAGGCGTCGACATTTGCTAGCCGATGGATCGACGAAGCCATGCGCCATCGCTATCGGCTCTTGTCGCGATGGATATAGAGAGGCAACTTTTAACGATGGAGCACGTTTTGTTTGTCCTCTCTCGCTCGTACGCAGAGCGAGCTATGCCACAACGGTACTGCACGTTGGGGCTTTCTGGAGGAAGCGAGGTCGTGTGTCGTTTTCCTCGGGCGTCCTCGACCGAGGACGCTCGTGCTTGAACGTTTCCTCGGTAGGTATATACTTAGAGAAGCAACACAATGTGCACCGTGGATCAGAGCGCTGTTCTCGTGGACGATGTCGTCGTCATCGTCCTCGTAGCGAGATGCTGGTAACGTTCGTCGCGAGAATCTCGCCGACAGGTATCGCCGGTCAAGCGAATCTTCGATACCCACACTCACGAGCTTCACCCGTGCCTTCAATAGTATTCAAGTATACACTACGATAGATAATACTCGATAATCTACGAGCAAAGGTTCATCACGTTCGGTCGAATAGCGGCCCGCGAGATCTATTATGCGTGACGAAAGGTAGATCGATCGATTGGTTCCTGATCACGATCCCGGGCGACGACCCGATCACGCAAGACCGATCTAAACTACGGGGATCATTGCATTTATTGCAGTTAATAACCTTCTTGTATACAGAATATTCACGGACACTTCAATTACTCGAGGTAAGAAGCTTATGTTATTGCTAGGTGTAAGAATAAATAAGAAATTCCGGGCGATCGATTATTTGGGAAGCGGTTTTCAGCTTGTAACAAAATCATGGCAGATTACAGATTATGGATGGAATTATATTAATGAGGGCATCTGTTCTATTTTTTATATTTTGTCTTGGGGATGTGCTAGAGTAATTGAAACGCTGTTAAAACAAAAATTAAATTTTTTCAAAATCAGCTTTTTTAAGTTCTATAGTTAAGTCTGGACTTAAAATACGAGATTGACAATTGACAATACAACTTGAGAGCTCCAAGAATGTTAAATTTTTTTAAAAACGTAAGCGAAATGCGTGAAAATTTGAAGCTATGGCGCTGCCAGTTCCTACATAGCTGTGAAACTATATATGAAACTGTATTTAAAATATGGCTTTTAATGTATCATTTATAGATCCATTCATTTAAGATTTATAACTCGAGTTATGTCGGTTGGACATGTCGAGCTGAACGTTGATACTAGTAAAACCTGCCATTATCAGGTAATCGCCATGAATTCTATCAAAGTTTATATGGTAAACAAATTGGTACTGGAATTTCTAATATGTAAAAAATTGCAAAAAATAAACTCGTCTCGGTAAAAGGTGGGAAATAAAAATAAAAGTGGAAGTTTCGTATTTGTACTCTTGGCGCACTGGAAAATAAATAATTTACGGTTGAAGAAAAGGACACTTAAGAATAGTCGTCAAGGTTCAAAAGATAACAAAAAGACATTAAATGAATGTATTTAAAAAAAATTTGTTTATCACCGCGTGGGTCCCGATCAGATATGACTAAGTATAAAGCTCACTCGTTTCGATAAAATAAATTTATTATAGAAGGCCGTAAGTGACGGGTCCATAAACTAAAGGTGAATAAATTAACGGAGAAGTGTAAAAAAGTGCAAACTTATAATTTTTATTTAACATTAAGATATGTAAGTGATATAGGTACGATGTCGAGATATCACACGAATGTTGTGGCGCGCGAGCATGCTTGCTCTCTGAGAGTTCTCTGGTGTAGTCATGCAGTCATGCATGCACCTAGAACGAGCGCACGTCGCACGGGGGCCTCGTACTCATTGATCATTTCGATCACTTATGCTAATCTCCGTATAGCATTCGCTCGCGCGCCCTCGCGAACACACTCTCGGCCAAACTGGTTTGCCCGCTGTACTCTCCTCACCGCGTAGTAATTATTTCACACTCGCAAAGTGGCCGTTATTAGTAGGCGCGCGAGCGCTTTTACGATTCGCCGGATACGTACCGTTTGTACGCCAACAGCTCTATGCTGTATCATAACACCCTAAATTGCGCACTAGAATGCACGGCAGATTCAAACTGGCAATTAACATCAAAGAAAAAGATCATCAAAGTCGTAAAGAAAGTAAGATAATCGATCAAAGAAATCTCCTGAACCACACATTTTTTTTCTAAATAGGAAAATGAAATTGGATTCGTACTCTTCTCGAATAGAAAGAAATGGCGTCGGGTAGATTGGCAAAAGCACCGAAATGAATTTACAAAAAGTTACTCGGAGAGAATTTTTTGGGAACGTTCTCTAAAAAAATATAGGGCTTGAACTCGCACAGTAATCTGAAAATATTTCGGCATTTTGGGGGATTTTAAGATACTTTCGAGTGAAGATCACAATGATGACATGACAAGTTTTGCCATGCAATATTCAATCATGTCCTGAATAGTATATAGTTATATAAACCAAAAACAAATGCGATAGTTCAAATATTGTTTTTACCCATTTCTCCAAACTTCAATCCTCAACTACACGTTCATGACGCAAGATCCTGTAATTAAATAACAGAAGATCAAAATCAAATAAATTCATATTTCATAGAATCCACAGATTAAACTAGTAAGCGACGTCAACAATACGATTGCCTAAACATTTCGGTCACTGCCCTCCAACGTTCATTCCGGAGATAGCCCTATTTTTTTCCATTTTAAACCGACTCAATCTTTCTTGAAGTCCATATTGTCTTGAATGTCCCAAGGCTGCTTTGAAAAAAAAAAGTACTGTGCAGTTATACCATCTTACCCCAACTTTCTCTGTACATATGTACACGAAAGCCTCTCACGTCCACAGGGTGGGTCTCCGGATAATCTATGACTCGAGCCAATTAATAACACCAAACAACCATGCACGTTCGCGAAGCAACCGTGGGAGTAGTTGTACGTGTATAGGGCTTACAATGAATACGCACGAGAGGTCCTCGAACACACGCACATTACGCATATATCGTTGCTGGGCCTTCCACGTTGATTAACTAGGCTCTCTGCGCGCCATCCGGCGTGCGTACGGTCTTAATGACAACTGCGAGCCAAGACAGAGAAACCATCGAGAGTGGCAACTCTGTGCCTCTGTGGTTGACCACGGTTCCCGATATACGACGTGAAACTGACCAGCGCAGCGTAACGCCACAGCAGAGCCTCTAGTGGCCGTTTGGATAAGCCGGTCAGCTCCATCGTACGGCGGCTCTCTGCACCAAGGTATATGCGAAAGAGTGGAAAGAGCAAGTAAGAAAGCCGGAGGAGTTTGGCGCGCGTGGAGCCAGTCAGAAAAAAGCTTACCAGCCCACCGATCGAGGCGCGCGCGCGCGGCGCTGTTGCAGCAGTGCACCATGCGGATGATTTAACGACTCCCTCGAAATTTCGATCGGATCTCGCGGCGAAGGAAACATATATAAGATGGAGATGAGAGGCGGGAGAGAAAGAGTAAAGTATAGTGAGAAAAAGAGAATGAAAAAAGAAATGAGGAAAAGAAGAGAAGCAAAGAATGAGGAAGGCCGAAGTGGAGGGGAGAGGATGAGGCACGGGAGCCGGAGAAAGATGCCAGTGGAAAGATGGGCCCGAGGAGTGAGGCCAACGGGCCTCAAGATATGTACCTATCGAACTAATTTGCAGAAGCAACTGCGGCTGAGACGGTGAAAAATATATCTGACGAATCGATACACAGAGTCCGGCTCTGCTGCCAAGAGCGATAAAGACGAAGGTACGAGAGAAATAAAAAGAAAATAAATAAATAAAGAAGGGATGAGGAGAGGATATTGTGGGTATGTGAAGAGACAACGAGATAAAGTGAACGGAGCTGTGTATATATGTATGAGAGAATATAAGAGCTGCTAGCAGACCCAAGAGAACCTCGAAAACTTCTTCGTTGTACTTACTTTGTACGTACGTATGTACGGGACATATGTGTGCGATATATCTTCGCGTCCGGTTGAAAGGCTCGCCAGGAAAGAGGGAAAAAGAGAAGGAAAGAGAAAGATCGTGTTGGTGATTATCAGCAATAATATGTACACCGCGACTTTAATTACAGCTACGGGTATACCTATGTTGTTGAGGAACTCGGGGCTTATTGGTGGGGATATTCGTATCGGTGGTACCTGCTAACTTGTACGACGATTTGGTCACGCTCACTTGCAACAAGATCATAAACGGATACTAATATTGTCTCTACTCAGCTTCACGCTCATATTCCCAATGTGTAGGGCTGGAAATATCGTGTTCACACTGTATTTCATAGGATTTCTTTACCAATGTTCTGTTGTGCGATGTGTGTACTTATTTATTGTACCTTCGTTGTTGGTTAACGTAATTTATCGTTTATAGCACTAATATCGACATCAGGTTAACGGCGTTATGTTAAAAGCCATGACGGATATTTACGGGATATGTATGCAAATATCAGAGCCGTAAGAATTTCATTCCTTACTTTCGAATACACTTTTTTTTTTATTAATACTTGTATACTTATTTTTTCTAAGTTCTCTGTTATATTGGTGATAAATCCGTTAAATATTTTATGGAAAAAATATGTATATAATTTTCTTCGAAGGTTTGTTAAAAAATGTAACTATCAATTTAACATTATTGATAGCATAAATAAAGTCGAAAATGAAAGGATTTCTTTACGTACCACAAAAATAATAATATATTTTTATTAGATACTGTACACTTCACGAAGGAGAATGTGGTTTTCTATTGTTGTTTTATGATCAGCTATATTTAACATAAATTTCCATGCTGGAAAAAAGTGTATTAAGATAATCGAGAGTTAATAGAAGAATTAAAGTTATGCTGTAGATTGTATCAATACTACAGAGGAAAAAAGTACTTCGGTGGGAATGGGATCCGGGAAGAACACGAACGCAAGAAATTTTTAATCAAAGTTGCGATTAATATCCTACTTGTTTCTAGGCGTAGGCAATGAGCCATGCCGTCATAACTAACTTAAGTGTACATGCGATAGAGGCGAAGAAATCCCGATCGGATGCTCGGTAAACCGTCTGCGGTACATGCGGCTTAAGTAGACTACAGACTGTACACACATATTTGTATACAATAGGGCATCATAATACGTAATCTGCCTAACGTATTCGTGGCCGAGATACGCGGAGATCTCCCACGTTCGCATACTCTTGGCGCGCTCTCGGACTTGTTCGCACCATCGTAACGTCGTAAGAGCCTTGCAGTGTTGTTATGTACATGATGACTTTGACCTTGCTAACTTGCCGGGTATAACATGCACGAGTGATTCGGTAAACGAGCTTTAGCTACTGTTGAATCTTTTTTTTTTTTGTGGCAGTTAGAGATTTGAATTATAGTACCATTCATTACAAACTGTAATGAGGAAGTTATTCATAAAGATTTTACTCTTCGAACGGTTTACCTTATTATAAATGTAAATAATTACCCTAAATAAGTCGTTTAAACACAAGTCACTACATATATGTAGGAATAAATGTGAATCGCAACAGTTAGCAATAAAAAAAAAAACCAACATTTTTCTCTTGTCGATCACATTTATTTACAAGAGCAGTGAAGAGTAAAGATAGTCTGAATTAGTCGTAAGCTTAAAAATACACCGCGGAGAAGTTTGTGTGAATATTTGCAAATAAAATAGTCTTTCGAGTATTAAAAAAATGTTATACGTGAAATATACAACGTATTTCATTCACCAATATTTTGAATATTATTAATATATTTTTGGTGCGTATTTTATCTTCAGAAATATACCTTTGAGGTTGACTTAACCGGTTGATTGACTTATTGATAGGTATCTTTAGTTAGACCAAGCAAATGCATTTACAGGCATATCCAGAAGGATTCAAGCGTGAAACCGTCGTTCCTATACACACGGTATATCTATGAAACATTGTTACCCGTTCTCGCGGACTGCGTGGCGAATAAAACGGCGGAATCACGACTAAAGGTGGAGAGTGAAAAGAGAGCACAGTGGTGGAACGTGGTGAGCGCAGAGAGATAGGATATAACGCGTCGTATACGAGTAGACGATTCGAGGAGATTCGCGAGCAGAGATATACGAAGAAACGTTTCTTGTGCCAAGGGCCGAGAGGTGTAGGGGCTACTATAATGTGCTAAAGTCCTGATATTACTCACGATCGCTGCGGCTTTTGCCCGCTCGCTTCTTCTTCGCGCGCATTGTCTCGAGATAAATGATTTCGAGATATGGTATAGTAGTGCATGAAGGTGCGGACCTGCAGAAACCGGCAGGCGTCTTCACGGTCCTCTCCTTTCTCACTTTCTCCTTCTGAAGGGATAAAGGGACTGCCCACTAGGTGTTACCAAAGCTTTTTGTCGGGGCATTCAATGCAGTTGAAATCGCAACATTCATACAGGTTTTGAAGTAGTTCTTTGCCGTTCTCTTATCTTGTTTAATTAGGTCTCAGGTTATGTTTGGATGATGTAAAATTACGGAAATTTTTTATAAGGCTAATAAACGGCGGTTAAATTATTTAAAAAAAAACTTTTGTGGGAGTGAAATAATGGTCAATTTTCTTCGGTTTTAAACTGGCAATGAAATAGTCATCACCTTTCAGCAATTTCCATTGCGTACTTCATTCAAGACTTCATTCGGGACTTCATCCAAGATCCAAGACTTCATTTAAGACTTTAAGCCTTTAACCAAGACTTAATTCAAGACTTTATCAAACACTTAAATCCAAAAGTTTATTGAAGAGTTTCATCATGACTCTAGCCAAAAATTCATTCTCGGTTCCATCCAAGATTTTACACTAGAATCGATTCTGAATCTCATCCAAGAATCTATTCAGATACCATCCAGGACTTCATCCCCGATGATTTTTTCTTTGATCAGACGAGAGTGTTGGCAACGTCCTATGTCGATTGAATGTACCATTATTCAACATCCAATTATGGCTAAGTTTTACGTTGTCAAATATACTACGATATAGCTGATCACAATTCACTATCCAAACATAGTCAATCAAAAATGTTGAATGTAGTGGAAATCATAACCCAAAACAAAGCATACCAGATAATTAGATTTTATGCTGGAGCTCTACTTCGTTATGTTTACTATAATATTGTGCAAATCTACAAGACGTATTCTTTATAGCAATTCGGTTGATAAAGGGTCGAAATACCATAGTTGAAGTTCTCCAACAAATGCTGTGACCTTATCCACCATGGGTATCCAATACAAGACGCGAATCATGAATTTGAAAACGTCTACAGGTTCATCAACGAAGTAATAGTCTACGAGGACTTCGCACCTCCTTTTGACAGAGAGTGATATCTTGTCGACAAGCATGTACTCCGTCTCGTATTATCAGGTTCGCGTAGGTGCAGCTGGTGTGCATATGCATGCAGCGACGACACAATTCATTAAGAATTCGATTCATCGGGAACAATCGGCGTTCATTAGGGCTTACCGCGGGAGGTTTCCTCCTTCATCCTCGTCTTCTTCTTACGCTTCATCTTCGCTGAAGAGATACTACTTATCATTTCTGTAGCTATGTCTGTCCGGACAGGAGATGCATCACTTATTACCTCTGTTATACTCATCTGCTACGTCTCCCACCTCTTATAGCGCACAACGAGTGACCGAGTAGTGTATATTAATACTCGTTTGCTGGCCAGTGTATAGCACATCGAGATGACAGGGTCGCGCTCCTTTCCAGATCGATTATTACTTTAGTCAGAGGCTCTCACAGCAAAACGCCAGATCAGAATTCCAACTTTAAATTTCGAGCACAATGCTTATGCTAACGCACGTTGCGCCGAATGCACTGCCGAATTGCGAGGATCCTTTTGAGAAACGATCTGCTTTGCGATTAATATGCCCTGCCTGATTTATCGCCGGTAACTCTTCTTTTTTCTCCCATATTCTTATTCTTTTTCTCGATCTCTTGAGGCAACGCGATAATTCAAGCGTTTCGAGCATTCAACGCACGGGCGTGCGTGTAGATGGCGCATGTATAGGAAATCTCCTCTCGTACACGAAACGACGTTTCGTATGTACGACTAAGAAATGACCCGTGGGGTCACGGGACCGCGCGGGTCTTGGTAGTACCATGCAGTGTATAGCATTGCTAACCTTTTCGATACTTCAGCAACGCGACGAAGGAGCCAGAGAGATGAGCTTCAAAAATTTTACCAATGACGAAGGTGGCTCTGCACTACCTCGAAGCTCACCCCGCGACCATTCAGTACTATAACCCGGCCGTAAATTTACACGAAAATGGTCACGTACCCAAGTCTCGCTCTCTATCGCATACGTGAGGAGCCGTGTGTCCCGATCCAGACTCGCTCTCTTTTGCACTCGGGTGGTAGTAAAAACCTGGCGCTCGTCGACGCTCTGAAGGATTAAGCATCAGCAAGCCGCAAAAGACTCGGCGCACTTCAAATGCGTCTGGAAACCCCGGACGAGGCGTTCTTTTGGGAGCAATACCAATTCGTCGGTATATATACCCATCTGCCGCTAACACTCTGCATTATGGTCTCGGAACTTTGGCACGTAGTTACATATATCTGAGAGAGTCTCAGGCCAATATCGTTTTCACCGAAACACATTTGCTTTCGTGTGGGCTACTAACACTTATCATTCTGGTGACTTATGTATCATACTTAAGCATGGAAAAATTTCAATGTACGTTGAGGGAGTTAAGGGCAGATCTGCCATGGCTACATTGGCGGTGACATTTATTCCGCCTAAAATATTACTAATATGAGTCACAGAATTCTGGGCATGGACATACTGTTTAGTTCAAATTGTATGATTCACTGAAATAGCTACCTTTCTTTAGAGTTTATGGGATTGTTCTTTTAGGAGAATGATTTAAGCTTTGAAGTAGCGTTAGCATCACGAGACAGGCTGGAAACGATCCATCCAAATCCAATACAATCATTTTTAAAAGTACAAAAAAAAAAAAACAATCGGCAGTTCACCGGATTTTAAGACATCATTCTGAGTAGACGTTATGAATTAGTTGAGCTCCGAAAAACATAGCTACCAATATTAAAAACCCTTAGGTCATTAACGCTCTAACATGATCCTAACAGATCTGGCGAAAAAAAAAATTCTGCAGTAACAGAACCAGAAAAAATGATATCTGTGAATTGTGTAGGATTTTATAGATCTCTTTCTAAATCGTGCATCGTTATACCGAATCCATTCGCCTATATTTTTCATGCTAGACTCGTTCATGATGGATTTGACATTGAGCAAATCAAACTCTTGAACTTGATTACAGATAGACTCAATACGAATGAGGGTCGCTTTCAAAACCAATGCTAATAACACAAAAATGGCTTAACAGCAGCTGCCGTAAGCCGGTCCGCTTCACCGAAAATAATAAGCGATGCACACAAGTAGAAGAAGAGAGGTCCGAAGTACGACTGCAACACTGGCGTACACGTCCATCCATCCTTTTCTCCCTCCGGCCCATTCGCACTTTGCCGAGCAATCCTCATTCCCATTTATCACCTCTTTCTCGCGGCTCGTTCACCCCCTCGTTTCCCTTTCCCTCTTTTCTATACAGTATCTATAGTATAGCAGTAGTAGTTAGTATACATATATCGCATCCGCCTCTGCGCAGTCTTCTTCTTTCCTTTCTGGCTGTCCCGCGTCTCCTTTTTTTCACCAAACCCTTTCGACTCCAATTGGCTTTTTTTCGACGGGCGCATCTCTCGCCCTCACATTTTCTTATTTTCACCCTAACGCACCGGGCCCCTTTCTCTTTTCAGCCAGCGAAACTTCGTGGCGTGAACGCACCAGAGATTTCAAAGCGGCGGGTGAGCTTCGGACCAGGTTTGCTTGGCCCCCGACTGGTTGCTCACAGCGAATGAGGAGCCAGCGACTGAGACAGAGAGAAGGAAGAGGAGACGACTGAAACAGAGAGAAGAATAAGTAACGAAGAAGGAAGATAGAAATTGTACAGAACGAGGCGCACTGCCGAAACCGAACAGACGCCTATGCCTCATTACAGAGGCGAGGGGATCCTCCGCGAGAAACCGGAGGTTCTCTCGCCAACCTTGCATCGCGTTGCATCGCTCGAAAGAGAAGAGAAACGAACGGACAAGAGAATAAGTCTCTTTCTTTCGCTGCAGTAGATACAGCATACATCGTTCTATACTTTGATGTTTCTGTTGCTGCTAGTGGTACCACGTCAGAGTCCGGAGCTTCAAGTGAAATTACGAGGTCGAGCGTGGATTTTTTTGCGGTTGAAAATCATCGGTGCTTGGTGCGCAAGAGTGTTGCGACGCGCCAGTCGGAATGAACGAGGGGACGAGTGCAGAGCTCTGTCGAACTCCAGTACTGTATATACGCCTCTTGATAATACCTGACGTTCGTTTCGGTCCGAGCCGGTGGGTGAATCTCGTCGAAATCTCGGCGCAACGCAAGGCACACCCGTAATAACGTTCGTCCGGCGCCTGGCTTCCTGGCCGGCTTGTCTGCACACTCCGCGCTCGCTTCTGCTGCCATCACCTCCCTCGGGAATCGAGCACGAACGAAATCACCCGCACCCATTTTTTTTTTCGACTTACCGTACGCTTGAGAATTTCTAGGAACTCAACCGCTCAACAGCAGTACAAGAAGATCGCGTGCTAGCTGAAGTCCCAGGGCATTGGTACCTAATACACTATGCAGGAAGATGGCCGATGGAGGGAAGATCAAGACCTTAGGAATTTCTTGCTTCGATGGGATTCTCGAACGCAAACTGGCAAGACGGCATTGCATAAGACTCGGCACAAAAGATAAGATAAGGTTCGTTCGCAGAAAATTTTATGCGAAATTTTCTGGGAAGTTTTGAAAGATACTCCGCTCACAAAGTTTTCTTTTCAAGAGTACATTTTTTTCTTGACTTGAAACATGTAAAAGAGAAAGTCGAGAAACAAAATAAATCCGACAAACGGAATACGATAACACATTTGTTAAATGTCACACATTCTGAAATACAGATTTCCTAATTCAACTGTTTGTCTGTCCGTCTGTCCGTGGGCGTCATCGGAATGCACGATATCTTTCAAAAGAGGCTGCAGACCAGATGGAAATTTGATGAGTGTATCCCATATATAAAATACAATATTGTAATAGAAATTTATTTCATAATCTCGACATTTACTGCTAATTTCTCTGAAATCTTAAAAAAGCTCTTGGTTAAAACATGGATTGTCTTAGAATTTTCGTTCATATGGCGTTCATCCTCCATTAATATCCTTATTTTAATCCTCAACTCCCGTTGATTACCAATTTCTCGCTCAGCAATGTCGTACCCAGTATTTATTTCTAATTATATCCAATTTTTACTGAGTAAATTACATGTGTACACGGACAAATGTTCCGAGCTGACTCTCCGAAAAGGAACAAAGGATTCTCAGAGCAGAATCGATTATGGCTATTAGATAAGCGTTCCAATCCCGAAGAGTCATCGTCCATGCCTCTCGACTTTCTTACTTCTGTTTCCTCAACAGAGCCAGTTATTCTCGATCGTTCTGACGCTCGCGTTTCGTTTAAATTCGTTTCTAGGCTTCGGGTCTGTGCAACGGGCGTCTAATGAGTCCGAGTGCCCACCTACCGGTAATTAATAACTCTGTGGAAAGCAAAGCTCTTGTGGCTGACTGCACGCCACGCAGGAAGGAGTCGTGAGTGCGCGGGCAACGCGTTAACCTCGACGAACCTGCGTATACACCGAAAGGTTCTCCTCACTCTGGACAAGCGAGTTGAACGAAGGAGTCTCGTATTAAAGTTCTGGGCCAGCAGCAACGGGTCCGAAGCTATTGCAGAGCGAATGGAAGAAGGCGGCAAAGACCTTCCCAGAAGAAACCTTTTTTTTGTTGTTGTTGTTTTTTATGGAGTCTGATCACGGCCACCAACCATCCCATGGAGCATACAGCACCAACCTCAGAGTCTCTGGTCCCTCGCGCACCGATCGATACTCGCACCTCGATAATGAGCCTGCGGTATTCCATTTTATTATCATCATTATTTATTGTTAACGCGCGCGACCGAGACGCCACCGAGTCTCGAGTCGCGAGAGACAAGACCGAGTGGATATTTCTCGTTTGAAACGATTCGTAATAATAGTGCCCCAGAAAAACGATGCGACCCTCAAGTTCACACTGTGGTTTTTTCTTATTATTTTCTCTCGATGTAAACAAGTAACACGGGACATATATTCTTTTTTTTTTTTTTAGCGTCGAGGCAGATGGGGAACGTTTATAGTTTCACCTTGACTTGATTTCATCTTAGAGACAATAGAGAGTAGATATATTTTAGATATATTAGAAATATATTCAATATATGCGAGTCATTGATATACTAAAAGTGGGTTTTGGAGAAGAATTATTCTGTATATGGGCGTTTCGGTTTTAGTTTTTATTCTCTCAGATATTTCATGTCACTAATAAAGTATTATTTTTGAGGTTAGATTTGTAGACTTCTAGCCGAATTATTAAGAAGCAGCATTTATTAAAATACTGTAATTATTTCCTTCGATGCCAGCAACTAATACAGGGAGTATATATATATTAATTTTTTATTGGTTATTCCTCAGTATGTCACTTGGCTTCTACTATTGCTTCTTTTTTATTCCTCCTGCCATTTAGTGTTCGACCAACTTCCTTTGCTTTTCTGACAATTCCCTGAAGACTATCGTTGACACGAGGCACGTGTCCATTGTTGCAATAGTACAAGCTGTTAGTGAGTGCGATCTGGGATTGATAGGGACAATGAAAGGGCTTTAATGTAATCATTTAGCTCCGTTTCTTTTGACTGGACACTAGAGAGTTGTACGCAGGTGTATTCGACATGTAGGTGTACTATACCACGAGGGTGCGCGCGAGGTGTCTCATATCTTCCTTCTTTCTCTCTCGGTTAGCTAGAACAGGACTCGGGGAGCGAACGCGCGCGCTGAATGTCCAATCAACGGGTGCCGAGCCTCGTCGCGAGTTTCTTCTTCAATTCTCTCTCCTGGCGAGGCCGTCAGGCCCACAGGGACGCGCCGGAGCTCGCGCCACGCGGTAATGACTATGAGAAAAGTGGCGAGCGAGCTCCTCACAGCACGCTGCGGAATTACATGCTCACGTGTCGGGGAATGATACAGCGAAGAGAAAGAAGACTTCTCAGATATATGTTGCCAAGCAAAGTGTTAGAAAAGGACGGTGAAAAATCGTGAGACTCGATGGGCACCGCGCCTCACTTTGCTCTATGTATACGTATGTATATACACATATATATATATATGTATATACATAGAAATACTCGCTTGTGAAAAGAGCGAGACCACACGACTTAATTGATATACGCGCGCATGCAATTAATTTATCGATATTTGCAACCGCGGACCGTTACCATATACGCGCCTATACACGCCGCCGGACTAAGGGGTATTGTGGACCCCCCGCAGAGGAGAGCCTCTCTTACCAATATCGCCCCTTCATGCGCAATAATTAACTCGATTGTCGCGAGAATTGCTGCCACGTCATTCGAAATACACTATCGTTTTCACTAGTCGATATTAACCGCGTTGTGGGCGATCCACTGAGCGGAATCAATTTCAGGAGAGCCTGCGAATGATGGCAAGGAATATTTTATTCAAATGCACAAATTATCAAAAATATTATGATTGCACAGTGGAATCTGAATTTATAATTTTTGTACTTTTAACGAAATGATTTTGGCGACAACCGTCCGAAATATTTGTCAATTTTGCAGAGAAAATATTGAAAATTTGTACCATCGTTGTGAAACTAGAAGAAGACTCTTTTTTTCGTGTAATTAACAAAAGGTTTGTATGATAATATTTCTGGTTGCTTACGAGTATTCGTGAGATTATGTATGAACATTTTACTTGAATGGAAAAAGTCGAAATTGTTCATATAGATTCAATTAAAATGGTGTAAATAAATAAAAACGATAAGCAAGGGCTCTATCATTTATTTTTTGTAGTTTTTTGTGATAAATTAATTTGAACGACCTGTTCTATTGATTTTATTGAAATATTGACGTATTTGTAATAGATTAGAGGCAAAATTGTGATATTGCTCCTGCTATCTTTTTTATATGTGTGTTTAAATATCAGTATTTTAAGTTCCTTCGTTTCGTACATTATGTGCTTTCCCCATCACGGTTAATTATTGTTTTCTTGAAATATTTCTTATGTTTTTTTTTGCATAATTTTTAAGACATTTTTTGTGTGGTATTCTGGGAAATACGAATTTCATTTTTCTCACACATTTTTGAAGATTAAAGCGATTCGAGAACCAATCCTGGATGAAAATTATTTTCTCCATATGTGGGAGAATCCATCAATCACGGTATGCAGAAGTAATGGAATAGAAAGGTATGATTACTAAAATTGATAACGGCTCAAACTCAAGAGGCATAATTTAAAAAAAAAACTAATTTCAATTTGAAAAAATCATCTATAATTCATAGCGAAAACGATATAATATTTATTTTTTCTTCAACAAAAATCTTCTGTCCCCTAACCTCCAAGAAAAAATCTATTGACTTTACAACAAAGAAATTTTTTAATAAAATCCTAGTTGTAAATTTCCGAATTGACCATTGTTTCGTTTTTTTTTTTTTTCTTAAAACTAGAAAACGACAAAATAAATTCTACGTTTTAACAAAAATTTCGCGTAAATATTTGTAACAAAAATCTTTGTGTGTAAAGTCCAAAAATGTCATTGTACTTTCTAATATCTTTTTACTGAAGTTAAATTTTTAAAAGTTGTATACAATTTTGCGACCAATCGTGAAGATCTGAACCCTCCCAACATTCATCGTTCCATCAATAATATACAAAACTCATTCCCCTCGGCATAACTGACACTTTCGCAAACACGTGGTAGTTGAGTACCTTATTATGCAATTCCTAACAACTTCCTTATCACTTTATCTCAAATGGGTACGCCAAGTACCCGATAAACTTTCTTTCTCCTATTTTGGCGTTGCAGCCAATAATAAGACGATAATGAGATGCAGAATCGAGTGAGCAAATGCGAGATATTCGAGATAATTTCTCAACGCGGTGTCTCGAATGGAGTGAAACGTGAAAATAGGTGTTGCTCATATATTCTTCCTCAGTTACAAGATAATAATATACGAACAACAAAGTCTAAGCCGCCACGTCTGTTGGGCGTCGGCGATGAAGCCAGAAGCCTTAAGGCTCGACGTGAGCTTTCTTCCACGCATAGCGAGATCCTTTTCCTCTTCTTGTTCTCGTACAATTTATTTTTCTCTTCGTTTTCATTCTCCACCTCCGCCACCTCGGAATCCCCATTATGCCGTACGTGCATCATTACTCAATGACTAATGCTCCTGCCGCTGCTGCGGCTATGAGCGAGAGGACCAAAATCGTTAGGGACACTCATTTATACTTCTATTTGACGTGAAGGCCTCTGATACTACCCACACTGAAGCATCTCGTGTCTCCGTTTACGTATTACACATGGATGAGACTTCTTGGCAGGCAGACGTTTCCGGTAGCGTTGCAGCATCCTGCCAAAGGAATTTCTGTTAAAGTCATTATATCTGCTACTACATTGTGTGTGAATCATCCTTAAATTTAAATATATTCTGCACAGGAAAAATGTTCGAACCGTTCCGACGAAGGAAAAATGACTACGTTCATAACTATAGAAGTGAATGGCTGTTGCAAAATACAGTAAGAAAGAGAGTAATTCGTTCAGCTGAATGCGGACACGGACAGTGAATTTTTAGTCGGTACAACATTCTTGAGCACCTCAAAAATGTGTCAAGTGGCCGAACCAAACAACTTAAAAGAAGGTTTATGAATTCAATGCGTGTTATTATCGATTATTTAACGTTATGGTTGACTGAATCCACCAGGATAAGAAAGACGCTCAATAATTATTTTTTAAATTAAAAAAGAAAATATGAATTTGGGTCTATTATTCACAGTATAAAAATTCACCAGACTCCCTTAATTAACGTATATTAATTTTGTGGTCTACCGATGTGGATATACATCCGAATATTAATTTACGGCGATCACTCATCACTACAAACATATGCATATGCAACATAATCAGACATTAATTAATAATCTGCTCGTTCAGATTATTGGTAATATATTCTCGTATGCAACTTTTTCCGGCATAAAACAATAATCAGCACTTAAAAAATGATTTTCCTCTTTGCCATTCTGGAAATTTGTATTATATACAGCAAAAAATCGTCAGCACTTTATTCCAATAAATATAGCCAATGTACTTCAATTATAATAATGGAAGGTGGAAAGTGCTTTTTATTAATTAATTAATTTCCTGGTGGCAATGACAATGGAATAACACAAAATAATGGCAGTAAAAATAGATTCCTAAACGATTATTTTTCCTTGAAGATTAAGTGACTAAATATTTAGAGAAAATGCCAGTGGTTTATTTTACTGTGAAAAACCAGTGCTCTTCAAAACCAGATTAAAGCAAAAGACGTTTGCGTCAGCAACGCTATCGCATGAAGGATTTAATGAGTTGGATCAGATAGTGAAAGGTGCGTTTGCAAAGGTACACTAACCGCGAACTTTCGGAACTCTTGGAGCTCGGCTCGAGCGCATACCTCGAGGTCCTCATGAGGTATTTTCAGAAAAATTAATCAACGAAGAAAACGCGACGACGGCAAAGACTCTTAAGAGCAAACGTGTGCGCGATGCACGCTGGGGAATGCGTTTGGAGTTCCGTCTTCTTTCTCATTCTCTCAAGAGCGAGGCCTTGATGACGTTCTCCCCCTTAATGACGACAACGAAATAAAACGAGCCTCCGGGTGTCCCTTCGACGAAAGTACTATCAATCGCAAGCTTATGTCGTCGAAAGCCCTGTCAAGAGTGCGAGCAACGAGAACTTTTGATCTCAAGACAAGTGTCATCACTCGATTTCGATAATCGGCTTTGAAACGCCACTCTCTCCTCGTCCCTTACGCCCCCGTCATCTTCAACGCATATTGCCAGATGCAAATGAATCGCATAATGAGAATATCACCACTTGGAGCGATCCCAACGTATATTGGACGTTCCAAGTCAAGTAGAAATATCTATCTAGCTGTCATTATTTATTTAACCGTTTGATAAATTTTTGTACATGTTTATAACGGATTTCTTTTCATGTAAATAATCCGGGTAGAATATAAGTAATAACTGCAGACCGATATGTGTAACAAATGAATAAAAATAACATATTGGAAAAAATAAATGCTCCGTTGCAATTTTTTTATATTTACACCAAGTAGCTTTATTCACGTATTCAATCATCAATACGCATTATTTAGTTTACGGCATTTGTCGGTCTATTGTTTCAGAGAGGTAAACAAATTAATCCCATTTTTTTCCTGCCTAAACTGTTGAGTTCGACGAATAATGTAACACAATTTGTAATTATTGTGATCCGATATATAATTTGGAGCGAACGTCATTGTATTTTTTACAATAGAAAAATATTGTACGTTCGGTCTGGAGGAACTTTTTGGACTTTGGGAAATGATGCTCATTGATCAATGAAGAAAAGTTTAGCACTACCGTTTTTTAAGTCAAAACCCGCAGGGATCACACGCGTACCAAGCGTACTAAAAGTAAGATAACCAATAGAACAATGATTGAAAAAAAATTCAAAACTATTCAATCAAACAATAATATTTATAGAATTTACACTCAGAGAAATCGTGAAATTGCTTGCAACTCTAACCCAAAACCGAAAAAAAATACATTTCCGAAAAAATCTTCGAAAAAGTTTTCTCATAAATATTAAAAAATTTTGTAATATACTAGGATTTTATCAGGAATGCATTCTCCACTTTTCAAAATTTATGAACAATGTACACTGAGAAAACATCTGTTGGGTCAACAAATAGCCGGTCACCAGCTGTTAAATAGATTGTTCAGTCACTACGAAAAAAAATTTGATTCACCTGTTGTAGAAACAAAACATGCTGTAACTAAATATTTATTTAATAGCCGATGATCGCCTGTTTGTTGAGCCAACGAATCTCTTTTCTCAGTGTACTCAAAGTGACCGCATTTCGAAAAGTTTTTTTTAACGTTTTTTCAACTATTTTACTCCGAAAGATGTTGAACAGTCACAAAGTCATTTTTTTTCTTTCTAAAGGCTCCTGTCAGTTACATATTCAAAAACTGAAATTTACAGTCCACCTAACTTGGGTTAGAGCTCCCTATAGCAAACTCCCTATATCTAACACAGCATTGGCTCCTCTTCGCTCCTCGGCGATGAAAAAAAAAAGTAAAAGAGAATAAAATCAGCGAATTAAACGGATATATTCACGAGTGACGGTTGTTCGTGCCAGGTGAATTGAGGCGCGCCACTCGGGCATAACACGTTGTTCCGAACGACAGCGGAGAGTTTAACCAGAGCTCCCGGACTGCACGTATCAGCGCATGGTTGAACGAAGCTCTACATATTGGCGTAACGCGACTGCGAATGACATTCGCTGCCGTTGCTGTTGCTGGCGCTGCCAACAGCCTCGTGCATTCTTTTCCAAACATTTTTCTTTTCGTCTCATTTGATTTTTTGTCCATTCCTTTTTTTAATCCTTCACACGGACTTTATCCCTTGTCGTTCCTTGGCTCTTTACTCGCTCCGTGGCACAGCCTCCCTCTGCAGATCCATTTACACGCGTTTCTTCTCCTCCTCTCCGCTTCTCGTGATGCTGAAGTGTACACACGGCGCGTATAACTCCTTCTTTTCGCTTATACTGCACGGGGATCGTTCTGTCGTGCGTATAGAGAGCCAACCCCTCTCTTCTTTCTCTTCTTTCGTATGTCGAGATGTCCACGAAAGCGAAACGCGACTGGCGGAGCTCTCTACGTTCTTGGAGGCTTTCGAGCCGCGGGTAGAGCTCCTGCTAAGCCGAGCAGCAACGTCTGAGCAAACGTCCCACACGCGGACGAGGATAGAAAGTGAGATAGAGAACGCGCGACGAGAATCTCCGCCGCGAATGAGAGAGGGCGTGTTACGACGGCGACGACGAAGACGACGACGACGACGACCAACTACGACAAGGACGAGGAGACATTGCGCTGGGCGCAAGAGACACTGGAGAAAACGTGGAGAGCACCGAGATCGCTATCTCTGAGCTTGTTGAGCTCCGAATGAAGAAATGTAAACGCCAATTAAACATTTTATTGATATGCTTATGTCGTGTTGGGACGTCCGCCCGGTCAAGTGCCCAGCGAGCGCTCTGCCATCGTCTTGCTGCTGTCTTGTTGCGTATCCCGATACACACAGACGCACGTGTCTGCCTTGCACGGAAATTTATGTTGCCACCTCGATATATGGGATGTTTTACGTTAATTCGCGAGGACCACAGATAAGAGTAATTGTCACGCTCGGCAAATCGCCGTTTGGTGACGGTTGTTTTGTAGATTTTTGTGGCTCTGAGAGCTTTAGAGATACTTTTTGTATGCATGGTTAAAAGAGTTTATTTAAATATAAAGGTACTGATAAGATTTGATGCATGGTTACTTTTGATGTACAAATGAGATGTGTAAACAAGGAATTTTACTGTGAATGTATATTTATTTTTCAGCGCATTTGCATATTCTGAGGAATTGTTGATTTTATGCATAAAAATTCCAATATTCCATCAGTCCGCTTTAATTGGATAAGTCATGATGTGTTATTTCAATAAGTTCGAAGGGAATGTTTTTTATTCGTAGTGAGAGAATAACGTTCGAATTTAGATGAATTTTTATACTCTACAACTTTATCCTAATTCATTTGCAATTGTTTTCATCATATCGCAAGAAATAGTAGGTATTCGAACAACCAGCACAATTCTTATGTTTTAACTTATGAGAAAAGCATCTAATATATTTGCAATGAATTTAAACAAAACGACAATTTTTTTCCCAATCGAACAATAATATTTTCATCTGCACACATTTCTGAAATTGGACATTTTTAAAAATATTAAAAAAAATTAATTTGTCAACAATATTGTTGATAGACAAATTTTCGCAAAATCATTTTAAATAATTTGTTAATTTGTACTCAGGGCGTTTTTACGCTTTTCAAAAAATGACATACAAATTTCAAAAACAACCAAAATTTTCGTCGCTCCAATAAATAAAATCCCATCATATTTATTTTTTTACCAGAAAATATCAACAAAAAAATACCATATAAAAATGAGAACACCGCCACACAATTTTAGTTTGCTGTATCTGTGATCCGAGTCAGGGAACTTATTTAAGAGACCTTTTTTGTATCATCTTTATTCAACTTCTTCATCTCTTATTTAAGATTCTCCTTTGCACAGTTGTACACTGTAAAAAAAATCTTCTTGAAATTTAAAGTACCGGTACAGGAAGTTTTTATGCATAAACTGGTATAACAAATTTTCTACACAAGTCGGATGTAGAATTAAAGTATGGTACAGTAATTTCAATAATTTACATTAAATTTATAGAAAAGTACATTACTTCTCATAATACGCTGTAATTTAACTACAAATTTGCATAAATTTTATATCACAATTGTCGTTAAATTTAATTTACGATTTCATGCATAAAAACTTCGAGTTTTTTTTAACAGTGTAATTAACATAGAATGTCCCGTACACACTTAATATATTGTAGCTGTATTGGCGCTTTTGCGAACGCAGCGTTCGGCGATCGGTTAATCTCCAGCAGGATGTTATCTTGCGACTATCCTTCCCTTTTTTTTTCTCTTTCTCTGTTCCTCTCATTTCGACACACAAGTCACATCGTCCCGTCGTTAGTTAATCCTCCGGGAACGGGGGAGATCGAATCGGTTTGAACGCGCGCTTTCCGCGCTGAACCCTCTGAACGACGTTATACCGGCGCGAGTAGATAGATATAGTACGCGTGTAACTGAGCGGACAGCGGTCGCGTGAAAGAAGAAAAAGAAGAGAAAGAAGAACAAGTCTTAGACGCGCGATGCTTCCGATGCTGGTTGGTGGCTGAAGCTTTGCCAAACGCGCGTTAAGTGAGCGATAAGTCGTTGCGAGCGAGCTGTGCGGCTGCACGACGTTGATAAGATCGCCGAGTGAGTGCGCGCGCGCGCGCGTTAGCCAGAGTTCTGATGCGATAGCCCAGCTTTTCTACCCGCGCACCTCTAACACGTTGCCGCGGCGACGATATGCTCGTGGAGAATGTTTTCGAGAGGTATTCATGCACGTCAGTAAATTTCACCGCGATAGGATGCGCAGGATCTATTAGACGACACGGAATCGATGGATTCCTGTAATCCGAAGATCCGCTTACAGCAAACGCATTTGTAACGTGCGGAAACGATTCTGAATAACTCAAGGATTTCATGTCGATAAAGTTGTGGAAGCAGTATTTGTTTTTCTTGTTTTTTTTAATTAAATGCTTATCACATCTTTAGCTTGGGTACAAATTATTTTATGATGGAAGTAGTAAAGTAATTAGCACGTGCGTAATTTAATATTGAAATCATGTGCTTCAATTAAGTGTTGATTAATGATTTCATGTGGATGAAGAACTGAGATTTGTCAAAACAAAGTGTTCTAACCATAAAATTTAGATTGATTGGACCTATCGTTGTTACTGATGCATGAAAAATGTTGGAATAAATATTACTTAAAATCCATATTCTTAGTATCTACAATAAATAACGTTACACCATATTTTAAAAAATTTCTCCCGACATAACGACCACGATTTCGAATTCCGCCAAACTGCTATTAGTTAAGAAAGTATCTGTGATACATCCTTAAAGAAAAATTCAATTAGAAAGTCCAGTAAAATATTAATGGTCCATAATAACAACTATTACACTTCAACATGACAAATGTTAATGAATAATTGCGTTAAAATATAAATGATAATTTTAGCGATCTATTATATTCCGGATGTATCAATGACTGGGACCTACGGTAGTTCGAAGAAAGCGTTGCTGGGCAATAACGGGATGCCACAGCGGAGCGAAAGAGTTAACCGAATGAAAATGAAAGACAGAGGCACAGCAAAGAGAGGGACAAGAGAGTGACGAGCGACGGCGGCGTGACTCGACGTAATTGGAGGATGAACTTTACGCGAGATAATTAGACGTTGCGTCTCGCCGAACGGCAAGCTTGGCGTGCGCGGACTTGCGCGAGCTCACGACTAACGTCGCCGCCTGCTACTCGTCGCGCACATCTCGCGGAATACTAGCACTATATAGCAGGTACTTGTTATGTACCTTCGTATACGACTGTATAGTGTAGTATAATATTATAAGGTGTACCGGAGAAGCGTGGTATTGCCGGGTGAGGCGCGATGAGTAGCCGCACCGTGGCACCTTGTTTTCATTCCTTTTCTTCGTGCGCTCATCAACCGGGAAAGTGCGAACTAGCGGCGTTTGAATAAAATGGTCAAGGGTGCCGCGCGCCGCTCGTGACCAAGCAATTGACCTCAAATATTTTCGTTTATTTCGCTTCCTGAGTTGCGTCAAGTTTTATTCCTTTTTCCCATAATATCACTGTTAAGAATATTTATAAAATTAATATATGTATTGCAAGTTTCTCTGCATATACGGTATATGAATTTTTGATAAATATATACAGATATGTTGTAACATTTCAATAATGATATGAAAACACAACAATTATACAATTACATTATAACTACAATTTGTATAAAGTATACCGTATATTAATTTTACAACATTTTTTATTTTATTTTTATTAATATTTATATATTTAATTTAGTATAGGCCAATCCACAAAAAAAAACTTCTAAGACTCTATATTCATTTTCATACTAAAACTTCTAACGATGATTATAATACATAAATGTCTCCTTTCAGAAATCCCACTTTGTAGAACTTTTATAGCTGAAAAAAGAATTTTAATAATATTCCATGATAATTGTGGAAAAGATTATATACTCTTCCTAAAAGATTATTTGTGTTTCAGTTTATATTAGCACACTTTTTATTTGGATCCAACGAAGGGAAAATATAGTCGTTTTTCGAATTCCATTGAAAATCACGGTAATGGGTAGCCATTGGCCATTTTTTTTATTTTCCAACAATTTGCAGGACTAGTTATTTGTCTATGTTTCATTGAATGTTTTCACTTTTTTTTTCTAATATGGTGAATTATGCGAAAACAATTATTATTATCAAAAAAATTATGAAAAACGATGACTAAAAACTCTTAAACTCGTTTGTCAGTTCCAGGAGAATAATTCGTTGAATTTCCATCTAACAAAATGCAGGAAAAGAAAATCAAAATATTGTATACCCAAGTTTATCTACCATCAAGCAAATGTCCTGCTCAGGCGAGTCTGAGACAGGGACGTTTCAATTAACGAGTGTCGTGTACGTACTCGAGTGGCGACCACACGAGGCGTTAAATCGCTTCGCACTCTGTGCAAATATCGCGTCTGCTAGACGGGTTAATATGTCAGTATATGTAGTAATGGTGTTTTGTGGTCGTACTCACCCAGTCTCGTGGTCGTTGAGTCACAGCAGTTTATTTTATTTTTTAGTATTTCTTTTTTAAAGGAAGTTCATCATGAGATCATGCAGGAAGAAAGGCTCTTGGCTTTCTGACTCAGAGATGTACGCGGATCACAGCTTCATTCTCTATCTATTCGTTTCTATTCGTAGCTGGTTTATCGTGCTATTCCATTGTGCACGAAACATAGAGCGCGACGAGGCACTCGACGTTAAGCCATACGTCCGATAAATGTCCATTGAATATAGTACAGGTATAAACGTTATACCTACAGTTAAAGGTATATACATGTCGACGGGATTGGAAGGGCGCGTCATCGCTAAGGCAAACCGAACAATCGATGATAGCTCCGCGGCATTATTATGGGACTCTCGCATATGGACGTTGCGCGCTCGCCGTCTGTGGACACCGGACTCTTATACTATACACCACCGGAGAATCCTTCTTCTTCTTCTTCTCATTCTTATCCTTACGGTTGTCTTTACCGATGCAACGCGACTGATGGCACGTGACCCGTTCGACCGCGCACATCTCCGAGATATTGTACCCGGAAAGAACGACGGTGTCGGTGTATCGATGGATATCTCAATGCCTATATCCCGAGGATATGCTGATATTCTTTAGCCAAGGAAATAGAGAAAATATTCAATGCCGCGGAAAATATAATCTACAATCGATTTATATTTTATGATGTTGATGGAAAAAAAATTGCTACTGGCGTGACGCAACACGTGACTTTCCCATCACGATTGTGAGTGTTGGGACGTTAGTTTGGGAAGTAAGCTTATAAAGTTAGTATGTGATAATTCGTAATAAAAACGAAATACAAAAATGTCATTATTCTGAAATAATTGTGTCCATTATTGTCGGGAAACGAGTAGACAATAGACGAAAAATGTCCTCTTCAGCTTATTTTTGCGGCATTTTTCATGGAATTGTTAGGAAACGACCTGTATTTTGTTTTAAAAATGTTCATAACCCTATTATCAACATGGTACGCTATTCATAAATAGTTAAAATTGAATTGAAAGTTCGTTTTCTTTTTTTGTAACGAAACTCTCTTTTACACAATATTTTCGAGTCGTGTTCGCTTCAAATTCGTACATACAGTACGAAAAACAAATGCGGAGTTTTATATTTTCATTTGCAATGAAATGTGACTCGACATTTGAACTATCAAAGTGTTGAAGTAAGAAATAAATACGAGCAATCACTGTGTAAAGGAATATTACATACTTACCTTCAACTTAACTCTCAGTGGCTGTTCAGTATGATAGCGTAGTATAGATGGAAAACTCGTTGAACCACGGTCCTGGGTGTAACTTAAAAGAAGCATCCTAGTTTCCAGATCCACGAAGCACGAAGAAGTATCTCGAGTAAATCGTTATTTCTCTCTAACATCAGTGATAAACTCCATAACCCCTGATATATCCGCCGCGATCGTAAACGCTTACGCACTTTATACCCGCAGGTACCCGATACACAATATACCGCAGATATATATCCGTCGATTCAGTCAAGAGATGCGACAAGATCTCTGCAAATGCGCAAAGAGCCAGAGAGCGAGAGAGAGAGAGAGAGAGAGAGAGTCGAGCGACCGCGAAAAGCAAGCGACTCTGAGCGCGCATATATGCCCACCTATCTACCACTCGACCGTGAGCCTATAAGAGGGGAACGTTAGTATGTACACGCAGTATGTATCGTTCTACCATACTACTACGAGTTACACGCGGCCACGTCTCAGTTAGCAGCCCCGGAGCTTTAGTTTATGGCTGTGAGTCCGATGACAATGTCCACACGGCCTTAAATCTCCACGTTCTACCGACCGAAGAGCGCTTCGTTCTTTCGAGAGCTAACCTGTGCGTTTCTCGTTGCCGCAGTATTCGCGACCCCACCATATTCTTTCAGTGCCCTTCCCTCTCGCGCCGTACACAACGAACAACGCAACCTTCCCGCCACAAAACTATTTCTCTCTTTATCTATATCTCTTTTTGCTTCACCATAGCGACAAGCGCGTTCATCGCTTTTGCGTTATATCATATTCCTCTCCTTCCGTCGTCGTTCTTCGCGTCGTGTTATATATATACATGCGCACGCAGATTCGCAGTCCGCACTCGCGCCGTTCGTGTTTTGCTATTTTTTTCATCAACTGCCTTTTTTCTTTGTCTTTCGCTTTTTCCTTGCCTCCTTTTTTCTTCGTTTTCCCTCCCGTGCAACCCTACTTGCTTTATGCGCGCTGTCGTGGCGCCCCTGCCCCTCAACGCAATGACTATCCGCGCATACGACGCACGAGGTCGTACGTATAATTCTTTCTCTCGTCGCCAGAGTCCGCGCGTCTTCGTCCTCGTGGAGTAAGGTCCCGGCAAGCCGGATGGAACGTTGTGCCCTCCAGGAGAACGAATGTTTATGCACTGATAACTGACAGTGAAGGGACGGAGGCCAGTGGTGCGGGTAGTAGGTTCGTATATATTTATATATAGGTGAGTATATAGGTATAAGCGTACAGATTCTCGGATTCCACAGGTTCTTCGAACTTGCAGTATGAGTGTGCGTATGTGTATACGGTGATGATGGTGTTTGTGTGTAAAGTGTACGTAAGTATATGTGTTCGAGGATCGCTATGGGGTATATGGTATCGGTACGCGTTTCGGTGCAAGACTCACGTCGTCCGAGCCGGTCGCTTCTTCCCGAGATTGTGCCAGGTGGAATATAAGCTGAAGCTCTTATTTTCGCTCGGCTCTCGCCGGCACATGCGCCGATTGGTCGAGCTACGTGGTTTTTTACGTACATCGATTCCGTCCAACGATAAACGGAGACTGGATATATGTATAGGTGCTGGGGAAGGAAATTATGCACCGCGGCGAGTTTTGATAAGAAAAAGAGGGCTCGCTGCGAAAAATCGCGGAGTGGGACTTGTTTTTTTATTTCGCGTGTTCGCGGAAGGTAATCGGGGTTATTTTTTTATTTTTAGATGTTTAAACAGCTTATAATCATTGTGTGAATATCAGGGGAGAATCCTCCTGTCTTAAAAAAAAAACAGATGGCGCATAGCACGTCGAATCATGTTGGAATATAGAAGCCAGTTTACAAGCGTCCTAATTGGTCGGCGAATGTTGCAGAGCCAAGTTCAGTCTGTCATGGCCGCTATAGCTGCAATTATTGCCCGCGCAACACTTGAAGTCATTGGTTCGATGGAAACACCTAACCTAAAAACGCACTGTCGTAGCAAAACATAGGAATGTCTCAATACCTTATGTATGACTTCTTCACTGCAAGCTCGTATTTGAATTTTGTATTTATAGCTGTGAATTTTGCTAAAAATGTTGATGAAAAGCGAATTTCCAGGGATAACAATAATTTTATAGTATAATTCAGAGTCCAATGAAGGTCTATGCATTTTTTAAGATTTTTCCTCAAGCAATAGCATAGTCAAAGAAGCGACGATGACGAATAAGAATGTTTCTTGAACATTGCACATTGGTTTCTACAAAATTATCATATTTATATAATTTTGTATACAAGCTTGACTTGACAGTTTATTTCTTTGACAAATTATGAGAAAAGAAAATTCCGAACGGCGTAAAAAGCATACTGACCGAAGCCTCAAATAACCAAACCGCTAAAACAACCTCCAATTATAATCCTCTGCGTACCAAAGTCGTTCCTACCAGTTAACGATTTCTTTTTCCTGCGAGAATAACCACTGGTTTCACCGATCAGTGTCCAGACATCGTTAAGTCGCTCGTAGACGACGATATATTTTGCATTAAAGAAAAAAAAAAACAAAACAAAACAAAACAGAACAAGAAAAAAATGCATTGCACAGCGAAAGCACCAGGAAGAGTGTGGTTCGGGTCAAGCCTATTGCATAGAGAGCTCGTGAGTTAGCTCTTCGACTTTATACTTTACGACGTTCACGGCTACATATCCGTCGATGCTTGGAAGAAGTTCCTTGGAGAAGAAGAAGAGGAATCGCGAGCTAGTCTTCGGCGCACGAGTCCGGACCGCTTCGACGAAGATTTACTACGGCCCTTCGCGCATCACGGTCCGCCCTCTCTCGGCGCATATGCTACTCGCACATTATTCTACCGGTTCGTGCGAGTATTCACGGAAAGCGGATGCCGTGAGTTCTGTTCCCTCTTGACGATGAGGTCCTGCCAGCATCAGCATCAGTAGACTACTCTCTACGAGCTTGTATTCTACGAGTGCAAGCGGAGAGGTTATGATGAGCCTCAACAAACTCGGTATGTAACGTTTCGTGTTGGCCCCCGCAAATCCTCTGTATATATGACAAATGTTTTCCCGACAGTAAACGTCACTAGTTTAGGTGCGATGATTCACGACAGGAGAAGGCAAACCAAGTGAGGCTCAGAGCGAGCGAACCTCCGACTGGACAAACCGCGTACATTTGTGTGTGAGCGTGTATATGCGCGTAGCACTTCATTTTATTTGCGGCTTAATTTTATGTCCGCATGAGGTTTCGGTCTCGCTCGTGCACGCGAACGGGACTCAAACCTGCGCGCGGATCGTTTCTCTCGCGCCCGGTCGTCTCTACCGGACGCCCAGAACGATCAGCTCACCTCGGTAAGTATGCTTTATTATGTACGTTGAGGGGTATATAGCGCCGCAGCTGAGTGTGGGCTGTGCGCAGAGCGCGCTTCATGGGCAGTCGCTTTCGGCTTATACACCCTCCCGTACTATATATACCGCATATACCACATGAATTATATCTCGGAATCGCGACTTCTTTACGCGAATAAGTCGAATTTTTATTCCCTCTCACTCCGCAAAGCTTATTGAACCTCTCTCCGTGTGGAAGGTGTTATTTTCGAAATAATAAATACAATTTCGGATTAGTGTTAAAGATCTTCGTAAAATAATCTGGACATGTATTTTCTTGAGATGTTTTATTTTTTTAAATTTTTGTTTCGTTGAGTTGAACGATAAAGTAGTTGAAATATCGAAGTATGGCATGTGAATCGAAAATTTGCTGGATATATTTTGAGCTCCTGTAGTTTATGATTTGTTGATGACAAAAATCTTCAATTAATACGAACTTTTTTTGCAATTATCTGTGGAAATGTTATTTTTGTATGAGAAGAAATATAAGTTTCATTCATTCTCATGTCATGTTAAAGATTTTCTCGAAATAATCTTCAGACATTTATTATATTTTCTTTTACGAAATTAAATGAGCTGTATTTCATCGCTCATAATTTATGATTTCATAAAAGGAAAAGTTCCAGAGCAGTAACCGCTCTGTTATCATAAATAAAAATCGCAGTTTCTGTGCGTGAGTAACTCAAATCTTTATTTATGCTCTCTGCAATTTTTTGAAAATTATTCTCTGTGAAAATATTAAACTTACAATTCTGCTTTCGGGAAGCATATGAATGTTCATCGAGAAGCAATGTGTGCAATAATATTTTTAGCCCATTTTTTTTTTACAAATCTGTATATGGGAGCCCTGAAATGGTTAAAATATTCAAATACGACTGAATGAAAAATTTATCAAACTACATACACTCTTATTCGGTATAACTGATGATTTCATAATTACAAAAGTTTCAAGACAAATCCGTTAAAGCTTCATGTTGCTATAATAAATCATCATTCACAGCTGCCATTACCCAAAAATCAAGCTTTTTTCTACAGGTCGCTTGGTTCCGATTGTACTGTCCATCAAAATTTGTTCCCATGGAAAAGAGAGAGAGAGAGAGAGAGACAAAGACGAGCTGATCTGACGAGTGAAATTTTCTGGGGTCAAAGGGCGTCGAGGGATTCCTGGAGGGAAAAGGCCCGAGTCTATCGATCGTTAGATCCGAGCGGACACAGCTCGTAGTTGCTTCGATGAGAACAGAATAGACTATCGACTTAAGAAGTCGGCGGGGCCAAGTACGACTCGAAAATTGACGAGGAAATATTGAGTAATCGTTTGCTGTTCGTAGTGTCCGGCTTTCTTTCATACCCACAACGCATGGTGTGTATATTGACTCGAGCAATAGCTGTCTCTATCGTTTTGATGAACGAAAATGTTTCGTGTCAGAGAACATCAGATCTTTTTGCTGCAGCGACGAGATAGCGGGAGACAAATATCTCCACCGTAACAGTGGAAGAATGGTACACAACATTGGTTCGAATGGCACGCAACGGAACGGGAAGTGACACGAGGTCGGACGCCACGAAATTATCGTCACTTAATTGACACCGATCACACAAAGTTAGCTCAGCAATCCACTTGGTCACTTCCCTTAAAACTCGGGAGACATACGACGTTCCGGTAATATGATTACGAAGTATTGATCAATTCCGGACAAGGCACGTCAAAGCCTGAGGGAACTGAAGTCATAAATAACAGTCATATGGAACACAATAGCCCAGAAGGAAAAAATTTAGAAATGTTGCAGGTGATCAACTCTTTGACCTTCGACCCCAACGCTTTCATCCTATAATTCGTCGGCTGGATGGGCTCTGATGCAACTAAAAAGCCGAGTATCAAGCTGGAACCAGTCGATCGAGACATTCAATTTACACCTGCATTTCGATGGCTCGAAGAGGTACCAGTGACGTTGGTAAGTCTGCACTATTTATACCAGTATTCCTAGTGTTCTTTTGACTATGTTAAACGCTTATACAATTTTTTAAATCGATATATCAAGATTTCATCGACTGGTAAATTGGACAGTAATTTTTTCATAGAATTGGGAAAATTTTAATTTTTATAAGATCTCAAAGTTTTTAGCGATTTTCCTTGAACTTAGTCGCAATGATCAGTCGATGTTAGTCTATTTGGGAAAAACCATTGAATTTAACAGCTTGTAAATAATAGCCGAAGGCGTTCTTGATTTATGGAGGTACGAATTTTCCGAGTCTCGTACACACTTACAAGCAGACATTTTTTTAAAAATCAACGTGTCTTTTTTCTACAAATTTAGACAAGTTTAGGTAATCTATAATTCGAAAATTCGAAAGTCTAAAGAAAAGCTAATAATAGTTCTCCGAGCTATTATTGCTTTTAGCTATTCGTTGTTATAATTAAATTGGAGAATTTATCAATTTGTAATTTTGATTATAGAAAACAAACCATTCTTTCAACGCTCGTATTAAAAAATCTATAAAAACTTATATGCAATACGTAAAAAATAGTTTCTCCCAATAACAGAGTTTTCTCTAGGAGACAAAAAACCGTAAAATGTAGAGGGGAACGGTTCTTTGACGCAAGACCCGAACAGCGTTGTCCTATAATTCTGTCGACGGATAATGTGTGATGCAACAAAAAGCCTGGAAAAACCCTGATGGTCCGTTTGGCAGGTGCCCTTGCATTCGTTCCGACAACTCGTTCGCTCTTTGGAAACGTGGTTTGTCTCGGAGACTCGAACCCTTCGAAAACCTTGAAAAGTACTTTGTGGTCTCGGAGTTTGCGGCCGCGGTCCACAGCCGAAGGAGATATCGAAGCGAACTGGGCCGGTCAGGCGATCGAGAAACCGATGGCACCATCGCACACGTCCAGAGTCACCACGACGACTCAATTGACTTTGGCACACGTCGTTTTCGGGGTCTTTTTTTGTGGTCGGGACAATTGGAGATCTGAATCAGGCTGAAATTGTATTTTCAGCAAGTATATGTTAGCACATAGAATAATTTTACGATTGGTAACCACTCAAGCTCTCCAAACATCACTAATTTCTGGATATTACCGTACATATCCTTGTTAAGGATTACAGTCTAAGAATGACCTGAAGTAAAAAATCCAAAGTTTCATATTAAACAACTATTTTTGTAAACTCTCGCGAGTCCAAAGCCCTAAAATCCTGAATCCGATCGAACTTCTTATTGATCATTTGTGTAAGGTCCTAAATAGTTGCCGAATTGCCCATGAATACCAGGTTTTCCATTTTTTACTGGACCAGCTGATATACCAACGGTTATTCACTTTTTTGCTGGACTAACAAATTTTTTTTCTAGTTTAAGCTAATAATTTCCCGGGAATAACAAATAATTTGCCAGACTAGCAAGAAAAGATTTGCTATTGGTCTATTTTTAATTTCTCAACTCTTATTAGATTCCAACGTATACCTTCGAACGGTTTTTACAATCCATCCTCTTGCTATCGGTATATTATCATATGATATTTCCCAGTGATATCGATAATACCTACTATTTAAAGTTTCTTCCAAATAACAAAAAAAAAAAAAAAAAAAAAAAATAGACAATGATAAACAAGTGAGTATAAAATATCGAAAGAATAAGTGGTACGAGTTGTGTACGGCATATCTCGCGAGTCAAGGCCGCAAGGTCGAGATCTCATGAGGACCATAAATGCCCGAAGCCATCGAGAGGACTCTGGAATCTGTATACGACGCAGCGAGCAGTCTGCATCTCGAGAGCTACACAGGCAGCAGGTCGACAGAGCGCACCAACCGAGAGATAAGACTCCGAGATCTCCGGGGCTAATAGATGGGGTACGCAAATTTTCGCAAACGTAATAAATTATCACAACCGAGCAAGAGCCAGTGGAGATAGAGAGATAGAGAGAGAGAAGAAGAGCGCGTGCGCTCACGCGAAAAGCACAAAGAGCGATGGGGCATCGTCGTAGCTTGCGTTGCGATGACCGTTGACGCGGGAGGGAAAGAGAGCGAGACCGAGTGCACAGCGAGAGGAAAGGCCAGTCACCCACAAAAGGGCAGTAAGCACCAGCAACAGCAGAAGCATCAGTGAACTCCACTGCAGCGCACTTGAAACGAAAGGGCGAATGGATATGCCTAGGCAAGTGCAAGAGACACGTAAAGGCATTCATCTCATTCAAGGTAGCCTTAAGTTCTGATCAGATAACGAATGTACACTCCTCTCTTCTCTTCTCTTCTCTCGGTGCCTTCTCTTGTGCGAAGCCCAACGGAGCTTCCACACTGTACTCTTCACCGGGGTTCCAGTCTCTCGGTCCAGTGTGTGCCCCTTGGCATCACCGAGACTCTTACAGCCGTCTCCTTCTTCTGATTTTCTTTTCGTTTATCTTTCTTCCGCTCGGCACGTCTTCTCACTCTCACGCCCTCAGCATTATCTGGCAATAGCTTTGAAAACTGACGCTTAAACACTCGATGTTACCGGCTTCCTGTCGGTTTTCTAACGTCATCATATTGAAAGTGTGGAGAATACAGAAAAAGCCCATATGCATGGTAGCTGAAATTTAAAGTCTTCGGCTAATTTAAATTTAGTAGCTTATCAGGATAAACTGAGTACAAGTAGGTCCCCTGAAAGTCATGAAACTTTTACACTGCTTACACTTTTACATTGCTTTGAATCCACGGGATAAAACTCTGCGGGTGCGCATTTTTAAATGGTTTCGACGGTTGGTGTGTTAATATTTAATATGTCGGAGAGTCAAATTAATACGAACGATTATGTTGGATTTATTTTCGTGTCTATTTCACTTATCCACAACCTCATGAGGATGTTTTCGTTATTTTCCGAATTACCGAGTCACGTTGCGTATCTTTGGGAGGAAACGTTTGACTTTTTCATGATGAATACATCATAGATTAATAAATCTACATGCCTACAAGTTCACATTGATCCGTTATATAGTTTCTCTACAAGAAACCTAGAAAACAGCGGTAAATTTAGCGAAAAAAAATAAATTCCCGCTTAAGAGGTGGTAATACACCCGTGCTAATTTCGTCGCCGAATGTGCAACGCTTACGGGTCTGTTACTCTCGCACATCACCTCAAGTTATATCACGTAATTTAAGTCTTATTTAAGATTGATTAATATTTATTTATCAATCCGCTTGGAAGTAATGCGTCGTAATGGAGAGGAACGAGTGGGTGAAGTGAAACTGGCTCTGAACGTTAGGCATCGTCGGAGCAACTCACCGCTCGTGCTACTTGTTAATTGAAAAATGCCAATTACAGCTATGATAAAATAGAAACTAAATGCCAATTATCATATAAAATCTGCTGAAAAAATTCACTTCAACCTACAAATCCATTTCTCATGTTATAACGCTAAGAGTTTAAGTGCAGTACATAGACTCGAAGTTGCAAGCGAGCGCCTCTTACTCATCGTCCCCGCGGGTGTGTCGTCACGTCGTCGGACTAGTTCCCGCGGCCTGGGGGCCGAAGTCAGAGTCCGCCGTGGCGCTGATACTATGTGGAAGACTCGGCGGGCTTGCACGCGAGTAGATCGATGATGGGCGCTAATTTAACGAGGTATAAATAAAGTCGGCAAAGCCAAAAGAGCAAAAAGACTTCGAGGACGGCGAAAGACGAAGCAGAAGAAGAAGAAGAAGAAGAAGCGAGAATGATGAGAGAAATAGAGGAGGCGAATATGGGAGGCCCCGAAGCTGAGGAAGTGGTTCGCGTGGAAGAGTCGAGAGTCTCTCATCTCGTTCTCTCTGTCTCCCGGCATAAACACACGGAAACTCTGCGTTTCAGTTGCGCCGCTCTTTTATGCACTTCAAGTCGCTCATGCTCGTGTTCGTTGCTGCTTCGGAATGACAAGTTCATATTATTAAGACGCCTTGACTCGTGACGTTGTGAAGTACAAATACCGTGAAATTCTGTTTCAATAAAATTACCCGTACGAATTTCGGATCTTTGTTGTAATTGAAACATTTGTATTTTGAAACACACAGCTGCACTATCTTTGTGGTAATTTACTGTAAAAATAGGTAAAGATCAAGCTAACAAAACAAAAAAATGTTACGCTATCTATAACATCATTTTTTGTGTTCATCCGTAGAAAACAAGCATCAATATGAAAGCAAAAAGTAGTGGTAAAATCGAAAAAAAGCTTTTCGCATACCACAACACGTAATTCAATAGATTTAAAGGTATTCTTAAATCATACCGGTACAGTTGTAAAATACGGTAAAATTATCGTTCACTTCAGCTGCAACTGGAGCTCTATGAAGTGCGAGTAATGGGTAAATTTACGAATAACGCGTACTTATACATATCCACTGCTGCTCTATTTGACGTCTTCGCAGAGGGGAGCGAACGATGCGAGGACACACGAAAGTGCAAAGCGCTTGTATAATGCGTAGCAGGTATGTGTACGTCGGCACGCGGAGTGTGAACGGATATGTCGCCTTCTTTGATGTCTCTGTCCTCTTTCCATACTCGCCTCCGCAGTCCTACAACGTACAACACTCCGCGCGAGCCTTCTCTTCGCTCGGAGCAACCGTTTGCGTCTCATACACCCGCGTCTTCTCGTCGTTTTTCTTTTTTTATCCTGTCTTTGCTCTAACGCACACGACAAAGACGACGAGGAACTAAGGTCCTTTATTTCTCTTCTCTTCTCCATCCGGGCTTTCTCGCTTTGGTATTCACTCACTTCTATCTTTACACACTTTTTTTTTGTTTGCACTATCCAGCGCACTTTTTTATTTTCCGATTGTAATATTCCTATTCCGATTATGATTTTTATTATATGTTAATGAGCTCGAGATTTAAATTCGAAAATGAATAATTTTGCAGAAATTATGAACATGAGTAAGAAAAATGGTATGCTTTAATTACAGCAAAATGAAAAATATGTTTTGATCTTCCATCCTTGAATACAATCGATAACAGCTTACCACCCGTTTATCAAAAAATACTAGATATCACGTCAATTAGAGAGGAATCAATATTCTAGTTGTGTGCCAAATTTGACCTCGATCCATTGTGCCGTTCGTGAGTTATGAACAATTGAATTTTTGGTGTCTGGAACATACATACACACACACATACAGACATATTTTCTAGACCACTTTTCTCGACGTTTTAGGTGATTCTGAGTATGTAACATGAAAATCTCGAAAAAAAATTTTTTTACGAAAACAAAGCTTCCTTTATGAGAAAGCAAAAAATGTTAAATTGTGTGTCAATGGACTCTACTTGAGTCTTTCTCATTTCGATGAGTAGTTTCAGCTTCGTTTCCTCGCGTTCCTCTCTTCCTGTCCCTGTGGCTGTACATATATCTGATCGAATCACACGGACGCGAAAGGGGGCGCTCTCTGCTTGCAACATCCCGGGGAACTCTACCCCCAGGGTCCCATCGCGGTCGGGTATGACCGATGCGCGACGGGATCCCATATAGCTCCGTCGTCGTCTACAGTCCGCGCTGTGGGAATACTGTCCTGCGGCAGAGAGTGCATCGGTGAATCGCGCGGGTAAGTCGATCCAGCGGCCGGGCCGCGTGCACGAAGGACTCGAAGAGGATAGTCCCGAACCGACTACGGGACTCTCTTGGCCGAGCGCGAACCCCAGGACGGATGAATAATAATCAAGGTAGATCGGATCCAGGCGCGCGCGAGCCCGCGTGTGGTGGCTTCATTAGCGAGTGCAGAGGATCGAGCTCCTCGGGCGCCCCCGGCATGCTGTCGCCTGTTTCTTCGTTTCTTTGCGACCTTAACCAAAGTCTCGATCTCTCTATTCAGGCGAAGAAATTCTCTTTACCTTCAGTTATCATTAAACGTGGATCGTAAAAGAAAAATCGTAAGATTGTGCTTTCTTTTTGTGTCGAAATGGTTTTCATAATAATACCGGTGGAAAATTCGAGCATCGAATTATTAATGCGAAGCTAGATTAATTATTTTATAAATTATTTCATAAAATTAACGTTTATATTATTCATACCGTAATTATTGTTTTGTAATGAAGGGATGATTGGCAAATACGTCTGGAAGTCCTATAAATGCTCGCACAACCCATTTGTCCTTATTTGACAGTACTAAGATCTTTTTTTCTCTAGTGAACGAGTCAAAATATCTGTTTATACCACAAAGATTTGCAAAAAAAAGGGGATTCCCGATTGACTCAACAACTGGCATGGTAATACAAACTCCAAGCAACTAAATTGGTTAGGTCAACGAATTCTTTGGATCAGATGACGAATTGGTTAGTTCTGTCACCCAATTCGTCGGTTGACAGCTAATTGATCTGTTCGATCAATCAACTGATTGATTTGTCGTCTCAGCCAACTCATTTTTTTCCGTAACCAAATGATTTATTGGCTCGACCAGCTGTACAATTTGGAGTTTATCACAAAAATTTTTTTTTTTCATAGCAGTATTTGAAATTAAAATTGTAAAGTTACTGTCATTTTGCTTAAAGCGGCAAAATTTTACATTTAGGGCTACATAAAAATGTAGCCAATATATATTATTTTATCAATACTCTTACAGATACATTCATAATTGTTAAATAAGCAAAATCTAATCCTCATAAATAATGCTAAGCTGTAATTCATAAAAATAATTATAAATGCAGAATCGTCGTAAATTCGCGTCGCTGATTGACTTTTCAAAATACGAGAAAATCCTTCATCAACCAAAGTATTTTACAAAAAGTGAAGGCAAAGTGAGGATATACTTTGTTACCATAATACCCTCGTGTGATGATTGCCGTCGATCATACTAACCTAAAACATGTTCCCGACCGATAAATTCGTCAAAAAATCTCGAACAAAGATATTTCTCACATTCGTTGTTCAAGACGCTTCAACAAGTGGGTATTTCAGTGCAGTATACACTACAATGCAGGTATACATCCTAGTGATCTTCGTACACTGAATTTACTCGAGAACTTCCTTTACGACTTTACAACGAGGAGAGAAAGAGCAAGATATATAGAGATATAATACACGAAGGAGAAGCAAGCGCGCGAGCTAGTGTTTTTCTTTCGCGTGCAGTTTTCCTGGATGACCGTGAAATCGGCGCCGCTGCTATCGCAACTAAACCGGTTTCTATCTCTCCACGCCTGTAACGTACATCTACGCAGTGTTGCTATCCTGTATAACAGATACAGTGCGTTATAGCAGCATTGGTATCTACAAGTCCTCTGGCCTCCCGCTCGCCAACAGGAGAACTATGTAGTGCCCTACCGAGAGACGTTTATACGTCTTTGGCGCGCGAGCCGCTGGTTCGCTCTTCGCATGCTATTTCCGCGCGGACTCGCTTTCACGCATCGTGCTCGGCAAACTCCGTGAAGCGCGGCATTGTGCGTACACGCCCGTGTAATATCCGCACGCGTGTGCGTGACGGCGCGAACCAAGACGACGACGACGACGACACTCGAGGCAGTGTGTGTGCCCTTCGTGTGCTGCGCCGGCACAACGGAGAGCCAGCGAGGCAGATCCCTCCACGCATGGTGCAGGTGTGGGCGTGATCACCTGCTCGCTCGGGATGGCCGATGAGAGTATATACACCATGGGACCTCCCGCTGGTTCCTCTCTTACGACTCCCAAGGAACGCATTCCATAGCGCTATTTTTATGAAAAAAATGAGAAGACAACAAAAATCATGCTTCCAACGGTTGTTCTCGGGATGTTCGCTATAGACGATTGTCTGAGTGGCTAAAAATCTGGGTTGTCTTGTCACGAAGGTGATGAATAAGAGTATACGTTAATGAAGAGTCTCTATCTCTCTCGCGAATAATGTCTTAACCCTAGAAGTTTGAATGTGGGTCGTTTGTGTCCAGGCCAAATGTTTCAACAATAGGTATTAAAAGATCCTCACGGACATGGGCCAGTGACCCTGTTAAAAAAAGGTTGGCTCGGAGGAATATTACCCCCGAACGCCGCCTGTCTACCTCAGTTAGTCGACGCATTTTCGGTCGAGCAATTTCGGAGCGACTACGAACGACCCATGTTCAGATGTTACGTAGATGAAAAAGTGATGTCTAAAAAATTGTTTTTTAGGAACGAAAGTATGATCATGGCGATAAATTAACAACCTACGAACGCTACTACTTTTGCTCCACCAAAAGAGACAAAAAAACTAAAATTGCAAGTCAAACTGTTATGTTAATATCACTAAAGCGAATGTTATGTAATATCATCGAAGCAAATGTTTTTTGTAGTTAATCATACAACTTGAGAACGATAGTGAAAACAAATAAAATCTATTTGTTCATTAAAATATTTTTAAGTGATTGTTATCAATTGCTTCACAAGCTGTTCTAGTGCAATGTTTAATTGAATAAAATAAAATAAATGCCGAAAAGGGTTGCTTTGAATTTTGAAGATCGTTTATACAAATGTTTTCTATAAATACGTAGAGTAGTCCGCGTTACGTAAACGATATAGCGGCAAATAGCAACGTGCGTGCACCGTGAGAGAAGCTGTCCGACTGTTAGTTGTACCTATAATGCATAGTCTTGCAGTCAGTGTGGTGCTGATATATCCTTGGCTGAGGAAAATCTCTCATCGATGGATCAACGACCTCGACCATGCGCCGTGTCTTTTTCGCCGTCTCCGTCTCACCATGGGGATTACTCTCGAGCGTGCGGATTACCGCGCGCGGCTCTGAGTTTGTCGATTCCGTGTAATGATTCGCGTATAAAGCGTGCGTGAGCGTGCGAGCCTTAGCCGCGCGAGGTATCCTCCTCTATACGTATATCTCGTCATGCAAGGAACCTCTGGATTCCTTGAGCGTCTCTCGCATCGTCGAGATTCATGCGAAATTTACTCATCGCCTCGATAACCATAATACACTGCGTGCAAGGTCACCGGCATTAGTCACGACAATTTTCAAATACGAGACGTTATGTGGCTTTCCAAAGCTGCATAGTAATCAATTGAATCACGTATTTATCATTATACAGATTTAATGTACAAGAATCATTGGTTTGCTGAATAACATACTAAACCTGCGACTCTACAATGTACGAAAGCGTAGAGCTTTCAACAAATCGGTTTTGTTTTATTCGAATAGATTTTTATTTTTATTATATAATGTGAATGCTCATAAATCGTTTCTGAATTGCATAAGATTCTATTAGACCGTCAATTAGAGACATGAATGTATTCAATTTGCGGTCTGATAGGATTTATTTAATTGAAATAAATGTTATTTGATGCAAACAAGCCTGTAACCCTTGGAGTGTTACCGAGTGTTAGCGTATTACCGAGATATCACAAACTAACAAAAAAACGTAATGCGTCCATCTCGTAAACGGAACATCATAGGCTTTTGAAATTCAGCACTTTTTGGCGGAAATATAGTGTTACAACACTGCAAAATAACAACATTTTTTAATGACCAAAAAATCGCGTGGTTAAATTGGTCCGGAAAATGCCATTTTCGACTCGATCTCGAGTTGCGGTGTGTTGAGTTTTAGCGAGTCAAGTTCTGCGGTGTAGCCCTGCGCCAGCTCAAGATTTTCGTGTAGAATTGTTACTGTGTCAAGTTTTTCTGTGTACAGTTGCACATGCCAAGTCGAGTATGAAGCCGGTCGTAATCCGTAGGAACGCGGTACTGCCGACGTGTTTCGGGTATTCTCGAGTAGACTGTGTATACTAATATAGTAGCCAGTAGGACGCTGTCAATGTATCTATGGGTCGTTGACGACGTGCGTACCTATGACCAAGCAGTACGTCGAATTAGCTGGTGGGTAGGCGGGTGGTTGGTTGTATGTACGGTTCGATAGCTGATGATCAGAGGGCACGGGTGTGCGATAATAATGCGTGGGAATGCGGATTGGGATAGGAGCGTACGACCTCGATATATATATATATATATACACCTACATATATAAGTATATATACCAACATACATACGCCGCTGCATATACAGCTTGGGACACTTATACACACAGACACACACACATATAGGTGCGTATATATGTCGCCTGTTTCAGAGATCGCAGAGGCAAGGAAGGAGCACTAGAACAGAGAGAACAAGCTGGCTTGTGAGGCGCACCATAGCAGCATTGCAGAGGGTCCTGGGTTTAGACTTTGATGTACTGTCAGGCGGACATCGTAAACGCATTAGTTCGTGCTATATGCCTTGCGATGTTGCTGCTGGTGGTGGTGGCTGGTCGTGCGATGCATGTGCACTCCGTGGGCTCTGCTAGGCTCTTGCTGCTGTTGCTCCTCTCACTCGTCTCACTCTATGGACGTTACTACTCTCTATGCTAGGGGTTACCGTTATATGAGAGGTGGTGTGCCTGGGCTGCCCAACTATTCTCCGTTCGAGGGATCACTATATGGGTGTGTATATGTATATGTATATATGACGTGCATATGTGTATGTATATATGTATAAATATAAGTGTGTGTCTATGTATAGTTCACACATGTATGGGTAGGTATACACTTTGACGTACAAATACGTAACCAAATGACTATGCATCCTGAACATGGTCAAATGTATGACGGGTATTTACCAGCACTTACACGAGTAGAAGCCAAGCAATGAATGTATACAGGATAAGAAACCGCATCGTTCGGGTGATCGATTGTTGTTCCATTTGTGAGACGCTGATGAGGATTGAGATCTGTGAGCAAACGTTGTGCAACTTATTCTTTGGGGCGATGACAACTGGAAATGGGTTGTCTGAATACGAAGAGATTCGATGACAGGCATTTCATGAGGATTTAAGAAATAAATTTCGAAGAGTAAAAATGCGTTTTTAGATTTTTATGTGCAGGCCAATTGGTTAGAAATATTTTGCTAGATGCAAAATGCCGAAATTGTTGTTTTACCTTTATTCAATATTTTTGATAGGTAAAATTGCGGAAAATTGTTAATATGCGTAAAGGCTTCATTCCTATATACGGTTTGCCGATAAAGCTCAAACGGCCAATACGCGGGCCAATGTTGGGGTGACGATTATCGACCTCGCAATATTAGGCCAATGCTCGGCCAAGTATTGATCCGCCAATGGTTGGCTTGTCGATATTAGGCCAATGTTCGGTCAAGTCAATGTTCGGTCAATAGCTGAAGTCCTATTGTTTTAATCCCCTTGATCTGTTGTTGAGTAGTCTATGTGTACGCGCTTGAAAGCTCATTAGTAGGATTTTTCAAGCAACAAAATTGCCAGATGTCAAAACAATGAAATTTCTCACTGTTAACGTTCCATCAAAAGACTCAACAAACCCAAAAAAATAAGCCCTTTCCAGGGAAAACCGTCAATGAAGGATATAGAGCGACTTTTAGATGCCATGGGGAAAGAAGGGTTTGACAGAAAAAAGTAAAAAAAAATCGTAAGAGCAATAAGTACAAAAAAACACCAGAAACAGGCATTCCACAGGTGGTTGACGGGGCTTCGCTTTCTCGCTCATCTTTGCCAACTCTTTCCGTCCCGAAACTCCAGACTGAAAGTTCTTCCGTCTCGCTTTTCCCTCATACCCCAGTGCCGGGTTTCACAGTTTCACGAGCTGCGTCGTAATGTAGCCGCGAAGAACGTTTCTTCTCTCTCTATCTTTCTCTTCTTCGTCGTTTCTCACTCTTCTTTTCTCTTTATTCGTTTCCACGCTTCCTACTCGAGCGCATTCTCGAGAACTCAGCGATGCGAGGTTTTCTATCTCTTCAGGGTTTCTCTATCTCTGCAAGAAACGTGCACACAAACACACCACGGTGAACTGAGCTTTGGTTCGGTAGTCGAGCATCTAATATGGCAGCCCACGAAGACACTGACGGATCTTCGCAATTAATAAAACGTTTCCCCGTTTATTGTCGTGGCCAGCTACTTGGTTATGCTCCGTGGGCTACCCTTTTCACTCACTCGAAGCCGTAGCTCTTGGGGAGCGCAGAAGCGGATGCCGAGAAGGGCCTACTAGAGTCCGACTGCACGTTTCTGAGCCTTCTGCAGCTATCTATAGTATCTATAAGTCTGCAGAGTATACAAGCTGATTCAGAATGATTTATAACATTTTTAGTGGAAGAAAGCTGTTGTGCCGCGGTGTCCTTGTTTAATTGAAGTAATTTAGAATAATTGATAAACTTTTCACTAGATGATAGCTGGTCGTAACGTGAATGAATTTTGCCCAAACGTTTTTCTTTAATTCGCCATAGTTATTTTATTATAAGCATTACAAACTTCAATAAATAGACCAATCAGAGCAACTGATTGTGCCGTGTTGGGAAACGGGTGGGAGGTCCAAGAATGCTATACGTTGATCTGCCGCCCCTCTCCTCTTCGACTCTTGGCGCCGCAAAATAAGTTGGTCTCATTTGTTCGTGTATTTTAAATTTATAATGCTTATAGTTAAATAACTATTAAAATTTTTCGAAAAACGGCTTCGGAAAATGACTTAGGAAGTGAAAAATGATCACTTACTGAAGAGTTTATCAACAGTTTTGTATATTTTTGAATGATACTGAATACATTTGTATAATTCTGGGCGAGTCTAAATGAGTCTAAATAATTTTGAATAATTCTGAAACACCCTGTATATTATGTACGTGTTTCCACGTGTTAGTTACTATGCGGTGTGTTGTTACCGCTATCCTCTGGCCATTTCTCCTCCCTCTTTCACGTATCCCTCCAACACAGTCCTGCGCTCGCGTTTTGAATGGACGCGTATTAATTGGGCCTGGTCCGAGCGTTGGCACTAGTGAATGTCCTCGTGTCGAGTTTCCACCCTGGCGATTGTTCCTCGTGGCTCTCTCAGAGAATCTCCCCTTCTTTCTCTGCGAATCTTTTCTTGGCTTCTCTGGATCCTCTCCTGATCTCCGAGAGACAACCAAGAGATAACAAGAGACGGAGGGAGTTAGGATCTCTTCGGTGGGGGCATCGCACGATCGTCTTGTAGCTTACAGTCAGCCAAGATAGAGCAGGACCTCCACGTCGGTTTAGCAGAGATAGATACAAATGTATAAAGTCTGGCGTAGAATCTATGCAAACTCGTTGGCTTGTTCTTAGCTTTATATCTGACAGAGATCAATCTCTAGTTGTTGTTGTGTTGCTCATTTTGTTTGACCATACTGGAGGAAATTCCAAAATTATAGGGGCTTGTCATACGCCTAAAATGGTTTCTATTTTGACGGTAATAAATGGGGGCTTATTGATTGCTTGCAGCAGTCAGTCAACAGCTTCGAAAATACAGATCTTAAGATTGATGAAGAAATGATTGTCGTATAGGGGTAAATTAGGCAATATATGAGATATTTCATCACTTTTTGACGGTATGGTAGCTTGCTACCCTTATGCCGTCTTTTTCCCTTACTGTACTTTGTTACCTACAAAAGGCTGTAATGCTTATTATATCGACCACAAATGGGAAACGAATTTCGATTATTGGCTTTCAATAGCTCAGGGAAATTTATGTTTTCCTGTTATATATTTTCTTGTAACCTTAATTCATTTCTTGGTCAAGGTTTGTTATGATTACTCAATTAGCTCGGTTGTCGACTCGTATGTTGTCCGATTCAATGATAATATATGTTGGATTCTCAACACCATATGGCTTCCAAACAAAGTGGGTGTTTCTTTTGAATGGCCCAACTCATCCCCATTTGTTTTCCGGAAACCATTCGATATGGTTCAATTGCTTCATTCCAAGACCAGAAGCAAGAAGTACGAAAACGGAAAAAAGCATAACAAAACCGTGGTTCAGTCTAATTTTTTCCCACAAACAGAGCTCAAACCTTACTGACCTATACAAGAGGTCGCTATGCAGTCGATTGATGATGCATATAGTTACATTCAAACAGCTTATATATTTTTCCTTAAAACCTATTCGCATTTTGATCTATTTTGGCTACGAGATCTTTCCTATTTGGTCAGTTTTACTAATCGACACTTTTGTCTTACACATTCTGTGACTCCTTCACTATCTAATTAATCACTCGAAACGGTCAGTTATATGATTAATCGCAACGATCTGTTAAACGATGACAAATGTTACATCATCTACCGTATGTCGGTCCCAGATAAAACGTATAAAACGATTCCTCGGAGTTGCTACCATTTGTTTTCCAGAAAGTCCTCGACACGGTTCAATCGTTCCGGCACGCTTCGTTATTTGCTTCATTCCGGCACGAGAAACAAAACCGTGAAAAAGGGGAACACCATAAGGACTGCATGTGGGTGACTATGTCGCGTCTTGCCCGGCATCGGTGAAAGTCTCTCTACAGTTTACTTGGGCTACAGCGTCATAAGCCGCACGAGAACAAGATACAACAGCAAGACCTGATGAAATCGGTATACCAGACGGTATAGAGCAACAAGCAGAAGTATATTCATACAAACGCAGCTTCAGTGGCAAGAGGGCAGAATAGTAGGGCGTTATGCCGATGTTGGAGGCATCGCGGGTAAACACGAGAGAAGTGAAACTTTGGTCGACAAAGGCTTGCTTCTCTACTCTCTCGAGGAGCACGTGAATTGTACTATTGCGGTGTATTAGAGGGAATCTCTCGTAGCAAGGATGAAATGAATCGTTGAGAGAGATGTGGCGCACGTCCGGGAACGCCCAGTTAAGGAGAAACTGGGCGTTATGGACAACGCGACGTATTAGGCAGAGTGAAGAACCTTACCGTGTGCCTTACGGTGCACAGATGCTACGCTCCAAGTCTTCACTGAGTTTCCCTTGGTACACAGATTGATTTCTAGTGTACTACTAGTGTTGAACCGTTAGGCTGTCGTAAGAGTAGCAGTGAGTAGCTCTTGCGATCCTGCTACGTCATTGACATATATATTCGACAAATACCAGATGAACATCGACATTATAGTGACCAGGCTATAGTGCTACTTATTTGGGTATCGAGGACTTATTTGAGTCGAGTAAGTACTTTATGACGACATTTCTGCAATTTTGTGAGTTAATCGTGAGGTAGTTTACTGGTTTTGACTTCCGGATAGAGGAAATTTTTTGAAAAATGTGAAGTGATGAAGACGCCATGAGAAATCCAATTATAACTTTGGTCATAGCTACATTTTAGTAAAGATATTTCATCTAATTGCTTAAAATGTGTTTCAATTAAGATGTTTACGTTGTTGCAAATTTTTTTAATTGCCATGAAAGTAATATTTGTCTGCAGTTTTTCATGAATTTTAAAAGGGTTGTCAGGCCGCAACTTATATTGAATTGCTTGGGGGAATTTTAAACAGTTTGCAAGTTATTAGAGTTAAGTCGAATGCAGCATCATCGAAGGGGAAAAAATGGAAATAATTAAGACCATTTTGCCATTTTCGAATGGTTAATAACAGTTCTAACCAAATTGACTTTTAATCTCAACTACACTTTTAGAATAATTTTCCTGAATTCACATTTTTATTTTTCCGAATAAAAAACAAAGCTTTTATAAAACACAATGAACAAAACTAATTGCGATTACAAGAGGTACCATCATTATTTTGGAGTGATGTTTTCCAGAATTGTTCTGTCAGTTGAATGTCATGAGTTGAAGGGACTACCATAAGCTTTTCCTTTCGACTTAACCTCTGTTTCGACTTCCAACTGGTGGGTCTTCTGGTTTGAAGACACGACGAGAGAGTTACTCGAGATCGCGAAACTCAGTTCACGCCGAATATAGATCAAAGATCTGATTTATTTTACGATAGCCGTCTCAGCAGCCTTTTGCCACAGAGTCATCGCTACAGTATAACTCAGCGGTTGAAGACGTAGAGTCGAAAGCGAAAGAGGCAGTGAGGGAAAAGCTATTAGCTATTAGAAGACGAGCTTGCCTTTAGTTCATCTGGTCGCTGGTGCCTGACTCTCCTCTCTCTGCTATCCTAGTATATTATGACTTTCGAAAATTTATTCACTCAACGCTCGCCACACAAAACATCGTACATGGCCGATTATTACGATGTGCTGGAGGAAAACACGCCTTTACACTAACGGTGGTCAGGCGTATGTGCATATTACGATATCGATATATTGTATTCCGTATTTCGCAACTGTGAATGATCGAATAAGAGGGGCAGTCATATTTTTCTATAATATAAAAAGATTTCACAGCCATGTGAAGGTATATTTTGGACAGGAGAAATAGGGTATATTTTGTTCAGATTGATTTTTCTAAGACTTGCTACGAAACGCCCAGGTCCTGATTTTCCATAAGTGCTCTTACAACAGGTCCTGACTTTTTATAAGTCCCCTTAAAAAAAAGTCCAGTTTTTTGACAAGTCCCCCAGGCTTTGATTCTTTTGTAACACTCCGTAAAAACGCACCAGGTTTTCCTTTGAGTAGGTGCTACTTTCTTGTGAGTTCCTCGAGCACTGATTTACGTGACGCATCGTCTGAAATCTCCAGGGTCAAATTTTTGTAAGTCCTCATGCACGGATTTTGACAAATATTCATAAAACCTTCTAGATAACTAGGTTTTCCAATTGCTCTATAAAATTTTCTGGGGTTTCTATCGATCCTTAGAAAGAATAAAGCCTGGGATTTACCTTGCCTTTATATTTTTCTCCTATATTGTGACTTTCGAAAATTTATTCACTGAATGCTCGCCACCCGAGCCATCGAACGTGGCTGATTATTTTGGGATGCTGGAGGTAAATACGCCTTTATACTAACGGTGGTCACGTATATGTACATTACGATATCGATATATCGTATTCTGTATATCGTAACTGTGACCGATCGAAAATGAGGGGGAAAAACATATATATACAGATGCGGTTCAGTCGGGATTGCTGGATCAACAGAAAAGTGGGCGTAACGAACAATCGTAAGGGGGTACAACGGGGGGAAAGCCTCTCGAACGAATAACCGAGGAATGAGAAGGAGTGACCGTGTAAACGAGCACATGTGAAAGAGAGGAAGAGGAAGAGGCCAGCCATGAGGGCATAGCCAGCGACTGAACGCGGTGTGTGCTTCATTTCGAGTTTGGGATTCGGGAATTGGTTATGAATAATGCAAACGCGGTGTGTGTGTGCTGCTTGCTGCTGCTCCGTGGGCTTTCGCTCGAGTGGATCGAACGCTCTGGCTTGCACGACTAATATCGAATCCCGGCTGTGGCTGCTGTTCCTGATGCTGCTGGTCAAGGGCCTTCGAGGTTCCGGGTATGGAGCACGAGGAGAAGGAGGAGAGAAACCACCGACGTGCCTGCATCCTCGATGCGATTTGCTTTCTGCTATTCTGTACTTTATCACGCCTGATCCGATCGCTCGAGATGTCAATTATTTTCTATATTTCACGACGCGGTAAATCAGCTGATCGCATCACACTTATATGGAAACAATTGACGTTTCGTGGACTCGGATTTCATCAGCATGCAGCAGGTCAAGACAATGTACTGTTGGACATTTTTACATATGCTTCCATTGGCATGAGAGGACCATTTCTGGTTTGGCTCGCTTCCGGATGATGTTTTTTTTTTTCAAATTAAATTGTTGAGAGTGGATTTACTTTTATGAAAAAGTAATGAATACTTCATGTAACCACTAGACAAAGTACATTTTTTCTAATTATTGGAAAGAAATGTTTAAGATTTGTTTATTTGTTTAAGATTAATACAGCTGTTGATAAAATACAACTAACTATAGCTTCTTCGCCACGAAACCGGTACGTCAGCGATGCCTTCACAGCAAGGGTTAAAAACTGTCGTCATTCTGCAATTAGCTGGATGTGTGAAGTATCAATCGACTCTGGTGGATCCCATGTGTTGCCGTACGTATTATATTAACGCGTTCCGTACATCGCGTGCAAAGATCGCTAACGGCGTGTGGTGGTCGTTCGTGTTTTGAGCCACGAAACGTCTAAACGAAGCGTGACTCACTCGAGGCGACGACGGCAAAAGCCGTCGTCGACGAGACAGCTAGATGGGTTGACTAGCGAGCTGACTAGGTAGTTGGACGAGCTACCGCACAACTGGGCGACGTGATCGTCTATAAAAAGAGAAGCTCATCCCCGTTTGATAAACAAGCGGGAGAACTGCTAGACGCGCGCTAGCGGCACGAGACACCACTACGAGGCATCGCGTATTATGATTTAGTGTCGTCGTGCCAGTTCGCTATATAGCACATGTATATATCTATATATTTGCCCGTAGGATCTCACGAGCAGAGATTCGACTCGTCCACAGAAGCTCCAGCAAAGCGAGCAAACCTGAGGAAAGCAGAGCAAAGCGGGCTGCTGTCTGTCGTATATATTCTGTACTAACCCGCGCTATGCCCACAGATGTTTTCCTTCACGACGTACGACACACTCTCGGAAATATACACATAGTATATAGTTTTGGTGAAGAGAATATATAAGGCGAACGCGACGGCACGCTCTGCCACTATGCTCGGTGGTGGTTTACGTTTCGTCTCCTCCGTGCTCGCTCGTTTTCCTTTACTCCGCTGCTTTATTTCTTTTGCAACGCGCGTCGGCGATATGCTTCTCTCTTTCTGCGCTCTCCTACGTGCTTCATGAATGTTTGTCCGCGCTGTGTATTAAACCTGGGATTCCGTCGTCCCACCGAGTGGAACGCGGTTTGTCTCTTGTATACAACCTTGCGGATCTGCGGAGACGATCTGAACGATTTACGTGTATTATATGTACCGCTGGGCTCAACTAATGCGGTTAATGTTATCCGCTAAGACGAAACAGGTTCCTAAGGGAAATTTGAGAGGTTCTAATAGCTTGAAAAAATGCTGGGTATGAGTTTACTGCTTACTTAATTTTGCAGGTGGATTTGGTATTTTTTTTTGCATCCTCGTTGAGGACGGTTTGCTTTTATCAACATTTTTTTCGAGACTTACATGTCAGCATGTTTGTTTATGTATAAATTTAATAGCTTATAACTCAAGAATGATTCTAGCTTTCAAGCTTAAACTGTGCACATAATTATAGCGGCAATTGGCTCTTGTAATTATCGTAATTTTTTTACAAGTTGTATACCGTAGTTAAGATTTTGTCTTTTTAAATTCAAAAGAGGATGCACGTGCATAGAATGCTGTTCGGTATTGAATTTGGCTTCAATCAGTAAGGTGGTTGTGGTTTGATGGAGTTTTGAGATTTTCGAAAAAATTACACTATGGAATTAGTTTTTATAAGACTTAATGCGACTTGTCAAAATTTTGTCCCGTGTACATTGCACTATTTTCATTTTGAGAAAAAGCTTTCTTTATGAGAAAGGCAACGTCGATAAACATACTTTCTCATAGAAGTACATTTGTGAAAAATAAAATGTAAAAAGTAGTGTGGGAGGTTCTACTTGTACCCGATTTTGTTGATACATGCAACAAATTGGCAACTGTTTTTATCACTTCTGACGTTGAACATTAAAATTTGTGTAAATTGTTGTATCTTGGTCTTTTTTGAATTGGAGTTGTTGTTTTTTGGAACATTAATTAATATTCATGACAAATTTATTATGAATTAACAAGTATGATAATAATTTTCTTATTTACCCTGATCCTAAAAAGTTATACCACATATTCACGTATCAGAAAACAAAAATAAATTTTCAAGAACAGTTTCTCACGGAAATCGGCGTAACTCCTTTGAATTACTGGCGCACGCGACACGGAAATCAAGGAAATGTATGTGAGTGCTCATTCGAATGTCGAAGCATTGCGCACTAGTTTGGTATGTATCGGTAGAAGATAGAAGGCTATTACCGTGTCTTTGCGAAATTGCTCGTTCGATTCGCCTCGTCCTCTTACCGATCGTTCCAATCGCAATCTTTATTAAGCGCTAGCGCGTCCTCTGATGTGTCGGTCGGGTTGCCTCGCAGATACGTTAGCAAGGAACGCCGAGCGAGGACGATCCTTCACATGGGAATCGGTGTCGGCTTCGTCTGTAGGCTTTTCCTGGTTGTCGGGAACGATCTTGTTGCTCGTATACCACACTCTTCTTTTTTCGTTTTTTCCTTTTTTTTTTTTTCATTTCTCTGGGTCTAAGTAAAGGCAGTGAATATGCCTTAGTAAATTGTCTGAACAGTATTGGTAACTAACAAACCCCTTTGGTTTCTATGACTTTCGGGTTTTTTCAAATTAAATTTTAAACGGAATGATAAGATTTCATAATTTTAGAAAATTAACTTTTTTTTAAATGAGTAATTACAAACGAATACATTTCACAAAAAAAAAAAAAAAATTGTTAATTACGAAATGATAAAAAAATATTATCTGACTTACTCATTTTAAGATTTCACTTTGAAAAAGACAAATAAAATATTAAGTCTGTCGAAGGAACAAATAAAAATATAAATGCTTAAATCTATACGGAAAATTAGTAAAGATTCGTTAGTGGAAATTCTTCTAATTCAAGTTCTCAACACGTTGGCGAAATTAATATGAGGAAAGTAATTTTTAAAGTTTTTGGTCAATAACTAATTAGTTTTTTATTGTTGAAAAATTACTATATTCGAGATCGTACAATATGAACGTTATTCATTTGCAGAAGAATTCACAAAGAATTGAATCTTGAAAAATACATAGCTTACCAGATTTTGTCGTAAATTTGGCTCAGCCTATTCCAAACAATATGTGAACGTATTTGTGGGCTATGTGTTAATAAAATAAAATTAAAATGTATATTTTTAAGACGTGATATAGTTGGAGAAAAAATAAAATCGTCTATTTTTAAGGATATCTCTCGCAAGCTCATTTTTTTTAATCTAGAAAAAAATTCTCTCCATTCAGAACAACGAATCTTAGCTAATATAGTTTTTTTTAAAAAGTACATATCTTCCAACATACAGCCATTTAAAAAAATTGACGTTTTTTAAATTCAATTTCCAAAGCGGTTACAGATAAAAACTTGGAAAATATTGCATACTCGCTTTAATCCAACGTTGAATAATAGCGAAAGTTTAAAAAAATATTGGAGAGAGTATATGCGTGCGTTATCACGGACACTTGTTGATCACGTATCTACCTATATGGACTGCAGATCGGTGCGCCCTCATGCTTACGGCGGTGATGTACACGCCAAGGCGAGACATCGATCAAAACGATCCGAGAGATGATGCTCGATCGCGACTTTGTGATCCCGCGTGCGCGCTCGCTCAGACGTTTATTTGCATATGTATATATATATTGGTGCTGAGTTGATATATATGGCTCTCGCTAATTTTGAATAGGGCCTCGTTTGCGAACGCTAACGCGGAGCCGCTAACGTGAGAGGTTTGCAACGCGAATCTCTTGCTCGAGGTCGTCCCCTTTCGATCGATTATCGAATGTACGTTGTTACTCGCGTCCATGTCTACCCGCTCATCATCGAAACCCGCCCGCGTCCTTGTAAGCGTCGCACAAGTTTTTGCCTCTTCTTAGTTCATTCGTCACATACTGTCAAAGATATATGGTCTCCGCTTTATACTTTGGTATTGACATTAGCTCAAAACGCCTTTTTTTCATTTAACTGCTCATTGAGATTTTTTTCTCACCAATGCAAGATTTGAGCAACAGGAACAATAACAAAAAAAAGTCACTACTGACGTGCGGATAATTTTCAGAAATTGCAAATAACTTCATTGACAATTTCCGAAACAAAATATTGAATTCTCTAATAGGCCTTTTATTATTGATTACTTTTCATTACATATAGCATCGGTAAATCAATTGGCTACTTCGTGAAAAATTGTTTTTTTTTTAAAGACAGAAAAATACGAAAATTATAAACAAAATCCATAAATGAACAAGTGTGATATTCGACTGTTGACGACCGTTTTTTTTTATTAAAAAATCTTTTATTTTTTAGTCATTTCAAAATTCATAAATTCCGGAAAATCACAACATTCAATACACAAACACGATTTAAATTTGTCCTATTATAAATAGTCATCCTTATTTATTATACTAACATGACAGGATTTATGTTAAAAAGATTGTTTTACGAAAAGTAATTGTCGGGAAACAATGGATAAAATAGCAATCGTAACTTTTCATATCATTTCTTAACTTGAATAATAAAACTATTAACCTAATTAAAAAATTAGCAAATACCGTTATGAGATCTGCAGGATAATGTTATGCTGTATAATAACGAAAAGAAGGCGTTATTGACAAAAATCTCTCTCGTGAAGTACCGGCATGTGTTTTCGAGCATAAATGTCGCGTCTTCCCAAACGGTCGAGGATCTCTCCACGGGAAATGTGATACCCTTGACATTATATTCCGCCTAGCCTGTTAACGAGAAACTACAGTAGCGATATCACTACCTAATAACTCTATTTTTATTGACTCATTAAGGTGTCGATAAAAATGTCCTGTTCTTTCGGTATTTTTAAAGACTTTCAAGCTTACGTGGAATGGAAACATGAGACTTAGGTATGGGAAACTTTAACAAGATGAATGAAAGTGGAAAAAACACAACGTCGATCCGTCTACTTTTATAGACGTTAAAAGCGTATATAAAATGTATCATTTGGTCTTCACTAGGTATAAAAAATTCATAGAGTCTGCTCTTAAATCATAATTTACAATTAAAATCACTAGGTGTATAATTTATTATGTGATATATTATTTGCGTTAATTTTCTCATTGCGAATAGTAACCAATGGACTCTATAATGCTAATAGTGCGGTTAATTAGCAATACATAAATAGAAATTTCATGACGCGTAATCGATAAGATTTAAATTCACTAATGTACAAGCTTCGAATATACATCTGCCTGCGCACAGACCGAAATGTCAAAGCTTCGTACTAATAATATGATAGTAATAATTATGCAAGAGAGGAGTGATCCAGTAATTACATATACCTGATATTCCAAGTTGAATTAATTATACAAAATTCAATTATCGCCATTAATACACTTGAACATGATGTCAGCTTCCTGCTATATGAGTGATGTATTTTCTTATATAGTTAAAACACATACAAGCATCACTCGGAAATAAAAAATTCTATGAATAGACATAAGTTCAAGTAGATTAAAATGGTTTAAGAAAGAAGGGAATAAAATACACTGAACATTGAAAAAATTTAAATTTATATGCTTGCATACAAAGTTTTTGTGTAGAAACCAAGTACATAATATTTAATATACAAGTATGTTATATATATTAATAGATGATATACCAAAATATGTTAGAGAACATGTTCATTGATAATCATCCTTCATGAAAAAAATATATACTAAAATATATTTCCGAGGATATTAAATTTACGTGGTCCTACACAACAAACGTTCAACGCAATTATATGGATTATCTAAATACTCCATATATTTTATGGTGTATACCTGACGGATATTCTATTTGTGTAAACAAATATATGGGATTGATAAAAAATACATTTTCGCAGGAAAAGTAGATATATTAAAATATATCTTCGATTATATCAAATTCACGTGCCTCTGCAAGATAAACGTTCAATACAAGTATATGAATTTTCCAAATACTTAATATATTTTATAATGTATAAAATGCAACATAAGAAGAGAGCGAAAAATTCGCGCTCTGAATTGTTTCTCAGACTCTTTCTTTTGATAGCCACGTTAGACACCACTCAAGTTTCTAAGCAACCTTTCGAAGGTAACTTCGGCTCGTTTGCTGGCACTTGGCGTGCACTTGGAGAGCGCGAGTGGAGCGTCGGCCAGAGAGTCGATTTGTCGGAACCGCCGGCCTGACGGGCTTCGATATTTTTACGACACACTGCTGAGTCGTGAAGGAAAGAGCCAAGACGTAGAAACTCCGTTCGTGCACTCAACTCATGGGCTCTTTTTTCCGTCCTTCGCTCTGTCACTCCCGGAACCCAACTTTCTTTCTCGCACCTTAAAGCTGTGCTTATATCGCTGCTGCCATTCCTGCGCTGCTCTCACCCGTTGGCAGGGGTCAAATCGATTTCGGTGAGAATTGGAGATAAGGTTTATAGGTTTTGGTTGGCCGGACTGCAAGAACCTTCACGTAACTCTGTACGTACGTCTGCCTGTCTCGGACGAAACGAAAGAGACGAGTTAACGTATACGTAAAGTAACGTAAGGTAACGTTGCAGACTATGCAGAGGGCATCAAGCGATGGACGACTCTTCGACAACTTGAGATCTTTTTCTATATACCTCCAGGCTACCTGATGGTATTATTTTTTAAATTTTTCTATTGTATGGCATTCGTTTATTGTGATGATAACGAATGAATGTACATTTTTCACTACGTCCACTACAATTTTTTTGGACGAATATGGAAGTGACAGTTCAACTGCATAATTGAAGAGCTATCAATGAAATTGGAAATTTACTCCTCGAGCCCATCAACAGCATTCAATTTTCTTTTCAGAATACAAACTTTCTTCCGAGCGAAAGCAAAAAGACTGTATGATGGAAAACTTAATGATCTTTTATTTTTCACCCGCCATGTGTATATTTAAAATGAATGCTTTTGAATAAAAATATGTAATTTATTATTATTATGTCCACTACAATTTTTTGAAAATAATATGAATGCGACGATTCAACTGCATAATTGACGAGCTGTCAATGAAATTGAAAATTTACTACGCGAGCCCTTCGAGAAGATACAGCGGAAGGACACACATATAATCGAAGGATGCGGCGCGTGTGTATAGATATATGTATAGCTGAAGGGAAATCCTTGAATGGAAGGCGGAACCTGCGTACGTACGCGCAACGCTCGGACGATGATGTGTCTTCGCGGAACGGATGATGAGCCTCGGCCTCTATGTTTAACGATCGCCTCGAGCATCTCGATGATTCGTATCCTCGCGACGGCCGCGCATGACGCACACGTACGCACGCACCGAGAGGAATACCGTTCATGTGAAATAATGCCTGGAATCTTCGCCAAGACGTTCTATCATTCCGTGGCGCGCGGGTGGGTGTCGATATTAGAGTCCTCATCGATTATTGATTGTGAAATAATGAGAGAGAAAAAAAATGTATGTGTGATAAATCGATTCGGCTTTTGACTACAAGATCACAAGGATGGTTATCCTTATGTTTATCTCGTGCTATCATTACAGGGGAACATTTTTTAACGGGACAAATTTCCTGTATATCAAACTCAAAGGAATCATGGTGGTCCTGGCAGTCATATGTGATAAAACTATGAATTGCTGGTCGACGCGCCTAATTTTATAGCGATATAATTTTATTTTTTTCACTTATCAAATAGTCATTGCAATTGCATCAACTTGAAAACAAAAATCATACAAAAATCATACTAATTATAAACATGCCAATAACGAATCATTCTTTTTCAAATAAAATATGTAGCCATTCTCCCAAGTATACAGTAGAATATTCCAAAAATAAAAATAACCATAAAGTTAAAGTCAATTAAATCAAGTCGTTCAAAGGCAACGAGATAATTATGAATCTCATTGTAACTTTCATCGAAAGTGTAATAAAGAAAAGGTTCTGCTGTGCTAAAGTGCCTCATTTTCACCAAGGTTGGAGCTTATGGAACTACAATAGATACAATACAAGACCATTCACGATAATGATTGAAGTCCTAGGAAAAAAAAAAAAAAAATTTCCTGAAGAATAGTCACATTTTTTATCTGACCTTTGCATTCTAAGGTCCTTCAAGTTTTGTCCTGTTTGCTCCTGAGCCCAACGCGCGATTTACGTAACCACAACAAGGATCTTTCTCACCGAGACGAAGGGAGTAGCTAGCTGGCACATTTCACACGTGTCAATCGACCCAAGATTTACCGTCGTTCGCGTCCGTGCTGTATACGCCCGACTCGACTCTTTCGCCTTACTGTCTCCATCCCTTTCTCTCAGTCTCGGCGTCGGGCGCACTACACACGCCTAACCACTGTACATTCGTACGGAGAAGTGCTCGCAGTACTCTTTCCTTCTCACATCTTTTCTTTCTTCGTAAATCAATCGCGCGCCTCCACCGAACCAGGTTACGTGGCAAAGCTGGCTTCCCGACTCGGTGTGAGTCAGGGTCGATGATATATATGTATAATAATATGTATATATACACATACATATACGAAAAACGAAGCAAGCCGTATATATATATATGGTATTGTTTCACGGCGGCGAAATCGATTGAAGCAGATCGAGTTGACCCTTCGGTCGCCGCCTCGGACCATCCCGAATGTCCTTTCGTTTTTCAGTCCAGTAATTTTCGTTACAATTATTATAACCGAAATTATTGATGCTTCAAATTTATTATCGAGCTGATGGATTATGCTTATTTATTTCTTTAGCGGGCAAAACTCTCGGAGCGTAAATGTAACTGCAAAGGGGATTTTTGCGGAAGTTAATAATTATTTGGTGTAGAAAAAAAACTCGTTCTCTAATTTTCAGATAAAAATCAGATACACTTTTTGACTGATATTTTAGGTTATCCAAAGATATTATTATTGTAAAAATGAATTAAGGAAATGTGAGTTTCGAAGAATGTTATGTAATGGCTTAAACTTTGATTTTATTTATAAGAATAGTTGCATATCCCAAGTTCATCTGTAATAAATATCCGATGAGAAACCTCTTGACAAACATATGGCCCTGGCGATTAACATTAAAAGGTGCTGAAAAGAAAAACCAGCGAAATGTTTTCCCATTTCAAGAACCCTTGAATTTCGTGAGCTTAAAAAGAAAGAAATATACCTTTCCCGGAGCAGTGATCAATTATTTACAATTTTTCCCGGGAAAGAAAAGAAAAAAAAATGTTTTCCATTTTCCTGTAATGAACTTTTCAATCCAGTTCCTAAATATCGATTACACATCCTAATAATTAAATTGCAAGCACAAATGTGTAATTGGCTTTGGTTATTTGAGATCTGGGGACTTTTACCCAGCAAAAGTCCCGTCGGCTAGGAGCTAGGACACACGGTCGTCGAGGCGCAGTCGAACGCGCGGATTCCGTTAGGAATTTCCTCAGCCACGTTCCCACAATGACTATGAGTACACAGAGAGCTGGTGTTCCGCTGGAGTTCGCTGTATGTTTTCTTCTCGTCGTGTCCGGGCTCTCTGACTCGGTATGGTGCAGCAACGAGAAAGAGAGAGAGAAAGAGAGAAGAGAACTTCGGTATCGATGCGCCAGTGATGGCAAGCAGACTGTACCCAACCCGAAGGCGGAAGTTCCTCGCGGATGTCACCGGCGCGGTGCTGCGGAAGACGAAGCGACAGCAGCAACGAAGAGAGCAGTACCCAAGTCCAAATATATTTAATTCAATATACAAGTATATTACAAAATAATAAACGATATACTGAAGAGGTTAAAAATTTTGTTTACTATTGCTCATTATCCTTCACAAAAAAAAGTATATACGGAAATATATTTTGACACGTATTCAAACTTTTGTAAATAAAGATTCCAACATATTTTATATATTGCGAGGTGCTGATGAGCATATAAAACATTTGCTTGTTACCTACATCTCTTTAGGGACACTGTTCATAAAAAATAAAGAAAAGTATATATATTGAGATATATTTTGGATGTCTAATTAATTGATTATTGAATTAGTGTTTAATCGATCAGTTCATTATTATTTCATATTAAATTCAGTGAATGATTAATTCAATTTCGAGGCTATTAAATTTGCGTGCCTCTTTTCAAGAAAGATCCGGTACAAGTAAATTACTTTTCGAAATAGAGAAAGAGAGAAGAGAACTTTGGTATCAATGCGAAAGTGATCGCAAGCGGAATGTACCCAACCTGAACAAGGAACTTGCTCGCGCGAGTCTCCGGCACGGAGCTACAGAAGAATGAAGCAAGGCAGCAGTCCGCAGCAAAAAAAGACAAAATAAAGTATCGTCGGTCCATTATCGGTACCGCACAGGAATTCCAAAGAAGAGCGCAAGAGTGACGCGTCGAAATCAGCGTGAGGCCTCGTTTGAATCGTCATCGAAAACTCCAAGCGTATGGAGCAACAATCTATGAGACTCCGGACTTCCAATCAAATATTATAAACGCGTGTATAGACGAGATAAGTTCATTCGATGACCCCGCAGCACGATCGGCCAGTTATAGCAGTTGGTACCTACAAAGTGAACCTGCCGGTGGTCTATCGTCGAAAGTTATCGAACCAAGATAAACCAATGGAGCAGAGTGATTGGAACTTTAACCTTTTGGGTATATTCAAAGTGTACGCTCCTTTGAGTATCGAAAACAAAATTGTTTCAAGGATAATTTGACGCTTCTGATTATTATATGCGTTTTGCGAAAAAATCTTGAGTGTAGTAGATGGTTTTATGCCGAACACATCCAAAATTCGTTATATCGCGCACATTTTTGAAAAAAAAAAAAAATCAACATCAAAATAAAGAAAAAAATCTGACAAAATTCATATGCATTCAAATAAATTAACATATCATTTTCATTAGAAAAAAAAATTAGGGTGACCGATTGTTTGATGAAGAATTGTTTTTTTCACCATTTTGTTAATAACATTTAGGGATTATTATTATGCGAAATCAATCTTTTAAGCAGGTGTTATATGCATTATTTTTTTCCGATTTTCATCCCATCGGGAAGTGATCAAAATTGTCTGTGAAACTCACTTTTGACGGGACTGTATACGTATCATACATCCTTAACTGCATGACTGTCAATGCGTTTCATCTAGTACGTAATTTTACTGCAGGGTGGCCAATCAGTGCTGAGGTGGCCAACGACGATAGAGCTTCTCAACGAGGAATGTTTGACCTGCCGAGGGATATACGACGAAAGAAAGAATGAAAGGCGAGCGATAAGCGAACGAGGTGACTGTGTAGAGAGATGAAAGATTTTCCAACGGTGACGAGGCTCACTTCGAGAAGCGATAGTTCAATTTAACAGGGTTTAGATGATAGATTACACGAGTCTTTCGAGAGACAAACATTATTTTTTATCGCCAAAGAAAGCTGCGCTTTGGCTCGCGAGGTGAGTAGGTAGATATTTGAGGGTTCTTCTTCTTTTTTTTTTGCCTCTTCATTCTCATCATCCTAGAGGTTCTGTCAGCCTTCTTCCTTTTTGTATGAAGAGCAACTAGGCAAAGGCTATCCCAAGGTAAGATAGTCAGGCCGCTATCACGATGGCATAACACGGAAGCGCGTCTTAACTCTTGACCGGCTCTTCGTTCACGAGAAGCTGGGCTAATGCCGGTGGCTAGAAACCGCGCAAGACGCCGCGTCCACCTTCTCTCCCTCGAGTTCCACACCACTCGCCACAGGTTTACCTATTCATGCGGGCCTTTACAGCGTGTTAATGAAAAATACGCCAGCTACCAGCTGGTTTGCGTACACTCGACCCCGGCATACCGGGTCGTCCGAAAAAAAAAACAAACAAAACAAGCTATCAACGGTACTGATGATACGAGAATTGTGGCAATGATACGGTAACACACAGAAAAATATATGGTCCACTGTGTTACATAGTTGCAAAAAAGCACAGAGCAGTCCTCTTATGGTTCCCGCAACAATAAATAATGTGCCGGCAACTGAATTATGTACCTGTAACTACATATTTGTGTATAGTAGAACACACTACACTCAGCATTATTATCTCACGAATCTTTCTCAGTGTCGGGTGGAAGTTGAAATTTAAAAAATGATTTATTATATGTTCTGCATTTTTTATTTCATGAAAATGACCTGCGGCTTTTTCAAGGGAGAACCTCGACTTTTTAATAACTTAAGAGAATTAATGTTTAATTAATCGTGAGAAAAATGAAATAAGGGGTGCAGTTCTCTATTCATTTTTCAATGGAATTTCCTTGTACCCCTATTTTTTTTTTACGAAAACTTTCACGATATTTTATGAATTTGATTTTTCAGAATTTTTTCAACATCATTAACATTTAGAAATAGGAACTGTGTGTAGTCTTTTTTAAATACAAATTGTTAAGGCCTACGATCAGGATCAGAGTAGAACTGAAAATATTTATTATAATTTTTTTCATAACTATTATTTAACAATAATGACCTGCTGTGTTTATGAGGAATTACCTAAGCTTTTGAATAACTCGTAATAAATTAAGTATCTTAAAACTATTTTTCTCAAAAAAACTTCCACATTATATACATTTTTTACGAATATAAATTAAAATCAAAACATTCTTTCAACAAAAGCGTAAACACAAAAAATCAGTAAAAATGAATAAAATCGAAAACCCACAAAAATATTCAGTCTTGGTAACCGACATAAACGACAACTAGGAACCTTAAGTCTATGCAACTATTATTATAGCAACATTAATTTTTTACAATCATTAAAACGTTACTTACTTTACCTTTTTAACTTTAAGTTACCTCCGTAACTTTACTCTCTGTGTTCACACCAAGTAGTGTTAAGCAAATATATTTAAGTTTTTGTTACGTCTATTATCATGCTCACTGTTAGCAAATTATTTTCCCAAGGGAAGTTCTATCATAGTATTTTTTAATGTACATGCTTTCGGTTCGCAGAATCGAATTCTCGTGAGACACATCGTCGATGATCATACGGTGAACTCCGTGACACCCGTTATCGCACACACGTTACGGTACCTGCTCGCTTGTAATGTTCACGTAGATACCGAAAATATACATAGGTATAGTTGCGAGGAAAGCGGCGTGCATACGAAGGGTCGCATGCAGTTCCGGGCATAAAAGTGCATAAGAGATGGCTATCCTACATCGGGATAGGTACATCATAGCCTCTTGGCGTGAGATAGAGCCTGTCTGCCTGCTGCTATCTCATCGTTCCGCGTCTTAGCCTACGATGGTCCATTTATCGAAGCTCGGATGCTTGATTGGCTCCAAAATTTTCCAGCTATGAGGCGGAAATTTTTTAATAGTTTTAGTTTGAATTGTTGGCTGAGATTTCTTTTGGATATGAAAATTTAAAAAACTTTATGATGACGAAAAAATATATACCTATACACAATGCATTGCAATTAATTCTACGATAGTCAATCCGTTTCGTCTTGACAAAAAATTGATTTTCCCAATTGAAAATGGAATAATGGTCTCGTTGGGAAATTTTTGTATTTTTACGTTTGAGTGTGAATGCATTCCTGTAAATGATATTAAAATGTAGGATACATTCTTCTTTAATCTAGTATATATGCTTAGAGTTATTTACAGAAAATTTAGGATATTCACTTATTAGGACATTTTTTGTAAATAAATAAACCCGTAGAAACCCCCGTAAGTGGTACATGTGTAGTTCATTGATTTCGTCATTACCGTAAACGCGTGAGACCTACGGATAATAGTAAAATAAATGATCATTTGCTGGAAGAAAAAAAAAGTGACACCGTAATCAATAGCGATCATTACCGAACTCCGAATCGGTATTATACCTCCGCGAGTAAAAAGAAGGGAAAAAAAATCAACTGACAGGATTGGTAATATTACGGGAGTAAAAAATGATTATGCAATTAATTTGAGCCTGAGATGTAAAAGACGGGAAAAAGAGAAGGAGGGAGAGAGAAAGAAAGAGAAAGAAAGACATGCTTGAGGCGGATGAACTCACGTTTTCACGGGTTAACGAGGCCGGCGTTTACGTCGATAATTAATAGCTAGATAAATCGAGAGATAAAGCGTGTTCCTGTGCGAGAGATGCTGCGCGAGCTGTGGCGTGCGCTAGCGGGGAAATAGCGGTAGAGCGAGTGTTGCTAGAGAAAAGGGACGAGAGTAAGACGAGCTCGCAATAATAGTCAAGATTTTTTCACCGGTATTTACTGCTGCCAGGAATCTTACTCGAAATCTGCCATCTTTAATCTCACACGCGTCTTGAGTTTTCTGCTACGAGCAATTTTTATTTTCGTAAACGCTACGTCTACGGATTTCATTTGGATGCCTCATGTTTATATATTTTCTTCCTTGATGCTCAGCTTCAGTAGCAGAATAAAAATATCGGAAAATTTCAGGTGACAGCAAATGTTCTGAAAAGCCGAGGCAAGTGGTTAAAAAATATATTTTTATATATGAGGCATTCCACGTAACTTAAAAAAAAAATGTCCAAAAATCAGGTATAGTGGTTATAATAGATACGCAAAATTTTAATTTTTTTGAAATTTTTTCTAGCGAAATATGCCACTTTTTGATTTTTTATTTAACCTATGATATCTAGGGAACGATTAATCATATCGACATCTAAAAAAATCGAAAATGTGCGTTTTTTTATGGCCCATGAAATTTTTTGCCCATGGTTTGCTATATGAAAAAGTGAATGATGATCAGTTACACTTCCTCATAGAAATGAATTTAAAAAACATAATAAAAAAAACAAATCTGAAAAAAAAAAAAATTACTGAACCTTTTTTCTTACTCTGTACCCAGATATTTCTTGTTTGCGTTGCACTGACTTACATAATGAATTATCCCAATATTGTGGAACTGCAGCCCACAAATTATATAGAAACATATAAAAAACCAAAAGATACATTCTCGCGACAACTGGCGCAACATTTATTTGATGCTCCTCATCCTTGAAGAAAAAGTAACATGAAGGGTCAAAAGTGCAGCGGATATACGGGCACAGAGTTTACTCTGTATGTTATTCAACCCAAGATGACGTGGCGGGTAATACACAAAGCTCTTACAATCCTCCCTCTGTCCCTCTTTGTCTAATGACTTTTCAACTGGACCGTCGCGATCAGCTCGTAGTATCTTGCATAGATGAAGCTGCGGGTCGGTCGACGCCCTCCGGATTATAATTCCGATGACACGGCTGCTTTGTGTCCGAGGGCATGGATCGACCATTTTACCAGAGCTGCACAAGGCAAGAGTGAGAGAGAGAGAGAGACAGAAAATGAGAAAATCAAGGCCAGAGAGTAGGAGAAGAAATCACCAAGTGGTAGAATTTGAAAGACAAGTGTGAACGAGTCTAATGACACGCGCCGAGTGGATAACCGACGACGAGTGATGTTTTATTGTCTCGCAAAGCCAAAGACGAAGCCGCAAACTCAAGACGATGCCTTTGCCTGCTATGCCGTCTTTTTCCTCTCCTATACCGCGTATTCACTTCTTCCTTCACATATGATAGCTACACTAACAATATATATGAGGCAGTCTGTGTTAGATCAGCAGTTTTTTTTTTTTTTTTTCGATAAGAGAGATTCGTTATAATCACCCATATTTCTGTACTTCTTAAAAGGGCGCATTATACATTTTTTTGAAGATGTTCGAATGATTTTATTAGGAAGTGCATTATGTTATATGAACTCTAACGAAAATGTACTTTTGAGATTGCTAAAATATTCGATTCCCTTCTAATCTATTTTTCTGTCGGTTCTGTGTTCATTCTCGTAAATTATATAAAATTAAGACTACAGTCAATGAAATAAAAACGAATTTCCATTTGTTTATATGATGATATAAGAGTGTAGCAGCAATAAAAATAAAAGATCTATGGCAATAAAAAGTTCAGTAAGTGGGAGTTTCTTTTTTTTTAAACTTTTTGGTTTTTCCTCATACCCTTTCAAAATTGCATAACCAAATAGAAAATAATGCGATTCCTAAAAAAATATTATATATTTCGCAGAAAGCCCATTTTTACGGAGTGTTAATTATGGCTAATTATTGGTAACATCTCAATTATGAAAGTAATAGTTAAACAAAATGAATGTCATATGAGACATTCTATTAATTCTATGTTACCTACATTATTATGTCCAGTAGCGATTTAAAAAAATTAACGGAGTCATTAAAAAATATTCGCACGCATCGAAATTATTTCTAATAAATTCTAGCGGCCGAATCAACGAAGAATATCCCATATATGCGTTAGCGTACATGTGCATGAATACATTGAAATGGTGCAACGTCTATGGTGTGACATCATTCTCACTCAGGCTACGTGTCTTCATCGCTTTCGTTATATGCATCTTTTTTCCTGTCTCATCCACCTTCGTTCCTAAGTGTATGGATTGCATTGAGCGCAATGCGCGTGCGCGCGCGTTTACGAGAGTCAAACAGTGAGGGAGCTCCGAGCGCAGGACAATAAGTGAGAGAAGAGCGCGGCGCGCGGCGGCTTTGATCACTTTTGACATTCGGCATTTTCATAATTTATTCGACTGTACGTCGCGCGCTCGATGGACACCAGAAAAGGGCGTCCATTATATGTGGTATTTTATATATACCTATATATAAATATGTACCTTGCGAGCGCTTGTTTCGTTAACGGCAGCTTCAACGCGCACATATATGTACATTGTAAAGCGTTAACGGTTGATTAGAAGCATCTCCCGTAACTGCGAAGCTTAACCGCTGTATAGTTACCCATACTGTGTCTTTTTTGTGTCTATTTCTATACGGATCCCGACGATGAGACACGCTCTTTGACCGCGACAAGCGTGTAATTCCAGGAAGCGATGCATTGCCGCACTGCGCATTTCAAGTCCATACATCAATCCTAATATAAGTATTGCGCGTCGACATGAGCGCGCTCGAGCGGCATTAGTATCGTTTCTTGCGGTGAAAGCATTTGGCCGCTAAGTAATAAATAAATTTCGCGATCTGACGCAAGTGCGGTTACAAATATTTCGCGACAATTGATAGGCGTTGCCACGACGATGAGGACAATTTTGTCGGGGAATTCCAAGAGCTCTAAGAAAAACGCTAATCATTTTTTTTTCTACGTAAAAAAAAAAACACGATAGTAACGGTATTCTGAGCATAAGAAATTGCTGAATCTATGTAGAAATAAATCATCGGTAAAGTTCAATCTTCATTGTAACCTAATGTGTTTTGGATATAATTTTTTTCATCGTTGAGCAGAGGTTTTTTTTTGCCGGATGTCAAGTCACATTTGTCTGCAAGGATTATACTAATATGAATAATAACAATATTTCCAAAAAATTGTAATGTTAATTAGAATTTTTCAAGAAATAAAATCAATATCTGTCTAGAAAATAATTTCAATCAACTTAATTTGCATCTACAATGTGTGTTGATAAAGTTATCTTCAGGCCGAAGTTTCGCAAAGTTCATATCGAGCCAGATACAATTATATTCCACACGTATCGTTATTTTATTTCACAATCATTCGGTAAACAAAAACCATTTACAGCGTGTAAGTGTTGAAGCTCGATACATCAATCGTGAAATAACTATATCTTGGATCAGCAATTATCAGTACAGGCAGATGGTAGCCCTTGCGTATACCTACGTATCAACATAATTCAAAACGACAATTAGTCGGCGTGACTGAGATGACAGGCTGAAATCTACGAAACTTTAATTCTCACACTCTCGGAGTCACCTGTTCGGTAAATTGGATTAGCGAGCATACCTCGTGCGAGCAACGAGAGTCGAGAGGCGAAATGGAGGCTACAGCCCCGACGGACCCCCCTTCCCCACCCCTTTCATAAATTATCACGCACTTCGATTCAATAGCCGTGAGGGCCTCTTCGTCCTTATATATATATATATGTATTTATATATATACATATATATTACGCCGAGTGCGCTCGCGCAAACGCTCGATTCGTGTTCGGAATCTCGTACGGGAGGCTCGTCTGTGTGCCAAACGAGAGGAGAATTCCCGAGTCTCGTCGCCCGTCGTGTATATACATATATATATATATATATACGGGGATCGTGAGTGTGCCAACCCAGAGTATTTAGAAAAATTCGCGCTGAAGTGCAGTTAACCTCCGCGTATCCAGGAGCTGTTTACGATTACGCTGTTACGTGTGCACTTCTGTATGGGATAGCGCATATAGCATATACATAACTAATTAGGTGACATGTCGCGTGCGCTTGTATGTATGAGGCAATCCATCTCACTTCGTAGACCATTTATTTATATTTCATTCATACTTTGCAATTATTTTGCCACATATTCAGAAAAAAATCGAATTTTTCGTTCAGATTGTTGAAATAATTTTTGACAAAAATATCCATCATTGAATTTTAGTGATTTTTTTTGCATCTTTGGTGGGTAGGGTTTTTTTACGTCGCGTACTCCCGAGCGGAGATTTTTAGTACTACTTCGGTGCCAAATTCGGTCCTGACTGGGTCATGTCTAGACCCTGATAGGGCCTTAAAAGGGCCATACTCGCGTCTGATGTAACACTTCGAAATTCTATCGAGGCTCAAGACACCAATTATTCCGTCTTGTGAGCCCGTACATCCCCATACTTGGATCATCCTGGGATTCCATCTCCAAACCCCGATTATTGTGCCACACCTTTGGCCCACCCCCAGATTCAGTTTCATACGAATTACCCCCAGACCCTGATCATTCTATGCCCTGTATAGACACTCAGATTATTCTAAATATCTATTGGGCAACCCCGAGATCCCATAATTATTCCAAGTTCCCTTCAGACTAACTCTACATCTCAATTAATCCCCGTTATGGGTTGCTTATCACTCTGCGGATAGCAAGACTCTAAGTGAAAATAATCAGGGTACGGGGACCTATACAAGGCTTAGCATATACAAAAACCTTTACGGGCACTGCGATAGCGGCAACGTACAGTATTTTGAAAAATTCTCGTTAAAGCGCAGTTAACCTCCGCGTATCCAGAAGCCGCTTACGATTACGGTATTATGTGCACAGAACTGTATGCTATAATGTATATAGCACATAAGGGGGATAACTAATTAGGTGACATGTCGCGTGCGCTTGTGTATGTGTCTACATGTATATAAGAGTATATAGATATATATTATTTGTTCTTTGGTAGCAGAGTCATACATAGAAAGAAAGTATGTGGCCGTTATATTCCGTAGAGCGTTATAAATAACGCGGTCGCGCGTTCCTATCCACGTATTTGCATATTAATTTCGTGTAATGAAGGCGATTAGGCTAATGAGCGTCGAATGTGATCTCCCGTAGGCAGTGAAGGCAGGCGAGTGGGAATAAGTATAGGCAGTATCTACGGGTACGCAGTGGATATATATGTATACATATATGTATGTATATGCAGTCAGTGGATGTTGGGCTATGTGCGAGGGCTTGCAGCATCATGGCAGCAGGAACAGCCCCAGCAGCTAACACAGTAACTTTATACGCGTCGCGGCCTACTTGCGCATGACTTGCGACAAGCCTCGCACACCGACTATATTATCGATCGATCGATAAATGCGTGTTCAATTAAGCGTCACGAACGATCGTGAGACGAGCTCACGAGTTCTCCAGATTTTCTTCCGCGTTTATTACGCGAACATCCTGTTAATTTTTATGCATAACACGATCAATTTCTTATTTCTTATTTTCCGAAATAACTGAAAGTTATTGAAACGCAAATAGGTTTTCGTCCCTTGTTCCTCGTTTGACCTCCGTTCACAAAAGCTGACGATTTTTGCTAATGACACTCACGTGGAGGCTTGTAATGTACTTTTTAACGAGTCTCCATCGAAATAAATATATTGAGGCTAATATTCAATTTTTCAGAGATTTTGTCGCTACGGCTTATAACCGAATCGATATTTTGATAATTGAATTAATAATTATTTAATCAACGAAAAAAAATTAATTAAGCAGATTTGTATGAATTTCGCAGCGGAAAATATTTCCGCTGAGGGTTTTCCACTAAACCCACGGAATTCATAAACATTAGGTATATTATTACGTACAGAATGTTTGTTATTCAATAAGAAATTTGGATACAATTGTATATAAGATTATTTGTTCAATTTTTTCCGTCTTAAACGAGACTAAGCGTGGATTCAGAAACGGAAAACTGATCGAATCGGACAGCGACCGATTTAAGGTTACTCAGAGAAAAATTCTATTTATTCCGTCCGCCAGGAATATCAACTTTTTCGTAAAGTGAAATAAATTCAATATTACATTCGCTTTAAAATCAATTGAAAAAAAGCTATTCAAAACGTGAATGAATAGTAATGAAATTTTATTCGTGTAAAAAATATGGACGGAAGAAAATTAATTAAAGACAGCACTCTGGAAATCGGTAAAGAAAGTACTTATGAGCTTTTATCGTGCTGCCAGCTGACTGGATGATCAGCGCGGTCTGGATATCAGAGTGAAAGAATATGTTTAACAGCTTGTAGGCATTAACATCGTACATACGCCGAGTAGGGGGTATTAGCTGTGTAAATCACCGAGGGCCGCCCGTAGGGCCACCGATCGGTGGCCATTCGTAGGGAAATTAGACACGCTCTCGTTCGTCCGTCGTCGCTGACCGTCTGCTCGTTTCTCTCCGGCAGACCGATGCTCCGAGAGCACCGCACGATCGACTAATTTATGTAATTATGCAACGCTATCGGTCGCCCCCTGAAAGTTTCCGCATTGAAAAACGCATCGACGTGAAAAATGTGAGGAAATAAACGCTGACGCGAAAAATAAGCCAAGCTTCAACATATTTTTTATTGCTTTACTGGGATATTGAAATTTTTTGTGAGGAACTCTTCGGTTATGTGAGAAATTTCATTTTATCGACAACACTTCTTTTTTGTATCGGTTAATGCAATAACTCGCCACAGGCGATCTGGACAATTTTTCATTACATTGATTTCATTGTGGGAGCTCAAAAGTGATGGGTTAAGGGGTGTGCAATTATAATGCATTTTCATGTCTAAATTGATGATAAAAATGAATAGCAATATTATTAATTCATGTTAGTAAAAATATGCAATTTGGTTTATTTCCGTTGATTCGTTCTATTAATTAACGGGATGTTAGGCGAGAAATATGCAGAACTGTCCGGCTAAATAATTTTGATTCAATTTAGTATTCCCGCTAAAATTGATAAGCAAGATGGGTGTTCTTTATTATATTATTATTATTATTATTATTATTATTATTATTATTCCAGTGTATATTGGGACCATGAATGAGAAAGAATGTGGAGCTCGTGCTATGTATGAATGCACGCATAGTGGAGGGTCTGCTGTTCTCGTGACCAAAATTGGTCCTTAAAGAACCTTCGGTCGAAAGTGTTTCGTCGAAAAAAATTAAGAGTGAGTCTTGCGGCCTTGGAACCCGTTCCAGGGAACCATCGAAACGAAACCGAAGATATGTTATACGGTTGAGATTCATTCGTGCCATAGGTATTATTTAAGGTATAGTTTTGTGTGCCGTTTAGCCGTGCGTGCCACATCAAATATTAATAATACTGCCTTTTGGAAGAAGTCATTGAAACGTGACGAGATCTCATCCGAAGATCTTCCGGTCCTGTGGATTTTGCTCATTCGTTTGCGCTCGACCGGTAGCCCCGAAATTCCATCGGCTTAAATACTATTTTAGTGCACTGAATGAAAAATGTAGCCACAAAATGAAAGGTAATAAACAACGACTACAAAATTCCATTATTTTTCAAGTTACGATAGCTACTATAACTAATTGGCAGAATTATAAATATTTCATTATTTATATAGATGATGTTTCTAGAATATCCGATTTACCAACTACAGTATTAAACAGATATTTCAACCATTTAGCTAATTTTAGGGTAAGGCACAATTTTTGCCCCGGTACCTTGTAACCAATCAGCATCGATCTGTTGACACCGCCAGTACATGCAACTTTGTGCGCAAACACCGCGGACACAGAATATTCGACGAAACGGTTTGAAACAAAAGTTTCATTATCTCCATCTCACTTTAGTCACTCGATGGAACTTTGAAATTCCGTTAAAACTCGACATGTACAAGGGCTATTTCGTGTTCTCCTGGTTAACCAACACCTTCCGTTCTGCATGCACATACATTCAAAGTTTTTCGCCTCGGGTGGAGGTGATTTCGTGTCGTGCAGCAGCTACTGGAAATTTCTCGACCTTTACATGGAAATTTCTGACGCGTAACGCGCCCACCATTTCAACAATGCTGAAGCTCCATAGGACCATGGGAATTGACCGAGTTTTATGGTGTGGCTGAGGGTGCCCCAGGGCAACTTGTGTGTCTCACGCAATTATCACCACGGCGAGGACATATACGGACGTCTCGTTTTCAATGCACGCTATGCGAATCCAAGACTTATCGCGTGTTCATTTTTTTCACGTGTAATTTTCGCTCAAATTCTTCGTTTTTTTATCACAGACATTTTTCTTAAATAATTATATTTAAAGTTACCTCTCACCTTCGTTACTTTCACTTCCTACAACAACCTTAGAATTATGTCTGTATCGTCTGAAAATCAAAGATATTAATGATCGGGACATTTATTAAATTATCAAGAAATTAAAGTAAGGGGAATATGTAAGTAAAATTTTCAATTATTATAGATCCACGAATGGGTATGATTAGATATATAGATAGTTAAGTATTTTTTTAATAATCCTTGCCCGATCTTATAATTTCTTATTATTATTGTATTTGAAAAGTATTTCTCTTCAAGTGTGCCTTTCATTCCACCAAATATTTTTATTTTATCCTAAGTTACCAAGGGCCAAGTGATACATTTTTTTTAGTGCCGAACCCGGTGATATTTCATGGAGTCATCAAAACGAGTCTATCGACCCTTCCGAGCAAAAATGACGCGCTCAGCTCTTTCCGGATGGAAAACATAACAAATCGAGAATAAACCTTGCAGGATATAGTCATATGTCAACGATCGCTTGCCCGTCTCAGTCAATCTATGAACCCACACGATATACAGACAGCAGGCAATAATGCAGAAGCAGAGGAAGTAGAGAAGGAGATGATGAAGAAGGCGACGAGCAAGGAGTGCAATGACGCGTTCTTCCTTTCACTTTAACGCGGAAGCCGCGTGAACGTCCCTCTCCTAGCTTAGCTGTTCTGCTGCTGCTAGGTGACAGCTTGAAAGAATCGAGACTCCCTTTTTTGTTCGGCTAATGTCTCGTGAAATCGAGCCGGCTTCTATCCCGCTGCTATGTACGCTTTGGTACATCCGTGCTATGGGAGAGAGAAGAAAAGACCAACGGCCAATGGGGCGAAGAAGAGCGAGGAAAGGATGAAGAAGAAGATCGAAAAGGCCGCTGCGTTGATCCGGCCGGTGGAAGTCGACTCATCGCTATCATAAGTCACCGTGACGACGAACGTCTCCGTCGTCGACGAGGAAAATCAACGGGGACGACGCGTTTATATACCAGACCTGAAGACTTCTGGCTACTATCCCCAGAAACGGAGAATCGGGACGTCGAACGTTTTGTCACCGTCCTGTTTTATTAACCGTAACCTAGGCATGCATGCTACAGTACAAGGTGAAGGAAAAGTGCCTTGTGCTCTTCTAATGCTATTGTTAGTATTACTAATGTGGATCAGGAAAATTAATTCCGGTGGGATTCCGAGCATGCATGTCCACTTCCGCCTCTGGGGACGGATGGTGCACCAATTTCAGCCAAAAAAACGTAGTTTATTTATTACCATGAGATAAAAAGACATGTATAAAATAGACAGGTTTGTGTAATCTTAATTGTTTCCTCCATGGAAAAAAATATGCTAACAAAGTACGTGGTATTTTTCTTATATACTATTTATATACTTGGCAATATCCAATATTTCGCCCAAACGTACATTTTGCGAATATACGTAAAGTACATTTCTTATACAATCGTCAGTACATCTGGCAAATATACGAAAAGTATTTTTTTTTTGTATATTAGTAGTATATAAAAAATGCATTAACTCATAAAATTTAAAAACACGAAATCTCGACCACCTAGATTTCTTATATCGACAAAGAATATAGACAATTTGGTCAAATGTTTTTCTAGCTGATTGAAGTGTTAAACATCTTCTTACATAAATATATATATAATTTTTATAGAAAAAATGTGCAGAATTTCAGCAAGAACCAGAGCGCCATGTATCAGTAAAAGCAATCGTTTAACCCTGAGAAGAGGCGCCTGGCTCTCCACAGCATTGCAAAGGATCATCACGATCACACGGGATCACGGTTGCCGCCCACTCCATCTCTCAGATATCACCCACCTGAAGACAGGAAGGCGAGTACTGCCCAGTTGGAACTAACGTTTTGTCATCGACCCACTTCATTAACGATGTATAACTATACTCCGTTCAGTACGTCTCTGTCGTCCAGATCAATCTCTTGATTTATGCGTGTTCCTTGCCAGACAGAGAGGTCCACTCTTGATCAATAGCGGTTGGTATATGCAGTACGCACTGGAAACCCAGCATATTCAGTACAGTTGCCGTATTATGTGTACAATATCGACTCGGCTAAAGCAAAGACCGAAGAGCGACTCTGGCCACGGATATAGGAGGCCGCGATAGTGATCCAGAGAGCCTTGAAATTATTCCCGTAGCGTATATCTCATCGTGGCAATTAGTCGAGCGGGAAAGACGCCCACGGCTTCCGCGCGCTGTGTCGGACAATTAATAGATAGTATAGTATAGCATATATACCATCAGCAGGTATATATATGAGCCACCTTTACTCGTACATACGTTGTACGCGGTACTATACACTGTGTCTTGCGATGGAGTGCACGCGATCCAATGTACCGATCTGTAAGAACGCTTGGAGATCGTGCTGTTGAGATCGCGAGAGGCGACGCGCGGCCTCTTCGCTGCGGCGGGGGCAGCCAGAAGAATCAAGAGATAGAGAGAAGAAGAAGCGAAAAGATGTGCCTTCTGCTTCTCTGTATATACTATATATACGTTGTGTACTCTTGCGGTACTCTCAGCTGCTATACAGACTCTCAGAGTACACTAGCCAAGAATGGCCCTAGTGGATGAGGAATGGTGGTCTACCCCCGGGGAAAGAATCGGCATCTTTCTCTAGGTGTATATATATATATATATATATATGGCTACCAACGCGATATACTCGTACGTCCAGAGGATATCGAGGCATTGAAGAATGGCTCGATGGGAAAGGAATATTCTTTCGCTGGATATTGTGGATACGTACCGACGTGGTGCCGAGATGGAGAATCGAGAATAATCGGTAGCATGCTCTACGTACTGTCGGCAGGATAGAGCAATGTGCAGTAATACCATTTTCATTGCTAAAGGAGGAGCCAATTATGGGAATTCTCGTTTTGCTTCCTTGCGAAGAAAGGTTTCTTTCAGGTTGAAAAAATAACATTTTTATCCTAGGCCACTTAGATTAGTCTAAGGCGTGGGAGAAGTGGTTTTAATAAAAATGACGTTATTGAAGGTTTCAATCATTCAAACCAGAAGGACTTAACAACTACTTTATTTAACACACAAATGAAGCCTGCGACTCTGCAGTTTTTTATAATGTATGGGATAATGAGAACGCCCGTTTGGGTTCTGGTAGCTTGCAGATGGAAGGAAAAGATGTGTTTTCGCTCTGGACAAAGCCAATTTTCAGTTATTATTGCGTAATGCATAAAGTAATGCTTAAGAATTATCGGTAGCCAATTCGAGCTGAATTGACAAAGAGGTTGAGGCTTTAGAATATTTTTAATTTTTAGAAAAATTAATATTATTCAATCTTTTGTTAAGGGATGTTATTTTACAGCATGCTTATTTTGTTCTTCTAACTAGAACATTTTGTTGGAGATACATTTCTAAAATTTAATTTAAAAAGCTGCGTTAATTCAATTCCAACAGCACGTCAGTACCTCATTGATCAAAAATGTTTTTAACCCTTATGAAAAAACCACAATCAATCTCATTTCTTCATAGAAGTACTTTGGTTAACACTTAAAAGCAATAAAAAAGCTATTGCCAAATTACACTGTGGCTTCTTTTTTCTCACTACAACTGACTAATCAAATGAATTCAAAATCGTATGAAATAGAAAAAAAAAAACAAGTAATCAAGAACAGCAGCGTTGATGCGGCTTTCGGCTATCGAGTGGTAGCTATAGCTAAAAAATAGTAAAAGTTCGGTTAAGCAGTAGGTTTGGTTTTTTTGCTGTCCTTGAGAAGCTATTGAGACACGTAGAACAAGGAGGACGATAGGATCCAACACCGTGATGCTTCACGACTCAACGGGTTTTTTTCTTTTTTTCGATCAATACTAGTTTCTTTTTGTTACAGGAACGCGTTAACGAAGGACGATAGGTTTCATACACTGGTGAGCACGATGTGCCGTTACAGCTCAACGAGTCTATCGACGTTGGTGGAATCCTGCCAGAGTGGCTCTTCTTCACGCGCCTCGTGTGTTATTGTATCCTTGTGGAACGTTTGTAGAACGAAAGTGTCTATGAGGTTTCTCTTGCAAGACCGAACGAAATTGCGTGTGGTCTCTCACTCTGTCACGCTTCGTTTTGACTAGACGAGTAGTATCTCGTTTGCGGCCAAGAATCGAGAGGACCTCTCGAGATATTCGGTTCAACTAGGTCTGGCGATCTGTTCGTCCCGCCAGAGTAAACATTGTTGGAGAAAAACGAGAGTGGATCACGTGGGCTCGATGGTACTCTTAAAGGTCTTGCGAGTTACCGGCGCCCGTGGGATTCTGGGATGGATCCCACAGGATGTAAATAACATGAGTGGAGATGAAAACCGATCTATTTTATCCTAGTGCTACTTCTTACTGAAAGTTATTACTTGTAGGAAAAAGTATCGACGCCGAAACTGTGTAATATCTGAGTATCCAGTCTAGGTAATGGACGTCACGATAATTATTTTCCAATTCAATATAGACTTTGCAATTGGCGTTGAAAGAATATAGACCGACATAAAATGTGTCTATGTATTCTATATTCTATATAAAAATATTTTAGATAACGTGATTATTACAGAAAAAATTTTAATTCTGAATATCACATTAATCTAAAAAATTCGGAAAAACTCTCCCTTCCCTATATAGCTTGGACCCCACGAACCCAAATGCTAAATTTCCTCTTGATAGCTGTTGCTTCTCATGTTTCGTATAATCGTCACTTTAGAAAAAAAGGAAATCAATCTCGTCCTCTTCTAAAAACAGCTATAGAGCTCGTAACAAAAAGATGGTGAGTGCAGTTGTAAGAGCAGACTCAGGAAGAAAACAGAGATTCTCCACGAGCCCGTTTAGTAGTCCCAGCAGAGTAGAAGCATTGAGAGGCCCGTGTATAAGTGTCATGCATGTATATCCCCAGTTCCATAAGTTCAGTGCGTACACAGGTCACTCGGGTTTTCGTTGGCGCGCGAGAGTGATCCATTGTCGCATAGGACAATAGGTATGTGTGTGCACGGTCTGGGCAGGGGCAGGGGCAGGGGCGGGGGAGGGAAGGGGTGTGGGAGGGGAGGTTTGCCGGAGGGTCTCTTCAATGGTCCCGCGGCCATAACGCGCGGAGGTGTTATGTTGTGCGTTGGCTCTCTGTTATTCGGATCTTCAGGTATTAGGGAGGCAAAAGGAGGTTGAATGGAGGATTGAATGGATGCTAAGCGGCGAAGAGTACGCCGCAATCGTCTCACAGGGAGAGCAGTAACAGCATGAACCAGAAGGAAACGAGGGAACCGAGACGAGTTCCTTCTTCCAGTGGAACGTGTTCGCTTCCTTCGAGAATTCTGAGCTACCAGATCGTCGCATATATAAATTCACCATACACGCTTTTGGACTATACCAAGCTGATGCATATATGTAGGTATGTAAGTGAATAGCTATGGCGTATTATATACAATACAGGAACAACTGTTGGATATAGGTATGCGGTGATTTCAGTGACAAGAATGCGTAGGCTTCGCACCTCTTCGAGAACCATGTGTTTATACGTTGGCTCTGCGTACGATGAAGCTGATTGGGTGACTACAGTTTTGTGCATTGGATCCGCTTCCTTCATCAAGTGTACCGATGGTTATGGTTCTTTGTAGGTTATAAGATATGGGTATTATTTTAATATTCGAGAAGCACTCTTCCAGCTACTTAACCCTGGGACGGAGAAATTGCTAACACGATTTCATAATGCGCAGGCGGAAGCGAAGTGGTTGAGTATTATTAGATGGTGTTCCCTATATGTTGGGTATAAAAGTGCGAGGGATCTGCTATGGTCTCGATGTAGAAAGCGTGCGATATCCCTAAAGGAAGTTTCTTTCTCTGTGCTCGACGACAACACGGCGTGTCTTGAATCTATGACACCACTCGTTTCTCAAAGGCTTGCCCACTAAGTGCATACCAGGCTGAGACTTCGTAATAACACGTTTTTGCTCACGATCACTCGATTCGTCACAGAGTTGATGGAAAACAGTGGGTACGTTATAAAGTAGAGTTGAATAGCGGAACTGCGAAAGCCTAGCGAAATTTACTCTCGTGGAAACGTCAATTTCCATGAGGTACCCGTGTTTTTGATGCTTTGCTTGAAGAAATTGGAACGAATTCGGATTTCTTTGTCTCTTTGTTGTTAATCAATAAGTATTACAAAAGTGTATAGTTATCCATGCTTATTGTTGTAGTTTTATTTAATGCGTTTGAAATGACACAAGCTAGCTGAATAAATTTACGGAGGTTTTCAATTAATTCAGAATACAAAAATATTCCAAATCCATTTTCTTATTTTATTTTCATCGTTCTGATGGATTTTCTGGAAGCTTATCACGATGGGATATCGATGAAAATACTTTACTAAGCTGAAATGAGTAATCAACTAAGACTTCGCTATTGGAAAGAATTGCTTCTCGAAACGAGAAGTATCCATTTTTCATAAAAGCTTCATCAGATCGATGAGAAAGCTTTCCTCAGCGAATTTGAGCATGTGACAAACAAAAGCAAAACTTTCACCTTCTAATGAGGACCTTACATTACAATGAATTTTGCCTTTTGTGTCACAAATTCAAACGTACATCAAATTCGGCAAGAAGTTAATCCAATCATCTTTCCAGTTCGATTTTCGTGGCCTCTCATCAAAGTCATTGATTTATACTCTTCTCATAAGTTTGGTAATATCTGCAAACATTAATTTTAAATACACGGAGTACTTATTTTACAAAAGAGGTCACGTGTATACAGGGCGTGAGCAACTTCTTCTTCTTCTACTCATTCCTCTTCTTCTCCTCGGTTCGGTTAGTCGTTCGCCTCTGACTCTGTCTGGCGTAGCCTCTTCCCTTCTTCCACAGCACGGCCCCTGACTGACCTCAGAACTTCTCCTCTTATTTCCTTGGATCTCGTTTTTTCCTTAGTTCACTCCTTTCCTCTACCTTCGGGGCACCTCACTGGGGTTCTGCAGCAGGCGTGCGAGAAACGAAGCATCTTCGTTCGTTTTCTCTTCTCGCTCGCTACTTGTACAGTTTACCTTGCGATAGAGTGAGATGAAAGCTCTGAGAGTGAGTTCACGACTCCCATCGACATTGAAACTCGTTGTACGCCTCACACACTATCCCGGGGCAATAATCTCTTCGAGAATTATTCCCGTTCCTCAGGCGAGGAGAAGAGGAGGAGAGTTCATCGAAGATGAGTGAGGAACGTTCTTTAGGCTCATCGCAACTAATGTCAAACGAAAAAGAGCTGATTTGGCCAGCCAATTTCATGAATCACAACGTCTCCATGGTAAGACGTTATCCACATTCATTTATGTCCGTCCGGATATGGTGATTAAGGGGGCGAGAACTCCTGTGCGGTATTATAATTGCCAGTCGTCTTGGTCAAAGATCGCGAGAAAATACGTGTATTAAGGCGTGTCGTTCTTTTTTCGCTTTTTGAATGTGTCATCGCAAAGGAATGTGAAGAACCCTAGCAAAGTATCGAAGAAACGGTTGTTGATGCTGCCTTGAAACTTTGCTGTAAATATTAATGGGATGTGTTCGGAAACGCATCCAAAGAGGATAAGTGAGTGGAAGTGTTTGGATGACTCTTTTCTCATATTTTCAACATCTCTTGCACTCAGAGAAATCCGAGTAATTTTTAATTTCACATTGTTATACAGTAGCATAGAAGTGAACAACACCGTTCGGGTTATTAAAATGTTGAACGCAAACAGCTCGTCAAACGAATAAGGAAATCCATTTTATTTTCCCGGAAAGAAATATCCGGATTTTTTTCCCAACACACGGAAGTTCAAATATAAGTATGCAGATACAGCTTGTATGTAAGACCCATCAAACTTAAGTCCGGGAGTCATCGCAGAAATCGTAAATTTATGCAAACGCAATATAGTAACGCGCATCCTGCTTATGCGAGGCTTATGAATGCGGCGTTTATTGGACAGAGTGCATAGCTACCTACTTCGTCGTTCCCTTTAGTTATCCTCTTTTCTTCTGTTGGTGTTCGCTCGGAGAAAGAGAGCTCTGTCGGCTCGAGAGAGCATATAAAGGCACGCAAAGTCCTCGATGAATTTTTTCGCGTGTGGGCTGTCGGACAACGAATGCGAGAATCGCAAACACACTGAGAGAAAGAAAACCTCGCGGGCTGCAATGCTGCATGCGTTGTACCTGCGAGTGTTGCTTTCTAGCGAATACAACGAGTAACAGTTTTCTGAGCGAGTGCTCTCAGTATGTATACAAGTATTTATATACCCACGTGAGTATATATATGTAAATATATATATATACATTCATACGTCATACAACTGTCCCGAGTCCACGGTACTATATGCTACAGTAATATGCCTGAAGGGGTCCGAAGAGGTCCGCGCCGCGTGCGGACAAGTACAAAGTGCACAGATGTCGGGACGATAAATAAACGAATATTATTCCTACGTCTTGTGAATAATCGTTATCGAATGTAGCGTCCCTGAGCTGATCGAACGTTGCTTGTACACGGAAAAAAAAAGTTAAAAAATGGATTCGTAAAAAGAATTAATATGAAAAAACGAATCACGACCATCTCGAATTGGTTTGTAACCGACGGAGTCTCTATCCCCACGCATACGCACAGAACTCGCATATTATAGGTACTACTACTACTACGAGGTTCGATTATAACGACGAACGACTACAACCCGCAACAGCACAGCATGCGCACTGGGACCCGCAAAGCCTCGCAAAACGAATACACGATCCTTGTTGATGCGATATGCGAATCGCATTATTGCGGGAGGGGTATAAAACATGCGGATAAACATACTTTAAGTCAGTCGTGGGCCTCATCGCTAAGAGGTGGGCAAGACACGAGACGCATCACGATGAATTTCTGGCGAATGATACGCAAAGTACGATATTGGGAACATTTTTTTAAAACCTTTTTACTTTCGTTAAATTTGAATGTACATTGTTTAATAATAAATCTTTCACACAAGTTGCGATAAGTTGTCGTTAGTTTGTTTTGATTTTTTTTATGGGCATAATTTCATTTATTATTTTTGCAGTCGACAAAAATGAGAAGATTTGTATGCATAAGTCGATGTCAATTTTTGCCGGAAGAATGAATTACTGGCCATTGAATTATTGGATTCCTGTATTTCAAAGTATTGATCAGAATTCATTCTTATATTCATATTTTTACTTTATTTTGAACTCTTTGAATACATTTAAATGAAAATCATTCATTATTAGTTATTTTCATTAGTGTCAAGGAAATGAAGATAAACTAATTTTCTTACTCCTCGAGTGAATTGAAAATTTTTAACATTTTATTATTAGGCTTTAAAAAAAATTGAGTAGACTCTACAATTTACTTATTCATTCAGTATTATGGGAGATTATTTTTGTATTCGATTTAATTTTTCCATTTTATTAAGACAAAAATAAATTATATTTAGTATAATTTCTAAATAAACATAATATGGAACTACGCCTTACCAAACGTGAGCAAAAAGTTCTTAAATCCATAAGTTACTGATTTTGGAGTTCGACTATAAGTTGTTAATAAAATTGGTTGGCAGTAAAAATTGACAATATTTATATCTTAGTTGTGAATTACAAAAATTGTAATTGAGGGATAATTTAAATAGCAATGCAAATTTTTTTAACGTTATTAAATATTTGCGATTTTCCGTGGTCTAAAGACGAGACTTACTTTCGTATTATTAAATGGATACTAAACAGGTTTAAGAAGTCTCACATGGTACGAACTCGTTTCGAGGAGAATAATATATTAGATAAATTAATAAATACGTGTGCAGCATTCAGGACTCCAGCATAGAATCCAGTGACAAAATGTCGAGTTGATATGCTCGACAAAGCTTCCCCTCACTTACCTGTAACAAATGAGGGACATAAATTAGAATTATCTGAAGAAAAAGTCGATTACTTTATCGTATCAAAAGAATGTATAAATTTGTTAAAACTACGACAGAGAAATAAAATAGTGGAGAAAACGAGATGCCTTTAAGATTCCATCACAATAATTCGCTAAATCAATTCATAAATTCCGGGCCAATCTTTCGAATGAATAAATTAAACCTGCCAGCGATAAGCCTTTATACGCTGTGTTCACATCTGCACATGTAATACATACAATCTCTAAGCTACAGCTATGAAATGATAGCAACTGGAGAACAAAAAAACGAAAAATAAATTGAAAAAGGAAATCGATTCAAACGCTTTCAAATATACATCCTCTTTGCTAAAAGGCGCAACAAGAGTGTTCAACTGGAAAACGAGTTTAGCTTCGTGGAGTCGAAGACATTCTCTGCTTCTCTTCTGTTATCTTGCAAGGTCGTGCGTACATACGCATGTAATAAAAAAAAACGATTTTTTGAAAGTGCATAATATAGTGTTTATGGATTTCTTTGCAGATTTTTTTCTTCAATTTTCGCATATAGATGTATGCATAAATACTTCCATTTGAAAAAATTATTAAATTCATAAAGGAAATTTTGATAGTGTTCAAATGACTTAACGATAAACAAAGAAATTTTGAGTATTCATTTATTCACATAAATCGGATATGATTTTTGTATATGTATTTCAGCATAGATATATTTCAAGCGCCTGAAATGTCAAAGAAAATGATAAACATTGAGCAAGAATTTGCAATCGATTTAGCTGCAAATAAAATTAGCACCAGAGCATTACTTTTACGATGTAACAATAAATGTTACATTCGATTTTATCATCATATTTATGGAAGTGCAAAATATTTCAGCGCATTAGATATATGTTGTCTGCATGTTTCTTATATGCATAATTTCTCATATAAAATCTAATATATACGTAAAACATATAATTTTTAGATGAAAAGAATAGACTATATACATATTTCTTGCATATATTTCACCTACGCATGTGATAAACACAAATTCAAATCCACAACTATAAAAAGATAGCAAGTGAGGTAAAAAAAACGGACTGAAATAAATAAAATGACTATTGGAACGTTTCCGAATATATGTTCTCGTTGGTAAAAAGCGCAACAAGTCTGAAACTGGAAAACGAGTTTAGCCGCATGAAGTTAAAGAAATTCAGTTCTTCTGTTATGTGTTGTAGGCCTTCTGGCCTTTATCTCGCAAGGACGTGCGTCCGTACGTAAGTAGGTAAAGGAACGAGTGGCTTTTGCTTTTTGCTCGTTGGAAAAATCGTTGCCAATTCTCTGGCCGTTCTCTCTGCTATTCTCGCGTTTGCAAATCCTTTGAATTTCACACAGTCATGAGGACACACATGGATTTGACTACATCTACTACATTATTTCGCCTCTCGCAGGGACTATGCTCCGGTGGAGGACGACGTGTGAGGTTTTTCACGGGCCCATCTCACCTGGAACGGTCGAAGCTCCGCTCTCAGCTCTCTCCGAGTCAGAGTTTAAGTGGGTGTTCGTGAGATAAGCGAGCGACTGGCATAACAGCTCGATAAACTCGCGTGTTTATTGGATCGCCGCCTGCTTGCTAGAGAGTAGTCCTACACTATCGTATGCTCTCGCACTGTTTTTTTTATCTTTTTTTTTTAGGCAAGAGTCAAGATGCTTCTTCACAGAGAAGAAAGTTTTTGCGTTCGTATATGTGAATATATGTACGTGTGTAGGGGTGTATTTCTATCTAAATATCCTTTCCCTCTTCTCCGTCTTTATTCTGCGAGCCCCTTTGTTTTTTCCCCAGCCGCATCAAGCGCCCCGTGACCTTATGGTTCGACTTTTATTTTGTTTGTTAACTCAGGTCTCTGTATCAATTGCAAGACAATTGAAATAATCGGATCCTCATGATTAGGTCAGAGAACAAAGAATTAAAAGTTATGGAATTTTCTAAACAGTTACAAAATTATACGAAATTTAAAAAATTTGCAACATCTATTAAATTTACAAAATATGTAAAATCTACAAAATTTATAAAATATGTAAAATCTGAAAAAACTCGCAAGATTTGTAAACTCTACGATATTTACAAAATTTGTAGAACCTACGAATAAATGCAAAATTTGTAGAACCTACGAATAAATGTAAAATTACAAGATTATTAAAATCTACAAAATTTACAAATTTCTAAAAATTGCGTGTTAATTGGATAATCGTGCTACAGAATTTACTAGTTATCAACTATGTAATATATACTCCCGCGGTAATGATTCGTTTTTTTTTTTTAAATAAAAGTTGTTTTTTGTCGAGATGCTTGTTTACAGAGGAGAAATATTCTGGAATCATATCGCATATGTATCCACAAGTATATGCGTGTATATATATTGCTACCCATACATCGTTCTTTCCTCTTCTTCGTCTTATATCCCGCTTGGCTCTTTATTTTTTTCTCAACCGGACCAAGCGCCCCGTGACCCGCCGGTTTTGCCCCTTATTTCGGTTGTTAACCCCGCTCTCTGTACGAAGCGGAGGACTCCGGGAATCCGGAGCGCGGATTATCGCATGCTCGCGCACTCGTTCTCCCCTTTTACTTTACGTTTTATTCCGCCTCGTTACGAAAAAGAATGCGGGCTTCTCGTGACAAATCCTGGATTTTAAATTGAGTCGTTATTCTCGTGAATTAGCGGAATATATGTATATCTACCATATATTCTGGCTAATTCACGAAACGGGGTTGCACCACTTAAAATGAGTCTTGGCAATGCCAGTGAGAAACATAAACATGTGGTTGGAACGAACGAAATTTACATGTTTTACCATCTTATAAGAAATTTGTTGCCCAATTGCTCGAAAAGCACGACGCTTAAATTGAAAACATTATATTTTATTTGTTTATTTTTACTTTGCATTTTACTCTGTACTGATTTATTCTTCAGGTAACGCAGTGAATACGATTATTAATGCGATGTACATGGAAATCGGTGATGAAACCGACATAAGCGTGAAAAGTTATTATTATTGAACTTTGGCTGAATATTTATTGAATGATGTTATGGTGCTTTGACGATGACAGCGAATTATGCCAATTACTATTGACTTATTGTTGAAACTTCGATACCACTAAGAAAATTCGCAGTATTTGCGGGTATATTTGTAGAAACCACGAACAAATTGAAGAAGTAAAAAAGGACTTTTTTAAAATACATATAACATTGAATAAATAATGATTTTTCTGTATAACCTGTGGCGGAAGTTCGACTTTTCGTAGCCCTGATTTAACCTCCGAAAGATACTTTGAAGTGACCGTTAGTACAAAAAAAACCGGCGTATTCGCATATTCAATGTCTACGGGTTTTTCAAACTTTGCGGAAAAACAATTAATTCCAATGTTTTTAAGTATTCTTTCGCAACCACGACATCCTTATAAATACTTTAAAAAAATCAATTATTTTTATATAACAAACATAAGCATCATATATACGCTAAATCTGCCCATATTTGAGATATATTTTCTGCGCATATTTCACTCCCATAAATAGCCGTAAGAGAACATTTGAACAAGACACGTGGAGTACAAGAAGCAAAGTCGAAAGACAGGCGAACCAAGGCAGCGTCTTTGAGGGAAGACGAACGATCGAGAAGACCGAAGACACATTCGCAGACACAAGAGCGTATGTGAGAAAGGAACAAGTGAAGCCGCGGCGAGAGCGCGTAGAAAGGAACACAGAGCGCACAATGAACAACACACGTTACAAAGTACATGGTATATGTACTAGGTACACGAATGTAACGGAGATAGCTCAGCTACGACTCGGGCACGCACATAGTAGAGCTTTGATTGAATTTGCCACGGAGAACTGTGCGCCGCGAACGCCTACGTTCGACGCGTATTAGCATTCACCGTCTTCCAACCAACCCGCCCGCGTCTACGTAGCCAGTCTGACGCGGTGGTCGGCGCAAAGACGCACCACCTCGCCTCAGGCCTATCTTCGCTATCGTATAAATCGTATCTCTCCACCATCTTAGTGTATTTATTTATTTACTTTTTTCACATTGTAGGAGACAAACGTTCCATAGCTGGAATAGTACAATGGTAGAATAGTTAGCGAAAATTGGTTAACAAGAATCTGTTAAATAGCTTATTTCTTCAATAAGTCCGTCGCTTTCATGTCGATTTAAAATAACATTTCATCAGTTTCTGTAGATTAATTGATAAATCGTCATTCATTTGGCAAAATAAAACAAGCCTGCAAAGTAGAACCTTGCAAATTGCTTCCTCATTATGTATTGCTTTCTATAAAGCTGCCTCTATGAGGAATTTTCTACCCTTTCTTTATATTTTGTTTGTTGTGATACGTCACATAACAGTACTTTTTATAAAACCTCGGCCACGCACGTTTCTGACCTCAAATCACCAAATGAAACACGAATTTGTTTGTCATCTTCGAACTGAATGGCGGCAACAGTACATACAATACTAACAATATACACCAGCGAGAAATGACTCGAGATGTGTGCGGGCTGATCAGAGTGAGACTCCCATCAAGATAGAGAATCGCTGGTAGCACGTGCAGTAGCCTCTGCTACTGGCGCGTTCAGGATGAGAGACTTGATTAATCTCCCGCTGACCATGCAGCAACAGATGAAGCTGAACGGAGAACCAGACGCGAATTAACTTGGTTGCTTTGTGAAAAGAAAATTGTGGAGATATGTACTTCGTTCAAAACCCCAACTCAAATTCGCCTCGAGAGAAAGATCCCCAATCGGTTTCCATTATTCCAGCATGCACGGGATCATCCTGCGGCTTTTTATCTTCGCTACTTTTAGACTCTCCGACTGCGCGGCGAATCTTTAGGCCTCGGATTTCGAATCCTCATGTCTTTCTTACTGTATTTGATTGCGCCGGTTCTTACAATGTATGCAATTGATGGTTTTTTGTGGTTTTGGTTTTTTATCCTCGAACATTTGTGGTGGTAACGGTTTCTTGCCATTCATGAGGTAAAACGTATATAACGTATTTTTTTAATCAACTGTTTAAGCAAATATTGGTTCGGTTTTACGACTGACGAAATAATCGATGTGATACGAAAATATGTTGCTCGGCACCCAAAATCCGAATTTTAGTTGATACCCACCAAGGAAGAGAGATATATTCAAAGTTATATCTAATATATACGCTGTTAAAAATGCAAGCAAATTTATTATACAAAACGAAATGTGATTGATGAATAGAGTGTATTAATTCTCTATTGATATATTCTTATTGCAAATTTAAGAACAGGATAAGAATTTTTTGATACTGGTATTTGGAAATTACAGTACGTGAATATTGGAATCTTTATTTCAATATACCAATATTGTATTTGTAAATGCCGAATTAATCTGAAAATTGATATGCAGTATATGTATCCAAGTCTTATAAACGGTATATTTATTATTAGAAAAAAAAACTGTACAGTATATGAGGAGAATTCCATAGGAAAATCGTAAAAACCTAAATAAATTAATGTCGTTCGGTTTTCACTAAAATTTTGAAACAATTCGACAGACTCTCAAAATATATTAAACATTGTTATTTCTTTCGATTTTAGATCCCTTGAAATGTCATGATCACGGAAATTCAGAATCTTGAGCTAGCCACAATTTCTTCGGTTATCGGACTTTCAACTTTTGTCTTCCGTACGAAAGTGCTTGACAAAATATGAGAATAGCAACATCATTGAGATATTTCAGTTTTTGTGCACGTGGCAATGTAAAGCCATAATTCTTCACACAGAAAGTAAGAGTCACTATTCCATACTTCTTTGAAACTTATGGCGATCTCTCCGTGGGAATTCTGGTTTTTTCATATTCTGAATTGGCGCCATATAAAAACCATGTCCAGTATAAAATACTAAAATAAATAGTAATGCATTCTACAGGTTAGTAAAGATATATTTTAATCCCTAACGTTCAATGGTGGACGCTGAAATTGGAAAATCAACCCTATGACTAGAGTACGGCTTCAGCGACGTTACCTTATCTCGCCCGAATTAATCAAAATAGTCATGGACGAGTCACCAATTTTTATCATAAATGGATCATGAACCCTTTTTATCTTTCAGTCAGAGAGAACGAGTACTGAGAAGAGCGGTATCAAAGGGATAGTTTTACGGGTCGAGAGTGGAGTATCGTTGAGAAATATCTATACATAGAGAGACAGAAAGAAAAAGGTGAAATGGGAATAAGAGAAAAAGCAGTTCGTCCTGAACGTCGACGGATTAGAAGAGGTCCGGGGCTCCCCGAAGTGGTCGTAAATTCTTATCGTCACTCCTTCTCGACTGGCTCTCTCGAATGACGTTTTCACCTTGTGCTCGCGAACAGCCGCGACTATATATCCCCGAGGTAAAGTTCCATCGACTCCGGAGAGAAAACCGAAGAACGCGAGTGAGCTCGTCTCGTTATACGAGTCTCACGTATTGTTATCTTTACTTCTACGTCCTAGGTATGCGAGAGACGGTAACGCTCTGTGTTCGCTTCTCTCCTCGCATCGACAACGAATGGGCCAACCCTTTCAACGAGGGCGAGATTAAAGCACGTTCGGACACCTCTTCAAAGATATCGAGAGATTATTCCTTCCATGAAGAATATATGGTGAACTATACGTCCCAGACCGGCAAACCTTGGTGGTCCGCGCTCTTACCTCTCTACATAACCCTAGCCGTTCACTTTCTTTCTCCTTCGCTTCATTTCGCTCTCAAAATAATATACTGTGTGTCACTCGGCACTAGTTACAAGCTTTCACGTACAAGATAATCTGAAACCTGATTCTTTGATTATTGATCTCACTGCCTATCGACACCGAAAAGTGCTTTCGTTTTTGTAAAAATAATTGGCTCAAACAAAATCAGTCAATTAAAACAATGGTGGATTTTTTAAGTTCAGTTGCTCGGCAAAAAGTGTTTGTAGTATTGATATCATGCCTATGTTATGGAGGAAATAATTTCTCGGAAATAAAATAATGTGGTAAAAAATTTTTACAACATGAAACTTTATTATGAAAAATAAATTGATTTAAGTTTAAAAAATAATAGCAAATATTCTAATGCATCGCAAAATGCAGTAATGCAATACTATATATCACTGCTTTTGAGAAAATAACTTGTATGCAATAATAATGTTTTATTTCAAGAATTTACCATTCTTTTTAATGTTATAACATTGTTGCAAATCTACTCTGCGCTATATGTATAACGCTCTATTCCATCGAAAGAAGCATACGTACACGGAACGCTATATAATATACCATAGGCTATTCGTGTGATTGGTTTCTCCTTCTGTGATGATGAGTTCTTCCGAGTCACTGGCCCGTGGTTGAGATACTCGTGCAGATTCAACGAAGATACATTGTATTCAATGATTGAAATGCGTGATCCGTCTGACCGTGTTGAGAGAATATTCTCTGTGGCGCAGCCAGATCGATCGATCGATCGATTGATCCATTCCTTGCCTGCATACATTCTCAACTTCTCTCCCAGATTGGAAATAGACAACATAGTGCGCGGAATAAGACACCTTCCGCCTTAGAATATTGGATTTTTTGTTTTCAAATATAATCATTTTTACATAACACAAAATCAAGTTTTCTATGCAATCCGCGGGGCTGAGGTAAAATAATTCACCGGTGTTTCACCGATCATTGTCATAATAATAATCATCATTACCATTGTTATTGTCTGAAGGAGTTAGTTAAAATGATTATTCTTGACTGTGAGACTCAAAATATCCAGATAGCTGTTTTCAGCAAAAGATAATCTAAAAAATTCAATGAATAATCTAGTTTCCAAGAAATAATAATTCGTCGAACTATTAAAAATTTGTGAAACACCATATTACTGTATCGCGTAAATTACAGTAGCCTTCGTGTTATGAATATTGCGGGTTTTGTTTGTATATGCCAGAAAAGGTTTCCACGTTCTATATCGATAACCTCATGGCTCGTTATCACAGTATAATATCTAATATATATTTGCGCACGTATGATAGTATACTATGTGTTTCCCTCGTCCGAGAGGCTGCTTTCTATCGATTAATATGCCGTTCAGCTTCACTTCGTCGATGTAAAGAGAGCGGGTTCACGGTGACGACTGGACATGCCGTTCCCGGCGACAGGACCAGCGAGCACTATCGTCGACGTGGTGTCGACTGAATCGCGAGCACCGACATCTCACCGGCTGCGCAGCGATAGATAATTGCAACGACAGACGCGATTTCTTGATCACTCAGGTGCTCCTTCGCTTAAGTGACTCTCTCATTGCAATGCGAAGGCATTACTTGCGTTCCAAAGACGATTTTTATCATATGGTAACATACTTGTGGCTTGGTATATACAGACGATTATAGTGTCTGCGCAATAGAATCTATGGAATTGATTATAGATCATTATTGAAATTCTCAACCGCGAAAGTTTCTATTTCCTGGTCTGTCAGATACTGTTATTCGAAACTGCCGCTGATACATCATATCAGTTCTATTTCACTTAAGGTAATCTTTTTGCAGCACCTACGACCAATAACAATCCATCATGGGATAAATAAAAATAAATATACCGCAGTATTCAAATAGTTTTGTGCAATATGAAATACTATTGCACTAAAGTTAGAATTTGAGGGATAATGCACTGGTAAATGGTGATTCACTGGTGATTTCCGCGCAGAAAGAAATTAGTTGAGGCAACTCTCTTTTTATAGGTTTGGCTCTCAATAAGTTGTTAGAGCAATTCACGCAGACCCTATAACCACGTTGAGAATTGGCTAGGCAACTCAAATCGAGTTAACACGACATGTTTCGGGTAATTCATCTACTAAGATGGTATCAATTTGCAACTTGCTCATTAATTATAGTTTTTTATTCTGGGATTGGGACAACTTATGACGATAGTAGTTGTAGCAACTACTTTAAAGGCGCAAGTGACTCACGAATGAATTCGCACACTAATTTGTTAGTGCGTGCAACTAACCTGTGGGTTGCACACAACGGTAATAGATGTTTACTGCAACCGACGTTATACAACTAATTAAAACTGGTTCACTCAATTCACAAAATATACGGTTGTATAGACTAACAACAAATGACTAAGTACAACTGCTTTTTAAGTGTGCCTAACCGATTTTTTTTTGTATCCGTGTACTGGTAACTTATGGGTGACTTACAAGTGACATACGAGTGACTGGTGACTGGCCATTCGCTGGTGACCGATAATTTACTGACGGTAAGTCATATACTGTAACGGATTATCGACAGGCGATTGATTATTCATGAAAAACGTCTTTTACCGGTGATTCGTCATGTATGTAACGGGTCATTACCGGCGACGAGTCATTTACAGGCGATTAGAAATTCACTGGTGATTTTGAGATGACTCATCATTTAAAGTGACAGTTTATTGTGACATGTAATTTTTTGATTATTGGTTATTCACTGGTGACTACTCTCGACTGGTAAATTTCATTTCCAAATATCGTTGATTCTATACATGAGGTAATCAAGCTTGTAATGTCAGGTCCCATTAAAATAAAATGCTGGACACCCCAACCATTTCGACCTCTAATGCCAGGAACTCTTTGAGAAGAAGCGAGAAAATGAGACTAGCCATCGGTCACGTCTAGGCCACGCTCTCACGTAGGTAGGATATACCTGCTAGCCTCAACCAATACCGTACACCAAACTACCAATGTATGCATGTAACCACCTACCTAAGCCCACATGGATTCTGCAGTATATACATATGCTGTACACGGTAAGTTAGGTACGTATCGGATGGAATGGGATGTCGCCGTCGTCGTAGTCGGCGTCACCGGGCGGGCGGACGGTCGTGGCGGTTTGCAGTCTCCTCGCGGCACGATCCGGATCATGGTTAACGGAACGTTCGCCTAAGATTTCTCGGGCTGTTATCCACCGTTCGAAACGGCTATTTCTGCTCTCTTCAGGGTATATACCGGTAGAGGCAGAGGTCCAAGGTGTATATACCCGTCTTTTTCTAGCTTTCACGGTGTTGGGTTTCCTCGCGACCGTCGGCGGAACTCGCCTCGCACCACACGTTTCTATCTCTCACTTTACTCTTCTTTCATTCTCTCCCTCTTCTCTTTCTCTCTCTCTCTCTCTCTCTCTTCCTCGCGGTATTACCCTTCACCGATAGAAGGTAATGTGCCTCACTCATCGTATACTCACCTATCTACCTATCTACCCGTGTATATTCCCGGTATTCCGATCAATAAGAGTAACACGACGACGAGGACAAGGAAGCGTAAGAAGAGGAGCTGAAGAGGATGAGCGAGGGGGAGAGAAAGAGAGAGAGAGAGAGGAGTGGAGGATAAGGTTGAAGAGCGAGAAGGTGAGACGCTGCAGTGGTGCGCCCGACCGCAGAACGGTAGCTCATTCACACGGTCTCTGGGCCGTGCCGCGAGTGAAGCCCCCGCGGGACCTCGCGAGAAGCACACCGAGACTCGACCTGCAACTCAACTTCGAATAACAGCAGCCAGTCACTGTGCGAATATCGCTTTCCTCTGGCTTGAGTATTTTACCTATAGCTCGGCTTTACCGCACTATGAGCGTTCAATAAACGTACGCGAGACCTCTCTACTGCTTTGCCACCCTTTCAATGCGCACGACTAGTGGAAGTTGTTTGAGTTGCAATTTGGAAATGAAAGGGAAGCACTTTCATAGATGCTTGAAACTAACTGCTTAAAACTAATATTGTTAATACAGAATATAAGCGAGTTTGATCAACCTGCTGGGCTTGACCACTTTGTGCAATGAATTGGTCGTTAGAGAGGTTATGTTAGAACTGAAAATGCCTCAAAGCAACACTGCCATTGGTCAGGAGGGTTTCAGTATCGATTTCCGTCAATTGATTTATTATGAATTGAATTAATTATAGAGCATTCGAAGGAAACTTCTAATCGGATAGGTCAAGATTGAGAGACCACCGCTTGGGGCAACCAAGACGGCGTAGTTTATGCGGAAACTACGCCGAACTCAAATCCAGATTGCAAAGTAGTGTCGTAACCAATTCATCTCATTTAAGGTTAATGGATTCCATAAGTTACTTAATTGAAATTTTTTTGTTAGAATGTGTACACTACCATTTTGCTGCTGGAAAGTTGAATAAAAATTGGAGGCTATTCAACGTATACTGGTAATCTAAATGGCATGAAGATAATGTCCCATCATCCGTTTTGCTCGACGTCAGCGTCAAGATGAATCAAGGAGCGAAAGGATCATCGAGTAGTAGCATCCCAAACTCATCCTGTACGGTGGAACCTAATATTATAAACACAGTATATACCCAGGGTGTACAGTGTATAATCGATTAAAATTCGCGGACGGATTAACAAGCCCCGTTTTTCGAGAGAATTATGGGGTGGCCGTAGAGAGTATGTGAGCCTTTTGAGTAATCGATTCCACCTCTTGCCGACGTACGTTCTGCGTGCCTTCACGTATATATTACAGCGGAAAAGCAGAGTGAGAAGGACAGGATCACATCGCGGTTCAGTGTGAGCGTCATGACTCCACCTCGTCCATGACGCCAACGAGTAGAGTCTTCTGCGCGGATCATCTCGTCCTCATCTTCTCTCTCTCGCTACTCTCGCGGGCTTTAATTAAGAAACGATCTCGCCAGAGCTGACTGCAGCTTCTCTCGTCTTCTTCTTTTTCGTATTCTTCTTCCTCTACTCTCTGCTGGATGTGGAGAGCAAAGAGAGCCAAAGAAGAAGGAAAAGAACGTGTGCCGGATGGATATCACGGAATTTTTGCAGTGAGCACACGATGACTGACGATGATCGATGAGATTCCCTCGCTGCTTCAACTCGGAGAAAATTCGTTTATTTATTTTTATTTTTTTTCGTGGATTTGAGAATGTCGAGTATTATACGCTGTCTGTTGCTGGATAATGTAGATTATAGTATAATTTATGAGCTTTGTGCAATTATTATGGAAGACACTGTATATAGACATATTATGGCGCTTGGAATATGACTGCTGTTTGTTTTGTGATTATTGGGACTACTGTACTTCCTGTAGTTGCTGTTATCGGCTTATTTATTAAAGGAAATTTTCCGTCATGTATAGAATGTCAATAACGGAAAATCTTGCGTCAGGTGAAAAATGTCAACAACGGAAAATCTCGTATCAGCCTAAAGACGGCGGCAAGAGTAGATTTTGTTTCGAACCGAAAATATTTGTATGTGAAAATTTAGCATTCTGCGCAAAAAGTTGCTAATCAGAAAATGTTGCTCATGAAAAATTTCGCGTTGTGCGGACAATTTTGTAGCAGCAGAAGAACATTGATAACATTAGATTTGAAGTCAAATGGAAAACGTTACATCTGAATATTCAGCGAAAATTACAAGCCCTTGGTATTCAAAAATTCCACGTCAAGCGAAAAACGTCAACAACGGTAAATTTGTGCCAGGCGTAAAATTATCATAACCAGTAATAAATGCATCTTTTGCGTCTTACAGAAAAGTGTAAATCTATTTATGTTTTTATTTCTTCCTCTAGGTAGATACGAGGAAGTTGAACGTTATACGCTCTGTCTACTGGAGTATAAAATAAAATATGCTCTACAGTATATTCGCGATTCTGTTCCGCACAATCGTAAGAAGGTATATGATTATGGCAATGCAGAGCCGCATAATATTATGTCATTGCGGTTTCATCAGGCAAGGCGCCTGGACGTATCATAGGTAAGCAAAAAGATAAAGAAAGAGAAGAATAAGTGAAAAGGACAGTCTGTGTGGAAGAGGAAGCGTGATAAAGACAGTGAGACTCGGCCCTTGCGGACCCTGATCGCAGAATACAGCTAAGATACTGAGGCTGCTCATCGTCGTGCTGAAGCTCGAAACCGTGGCGTGCTGCTGCTGCTGCTGCTGCTGCTGCTGCTGCTACCTCTGTACTGAACATTGCTCAACGCTTCTTCCCTCACGACGAACCATCTCGCGCAGTCTATCCACGAGAGATCCTTAATAACACGTTCTGTCATGAACTCTGTACCCCACGAGCCGAACAAGGAGTCACCGTCCGGTCAGTCACTATCGAAGCGCGGGCCACACGGCACTATGTCCAGCTACGAAGAACTGTACTGAACACCGATGGACACTGTACCGTGACGACGACCTAGAAGGTGGTATCCTCCATCTTCGGAAACCGTTCGGACTCCTCACGCCTCAATATTACATTGTCGGCTCATATGATGCTATTGACCATTCAGAAGACACATGATTCGGATGTGTTTAATGAATTTGGCAATTATGAACTGGAAAAGGAAATCAAATGAGCAGAGCTCGATTTTTCACTCTAACATTAACTAGAAGTCCTTCCGCGGACCCATCTCAGAATTCAACGTAGACTTCAAAGGTGTCTTACAAGACTATGCAAAGGGTACCATTCAAAATGATGCAAAGAAAATATGGGGCAGCGCAGACCTTAGCTAGAATGAATCAATCATATTCGAGAAACTATTGAAGCCGGAAATCATAGACCAAATATCGAATATAGATTTATATTAGATATTTTGAGTGAACTATCTTTTCGGTTCCTAAGCATAACGATTTTAAACGTTGAATTTTGGTGAGATAAATGAACTTTATTTTTCCAGTGTAGCTCTATAAATTAGAATAAAGCGTCACGCCGAAATGTAACAAACTTTTCCAGAAATGGAAAAGTGAACTTGATGAAGATCCGCTTTATGCAACTTTCGTCTTGAGCCATGTCCGAGCGCAATTCCTACGGTCACAACATAAATTATGTTTATTTTGCGTCGTGAAACGCTGTAGAGTTTCCAGCGGAAATCTTGTATAGTGGCCTTGCGGTGGACGATACGATGCCACCGCCGAATTCCACCACCTCGTTGAGTTTTATCCGAGTATCCATGGAATTTCTTTCTCTGGCATTCCGGGTACAAGCGGGGCCAATGCCCAGTTAACCCGGGCGCAACTCCTTCGGCTTGCTGCAGCAATCCACAGAACGCGTTGTTGGTCCAACGTCGTCGTGGTCGTCATTCACTTCAGAACGGCGCAGAGAGTTGCAGGCTCGAAAAGCGCACGCCTCGCCCAAAACGACGAGCATCGTCGTTCTCTCCTTCCGTCGCCACGGTAACGAAAAGCAGAGGCCTCGGCGCGGGCGCGATTGTCCAGTGAGAAAGAGAGGAAAGAGGAACGATGAGGAAAGGGCCGGTGAAGAGAAGGCGAAGAGAAATGCCCGCGCGAGCTTCGGAGACGAAAGGCGACATACAAATTGCGCGGGCTTGGATATCCCCCTCGTCACTTCCATTCTCGGGTGGACCAGGAAGCGGGAGGTATAGGTTGGTATTCACGAACGCAGACACTGTGTAAGGAAAGCGCAAGAGGGTCCCTCGTCCTCTTTCCGCTTATTCTCTTGCCGATGGCTCCTCTTCAAGGCCTTTCTCCTTCAGGACACTGTGGTCCAATACGACTTCGAGATATAACGAACTGTACAAAGAGGGACACGAAACGCGCGTGGAGATGCGTACGGACGACAATGGAAATTGCCTTTTTTGTCGCACCTCATCGTCGTCTCCCATGATTCGGTCACGAACCTCATCCGTGGCCAAGATTTAGAATTCCGGCACTACTTATGGGTACCATCATGGGAACTTTGGGTCAAAAATGACTGTGAATATCCTGCAGATGATTGGCACGCGAAGAAACGTAAGGAAGTGGTGATTGGTGACTTCAAAAATGTAATGCAATAAAGGTCACTTGTATTTTTTCAATTTACTGTAGTTACAGTATGTATTGTGGAAAAAGTTAGTATTCGGTAAGTAATAAATATCATTTTTCTCAAACCTCACCGTTATCTCTCATGATTCGGACGCGAACCTCATGGGTTGTTGAGATTTGGAATTTTGACACTACTTAGGAATGCTATCATGGAAACTGTGATGATAGGGACTACGATTGACTATGATGAATTGTGACAACAAAGACGATGATCATATATCATGCAGACGATTATTCATTGTTAACTTCGAATGAAAAGTTAAAGTTAACTTCAAGAATATTTTTGAAGTCATTGTAGTTATGGCAAGTATTAAATTTTCGAGAGAGTTAATGTTGGGTAATTAAAAAATAAACAAATTAGGAAGAGAACGTTGCTGCCGAAAATTACTGCACGTCTATTATCGTGGTGCATACGACTTCGTCCAAGTATTCAATAGGTAGTTCCTATTTGTATATCCTATTTATAGTCACCACTAACATTTTTTTTTTCTCAGTGTACATTAAAATTTTTCCATTTCAAGAGGCGTGTATTCCGTGACTGAAAATGAGATAGTACATCTGTGGGCTTTGCAAGCCGCGTTGGTTACGTGTTATATATACCTATTATATCAGATATTATGGAGTGAGTGTAGGGTGTGGGCACAGACACTTTGCACAGAGAAATTGGATGGCTTACCACAAAATCCGCCAGAGCCTCCAACAGGAACTGTAGTAAATTGGTCAGTTTCATCGTTCAAGCTCAGTATATCACTGGCAGGTTTGATTCTCTCATAGTAAAGTGTATATAAGCGCTAGACTGCCGTGAGCTTCACTATATGGTACCACGTGGGTACTACTAGGCACGATGGCGAATAAGACTGCGTGCACCGCAGAGTTATAGATATAATACCCTGACGCCTGCAAGGAGAAGACATTGCGAGGGTACGTAGAGAAGCAGAACCGAGCGCTGCTTGTGTGCCCCGTGTTGGTCTTCGGGCGAACATAAAGGTAATTGCATAATTTAGTGCAAGGCATTAAACCTGCGCGTATCGCCTCTCGCTCGCTGCAGGATTTAGCGTACTCGTATACCGACCAACTCCTATTCGGTTATTAAAGTAATATCTGTATAATATGATAGTATATTCCCTTGAAGTGCTCGTTTAGTCTATATAGTGATGGGCTCCCCTCTAATTTTCACGAAAAAAAAAACAATTCAAAATATTCATTTCTTTCAATGCATAAGTTATTTAAAAAAAATGGTTGTATTAAAACACTTGAAATTTTATAATAATTATTGAGAAAACGCCAAACTTATCGCCCAAGTGATTTTGAGAAATACGCTTTGACATATCTTTCAACAATTATTGGCAATTCTTATGAGATGTGTTAAGAAATTAAATACAAAAAACAATGTACACATTAAAACGGCTTGGTTGAATATGCGCCAGCCGATTAATTGGTTAAACCAATTGAGTTGTTGGTCACGCCAATCAAGTAGTGATTTCCTCAAGAAAGACAATACAATTCGAGAGGTTATGTCGTCAATAAATCGTATGGTGAACAAATGAATTTCGATTTCTTTTTACAGGCGTGATACGTGTACTTACGACGTTCAGTATCCTGAACCACGCACTGTTTTTGTTCATACAACAACGTTTATTAAATAAGTTTGATTGAACTAAACAGATTGGATAAAAACGATAAAACAATAACATATTCTCTCGTAACAAAATGTTACTACTAGGATATTGAAAATAAGCGCCTTTTTTACGTGGTGCCAATTGACTTTTTTGGCAATGGTCTTTTTATTTTCGCCGGCATGGCAACGATTTCTACTCGCGCATATGAGTAGAACAATTTTTGTGAGGCAGATGAGCATCGAGAATGAGAGAAAAAGATAGAGACAGAATGGTAAGAAAGAATAAGAGAGAAGGGTTTCATACGTCAGGGAGTATATACTGTATGGCCACTCGCGGCCGCCACTGCCACCGTCGCCTCGAGTACAATAATACACTATACTATATTACGTGCGGTATATATGCATGCAAGTACTAAGTGAGTTATGGCTCACGGGCAGATATATCAACTCCTTCATTTCCGCCGCAGACTCGGTGGGTCCATGGCTCGCTGGCATCGCACAACTCGCAAGACCGTCTGCTGTTCCTATACTATCGCTCTGTCTCCCTTTCTTCGAAGAGCTACAACGAGTGAATGCACTCCGAGTGGAAAGAGCCGAAGGGGTAAACCCATATTCAATTCCTACTTGTACAGCAATCCCCTCTCTCTATGTACTATATTTTACGTGGAATTAAGGGTAACATCTAACCCGGAATTTCTGTCTTTTCGATTTTGCGAATTATTGTGTATTCAGAGAAATGTTTAGTATTGAATTTATGATACCAACAAGAGCTCAGAGCTTCACCATTTGGATATCGACATAGTATATTTATGATTTGTGAAGAATTTTTTTTTTCTATTAATAAACTGTCAGACGAAATTTGTAAAAGAATTTGACAAACTGTGGAAATGAATTTGGGATGCATTTGACATCTAAATTCAATGAGAAGAGAACATATTTACACGTGAAAATTTGAAAAATGAATACGTTTTTAATGTTTTGATTTTAAAAAGTGATTAACTTTTATTGCGAATTATTTTTTGAAGGTGAACGGGTTTTGGTTCTGCGAATGAATGGTTCCTAGACAGATTGAAGAATTCAGTATAATTTCCTGATTGTCATTTGCAATTCACTGAATGGATTCGTCTTATTGATGGATTGCGCGGGACATTGATAGATGTATCTTGATCTAGACATTTGATAGACAGACTTTCAGCTCCGCGCCATTGTTACGCGTGTCGCGAATTTTGAGAAACGTATTTCATCTCGCTGTCCTCATCATTTTTCACTTTACCATTCAAGGTCTTTGGTAAATTAATTCGGCGAGAAAGCTGTTTATATACTCATGATTCAAGAATGAATTATTTTGGGAGCTTCCGGTGTCTGCGGCACGAAATACGATGCGGTCAGACGTTCTTTGAATGTGCGTCGCGTCTCTATCATTGATAATTAATCGGGACGTCCCTTTACAGCAAATATTTCGTTCGAAAGTCTTGCGTGTGGAGAATGGCATAAGCGCGGGGTTCGTTTTCAATTTCCTTGGAAAACCGCAAAGGCCTTCGGCGATCCGGAAACGACGTCGTCGTATATGCTGTACTAGTCTGACGTGGTCTCCAGGAAATGGATGTAGAGAGGAGCAGTTCACAAAACAGGACAGGCTTAAAGATGTTGATTTTTTTAAATACGTAGAATTGTACAAAACGGCGGAGAAAGTGTCCTCAGAAAAACGTTAATGCAGCAATAATTTATTTTTATAGGCGAGATTCTTTTATTCAAATTAACCCCCATGGAAAAAAAGTATGCTAACAAAGTATATTTTTCGACATATCGAAAAATATATAAATAATGTACGTGGTATTTTTCTTATATACTTTTTATATACTTGGCAATATCCAATATTTCATTCAAACGTACATTTGGCGAATATACGTAAAGTACATTTTTTACTTGTGAATATTTTAAGCGGTTGAAGTTATATTTACTGCGCAAGTATACTTATCGTCGCGGTTGCTTGGTATCAAATTTAGCCATTAGATCGACATAGAAGTTAAAAAATTATTGTTTCAAACGAGGCCGAACAATAACTCACGTAATTTTTTTCTTTTTACGGAAAAGTTAGAAATGAATGTGCCTCTTCACTCATATTTAGCTACTCATTAATGCATTTTACCAATAATTATCATAACCTTGCATCAGAATCGGTAGAAAGTACTCAATATCCATAGTGGAGTCGTTAATAGATTCATTCAAAATTTCCAATAAATAATCCTACCGTAACGGAGATTAAATCCATAACTCGAAAATTTAATTTTTAGAATCCAATACCTATTTAATCGCAGCTACATAAAAACTCATAAAACCTCTCTACGAAAAAAAAAACTGAAATTCTCTCATCAATGACCGGTTTTATCTCTCGAATATTTCGCACGATATCGTTTTCCTCGCATAAGCAAATTCGTCGTGCGGATAAAATGACGACCTTTGCACGAATATAGTAACGTTCCGGATCAACGCAAATAAATAATAAAAAAACAGAGATATCTCTCAGCCAGTATTATACGACGAGTTGCGCGCTCGGCCATATCGCATTGAACTTAAGCCGAAAAAAACATTAGTGGCAATGCTAATTTTATTTTTCACACCCCGGCGATCGCGTTGAGATCGGGTGCCTGTTTTCTCTTTCTCTCTCGCTCTCTCTCTCTCTCTCCTTCTGAGTGGGACTACAGTCGGTAGGATATATGGTCCCGTCGTATTTAAAGAATTTGCATAATGGCCCCTTGACATGTTTATGTACACACGGCGAGGCAACCGGGGTAACGCTTGCCTACCTACGTGCACGCACGTGCGGATACGCGCGACCCGATCGCATCCACATCTCGCGTAGCAGCAGCAGTGCTTCCACCTCTTGCGCCCTCTCGGTCAAAGAGAGATGAGGAAAGAGAGAAGAAGAAGAAACGCGGAGAAATATAACGCGTTTATACTGGCAAAGACCGCGTGTCTCTTTCCCCCCCGTATTCCCCCCTTAAGGGATTAAAACTCTTCTCGCTATTGTGCGTTGAAGATCATAAATACGCGATTTGTCCGGACAGACCACACGGCGGCGAGCGTCCGGCACACGGGTTAATATCGTCCGAAGGACTTGGGGCTGGACCAACGAAAAAGAGTCCTCGCTGCTTTCCTCTCCATATGAAAGCGGTCCATCTCCCTGCGCATATGCACGAGAGGACCCTCTTGTACATAAGCTGGGCTTAAATCTCGAAACGTTCACCTCTTAAGCGCTTAATCGTGGCCCAATAGGTTTTTCGACTCGAAAGACCCCAACACTGAAAACTCCCCATACACCCTGAATTCTGTTTGCATCATGGATGCTGCGGGTTTAATGCGTGTATATATTTATTCTGTAGGTTACTGGTGAATAAAAAGCTCTTGTGCTTACGGAAACAATTTTTTCTTTTTTTTAATTCTTCGTATTGTTATTATACTGCGGTACTATGTTCTTGAATCCATGAATAAATAAACTGGGGGTCTCGACTCATACGTTTTTACTCATGATGCCAATCGTGGGTAAATTGATGTTCTGGAATAACAGAAATATGTAACAAAACGGAAAGTTCTTTTTATAAGAGCTTAGATGATTTTGTTTAATGAAGAGACTTTTTTCAGGTTGATTTAAGCGCGTAGCTTATTTCAATCGGTCGTTCACAATGAGATTTCTATCTAGCGCGGACTGAATTGATCGAGAACACTCTAAAAACATGTATTGTAAATATAATAATACCGAGAAGTTGTTGTTAGGCTGCTGAGAAAAATTATTAACTATAATCGTGAGTGCGATTTATCGTTGGGCAGTTCTAGAAAAAATACATGAGATTTAATTTCGATATTATTAAATTTTGGTTATTGGACATTTTCCAGGATTAATTAATTCTTTGTCCCGATGAAAAAATTCCTTATTATATGAAAATATTTTAAGGATCACTTTGCAACACGTCTGTAAAAGCAGTTTTAAACATTTTTTAGAAACAATAATTTCTACCAAATTTACATTAAAAAATAAACTTGAAAAATTTAAGAAATTTGATCGAATATTTCTTATGTTAATTATTTATCGCCCTTCTTGTGCTGCTTTAATCAAATATCAGCTATAAGCTGTTAACCAGATTTCGATTAATTTCACAGATTTCGTAAATTCAATGACACGAAGAAAACCAAAAATTCTTTAGTGACCTGATTTCAGCGTGAAGTTCGATAGTCGTGAGTTCCATGCAATTTATGTGCGTTGGTAAGGATATTTTATTTATGTCCTGATATCGTCTATTTTAATGTAAAGCGATATATAGCAGTGTTTTATCATTCTCAGGTTGACTATGCAGATATGCGTCGTGAGGCACGACAGTGAGAGTAAAACTCATTTGATATTCACACGCAAAGTGAATTAATAACGTAGAACTAGGAACGCACCGCGACTACTGACTATACGTGATACTCAAGTCTATCTATCCTATACGCTATACATTTGATATACAACAATTTAGAAACATTAGAAGAACGTGCCTCGCTGTAAGGTATCAAACGATGGTTATCGTTCAAAGAATATTATAGTCTCATATTCGCAGAGGGTTTCCTCACTCCTAGTCACTAGTACAGATCACTAATTCTCTCGTATCGTTCGCCAGATCTATTCATTCTTGGGAGAGACTCGTTCCTGCAGAACCATCGATCATTCTACACACCGCGTTGCCATATACCACGCGCTAAACGCTCACCAGAGGCGGAGCTTTGCATTGCTGGACAAGCTATGGAATAATGGGTAATAAGCCGTCTATGTTGATAAACATCATTAATCTGATCATCGAATTTTTTTGCTATTGTCTTCATGAATTAATATTTATACCATGACGAAGTTTAATTAATATAAATATGACAATATTTCTAGCTCGACTTTATAATTATTTTTTGCAGTTGAAAAAAATGTACCTGATAAAGGTTGTGAATCATTTTGTTCATTCATTTCAAGAGCCAATCTTTGTATTTGTCGTCTAATTTTCTGGGCACGATTCTTGACAGTGTACAATATTTTAGGAAAAAAAAATTTTATGTGGTCGTCGAACAAAGTCTCTGCGAATTCAGTTCATCGCTAAATATCAATAAACTTAATAGGTATACGACTTTAATCAGGTGATCAATGATTGCTATTTCGAGATCGAGATACTGGCACTGAAATAAACGCGCCTTTAAGACCGAGTTTATCATGAATACTTTATTTGAATTAAATAATCTTCGTTATTATAAATCCAGTTAAACTTTCATGAAAAAGTTAATAACTTAGAGAGAAAAAAAAGTCTGAGTAAAAAGCCGCCATTTCAATATCTCATATACTTCGAAATTTTAGTTAATAATTCTTTGTAACACGATTATTTTGTCCCCAAAAAGCGAAATAATGAAAATATCGCAGCAAAGTTCAAGTGCCTCACGATCTAACGTCCTCCACGTGTGTGTATACCAGTAAATAATAAGAGAGGCTTCACGAGAGTGCAAGTGCGAGTCATCAAGTACATATTCGCATAATATAATGTACCATACAGTGTTATCCTTCCTTCATATGAAAGGTGTGCCATAATAATCCTGTCGTGACGATTTGCAGGCCTCGAACTTCACAACCGCGACATTGGCCCGAATGATTTGCGTAATGGAAACGATATACCCGACTGCTTCCCGAGAGCCTCAATAGATTACAGCGAGTCTTGCTTTCTTCATGTACACATACATATATGTGCACATACGGGCACGTATATAGAGCTTTTCGAGTCGGACGCACTCTCCATTTGCGCCGTCGGAGGCTCTCACTGCATTTCTTTGCGAGTCACCGCTCGGAAAGATGATAGTAAGATGAAAAAAAATAAACGCAGTGAGAAAGAGACGCGTGGCCCACGCGCATAATCATCCACCGCACGAATGAATGATGACTGCGTGAGCCACGCGATGTAATTTCACGGATATACTAGTAGTGTACGATACATATGTGCTTATATATATGAGGCATTCCATACGGTTTCAAACGATCGAAAAGTTGTCCACTCTCAAAAAAATTTAAATTTTGTCAAATTATTCTATTGTTTAAAAAAGGGAAGTGTACATTTTTTAAAAAATTTTGGATCGCATTTTTTCGAGTTGTTCAAAATTTCAAAATTCTGTTCATATCGTTATATCTTGAAAGAATACGATTAAACAGAAAAATGTTTCAGACAAAAATGTTGCAGTTTTGCATAAATTTTGTGAAAAAAATGGAATAATTTGAGAAAATTTTAATTTTTTTGAGAGTGGACAACTTTTCGACCGTTCTAAACCGTATGGAATGCCTCATATATATATGCATCTACGCGTGTGCATCGTACTCGATAAAAAGGGAAGATTGCATATACGTTTGGTTTTGCGCTGTCTTTTCGAGCCCGCCGGGTGGCATCCGGATCTACGATCGCTCCAACACTCGTCCGTCCTCTGGTCCGTCCGTTCGTATTACTCACCTTTGATTATTCTATTCTTTATCGACTGAACAAAACGTGCACGACGTATGGGTTCGACGATATACCTTCGCATGTGGTATGGATGGATATTTCCGTCTGGCCCATACGAGTTGTGTGTAGGAGGAGATACGAACGTAGAGGGCATCAAAGAATCGAAGCTGGAACGTACATAGTGACGAGTCTTCGATCCACGGGTGGTAACTCGTCGATTAGGCGTAATGAAAAATGGCTCCTATTCACGTTTCTCACGATGCAAATATCACCAGCGAGTTTAATCGTACGGCGCGATATTCTTTGGCGCGACGTTTTGCTCAATGGTTGATTGATTATTATTCGTATTGGATTATCGACACCTGCATATGTTTAATGACTCCATGAATATTTGTTGCTCGTGGGAAAAGATGAAATTATCGATTAAATACGCGCGGAAGATTCCTTCACGCCTTTATAATAAGTCGATGAGATATAAGCAATCAGGGTTTTTTTTTGTCTGCAGATGGAAAACAGGTTGGGTTTATTTGTAGAGCAGAATCGGGTGCAATGAATCAAGAGGCTTTTATGATCACATCTTTTTTTTACGTTGCTTCCATAAATTATCATTCTTTGTTGATTCTTTTTATTCAATTTTTTATTTTGTATTATTACTGTAAACAGGAGTCGGTCGCAAATATTATTTTACGCCTTATCGATCTTAACAAAAATTATACTCGTATATTCAAAACAAAATTGAAAAAAAATTATAATATTTTTTATGTGTTGAAAAATGCGCAAAATATAACAAATTTTGGATATGCGTCTTGCAAAAAAATCTTGAGTGTAGTAGATGGCTTTATGCCGAACACATATCCAAAATTCGTTATTTCACGCGCATTTTTGGAAATAAACAAAATCAAAATCAATGCAGCTCGTTGTTTTGAACATTCCCGACCAGCTTCCCATTTGAATATGGGTCGCAAGGACTACCTGAATGGAAATCGAAAAATGCGCAACTCCCGAAAAACATAAAAATGTTTCCACTGCATACCAAAAATGAAGCTCGCGCTGATTTTGATATACATTCAAATACGGATGTATTATAAAAACTAATCATTTATATGTGACTCGTCAGTCCCGTAGGAACTGAATATATACACGATATGAAAATTTAGGAAAACCAATACCTCAGTTTTGACCGCCTTAACTTCAGCGACACTTAAGCGTCTTGCATTGGCTCAGCGATGCCGTCGTTGCTTGTGCATATGGGAGAAGAGTGAGTAGGATTGGTGTGAGAGATTTGGCCAGCCCTGATCAACGCTCGGGGCGTACCACGCCCCTACATCCCCCTTAACCCCGCGACCGTCGGTATATACCCCTTTTTTCTTGTGTGCCATACGCGTCTGCCTATATGAGCCGTATACTTATATTCATAACGCGCGCAAAGCATGTACATAATGCGCACATAGGTGGCGAGGTAAGGGTTTCCAACACACGTGTGTGTGTTTGTGTGTGTGTGTGTGTGTCGGTCATGCGGCGAGCGGATGATCCATACAGCTCAGCCAGAGAGTTGCATCGGGCAACTCCCCCGCGTTCACTTGCGAGCGACTGTGAGTGGAGGCTTCTCTCGGACACGGGCTCTGTGTTCGATTCCGCGCACATATAATTAAGAGCCCTAAATCGCGCGAGATCGCGCGCCTCGAGAGGGTGGCGCGGCTCTCGGCGCGTTGCATCCCGCGCTTTGCTCACTTCAGCATCACTTTCGTACGCTGCTATAACATACCAGCACTTTGCGAACGATGTAGGGGACAGCTAAAGGTCATGAAAGACTTATTCGTCCATTCGTTCGTGCAGGCGTTACTGATCGATGCGTCGCTAGCGGATGGCTATTTGTCACAGCCGTCATGTCCAGCTTGATAAAATAAGATATGGTGTAACTGAGAATTGAGACTAGTTTCATGGATATTTGATGTCATAAATATGGATATTTGAATGCGCATCTCAGAGAAAATTTAAAAAAGGACTTGATTAGCGCTACCTAGTAGTTGGGTGAAAATACGAGCAAGAAAAAGTGGTAGGAACAACTAAGTTATTGGTTAACGGAAATATTTAAGGATGTATAATACGTACAGTCCCACCAAAAGTGAGTTTCAGAGACAATTACGATCACTCGACGATGGGATAAAAATCGGAAAACAAATAATGCATATGAAACGTGCTGAAAAGATTGATTTCGCATAATGATAAGCTCAAAATGTTATTAACTAATTGGTGGAAAAAACAATTTTTCAACAAAAAATCAGTCAACCTAACTTTTTTTCTAATGAAAATTATATGTTGATTTATTTGAATGCGTACGAATTTTTTCAGATTTTTTTTCTTAATTTTTATTTTGGATTTTCTTATTTTCAAAAACGTGCGCGAAATAACGAATTTTCGATATGTGTTCGGCGTAAAACTATTTACTACACTAAAGATTTTTTTGCAAAACGCATATCCAAAATTTGTTATATTCTGCACATTTGTTAAAATAAAAAAATCAAAATCAAAATAAATAAATAAATCTGGAAAAATTCGTACGCATTCAAATAAATTAATATATCATTTTAATGAGAAAAAAAGTAAGGTTGACTGATTTTTTGTTGAAAAATTGTTTATTTCACATCTTATCATGCTTCAAAGTACCGGGGAGATGTCGTAAGTACAGGTTTTGTTAAAGAATTCAATGTTGTGTTTTACTTACTCAAAAACAGGAGGAAACATCTGACAATCCTACCAGAACATATTGGAAAAGATATCCTTTTGAGGTAGGCAGCAATGCAACATTGTATCGAAAAGAAAAAGCGGACCACCAAGATTGGAAAGGAGAAATCGATAATTTTCCATATTCAGTCTTATTGAGAAACCATCTGTGAACGGCATCTGTGAACTTGACTCGTTGGGTCGTTACTAGTAATGCTAAATAAACGTGTTGCAATGTCTGCTCTTTATAGGATTCTCAAACCCTTGATTTTAAACGGAAAAACACATTTTCCCTTTGCCCTTTTTTTATGTTTAACCATGTCCATAAATCTTCTGATAAATGTTATCGTTATTGCCGTTTTAATTATAGCAAATATTTGAAAATTATCTTTTCATTGTCGTACGTTATTATGGGAAATGCGTTTAAAATTAAAATTGGCTGGTTCATTATGGATGTATCGCGATACGTCAAATTCGTTAATATAAATCGAAAATTTGTGACTTACCAGTTTCAACCAAAGAAACAGATTATTCTACTTCTCTATTCTAAACCTTGAGCAAATTTAGCTTCCGGATAATGCTATCAATATTTTCATAGTAGCAATTGCTAGTAGAAAATGCATATGGATTGCAATCCGCTTTTGTTGGAAAAATGATTTGCATGATTTGGATGTGGCCATTTACACAATTGTGTAAATCGGCATCGAATCGTTTTCCATTAATACTCAATATCGATTCATCGTCCAATGTCATTGGTTAATTTCCACCAAGGGATTAATTTGCATTACCCTGAAAAGCGATCATTGACAATGACAAATTGCGCTAAGGCATCGAACATCCGGTACAGATTGTTCTGAGGTCTGTGTTCCAAGGAGAAAGGCTCTCCGAGTATATACGTTGCTTTGAAATATTTTCGTTTTGTTATTTTGCCGAGAAGCCGGTATCGCTTATCGGAAAGGAGGCGAGGCTCGACGCGTGAAACCGGCCAACGAAATCGTCGATTGATTTATAAAGCGAAATGGATTTCGCGCGAGCCGCTAAGGTACTGGAGTGAAGGAAGATAGAGCCGAAGAAAGAGAGAGAGAGACAGAGAGAGAAAGAGAGAAGACCACGACAGGCGGCGTTGGGCTCGATTAATCTTGAATTTATAGCCGCAATTATCTGTCTACGAATATTTCGCGAGTGAGTTGGTGGAGTACGAGGCTGTGCATTGCGGTGGTTGTAAGGGGAGGCTTCGGAGCTTTCTGTCTTTTTCACTCTCTTCGGTGCGATGCCTCGCGATTTATCGTGCGGAACGTTTTACCCCGCATGCTCCTGCTGCTGGTTGAAGCTGAAGTTACCTCAAAGCTCTCAGTGAAGGTGGCCAAATCTCGATCCCGAAGGTAACGAATAACGCGCTTCAAGGAGGCACTGCCTTTTCTTCACAACGAAGGTACGAAAATTGCTTTGGGTTTAAAATATAATTAATAAGAAAAATTCTCAGCTGCCTTGTAGATAAGAAATACGTATTTGCAAACAAGTCACGATATCGTTAAGAATTAAATATACCTGTTGAATTTAATATCCGAGTATTTATTAGATTTGTGCTGTGTCTAAGGCAATATCAATTTGATCAGCGATGAGTATGGTATCGGTATTTAAAAAAATCAATGTCAAATTATGGTATGGGAGATGAGTAATAAATGTGACATAAGTATGTGCATGGTCAACGCTAATTGTTGCAAAGTATGGGCAAGATTGATGTTAAGTATGGTACAAAGATACGGCAAATTCATGGTGCATTAAGGATAGGTATGCATAAAATCCAAAATCAGCATAAGTAAATCAAATGTGGGTATGGGCAAGATCAATGATAAATCTAGCATAAATATGAACAGGATCAATGTTATATGTGGCATAAGTATGGGCGAGGCTCTGACAAATCTGGTATCACATGAGCAAAGTTGATGTTACAAATGACACAAGTATGAGGAAAATCCATGTTCCATTGGACACAGGATTGATGAGATCCGTTATAATCATAAGCAAAGTCAATGAAAAATCGTGTGGCCTTGTAGAGTTGAAGTACAAGCATGTGTATCGTAATGATTGCAAGGGAAGGCTTCGAAGATTGCTGTCTCATTTACTCCTTCACTCTCTCCGCGTGCTCCGTAATTTATCGTGTGGAACGTTTTGCCAACGTGCACATTGAAAATGCTTCTGCTGAAATTGAAGGTACCTCAAAGTTTTCAATGAAGGTGGCCAAATATCGTTCCCGAAATTAACGAAAATACTTTTCAAGAGTCTTAAGAAGTCAAAGCTTCCGTACTCAAGACGGACCCAACAATTGCCTCGCGATTTAAATATATCACGAAGAAAAGTCCTTATCCGACTTCTAGATAACAAGTAATTCTATTCGCAGCCATCATCTTGTGTCTCGGGTTAAATTAAATATACCGTGTGTTTTTTAAACTCGCCCTCTGTTCCTCCTTCTCTTATTTCTCCTTTTTTTCTGATCTTCGTCCTGCCTCCTTCCTGATTCTTCTTCTTAGCCTCCTTCGTTACCACCTCTTTCGACTTGTTCTCCTTCGCACCACACGTGTCCTCCTCCTTAGACGACGTCAGCCCGAGCCGCGTCTATACGACTTCTCAAATTTCCTTCGAAAATTATGCATAGCTACCGCGAGCGACTGCCGAAGACCCGACTAAACCATGGACCGCGTTCTCTCGGGCGAGACGGAGCTGCTACTCGTATGCGTCCAACGGCCCTAGTTAAGTTTCCGTCCGCCTTTATTAAAATGCCCGGCAACTAACTAATCCGAGGCAACGCAGTAGCAGCAGCAGAAGCAGCAGCAGCAGAACCTGAAGAGGAAGAGTAGTAGGCGTGAACCGAGTGGAGGGAAGAAAACGAACATAAAAAAAAAAGAAATCTCAGAAAACGAAGAGAGAACTCCTGAAGAGCCAAAAATAGGTGACGGCGAAGCAGTGACTGCGTCATGTGCTGGTTGGAGGCGGTTTGGTGCCCTCGGTTCATCTTGGGGTCGTCGTGGAGTTCTCATCCCGTTCGTAATTACGTGTTGCAGGAGGGCGTGACCCACGACGCTAATGTCACGCGTATATACTTTCGCCGGAAATGGGATTTCGCTGGGGATATGGGCCCGTTCGGTTGGTTGAACGAGCTACGGTTATTGGGACTAGTGGCAAAGAGGACGAGCGCCTCATCACTCGAGAAACTTCAGACATAAACAGATGCAGTTCGGCGAAAAAATTGAATGATGAACAAGGATAACGAGCTTATCAGTTTTCGTCGAAACTGTGGCGGTTAAGCATCAAAATAACGTTATCTGTGCACGATGATGATGTGAGAAGATTATATGCACAATGTATCTCAATGAACTTAAATTGATCTGAAAGAAATTTAAGGATGTATGATACGTACTATCTCGCCCAAAGTGAGTTTCAGAGACAATTTCGAGCACTTCCCGAAGGGATAAAAATTGGAAAAAAATAATGCATATAAAACGTGGTGAAAAAATTGATTTCGCATAATAATAATCCCAAAATGTTATTAAAAAATTGGTGAAAAAAACAATTGATCAACAAACAATCAGTCAACCGAAATTTTTTTCTAATGAAAATGATATTTTGATTAATTTACGTAATATTGTAATATTGATGCCGTTGTACTACTGTAATATTGTAATATTGATGCCGTGGTTTTGTAAACTAGTTTTTAACAGCCATTTTTTGAAAATGATCTTCTCTTCTAAAGATATACCAGCATCGACGAGAATACCTGTCGAATAACCTGTAGACACTCGCACCGCCCTATTATATAAGACTATAGTGAAGAAGTGGTAGGCATAGGAATAAACGACGACCCACACGACCCGTCCAATGCGCGAGTCATTAATTAATTAAAACATAATAAAACGGATTGGCCGCCGCTCCTCTCTTAGTCGCCTGTGACTGATGCTCCAGCTCCTCCCGCTGCATGAATAAATATTACGGATGGGTGAATGTGCCTGCGTCTGTGTGAGTGTTTGAATAAATTAGAATTTATGAGATTGGGTATCCGCGTAGAGGCGCACACGTACATTGACTGTTTCGCTCGTTCGTTCGTTTGGACCAACTCGATGACGGCCACTCGATTCACTGCATACATTATATTTATTCTCGACATGGATATTCTAGCACCGTGTGGAGAATTAATTTTCATGAGATTTCATTACGAAGTGTGTTTGGGACTTCGTCAATCGGTTTTTTTTGTGGTGAAATTCGGGAATGACAGGACTGGGATCAATGGCAAATGATACAAGCATTGGCAACTAATGAGTCTGATGATTTTGGAAAGTCAGGATGAGTGAAGTTGCCTCGTTAATTGTGGAAAGAAAGAAAAATATTAGAAATGTCAAGTTGTAGGCGAGGCTAATCCTTCTGATATAAGTAAAATTAATGTTACATCTAGTAAAAATATGCATTGAGAGGAAATTATGGTATTAGTAACTATAAAGTGACAACTATTTATTATTATAAGAAATAAAAAGATTAGTTACCATAATCAAAAAATGAGTTGACACAACCAATCGATTATTTTATTCTCCGTACAACTCAAATGATAGCGCCAACGGTTCGAATGGTAATAAAGACGATTCGAATGGTCGTCCCAATAATTCGACAAACATTTCTTTTCGTGTACTTCATGCGAATAATTCTTTTATAGCTACCACAATTATTAAATAGTTACGATGTCTACTAAATAGTCGCCATTGCATGGAACGAAAATGAGCAGTTTTCACTTAACAGTTAAGAGTGTGGAGAAGGTCAATCTTAAATCTAGTATAAGTGTGGATAAAATAAATTAATATAAGTATAAGGTATAAGCATAAACGAAATAGATTTTTAATGTGGAATAGAACGTTCTTAATCTGGCATGGGTAAAATTGTTTTTCGATATGGTAGGAATATTGGTAAAATATATAAGTCTGCGATAAGTACGGACAGAATCTTTTATCTTTTGATGTGACAGGTATCTTTATTTAAATATAAACTTTGTGTGGCTCTGAAAATATTTGACATGCACTCATTATTATGTAATGAAATAATTCCCGACGATAACTGTCGGATTTTATAGTACTGCGAAGCAATGAATAACATTTTTTCGACCTATATGCCTGTCCAAGCACTCGAGCGTACGCTCTCGAAACAGCTAATCCAACTTCCGGTTATATCTTGTTTATGTTGGCAGCGAAAGAACAGCGGGAAAACATGCACGACGAGAGGGCTACACGTGGAAAAACATTCAGGTGCATAACTTAATATCCCTAATTCCATGTGAGCTGCACCCTCGAAAATCTGCTTCTAATTATACCGAATAATCTATGGCTACGGAACATCTCTGTAAATCCTTACATCAGAATCGAAATCCCTTGTATTTCTGGAATTTTTTCGTCATGTTCTCTTAACCAATCCAATTGGAATGTCATTCTCATTCACGTTATTCTTGAAAATCCACTTAATGATAATCCAAAATTCTGGTACTAGATTATCCAAATGAAATTCATCGAGAGAATAAGAAAACAAAAAATGTTGGTAAAAAAAAACAAGGAGACTATATGAAAATCAAATGTCAATTCAATGGGTAGGGTTCAAAATAGCGAATGGCTAAAATAGCGAATTCAAAAATGAGGAACGTCTAAATGTAGAATGTCCATAATTATGAAATTCGATTTTTCAGCCATTTGCCATTTCTATCATTCGCTATTTTGAATGCATTTTAACAAGATAGAGGTGAAAATAACGAATTTCATAATGATGACCATTCTAGATTCAGACGTTCCTAATTTCGAAATTCGCTATTTTATCAATTCAATCTAATGTGCAGAGTATAGGATCTTGGTAAAAAAATAAGAAAACGTAAAAAAAAAACCTCAAATTCTATTCATAATCTTTCGACCTTTCACTTTCTCAAAATCTGTGCTTTTTTTTTGTGATGACCGGATTTCCCTTTCTTTTTCGCTGGAAATTTTGCCTATTGGCAAGTTTTTGGCAAGACCAATATTTTTATATTCTTATCAAAGTTATTGGCATTGCCGTAAAATGCATTAAATCTATGATCACGGAAATCAAAATCAGCTACATAAAAAATCAAGCATCATGTCAAATTGCTTGTGCCAAAAATAGGATGTTGGTAAGAACATTCCGGATGGTAAGACTTTTTATCGTCTTTTAAGGCGCGCGACGACGTCAGAGAGTTTGCTGGAGCTCTCGTGAGTTTCTCGTACATCCTTCGATCGTATTCCAGATGTATGGTGCGTGCGGGTACGGGATACGGGCGTGCGCTCTGCACCGAGAGATAATGCAACAAGCCGCGCGCGCGGTCATATTCTTGCTCTTTCTATCCCGCAGCTTTCCCTCGGAAAGTAAACCGTGAGGCAGTTCTCTGTCTCGCGTCTCTGGCCATTAAGTTTCCAAGGAACCTCGTTATTTATTGCGAATGCGGGGCACCGAATTTGATCGCGAATTTCGAGTTCCGTTGCTGTGCGACGAAAGAGCGAGAATTCAACAAAGAAGGAAGGAAAGAGGCAAGCACCGCAAGATCCATACAGAGGAAGGTACAGATCGAAGGGTATCCTGAAGAGGAGCTTCCTTCTTTCGCTTTACATTTTCGCGTGAGGAAAAGAGAGATATAAAAAAAAAAAAAAACATTGTGTGTGGACTATACCGAGTATTAATGCTTTTTCGTGTCGTCGTTAAATGGTAAACGCTTAAGCCGTTATATGGAGCCGAGGATCATCAACTATCGACAACTTTATCGCCCATCATCGATTACCGTGTTAATTTTCGTCCAGTAATTAAGACATTAAATCACGCTCCACGAGGTAACGTTTTTGACCCCTCCCCCCCCTTCCACCCACCCCCTGGACCAGACTTACCGGTAGAAGAATGTGCGTAGGTACAAGGAATTTTTTAAATTCGCATTATGAAAGCCATTATTTTGAATTATTTAAAATTTATCGCAATATATATAGCCAGCATTGCTGGGGAGATACGCCTCCGTTCTTTTCGCCTCCGTAAAATTCATCCACTTGACGCGTTGTAATGGATGTTAATTTTTGTGATTTTTTTTATTGTCCACAAAATGTAATATGTGGGATTTTTTAACAGATTATTATTTTGGCGTCAAATGACGTTACGAATGTGTCGGTTGTTAAGGTATGTTGAATTATGTAAAAAATTGGGCGCGTTAGAGAAAACTTTTGACATAAACAGTAAAAAACTGACAGAAGGAGGGAGGATCATCAAGTGGAAAATACAGTTTTATATTATTTCAGGGATTTCGGGACTTTGACCGTGAGCGCAAATAAGAGTTATTTCTTTTTCTTACCGTTCTTCGTAACTTAATATATCCAAAAAAAAGTTCAAGCATACAGCTAATCTTGACCGCACTGTTCTGGGATTAAAACTTCCATTACGACTATATTGATATTCTTTGAATGGCCAATCACATGAGAAGTTATACGTGTAAAGTAAGGTAATTACAAAAATACTGCAAGAATCTCACGAGGTCTAAAATGAGGCGTCAGGCGATCGGTAGAAATTAAATCCATTTTATCGATTCAATGAATAAAAAAAAGAAGCATTATTGTTATTTATGATCTACTGCCCGAATGATCATAGTACATATTCACTTGGCGATAAATTTTCGGCAGTTAATCAGTGAGGAATTTTTGTGGCAAAAAGTTTTTTTTTTCCTCTAGGCACATCTTTGATGAGTGTGGGATATCTTGGATGTATCAGGAAACGATAAAGTCGTCGAATTTATGTTGCACGGAAGGAGTAAACAGAGTTATTTTGCGCACGTCTATATGGTGACAACAAGCTCTATTCCTCCGACTGTATAATAATGATGTCGGGGTCCAGGAAATTTCTAGGACTATCACATCGTGTCTAAAGTTCGGGACATAACTCAGTCGAGAGGGAAAGTGGTATGTAGTAGCGATTTCGATTTGTGAGCCTCTCGACGACAGCGTGAAAGACGAATAACGGATTTACATGGACGTAAGGTTTTGAGTGCGGCACGATTCCACTATTTCAGTAGTGCTCGCTATAATATTGCTTTATCGTGACGTAATAGACCTCTCTTGAAGCACTTCACATAGAGATCTAAAGGTTTAAAGACAAGAGGAGAGCAAGTAATGCTTTTATGCTGCACGACAAGGGAAAACTTGGGGATAGGTTAGATTCCTAGCGTGGCTTTTGTTTCGTTTCTCATGGAAATCTGATACCGGGAAGTGCGATCATAAAATTAGCATTCTTTGCTCCCTTTCACAAGGTAAAGCGAAAATTGTTTAGAAAGATATGAAATATAATAATATTATACTATTTATATTATTATATATATAATATATATACATAATATTATATTTATATTATTATATTATATAATAATATAAATATAAATAAGTAATTATATTTGCTATAACTATAAAATACAGACGGCTCTCCTGGTAATTATATTAATGGTTTATCCAACTATTTTCTTATATTTGGTATAACCATAAAACGTAGAGGTGTCTGCTGGGAACTATAGTTTATAGTTAGATTATCGTCAGTCCAACTATATTATTTTCAGCATTACCAGATTTTTTCTCAGTAAATGTTTAATTATTGATCATTTTATTCTATCTTCATGAAAGAAACACGTGTAAAAAATCGAAAATAGTTGTGTTACACTGATATTCCTCCCTTACCCAGAAAACCTTGCAGCATGGCAAGAGTAGTCGATCGTTCGAAAGATATTACGGCTGGAAGTCTGCCGGTAGTGTAATACAATCAGTCGTAATTTCCCAGCTGGTTCTTAACCCTTTTGCATCTCGTTGCATGCCTCGTTTCATATTTCGATAGCAAACAGATAAACATCAAGTGGGTGGTCGAGAAAAAATTCTATAGAATTTCGTTTGGGGAACGAAGATGGATAATTCGATGGTATCAACTGGCGCTTAGACATTATCATCCCGATATTGCGAAAAGTACTATTTTTTAATTATTCTACAGGTTGTAATCGGAAAAGTAATGTCAGAAGGAGGACCAACTCAAGATGTACGTACATTTTATTATATACTATATTGGCTATAGTATAAATCGTTTGCTCGTCCTGTATTTCCACGTGCCGGCTGCTCGCGAGTCTCGTTTGCATGCCACGTGAACGTTACGTGCAAATTAAAGTCGGATGTCGCGATAAATTTCACGATGCTTTTGCACAACGCGCAACCTCTTTGCTACTATATACATATAAACGAGAGTTTTGACTGTGCATGTGCGCATTGGCGACACGCTGTAACTAGAGCTCCCGTGACAATTCTTCCTCCACGTTGTTGATCGCCGTTTTCGCGCGCCTGTGTCCCTTTAAAAAGCCAAGCTTATGTCCGGTCTGACTGGACATAAGCTTGGCTTATTTTTGCATTAATTTTGATAAATGTTTGCAAAGCCGCGATCTTGAGACATGTTTGCATATCTGTGTTTCATATTACTCATTAAAAGTTCCAGGGTCATTAACCGAAATTTCATGAAAACAGCATTATCACAATGAAAATTTCCGGGATCATTAAAGAATCCGAAATACCCTTTGACCAGTGAATTAAATCCGTTTACAAAATTTAAAGAAGTCTTCTATAAATAAGTTATAGAAATATATTTAGTAATTATTCCGAATTATTATTATTTGAGCACTTACTATCTGCAATGGCGTTCCTGGATTTTATTCACATTTCCTCATCATAAAAATTCCCACAAACGATTAACAAATCTGTTTGTTAAAGAGGTTGGAAATAGTTGCATAAGAACTAGGTCCTCGATACGGCAAACTTGTAGCTTCTATCCAAATACAATTGGTATGCATTGTCACACAAAATGGTACCGAATAAGGAAAATTATCCGTGATTTGGAGAAAAAAATTTGGAATCAGTACAACGATAAACTCTATGCTAATCCGAATCCTGTTGTCCGACTGAGTTTTGGTAGCGCGGAGATTTCGCTCGGGAAGTGAGTCGATGAGATAAGCGACGAGACAAGGAAGACCGAGACCGAGAATCCCGGCGACCCCCTTGCACAGAATTGAGCCTCGGGGTTATGAATTATTCATAGACATTCAAAGAGTGAGACGGGGAGGAAAGGGAGAGATAGGGCGAATTGTGTACGCTCGGTGGAAGGGATTTCAAGACGCTGCGGAGAGAGCCCGTTTAATGCGATACACTGGTTGAGTCCATGAGGCGCGGCCCGCGCGCGGTTTACTGAATAAAATCCCTGATTGACCGGTGGCAGGGTGACGACGGTGGCTTCTCGCTGATTCGTATATATGGTTCGTTGGTTGGTTGGTTAGCGATGCTATAAGAAAGCGTCGAGTCACACGGCGCGACGAGATCGAACGAATCTCAGCGTTGGTCGACCTCAAGTCGTATGCTATCCTTTCATTGGTAGATCTCCGATTCTCATCTTTTCGCAGATAGATTAGGAGAGCACATCGCCGGTGAATAAAATAGCTGATCCTTATATCGATATACACGACTCGGGGCTCGCCGCGAAGATGGGATAACGATTGAGAATGCAAGAGGAGGAAGGAATGGAAGAGAAGAACGAGAGAAATCAGATCAACTTATGCGGTGCACGCACGTAATACATGATCGAGGCAAAAGGATTGTTCCGATAGATACGGAGAATTCTCAGCCTCTTGAGGCGCCGAACAACTCTCCCGTATGATAACGCCAACGGCTTATTATGGCTTTTCGGTTTTATTCGAGAAGATTGTATAGTCAGGCCTCTCATAATGCTATTTCGTGCGCAAACGGATTTGTCACGTTGTTTCCGGTTATAAGTTGTTGAACGGTAATAGGTACAGTAATAACGATTAGTGATGGTGAGTGGAATCGACAGATCCATGAACGAGTCATTGCTTTCGTGGAATATGCGACTAAAAAACCATGGTGCAGGCCAAAATCTATATATTACGAGCTGTCGGTTTTTTAATTAATTGCCCGGAAGTAGGAATGCTGATAGGAACCTCGAAAAAGTTAGTTTTTGTGATGTAAAAAAAAATTGTTAACTTCGTGTATTCTAAACTTAGGAAAGTAGAATTTAACAACGAGAAGGAAAGCAAAAAACTAATCTTGAAAAAAAAATAAAACGTATTCAGGTGTCAGCCATATTTCCACCCATAGGTAACATTTGGTAGCAATGTCCTAATTTTCCTGAATAAGATAGGGCCCCTTTAGTGACAGTGAAAATTTCTAAGCAACCCTTCTTTAATTGACTATATCTTTGAAAAATGATTAGAAAAAAAAAACATGTTCTCTCGGTTAAGTTTTTCCTTGCATACCCGTGTCATTGAATTGTAACGTTCACATCGGTTTTTTTTCCACAGCATAACACTCGCACTATAATTTTCTACAAGATTGTTTGCTCGGCTTTGTCTTTAGTATCTCGTGTGTCAATTTCTTACGTGGTATTTCGCTCTGTTGTCCTCCAGAGGTTTTCCTCTTCCTCATCTTCGTCGATCTGTACCAGTTGACGTGCGATTGGACAGGCACGAGTACCTCTGTACCTACTTATAAGCACATATATAACACATAGGCAGATGCTGCTAGGTATAAAAGCGGTAACTTGCACGTAACACACATGGAAAAGAGCCGTCACTTCTGGCGATGGGTGAGGCAAAGCTTCCCTATCCTATACAGAATAGCTTTTACGCGTTTGCAGTACATCAAGCTAGGTACCAAGATATATATGTATATATGTAGCTAGTGTATAGTTCTATGTTGCACTGTACGTTGATGGCGATGATGTTGCTGGTCGGTTGGTCGTCTACTCGGGTGTGTACAACAAGCCCACTATGTGTACATACACGACCCCGTATATATTCATTCACCACGTGAGAATGTATCACACATAGCATTGTGGGAACCCCGTAATCGAATACACAAACGGAAACCCCTGAGGGAAGCAGCCGAAGCCTCGCGCGCAACAACGAGGAAGGTTATGGCTCGAGCGGGTGAACGTCAGTTTCGCCTTATCTCTTCTCAGCTATCTGCCGTTATTACTTCTGCTTCTCCCGTGTCTCTCCTCGCTTCTATGCTCAACCGTCAGCCAAACGTCATTACACAGGTTCAGCTTGTTCCTCGTTTGTTATCATATCGATACATAAATCTGGAAAAGCAGATTTGTTTATTTTCATTTGTTTCACATTTGATAGGCTACAATTTCGAATTACCTGTTTTAAATAGAAGTCATTTGAAGAATCATCCGGAAGAGTGATCATAGAGTTGGGTCATTTACATGTTTAAATATTTTTGGGTTATTCCATTCCAATTTTTTTTTTGCCGCCAGCTGTATTAACTTTTTTCCTTTTTTGAGCACGTATTTTGTTGGTAACTAAAATAACGTACGATGCAGACTAAAAAAGTTGAGATAGGCAATGTCTTTGTCACATCTCTTCTCTTGAGAGGTATAAATGTGGAACGATTAAATTTTCACGCAGAACAGTGATTTCTATCTTTAACGTTCATACAGAGAAAGAAGGGAAGCTATGCTGATCAGTTTCACCAGCACTTCTTTCTAATTTTATTTATTCATACGTTAGCATCTTTTGTTTTTTCATTCCAACAAAAAATTCAAGGTGTACAAACACTTTGACAAAAAAAGTTTAAATCGTATTTAACAGTTAAGCATCGCTAGAATTATTTGAATGTATAACCAAGGCGTTTGGTAGTACGTTTTGTAGTCACGTAGAGTTCCATGCAGAGTCTCCAATACGAGGTGCGGAAGGGTTTGTTGAACCGTTATTCGAACTATAGAAAATTGAAATTGCATTGACTGACGTGAGATATCTCACGGGCCATCATCGATTAATTATTGATTGCGGCACAATACGAAGGAGGAGCAGCAGCAGTAAGCACGCGGCTTCCCATCAGCGCGGTCGGGATGGTCAACAAAGGATCGAGAGACACACAAGAGCATCGAGCACCTCCAATCTTTACGTTCATCCATCGTGGGCTATTACGTATGAACGTGAAAGAGAGAGAGAAAGAGAAAGAGAGAGAGAGAGAAGGGGCATGACTGGCGAAATGGAAAACGACAAAAACAATTCCAACCGCGGAGAGCCATTATTATCGGATGACATTCATCTGACTGTGTAGCCGATACGTATTCACGTTCATCGGTACAGTTTCAATTACACACGTTTAATATTGTACTGGCCAACGTTATCGCGTATACATCTCGCCATCTATCGCTTTTACCACTAGAAGTTGCCGAAGACGTTGAAGAAAGAATTCATAGATATAAACAGGATCGATAGATCGTAAATACAGTTTTACGACCAAAACTCGTCTTGTCCTTCTCTGCAGGGCAAACGGCTGCGTGTGTCGTAATTTCCCCCACAAAGATAGACGCAAAAGTCAGAGTATATATTGTCGTACCTCGTGTCTTCTCCGACATTTTTATTATCGTCGTCAAATCGCAAATAGGAGATGCACGGCGCAATATACATACACACACGTGACCCAGTTCCGGTATAATGAGACGGAGACGTTGGATGTAATGTACAAAGGCCCGATGATGACGATGACGTGCCGTCGTTATTACGCTCTCGCTTGAACGACCAATCAATCGGCGGAACGGAAGTTCGAATGATTAATTGGGTCAACCACGGACGCGAGTATTTTCTCTCCACCACTTCGTTGCGTACTGCTTTGTTCTCCAAGCGTCTCCAATCTATTCAATGATGAAGGATGTTATTCTTCAGAAGAATAGGGTCGATGTACCAGTTGTTGATCATAAGTCAGCGTTTTACTAGGTGCTGATATGTGGATTCGGATTTAGTATTGCTACCGTTCTATTGTGCTATAGTATAGCATAGTATGGCATGGCATAGCATGGCATAGCATGGCATAGCATGGCATAGCATGGCATAGCATGGCATAGCATGGCATAGCATGGCATAGCATGGCATAGCATGGCATAGCATGGCATAGCATGGCATAGCATGGCATAGCATGGCATAGCATGGCATAGCATGGCATAGCATGGCATAGCATGGCATAGCATGGCATAGCATAACACAGCATGGCACAGCATGGCGTGGCATGGCGTGGCATGGCTCAGCATGGCGTGACGTGGCGTGGCATGGCATGGCATAAATCTTCGTTATGCCAATCGACTTTATTAGTCGATCGACCATCGATCAATGGTCCAATTTTTTAACTTTATAAGTTCATTATAACACATACTCTGGTAGCCGGTTCCTGGGTGTTCCCATGCACCCAGAACTTGGCAATCTTAGTCAGCAGTAGTGCGAAGGTTAACGAAGAGATTCACATGTTAATGTCTCGTACGCGTCCTCAAGATCCGAGTCGTTCGGAGGGGTCCAACAGCGAGAGCATATGGAACAATTAGCTCATGAGGGATTACCATATCGTGACACGTGAGTACCACGGGACAATTACCGTGTCATGTCTAAGGAGATGCGTGCGATCTCCCGGCTCGTATATGCGGCTGAATTTCCAGACGATGCTTCACTTCATATGCGCCTGATGTACACCTACGTGCTGCGGTGAGTTATCGGTGCACATGCTCAGAACGAAATGAGAAAGAGCGAGACAAGAATATCCAAAAGATAATGAGAGCAAAGAGAACCACAGAATGAACAGGCGAGAGACTAAAGAATGAAATTCTCGCAGAACATAATCACCCGCCGGATTGCGAATGACGGTAATGACCACCCAAAATGATATCTCTCGGTTTCTCTGTTTAAATCACTCGTTTCCTCATTAATTATGGTTTCAGCCAGAGACTTTCTCGGTGCACAACTCTTAAGTGCTTTGCAATTATCGTCTGGTTACTCGAAATTAGCGTATCGGTTAACCCCGTTTTCACTGGGAATCTGGGGTGACGTCTGTCAGATGTTGCGCAAAAATTATCGTTCCACGGTTTTACTGATGAACTCTTCAATTTTTCTCGCTGCTGGAATGAGTAAAAAATGCACAATACCGCTTTGTAGCATTGCAAAATCGTGAAAAGGTCTGTGGCGTGTCGAATAGCAGATTTGGGTTCGAGGAAGGATGACTGGTACTTTAACCATCGTGTCCGTCCACTTCGTGACGATCATCCGAGTCGATTCTGTTCTAGTAGATTGTTTCCTATTTCTAGATCTGCTTAAATCTTTTGTCGGCGCAGAAATTTTACGTGCTTCGCAATTATCTTCTAGTTCTTCGATATTGGCGTATCGTTTAACCCTGTTTTTACTGAGAAGCAGAAATTATCATTCAGTGGTTTAACTGATGAATTCTTAACTTTTTCTTGCTGATTGAAGGAGTTCAAATGGACCATAGTTCTTAGTGTATATCGCTAAATCGTGAAACGGACTTTGGCGTGTCGAATGGCACGCCTGGGTTCAAGGAAGAAAGACAGGAATTTAACCATACGTGTTTCTCTACGTCGTGACGATGAAAAGGATCGTCGAAGTCGAATCTGCTTAAAATACTATTTTCTGTTTTTAGCCTTCTAGGCGCAGAGCTCTTAACGGTTTTGCAATTATCCTGTAGAAACTTAATATTAGCGTAGCGGCTAACCCCATTATCATTGTTAATCTTAGATGACGTCCGTCAGATCGTGCCCAAAAATTATCATTTCAAGATTCATTTCAATTCTTTTACCGGTAAAAGATCCTTTTACCAAGTCAGAACCTGGGCGAAAACGATCATCTTGCGGTTTAAGTGATCATTTCGTTATTATCATCATCTCTGTTAATTCAGCAGGTTTTTTTTAATGATCTCCTCCATAATTCGATTTTTTGAAGCATTAATAAAAAAAAACACTATGTGAATTGTTTCAGATTTTTTAGAACATTATTTCAGAAAATACTGTTTTTTATTTAAGTGCAAATATTTCGAAAACTTGAAGTTACTACAAAAAAATGTCTTTACATAAAAGTTGTCTTTTTTTTTAGCTTTCGAGCGAAATATATGAAATGATTTTTACGATCTAGTATATACATATATACGAAGTATGTAAAAAAAAAAAAAGTAGAAATATAGACTCTTGCGTTTCTATAGAAATAGATTGTTTTCGGTGTCCTAGCTCCAGAAAACACATACACTAATTTCCATCTGTCTTTCTGCTGTCCATATGTAACGTCCGAAACCACAATAATCTTAGATAAAATCTGCATTCTGCGTTCAAGTCATAATATTGCTATTCAAATTTAATCCGAAATCTCCAATTCCTTCTGATACTTTGCTAGTAATATGATAAAAATTACATGATTTTTTTTGGACTTCAACCTAATAACGAAGATATAATGCATCGAGATATTACATACAGTTATAATTATCAGTAAATAATGAGTGAACGACAACTGATTTACAACAACGTGGCTAATGCGATAAGAAGGTCGTATGTTACGAATACGCCGCTAGCAACTTGTTTCCAAAAATGCTAGAAATAAAAATGAACCGTGTTGCAATGTGTTCCATCGCAAAACTGTACAAAGAACTATGACGCGTCGAAAGGCATACTGAGCTTGAAGAAACGGAGACTGGAATTTGACCCAACGTGTTTGTCTACGTCGTGACGACGAAAACGATCGTCCACGTTGATTCTGTTCTAGGACGGCTGTGGAGTTTTGAACAGCAGGACATTATTAGGATCAAAGCGTTCCCTCGAACTGACTGATGCTATGTCTGTTAGCCACAGAGGAGGAGGAAGGTGTGGCTCGGGTGTCTCGTGAGCTCGTGTTCTTCACTGTAACGTGCGGCAGTGAACGCAAACGGATATACGCGGTCGCTCTGTTTGCCCGGAGCCCCTAATACATAAATATCTCATAAATAATCATCCGGAGAGAACCCTGGGTCTTCACGTTTTCGAACTGTTCGCTCAGGCCTTCCAGCCAATTTATATACACGCGGCAAGTCTGTCCTTTACTCTTCTGCACGCCATCTTTTCCGCACCTTGAGCTTTTGTCGTAGATGGATTTTTCGTTCGCTTTTGAAATTTACAAACAGTATTGCAAATTGCAAGGTTATGTTTTTGATAAAATGGTAATAAGCTTAGCTGTACTTCCAGACTAACGAACGCGACAAAGCCGGACACGATTGTTATACGATCGCTACGAGTACGAAAAACGTACGCACGTGTTGCATACGATATTTTTTGACGTGGTATGCGTAAAACTCTTAAAAAAGTAATGTACATCATGTAGATATTGAGCGGGAGTAGTAGGGCGGACGGAGCGGGTGCAGGGCTGCAGGCCCTCTGCCGACATATAGAATTCACTCATGTATACCATACGAAGGTCACAGGACATATTTCCCCGTCAAATATGACGATTTTTACCTTTTTTTAATTTTACACACACTGGTGTGTGAATATTCATTTTACACAACAAAAACAGTGCGTAAAATCGAATTTTACGCATACTACGTCAAAAAATTATTTATGCAGTGAATACAAAAATATCTCGAATTCATAACTCTGAAAGGTAAAAATAATTCTTGCATCGATGCAACAGGTTGTTGATCCTAAATTAGTGAATTTATAGAAACTGCGTTCACTTGGTTACGGTAGAAAGATAGAATTATACGTGAACGAAGTCAGTAACAGTGAACTTAACTCGCGACATAGGTAGAAATACTCGAGTGTGTAGTACAGTGGATACAGTTCAAGCAAAAAGGATCTGGACCGCTTACGTTAATTAAGGTCGTGCGCACGGCCGCCGGTAAGCTACCCCTCGCGATTCTTTATCGGTATGCTAATCGATCATGAAATTCTGTTCCGAGAGATTAACCGTGTCTTAATTAGTTTCTCTTGCCGGTCGACGACGACGACAACGACGACTTCTCTCTTACTCGAGACAGTAAGACGAAGATAGAAATGGCGAGGAAAGAGTTAAGAAGAAGAAGAAGAGGAGGAGGAGAAGAAAGATAGAAGCGCAAGAGGCTAAACTGTAAAGAACCTTGGGGGAGTACCGTCTGCGCGACCTTTCATTCCTCCTCCGTCCTTTTCCTTTTTCTGTCTCTCTCCGTTCAATTTCCATCCGTAAGGACGTTCCACACGATTCTCGGTAGTAACGAAATTTGCATTCGCAGGACACGAATACTCTCCTCGTCGTCTTTGGCCCGAACTCTCGGCAAGCCTTCAGCGAATAGAGAAAGCAAGTGCGGTGTCTCTGGTGAAATTAACCGAATCCACATTTTTGTGAATTCAAGTTTTCTGCCATTTCACTGCAAACCATTTCCGTTTAGATGAGACTGGAAGGAAAAAACATTACAATTGAGGAAGCGACTTAAGAAGAGTACTTTTATCTATTTACTTTACCGACCGAACCGTCGATTCGACGATTTCAGAGTCTACAATTCGAATTTCACGTTTTTGACTCTTTTTCCCGAGGTTAATAAGTAGCGACTTTAAAAATACAGAGTCTTCTAACCGATTTCAGATACGATCAGATAGCTTATATGAAAGAAATTCGCTAAAGTCTAGAATTAGTTCTATTGAACATTATGTATTCGAAAATACATCTTCTATAAATGTTCTTTTCATCTTTTTATACTCAGTTTTTCCTCATCTTCTTAGGACACGAGCAAGTTTGTATGACCCAAGTTTATTACATGTAGTCTTTTTTATATACTATAGTTAGATGTCAGGCTTAACCTAGTCACCCCAAAAGCAACAATGGTTCGGTCAACCACTCGTTTTATTTGACAAAATAATGATATTGCTCTACCCCACCGTCATTCAGATCCGATCAACCATTCTATCCTTTCTAACACCGCATTTACTTCTAGTAAGTCTACTCTTCGTCATCATGTAAAATGATCGTCCTATCGAAGCTATAAAAATAATAATCGAGAATCAGAGTCTTGGCAGAGCAATTGACTAATTTACGTGAAATCTCTCCAGTCACAAAATAATCAAGACCGGGGAGTCCGTTGGAGGTCATTAGCAGTAAGCCACTTTACTTTATTTAGCGTTCAAACAAGCTAGTCACCAAAAAAGCCGAATACGAAGCACGAACGTCTTGTGGTAGGTAAAGAAGTGCTGCAAGATCAAAAAGTCATGCAGAAATCACTTCGAAGCCGCTCCCCAGTACGAAACGGGAGAGAGAAAGAAACTTAAACGATGTAAGAAAGGAAAGAGCGATGAGGAACAAAGCAAATACATTCTGAGTCAGTCGGGCAGTGCCGACCGCCTGGAATGCGGAACTTCGATGACATTAATTCGTGCGGTACCGGGCGATCCTTCGCTGCGCTTGCTCGACGGCCATAGCTTTATTCGTGTCCAATTGAGCTCGAGGGATAGGCCGTCTAGCGATTTATTATATCGATTTCCCGGTTTCCTCGACATTCGCGTCGTTTCCTTCCCGATTGGTCTGCTCGTGCAGCGTTTACGGTACTGATTTTTCCACCGTGGATCTCATGCTGATTGGATTGTTCGTTTGGCCTGGATCTTGAACCCTGCACTTCTTTCAGGTGAAAAAGGAATCACCGTTAAGATGAATGTGCGAGAATATCGAAGAGCAAAACAACCACGTGAGCCATTTCAAGTGATTGTGAAGCACATTGAGAATACCGCGTCAACTACTGCATTAGATCCATCCTTTAAAGTCTTTATTCAGCGAAGTGGTGAAGCCATCAACGGGAGGCCAGAGGAGTCAACGATCGAAACGATACGATTCATAGCCGATTGTTCTCGCATTACGAATTAAATTGAAAAGAGTAAGACAGACGTACGAGTGATTCTGTGTCAGCAGGTCCTCTTTCACTGTTATATTCCAGCTCACTAGCTATTTCCAGCATGAAATGCAGCAGGAACCTTTCATTTCGTACGGTTATTTCTATTCTGAACGTCTCTCTATCCTTTCTTCTGACACGATCGCGATGTATCCTGAATCGGTTGAGATTTTCCCTTACAATTGTACAGCTAGGTGAATACTTTTGCTGAGGAGCAGTGCTCATGGGTCTTAGAAAAGAAGCTGACAATGAGTGAGATCCTCGAGGCAGATCCAATCGCTGATGTGGATAAGATCTGCCAGTGATTCTAACGTTTTCCATCCTTTTCTCATCCACCAAATGGTATTGGCTTTACCTCGGTCTCTATCGACTGTATGTGTGCAGTCAATGGAGAGAACATACACTCGGAAGCCACCAAGCATGAAGAAACCTTCTCTATCCACGTGGAACGAGGATTAGTCGGCTGCTCTCTGCTGTTATTCTGCGATGCCCTTTTCTTCCTTCGCGATCTGACTTCGGAACTTTGCTTCTTCCGGCGTACCGCGAAACTGGTGGGTTTTAATTGACGGGAACTTGCTTCGTTTAGAAGTTAAGGAGAGACGTTACCGTTCTTGCTTGATCATCGAGAGCAAAGTTTAGTAGTAATGGCATAGAAATGTCGTTAATCGAAAATAAGACTGTTTTAAGGATCGAACCGCTGATTTATTTAAATTACATTTCACCAACGTTATTGGTGATACGGAGAAAAATGATGTTAAATAATGGTGGTAAAAAGTAATTAAATAACTGATTAAAACATTAATTAATTAATCTTTAGGAGTCATAATATCTTTATTTTGTAAATTTATTTTGTCGGGATTGCTTTTCTTCCGAAACTGTTTGATTCATGGCTTCTGACATTTATGCATAGAAAGATATACAAAATTTCGCTTTTTAAAATGTTTCATAATAAAAAAATAAATTTATATGTATTCCTACAAATGAGAAAATTCAACTGATAACAAAACTGAAAACAAAAGATACAATAAGTTTTTCAATCGATAAACAAAATGAGTTACTTAAAATTTTACTTAGTAATTTTTGATGAACTGGCCTTTTTTCCGAATTTAATAAAAACACGATGTCACATCGTTAATGAGAAATTGATAAGTCACTTCTAGACCCGATATCTCGAAGCATTTGCAACATGATTCAAGTCTGCAAGTAGCAAATTGAGAGAGTGTCCAGCGACATGTGTTTGCAATTACCGAGGCTTGTTAATCCTAGCTCGTCTGGTTTGATTTTTTTTAATCTTCTCTTTCATAACTCGACCGTGGTACGAGTGTCGAAAGGACTCGTGACGTTCAGCTGTTTTCAGTGTTTCGTTTAGAGCTACTGCTATCCTTGGCGCCAAGACTTCAGAGAAGAATAAGAAAAAACAAGTTGGAAAAAAGAAGAAAAACCGGGAGAAAAAAAAGGAGAAGCTGCCACCCTCGGTTCCGAGGCGTGAATGGCACACGAGGAGCCGTGTAATTGGACATGTCGAGTCTTGTCGAGTCGTTGAGTTGCAGCAGCATCACCAACAGCGGCACAATACGGCAGCTCTTCGAGCTAGTAGTATTATTTCGTTACCGTTCTATTCCGTTCAACTTCTCTTGTCAAGCTCGGCCCGCTTTTTCGTCGAGGACATCACGAATAAGAGCTTCGTGCTGCTACTGTGCATCGCTCTCGTGGATGTTGCAGCGAGACTGCTGCACGCACACGTTATCTCACGAAATGTACATAGACTTTGAACTACAGCGTCTGACCAGCGTTGTCGAATAAAAAAACATTGTAATACCGGGTACGTTTCCGTAGATATGAGGTATGCAGTGCTGGCTCTCAGTCTACAACTCGTGAATCTCTGTACATGTCTGACTCACTCTCTCCACGAGGAGCAAGAAAAGTGGACATATGAATTACTCGAGTGAACTGAAGGCAAAGAAAATATTACATAGTAAAGAGATATGCACAGTGGGTATATTAAAGCCGGCTTAATTTGCCTACCTTGGTATATATATGTGTATATATGTAAGCATTGGAGGTATAAGATTTACTCGGGGTAGATAGATCTCGACGAATTGAGGAACGAGTATATAAGGTGCCGGTATCCAACGTGGAAATGCGTGTAATCCTAATTCATACACGTACGACTGTATAGAAAGTTGCATGGCACTCTTGAAGAGTTGCCAACGTGTGGCAATGCAGCAAAGCCGCTACAGTAGGACCTCGGGAATTGCAACTGCTGGGGCTGCGGAAGAATTTCTTCGATGCTGGAGAAATTCAAGTCATTCGTGACTATTAGATCGTTGAATTTGCGTTTCAGATGGTTTTGTTGTGTTTTCTATCTGTAAAAATAATGTTTGTGACAGGTATTTTTTAGTAATTTTACATTTTGCTTCCTCATAGAGAAAGCTTTGTTTTTGTTAAAAATATTTTTATCGGGATTTTCATGTCAGTACACTCAGAATGGTCCAAAACGTCGAGAAAAGTGGTTTGTGCGAAATATGTGTGTGTGTGTGTGTGTGCACATTTCGTTGTTTACATGATAACTGTCGCAATTTTCGATGAATGCTTTTTAAATTTTGTATGCAAGTGTGGGCTATCATAGAATACCGTTTGGGATTGTAGTCGACGCGAATCGGTTCAAAAATTTAGATTTCACAGCATTTTGAAAATTTTGAAAAAATCGCTTTCACGCTATAACTTTCGCAATTAAAGAGGCAGCGGGCTGAAATTTCGTAGATAATGTAATGGTACATTATGTGTACCAAATTTTGCGAGAATCTGTCAAGTCGTTTTCATTTTATTACAATTTTAATTTTTTCAAAAATGTCTGCAAATACTATAACTCATGCAAATTCTGAGATATCCGGCTGCATTCGCCAAATTGATTTCACGATTATTGATTTCCAATGAAAATTTTAGTCCAATTAACTGTTGACATGTGGTTCAAATTTTATGGCATTTTGAATTTTTTGTAAAATCTCGTTGGCGCGCTCACTTGTGTAAATTACGACATACCGAGCTGAAATTTTGTCCACATATGAACTACCATAAAACGATAATTCAGTCAAAATTTAACGCCAATCGATCAAATGTCAAAAATTTTACGTCTTTTAAAAAAAAGTTTTGAGCAAGTAAAACAAAACACCTGTAAGATTTTACTGCAAATTTCTAACTCTAATTCTGTGAACCTAAATTCATTAATCAATTATTGTATGATACATTTTTACATGATTTTTATAAAAATGGTTTTAGCATTTATGAAGATCTTTAAAGGATGTTGCATTGATTCTACTTTAACTTCACAATCCTTCAACCATTCTTGCAACTCGATACAAAACTCTTACTTGAAAGCTATACAATTGAGTTTTATGATGTAGCAATTCAAGAGTTCCTACTGTACTGACATGAGTACAGTAAGTACGGCGAGCGCTTATACGCTCCTCGCCGAGTTGAGTATTTCTTATTAGTCCCATAGATATTACATGATGCACAACTCAGTGAGGAGAGAGCGGGAAGAGGAGATAGCAATTACGTTTCCTTCCGTTCATGGGTTGTGCTTTCGTCCTAACTGAACGAAGGCGCCGACACAGCATAGAGAGTAAGACTCGCGGCGTGTACTCTTAGATGAAAATATGTCTAGATATCATGGATACGTATGTGAAACTCGCACGGGCTCTTTGGGATACACTTGAACTCACGTACACATATGAACGGTACACTTATACAAGAAGACTGCAATTCCCGATTCATATCCATGCATTCGAACCAACACAAACCAGTTCGTATACGTTTTGATATGTAAAGATTTGATAGCGTCCATTTGTACTCGTTACGTATGAGTGCACATTTCCTGTCAACACATGCTTAATCCTGAGAGAAAATATGCGTATCAATACAGCTTAGTATGAAAATTTTACACCCTGTACATTAATTACATAATAGTGAGTACATATTTGTATGCAATCATATCTGTGCGTTCGGGCCAACATGGACAAGTTCGTACGAAAAGATTTTACAGCGTGTATTTTCTGTGTATTTATGTGCGGTGCATATATGATAAGATGAGTCGTGCACACTAAGACTGTTTAGTTTAGTGTGGATTCATATGTTTGCATTTGGACCAACATGGACAAGTTTGTTCGATACGATTTCATAGCGTGCATTTTTTTTTGGTAGTCATATACGGTACGTACTAGTAAGTGCACATTTGATGGGAAGGGATGTGCACACTTAGACAGTTACGTGATCGAAACTGTCTAAATGAAATGAAAAAATATTGAAGCATGGCTCGTATGTATGCGTTTGAACCGATACGGATGAGTTCATACACGTTCCGTATTAGTAAGTACATATGTGCTGTAAAGAGATGTTCACACTAATACAGTCTAGTATTAGTGTCGGATACATAGATATCTGTATACGTATAGCAGAAAGCGGTACCATCAAACATCTCAGCGCGCACGAGGCGAAGCGATGATGGATAACCTTTGATGAAATCATTCATACATCAACTCTGCCGCGCGCTTGTCTGTGTACTTCAGACTGTAGCCATATACGAATAGTTTACATACGTATAGCCATAGAAAATACCATATACACTATTCGTATGAACGTGCGATCAGGTACGAGTTCCTCTGCGTACCGTTAATCTTTAATTACTCATTGATTTATTATTGGCTGGATGCGTTACGCATGTTTCTTATTTGTATATATCAACGATACCATGTTACGTCGAGTTATTATAAGAGATGGACAGTTCTATTGCCCCCATGATCTCTGGGTACGAATGCAGTGGCGAAGAGGACGTGACTGAAACGGGAACTTTTGGTTTTTTTTTCCATCTATGCAGGGAAATTGTTACAGTCTTTGGTCGATTCCGGATAATTCCGTAAAGAGAATCAAATTTTCCAGAAAATAGGTTAACTACAGGTTATTAATTTTTTTTCGCGGCGACTAATAAATATAAATGTAGAAGAAGAATGAATCTGGGAATATGAATGATTTGAAGGTTTTATTGCAATTTCGCAGTTGAAAATTTTTTTGACTCGTAAAAAAAGTGTATTGTATGTAGAAAATTAATAATCTTGGGGGGTTTGTTAAGAGGAAGATGATTTGCAATTTTTACTTTCTTTGACTAACAAAATAATTTTTTTTGCAAAGTTTTTCTGTTTTCGATAATTGAACGGCTCAACTTGAGGACATCAGAAAATTTGTGCAGGAAATATTTATATTGTTACTAATTCGTGTGAGTTTTTATATATTCTTTTTTGGGTAAATCTTTATTTTTTACTGAGTCTTCAATTAAGGGTGCAAAAAAAGTATTTTTGTAAAAGGCCCCAGATTGAAATTATCAACCGGTATAAAAAGTGACGTAATAATAATGGTGTTCAGAAAGCTCTTCGAACCATATTCCAAATCTGGGATTAATAAAAAAAAAATGAAGCATCAAAGGGCGTAATTTATTTCCACATCATACTCAGTTTTGGAAAAGTCTGGATTTGTTTCCCGAACGAGCCAATTAATGAAATGAAATTCAACCTTGGCAGATATATTTTTCATTCTATTCCTGGAATCGAATGTTTTTATCATCTGCATCAACTAACTGAATAAATCATAATATTCTACTGAAAATGACAGTGCGTAATATACATAACCCAGTATTACAAAAATTCTATCCCTTCGTATCACAAAAATGAAAATAATCCCGCACCAAACTTGATCAGAACATTTAAAACTTCGTTTTAATTTAAGATTCTGTCTTCCACCTTTGTTCCCGTTACAAAAATTGAGTACTAAAGCGATCTAGTTCAAGACAGTCCACAAAAAATCCAATTTCCGATAGATGTTAAAACGTAGTCATTTGTAAGTTATGCAGCTCAGAAGAAGCTTCGATACCCTTGAAAGAGACAGAAAACGATCGAGAGACCTCGTCCGTAGCTTAAGTACCAACTCACAAATGGTAGGACTTCCGTTCGATATCGTTTCGTGAAATAAATCACAGTAGCGAAGAAAGTGACACGACGGGGAAAAGCAGGCTCTCACCATAATACCCAAAAGCTATCTCCCTCATTTTCTCTCTTTCCATCCCTTTTTCGAGGCCGCACCCCTATGCGTTGCACTGTCAGTCGTTTCTCCGGCATAGATGTAAGGTATAGCTATAGCGGCGAGAGTCGTCGAACCGTTTCGGACTCGTGCGAGTAAGTTCAGGGGGAGAACGCCCGAAACGCTATGAGTTGGCTGACTCTACGTCGCTTCAACGCCCGCTGACGCTTCGTGGAGTCACTGCGGAGTGACAATTTCAATAATAGATTAGACGCCCGGCTAAGTGCAACGCCACCATCGCTGCCGACGACTCCTGTCACTGATTTATTGATAGCGGCACGTGCGAGTATCGAGATTTCTACTTTTCGGACTGTGGCTGTTGGTCTGATGCCGCTGCTGGCTTGTTCGCTTCCCATACATAGGACTATATAGGCTCTGGGGTTTGAACCCGGTAAGCTTATCGATCCGAGCAATTATCGCCAGCTTTACGCTCCAGGCATATCACTGGCAGTCGCGTGTTCGCCGCTCGTTAACGTCGAATTAGCGAGGGTGGGCGGGAGTGCTGGCACAGAGTGAAAACAACAACGCTGGCGCACGTCGCTATACCGGTATGTAGGGAAACTCCTGTGAAATAGAGGTGGAGTGTATACGTCGGAATACAGTCTCAGACGTCGTAGACACCGGGGATGCTAAATAAACGAGTTTTGACCTACGTTCGTGGTATAAATGGCAGATTCTTTTTTCGCTTTCTTTGCTTGGATATCATACTTATAAATGTAAGGTTTGTTGTTGTATTATGCAACGTGAAGATAAAAATAAAACGCCGTACACTATTTTTAAATATCTACTTGAAGTAGTATAAATGGATAGAAATGTTGTCGCAGATACCGCTTGTGAAATTAACAATTCTATGCATTTCATTTTTCTAACAGGGTCAAGATTGAACGGTAAGATTTTGTAGCGTGTATTTTTCGTGTAGTCATATACGGTACATACGTTCTTAAGTTGGTAAAACACCGGAGCCCATGTATATTGTTGAAAAAATGTTATTTGAAATAATGTCTTTCAGAAATTATAGAATGAAGTCATCAGACGGTGTGACTCAATCTTTTCGTCGTCGCCCTTTGGTGCCTTTTTTCCGGATCATCGGATTAAGGGAAGATTAAGTGGATGCACCAGCTTGGCTGACCCTGAGGACCGCGATGTTTACAAGGGTGTTCGTGCTCGACTTCATTCTGTTTTGACACATCCTCTCGTTTAATGTCGTACGCGCGTGTCGTTCTTATAACTGGAGAGATCAGGGACCTCGTCGAATGATCTCCACATCGAGTAAACCCTTTCCGGATGCGGCTGTCTTCCGGTCGCACTTATACAGTGCAGCCACGCCACAATGAATGTATAGTCAAGCGTAATATGTTCTGTTTTTAGCGCACCAGTCGCTCCGCACGCTCACGTAAGTCCTTAAATCAAAGTAATCTGCGTCGTGTTGCGAGAAGCGCACGGTGCATCAAGTCTGAAGAAAACGGGAGCCAAAACGAGCATCGTTTTTCACGCATCGGTGAGAAGCGTTGTTCCGTGTCTCGATACAATGTTTTATACTGCATACGTTCTAAATACCTAACCTAGTATTTATATGTAAACGTGTCAATGCGTATCCTTAATTTGTGTGACACGAAAAATGCACTTGAGTTGATCCAATAAAACATAGAAGTAAAAGAGGCTTTGTAATTCTTTTCCGGAAGGTCTTATCTAGGTCTAATCTTAGGGAAAAATTCTGGTCAAAGTCATTAATAAATCATCATTGATGGGTTCGATAATTTTTTTCATAAATAAACAGAGAAATAACTTGAGAAAATTCAACAATACGGGTGACTCTAGTCCGTAATTTTTTGAGATTATTTTTGGACTCTCCTGGTTTAAGTTTATTTAAGTCGGCAATGTATATAGCCTGATTATTTATCTAACATTAATGGAATTAGAATTTTAAGTTAGTCAATAAAATCTGTAATATTCATTTGAACTACAGTAACACTGTTTGGACCTCTTCTTTACTATTCTTAGCATAACCTGATCTAACACTGTAACCATAAAAAGGTTAAAGAGAATTCAGTCCGGCAAAAAAACAGAAACGTCATTTAACGAGTACAAAAGAATATAAGATTGAATTTTAATTTGTTGTAATTTTTGTCCGCTATTTTGCCTATCCTGATCCTTGTGTACGAAATCGAATCCAAATATTATATTATTAATCATCATTAATCTTACAATTTTTCAAAAAGCACTTGGCTGCTATTTGTCAATGATATTTCAAGTTGCAAATTTATACATAAATTATATCTTGAGTGTCCAACTACAATGAAAGTGGTAAAGAATAATTGTATAAAAATTTTGCCCTTAATTAGGCAGCTCTGAGTTTAAAAAAAAACCAGAACAGTTTTACCAAATATTAAGTTCATGCTTTTTACGTTGTTGAGGTACTTTTCCAGATTTACTATTTCACCATCAACAGTCCCGGAAAATTTTCTTCAGAATTCCGAGTTCCATTATCCCAGTATTCTTGCCTATTGTTCCCCGCTCGAAAATCTCCTAAAAGCACTTTATAAACGTTAGTACTCATTTGATCAGACAGTGCAGCTGAAATCTCGTTAACGGCGAGCTTCTGGGACAGGGTGTAAAACGTGTGTCGGATCTACACAAACCTCTTGGTGAGTTAAGAAATAAAAGAAATGAAGACGAACTGTGCGAAGGACGAAGAGGAGGAGGAGAATGAGGAGGAGCAGCGGCAAAAGCGAAGCTGGGAGAAGAGGCGACACGAGAGTATGCACGTGCTGCTCGTGGCAGCAACGCGTACGCGTCCGCATAGGATACAAATGTCAGTTCACGAAGCGAAACCAAGAAAGAGTGAGAGTTAGACCCTTTGCGGAACACCGCTGTTTGTGTCTCTTTCTTTATTTCTCGTTTTTCTCACTCTTTCTTACCGCACAAACGATTACTGCCAGTCGCTTGACTCTAACACTCCCGAAACCTCGTGTATTCGGCTCGAAACTACTTGTCTGTTATACGGAAGAGAACGAAGGACAGCATGAGCGTTCGAGGGGGCGAAAGGGGGGGAGGGGCGAAGGCGAAGAGTCTCGTTTGCCGCCAAAGGGACTGCGGGCGTCGAGGCGGGATGCTCGACAGCCGAAAGTCCGCGCCAAGGGCCCAAAACCTTTTGGTTATCCACAGTGCTTGCTATGGTCAGCACGATCACTTCGTTCATTCTGCCGTTTAGCGTTTGCCCTAGAAAACAAACGATCCTATACGTGTCTCCCTTTTAAATTAAACCGTTCGGGAATCGTTTACGAGCGACGCCTTCTTCTTCGTCATTCGTTCCGGAATTGTTGTCCGCCGTACCAGTTGACGGAATTTTTCGTTTTACCGGCAGTTTAATGTTTTTTTAATGGCCGAAATATTGCGGTATATTGGGTGGATAAAAAATAAAGACATTTGGAGTATTGAATGCCACTGTAAAAATATATATTATTAAAAATTTATAGCTTATTTGATGTCGCTTCGGGACTGCATATAATCAATTTTATGTAACTCGGTGAGAAAATTGTCTACTTCTTACAAGCTTCACCTCGCGTGCGAGAAATCGTATTTCTCGCACTCGTAAAATAAAATCGTATACGAAACTCGTGCAAAAAACTTTTCCTCAACTCTTTCGATTGCAAAGCTTGCCTTTGACTCATGCTGCAAGCTCACACTCGTTGGAAAAAGTTTCTAAGCACTCGTATCGTAATATACTATTATACGACAAGGACCCGAAACCTTTTGGTTATCCGCAGTGCTAGCCATCGTCAGCACCATCACTTTGTTTATTTTGCCATGTAGCATGTTCCTTAGGAAACAAACGATCCTATATGCGTCACTCTTCCAAGTTAAATCGTTTGAGAACCGTTTTCGAGAAGAAATCTATGATTCGATACACGAGCCCAAAGGTTTTGCGTCTTGCTCGTGTGAAGATAGCGCGAAGCCTCGGCAAAGTTCTTTACACGAGCAGTGCGCAAAACGGCCCTTTGGCCTCTTGTATCGGAATATATTATTCCTCGCTCCTCGCACGGCAACATTATCGAGACTGTTGGTTTGTTTGGTGATTAAAATACATCATTTAATTACTACTGTTCCGTGTCTTGACCACTGTGCATCATTCGTTACTCATAGTTAATTGCGTATTAAATCTTATTTAAAAGCCACCATTAGTAAATTTTGGGAAAGATGTCAAAAAAGTTTACTACCTGAATGGCTAAAGTGAGATTGGTTTCTAAAAAGAAATAAGATCCATATATCCTCACATCTATTTTTGCCGTTTGTCCTCTACAACAGTGGAGAAGAAGGCCATCCACTAAAAATCCAAATAGAAGTCCCGAATTTCTTGAAAGTCCTTTAAATTAACGTTGAGAAAATTGATCGAATGGATATTCAAATTTTAGGGGTACCGAAGCAGCATCATCGCATCAGCATCTCGTAGCAGACTGTGTTAAAGTGAGAAACGAACTCCGAAAAGAAATTCGTGCGCGAGTAGAGAGAGGATGTAGGCGTTTATTTTGTCGGTTCTTTTTCTCGGTTTCTCACGCCGCTGTGCCGCGTTCCTTAAAGCTATACTACCAGGTCCTTGTGTTCGCCTTTTTCTCTCTATCTTTTTCTTCGCCTGGGTTTTTCGTTTTTTTAAACCTCTTTGTTCTCGAGCACCTTATTCGAGCTCTCAGGCGCCGTATTCCGTCTACCTGCTCCATGAGCATCGCTCGAAACTCGCAGAGGCAGAAGCAGGTCCGACGCACATATTCGCGTTTTGTTTCCTTTCCACATACAGACACCAGAACAGACCCCGAATATATAGCGAATACTCACGAAATTCGCGTGGTGCAAAATCGCGAGGGATCGCCGCGCCGATTCCTAGACACGACACGAAGATAAACGAGCGGGTAACGCCGCGACGACGGGGACATCGAAAAATACGCGCTGACGATGGAAAAAATGATCAACGTAAGTATTTTGCGTGGTAAAAGAATATTTGAATTAGATAATGGAAGGAATCTCGTTCCACAGGGAAAGATAAGTGAGTTCAAGTTAGATATGCACGCAAAAATACTTTTGCTGTGTCAGTTGATATACCGACAGATAATTCGCATTTTACTGTACTAAGGAATTTCAATTTTTAATTATTTGATTTTTTTTTTCGATGTCTGATATTTCTTCTCATTAATAAAAGTAGCTCTTTTATACCCAAAATCGATACTCTCATTTTGGAGGACATGCATTCTCCCCAAAGTCAATAATGGAAAAAGCTCTGATCAATAGTAATTTGATACAGAAAAAAAATCTATCGTCATCTTTAAACTGCAAACGTTTAGCTGCCGAAAAATGCTATGTAAGAATAATCATCACCTCCAACATTTCATGAAAATTTTTAATTTAAAAAAACTCTAACAGATACTAACAGATATTCTATAACATGTTCATTAGAGAAAAAAAGACTTACTAAAAAATCTTCACCAGTCTTTTCACAAATTCCTTAAAAATCTCTAACATTTCGAAGGTCAACTAGGCTGAATCCCTTAATTTAGGTTTAATTGCGAACGTGCGTGAGCCACATGTAAACTTATTAATAGCAATTCATGACGAATTCATAGATGCACAAACTGTTGATGAATTATTTATGACAGTAAGTATTTTATATCAACGCAACAATATTCCAAAAATAATTCCATTATTAATTGAGCAGCTTCGAGAGAGAAAAAAAGGAAACGAAGATAAGAAGCAGGTACGGCGGATAATCGGATTCCATTTTCTCTCCTCGTGCAGACACCCGAAGAGATGTTGAATATAGAGAATACTCACAAACTTCGCGTGCTGAAAAATCGCGCGGGTCGCGATGCCGAATCCTAGACTCGACACGAAGATGAACGAGCGGGTCGGCTACGCTGACGACGAGGACCACGAAAAATTCGCAGACGAAGGAGAGAGTGCGAGAAACTCTGGTATAGGAAAAAAAAAAACAATACAAATAGATGAAGAACGTGAAAAAGAAGTAGAAAAATGTGAACGCGTGCGAAAGCGCAGGACGAGAGACAAGGGATCCTGCGGGCCTTCGCGTCTCTTGGTCCCGTCGCGTTCCGCTGCGGGTATATAGCGGGAGATCTGGAGATGTGCTTCGGCTTCTTCTCGGAACCAACGCGAACAACCCACAAAGGAGATTTCCTTCTCACTCACTCGCTCCGATATTCCGCGACGTTTCGCAACAACCCAACGTACGTTTCTCTTCTTCTCCGCTGTCTCTTTTTTTTTGTCGGTATCGTCCACGTTCGCACAAGTCTTGACGGAAACTCCCCCGCTCGGACGTTTCTTCCAACGCGCGCTCTAAAGGATTTTTTTGTGGCACCCGATAAGATAGACTTAGAGACTTAGTCCGAGGAAAGGCTGGACACTAAAATACCAACTTATCGCCGGAGATAGTCACGCTCACTCACAGTTTATGCGAGCTCCAACTTTGCATCTGATATGAATGATTATTTGTTGTCTTGAACATCTTGGGGAATTGGAAAAAGACCATAAATTCAGTTATCCGTGGCCTTGCCTTTACTCGTTGGATGGTTTTTTTATCTCTTGGTCGGTAAATATATCGGTTGATGTGTTATTTTAGCAGGTATAACATTATTATTTTAAGGGTTGTGTCCATGATAGAGAAATTTGAGAATAGTAAAGGTTATTCGTATAGTTTGTATTGCTCCCGTACATTCCATCTATTTATATTGTTTATTTAAAGAAAAACCGATAGCAGGTATGATAAGGATTACCAATTTTACCATAAAAATATCCTGTATAAAAAAAAAAAATCACAAGAAAAAAAAATTGTGAATTTCATAAATGCATTTGTTACTTTGTCAGCATACTAGAAAAAGTTAGTAAATGTCAAATGACATTTTAGTACAGTAACAAGCAGCATCGTTACATATTACAAGCAGCATCATTGAATTTCATGATCTAAATATCTCCCAGAAATATCATGGCCGATGGATAAAACGCTCCATATTTTTCTCCAAAGAAATCAGTCTCGAATGATAAAATCCGTCACATAAATCTCGTCCGTTGGAGTTACAATTGCCAAGTCGAGTACATATTTGCTCAATGTATCAGGCATATATCTCCATCTCATTATTTACAACGCAATAAACACATACATTGAAATAAAATTTTAACACATTCCATGTGGACGGAGAGGGAGAGAAAGAAAGATTTCTCTTCAAAGTCTCAGTAAAAGAAATAGGAGTGAAAAGAAGGGTTGGGTGCGTGACAACAATCGACCGGCGCCTTAAGGAGGAAACATAACTCACTCGCTCAGTTCAGTCGCTTCGCTCAATCCTCTCGTCGTGCTCGCGCGCGCATTGTGTCGTTGCTGTGTGCGAAGCGGACCCTCTCTCTCTCCTGAGCAGATGTCAGAGATGCATCCTCGTGCTTTGGAGAGGCCAACGAGCGGCAATCGAGCGTTGCGCTCCTCGCGCCTGTGTTTCTCTCGCTCCGCGCTCGAATACGGGCAGAATGATCGCATATAAGAGGCGCCGCTCGACAAAGGACTAATTGCGTACCGCGCCCGCGCGCGCGCGCTGGCGTTCGCTCTTCGCACACGCCCGATTCGTTTCCTCTCTTTTGCCACTTCTTTCGTTCCGCCTGCACGTTGCAGTAGCAATCGCGTTTGCGTTCTCCTCGCCCGCAATAAGGCCCTTTTCATTCTCTCTCTCTTTTTCCTCTCTCTTTTTCTCTTAGCACGCAGAACTCTCGCGCTCGACGCTTGAAACAAAGAGAAGTACGTGCGAGCTGAGAAGGGATTCAAATTATTTTTTCTCACTCGCTCATTCGCTCTTCGAAGTCTCCCACTCTTGGCTCTTTCAATGAATCTCGTTTCGAATGATACCTTCTCTCTAACGCGACACTTCTCCCTCGCACCCTAAAATATACCATGACGACGGCCTATTTGCGAATGAATCCGAAGCTTCTTGATGAGATTTTTGCCACTTTGTTGTGCTTAATTCTCCTTCTCTGCTTTCTGACTCTTATCCTCAGGTTGTGCAACCGATTATGTTGCAGGACCATTTTTGTGCGGGTCCTCCACTTGTTGGGCCTTTTTGCGGAATTTGTAAATGGGATTTCGTATTTTTTTTATGAAACTGAATTACCCTTTCGAAGATTGCGACAATTTTTATTAACAGGTACAGCAATTTTCTTTATGGTTAATCTGGTAGATTAAATTTTTAATTAAATCGAACAACGGAAGAAAGATGATTGAATATCAATATTATTGTCCAATACGAGACAAGATGAAGTACTTTATTATCTTGTAGCAAGTAGTCTGAAAATTCTTGGGACTATTGAGCTGAAGGACTCCGGTCGATGGCTCTGGATGCATCGTAAGATACCTGTTATGTCACTATATGTCAAACCATTTGTAAACGGTTCGTCAATAAATATCTTCGTGCTAATTTTCGAGATTTTTTTCGCTCATCACATTTATTCACAATTTCCGTTGTTATTACTACCCAAAATAAATGTTCTTGCGATCTGTGGAAACGTTTATTTTTTTTCAAACCGTATACTCCTTGAACGTTTCTAGAACATGATTTATTTTAGATCACACCTATATATAAGATTTCATTTTCCAGAATGGATTAAATCTTTCAGATCCACTTTTAGAATTACAAGCACATATTGAATCAATAATATGTAAAGTTCATCCGACGAATCAACAATTTGCACAGACAAAAATATCGTGTACCGTTTTATTGTTAAGATGTTTGATGGTAGTGAAAGGAAATAACGATTCATTTGGGTCAATATAATTTAAGTGAAGTACTAAACGTAAAATACTGTAGCAGTCCGACAGTCTCATTTATGTAAAGCACGACTGACTGCGTCCGGCTGTTTGCTGAGTTCGATCGTCTCGGAGGCGAGACGTGGAATTCCGGATCCCTAGGACGATTAGTTCAGGATCACTCTGAGGATATCCGGGACAAGTTGCGTGTTGCGGGGGTGGTGCAAGGCGTCGGTGCATGCATTTATCTGTACAGTTACAGACGCTCCTTCGAGCGTGTCTGCGCTTTCGCACGAGTGGACATAATTGCGTCTATTGAGCAGTGTTTCCGCGTGAAAAAATATTTAATTGTAAGACAGATCCGTAACGAGTTGTGGGAATGGAATTAAGCAATCATGTAATTCCATTCGAACAATATCAATTAAAAACAATAACGGGATTGGCAAACAAATTGACATCACCGAAAATGATCATTTGCAAACCTCAATTAATATTTATCGCCATGTAATGGAATTTATTGATATTAATTTGAATTTCCCTTTATACGAATTATTCAAAAGTATTTCAATAATAACCAGAATAAAATATCATAGAGTAATGGTGGATAACTTGCTCGGTATATGCTATGGGTTAAATTTTTTTGTATTTTTTTTTTAGTGTTTATTTAATGCTGATAATCGGTTCACTCACTCTTAGGAAAAAAGCTTGAAATACGACAAGCACCTAAAGTAAAAGGGTTCACAGTAGTTAAGCTCTACCGGAAGTTGAGAAAATCCAAGCAATGTTCAACGATTCACGTACCGATGGAAAATGATGTACGACGTTCAAGGCGTGGCGCACCTGACGTTTCTATGCTTCGTACAGTCGGATCGAAGAAGTGAAATAGAGCGCCATGCACGAACTGCTGTGGGAGGCGCACACAGGATCGGTAAAAAATGCGGTGAGCAAAGTGGTGAGTAGATGCGAGAGCAAAGTAGTCGTGCAGCTCTCAAAGTGAATATAAAAAACGTGAGTGAGTAGAGACGATTTATGATACTTCCAGAAGTACGCAGCCGCGGCATTCTAGGCCACAGGCCCTCGTATACTACAGAAACAAAATTGTCTATCGGGTAAAAAGGATAGACGAGAACTAACCTGTGAAGAAAAAAAATGATGGAGCGTGGCTAAAATTAGAAATGAGTAGATAAAATAACAAGAAATCCCAGCACGAAAAATAGAAGCATATATCACGAACAAAAAAATAAAAGCAACAATGCAGCGACGTACCAAAAAAACTGAAAGGGTTTTATGCTGCGATCGTTTGGAATAAACCAAACGAAAAATATACAATGAAAATAAATGCTTGGAATATTATATGCATCCGGATAAAAACGGTAAATCAATAAAAACAAAAAAATTAGAAAAATTGATGAAGCTAATTGCGATTAATTGTATTTACAAACTACTTTTTTAGCTTTATTATTATCAAAAATATCCTAGGATCTCTAATGAATTTAATTTTATCAACATTTTTAGTAATTACATGAATTATGTTACACACTTCTATGCAAAATTTGCATTATACACGAAAGAATTTCGTTTATGGAATTTTTAGCTCATTCATTCGAAACGCAATTATTTCATCAGAAATTGTTTATTGAATGAAACGGATGAAGGAGCCCAAAAATAGATTATGTCTAAAATCAGGAATGAGTCGATGATCCAGCGGCAAAGCTTCCAGGACAAGAAGTAGAAGAAAATATGAGAAGCAAAGAAACTATTGAAAGCAAAAATAAGGGGGTGTACGAAAGAAGATAGAAGGGTATTAGTGGACGCTAAACGTTATTTGCTTTGACGCTAATCCGTTGCGTTGGTGCGAACGTTTGGCTGAGATGAGGCATGCACGAAGAAAAAAAACCTGATCCTCAAGCGAGATACATTATCATATATCAGCCAATCGTTTCGTTTAACAACTGTCTATAAATATAACCGATGAAGCAAATCAAGAATTTGACAATTCTCAACGACTTTGGACGCTTATTCCTGTGTGCAAAACAGACATAAGATTTTTCGAAAAGATAAAGATCAGGAAATTTGTGAAATGACACTAATCCGCTCGAGGACTCAAGACATCGAGACTGCACGTGAAAAAAAAAACTCCTATATGTTACTATAAACAACTATATCTATATTTTATCCAAGAGCTCAGAAGCAGAGATGCAACAAAGTGACACATATGAGCAAACTGGAGAAATCAGGGTGTCAATCGACCAAATTCCCGGTGACATTGTCGGGCGTCGACGGCTTCGACGCGTTGGAGATTCAAGATAAGTGCTTAATATGCCTTGTTTTTTTGTTTATTTTTTTTTGTCTCGTTTGGGCGTCTAAGAAAAATTTCTCTCTCACAGTTTTATTCTATCGACGTGCGAGTCCGTCCTGTTGCTGCCAAATTTGAAGGTCACCAGCCGCCGGGAATCGGACGTACGTGGACGCGCCAATAGCAAAAAGGCGTCGGCAGCGCCAGACGAAACAGGTTCGAGGACCAATGCAAAGAAAGATGCGTGCGCAAGTGAACGGGCACGCGCTCGCCTGAGAAAGAAAGAGGCGATATTATCGCGGCAACACTTCTTCTTTTCTATCTGCCTGGGACATCGGCCAACACACAATGGAGTACATAGTATAATAATCGGTAACGAGTGAAGTCAGCAAGAGACACTGTCGTCAGCTATACTAATTCGTGGAAGCGATGTGGTCGAAGAGACTACGACGTTTGAATATTTGATCCGCACGACGGGTGTTGGAAGTTGAGGTGTCTGGCTAGTTTATATACTGTGGGGGGTATCACGGCGACCTGCTTTGCAATGAAGATACAATGACTCAGACGTAGACACACGGTGAACCTTCGACTACATCAGCTATTCGCTACGGGATCATCAAGTTGTACTGCCGAGAGAAGAGAGATGTTAAATTATAATGGCTATGGTTAATAGGTGGTAAGTTGTGAAGAGTTAGACAGAGTCCATTCGATAGATTTATCATTCCCGGAGACTTTACTGAGGATATATACAATTGCAACGGAAAAAAATAATTTTATCATGAATTTGAGGAATTAACGACAAAATAGAGGTATGAAAAAAAAAATTATGTTCACGATATTGAGAACATTGTTTTTATAATAATAATAATGGGGCCGGAAAGTTGGGTTTAAATGGGTTTGAAAAATGTTGCAAGCTTGTAGAATACCAAACCTTTTTTTTTGTGCGACAAATTGCGACTGCAGTGCCCGTGATATTTGCCCCTTTATGTGAGTCTCGACATTTGACATGAACAAAAAATGTCAGGGCATGGCTGGCGGCTAATCATAGCACGAATAAAACAATGGTTATGACTGTGAGATTTTCCAGATATCGCGAGCCACCAACGTTTTAGTAGGAGAGCCTTTTTACGCCTGTCAATCAGATTTTTTTTCAGCTTTTCTTCGAAAAATCAGCTATTTTTTTATCAACCAAAACGCCGAAACGTTTCTCAATGTATGTTGAAAACTAAATGTTGAACTACTTTTTGGTTCTTCAATTATTTATAATCTTTCTTATTTTTTTTTTCGTCGTAAAAACACAGATCAAACCGATACAAAGTTTTGATTGGGGATTTATGTGTGATGCATCTTTAAGCTATGGCGTTTCATCAGAAACCGCCGGTAAGTTTCTAGGCAGTGTAAATAATGTTTAAACTGAAGAGAAACCCCTAAAAAACAGTGATCGTCACCAAAAACAGTCATCCAGTTTACTCACAGTCAGATAATATTCCAGGTAAAAGGAAATATCACTGCATATTGTATATTTATGTAGCAGTGGAACCGAATATCTTTTTTATTAAACAGGAGTTGTCTGTGAGATTGGTCCCAAGTTTTCGAAAGTAATTGTGCCGAGAATATGTCATATCGCCTTGAGTAAACCTAAACAAATCTCGAAAAGCAGGATACGCATGAATTACCTCTATCCCAGACAATGTAAGCCAGTCAACTTCGCCCCACGAACGCGGACTGAAAATAGAAACGTCACTCCCGGTCCCGGTCTTTTGGTATCTCGTCCTTCCGCTAACCTGGATAGAAATCCAACCATGGGATTCTATCCTGAGACAATGGTAAGAGTGGAGGTTACCAAGACGCTGAAAGTACGAGAAGCTATCAGACGTTTTGGTCACCTATGCCCACAGCATCGGATTCAACGTGGGCGGATGTTCTACGTCGGATGGAACAAAGCTGAGATAAGAAAACTCGGAGCAGAACGAAGTAAAAGAAAGGAAGAAAGAAAAGAGCAAATATCACTGGTGGTGTCCGGGCAAGAGCTACACCTAATATCAGCAAAAACGTTGGTGTTTCTTGACCGATCAAGGAACAGGACAAAGTCTGGATATTGGCATACCTCCACATCTTTGTCCCAACAAGTTTCCTAGGCCATTCACTATGATTGTCCAATCACCAGTTCATGGACCAAAGCTCGACAGTTCATTTCATCGAGACGCCAGGTTCCTTATCGCTTTTAGAAGAGGCCGGGTTTGAATCGTGACCGGGCCGAGACACCTTCGACTCTTTCACGGCAATAAATAATCTGGAAACCAGCAGTCATTCCTCCGAGGTGACGGAACGGACCAATCGTTATAACACTCATGTAAAGAGCGTGTATAGTCATTGTCCCTTCATGACTGGCTGGCAGGCTTTCATTGGATGTCCTATGATAAAGAATTGGACAAACGGAGACATATCTATGCCAATAACTGAACCTTTGTCCATTTTCCAAAGTTCCAATGACTGCGCCGTTTGGCTCTCTACTATATTATACGTATTACAGGACAGAATAAGAGGTGAAGGAGGTGCAGTTGGCGATAGGAACCGCTTCACACATCAGGCAGACCTGTCTTTCTTATTCTCCTATGTTCTCTGTTCGATTCCGCTAAGGCAATCTCTATAGCAGAACTAAAAGCGCTTATTCTTGCTAGGCTTAGGCATCAGCAAGAGCGGCATCACGTGGGGGACCCGGCTGACGCGATCAGACCATAGTCTGGCCTGATCGTTCCTACCTTCATCGTTCTTTCTTTCCTTCTATCGGGTTCTATACCGTGCTAGTAGTTGCACGCACGGGACCGCGACTAGTTCGACTTTAAATAATGTCTCTCCATCGGTGGGCTCGCCGATCGGACGATCGGGAGACCGCAAGAATGTGTACTACGCGCTCTCTTGTGTGACACACGCGCGCTTTCAGACACAACAGGTCCGTCTGGGGACCTCTACCTCTACACGACGCTGCGATTTGTTCTGATACTTTTTTTTTACCTTGATGGAGAACGTCGTTCACGGATTTCTTCATTAGCTTTCGTTTCCAGAGGAAACGATTGCGTAGAAATGCGTTGAGTTTGAGGAATTCAGCCGAGTTCAAGGAATCCTCGGGCTTGCAATGTTTTCCTCGCATCTGTGGAGCTCGCATTGGCTTCTTTATTATTTCGACTATAAGTTACCGAACTTTATGACACAATTGCAGACTTCTGGGAATGAGGCACATTGGAACAACGACTACCACAACTGCGTATAGTTTCGGGAATCGCCTGTTGGCTAAATAAATCATGAGGGAATTTTAACAGTGCGCAGAGATTTCACTGCGAAGAAAGTCAAGCGTCTTCTTCCTCTTTTATGCTCAACGGGAGCGTTTGTAACGAGGAGTCGCGCGGTGGTAAGCTTCGTTGATAGTGCCATGTGTCGAAGCGGACTTCCAGAATTAGAAAAGAGCCGGATCGACCGAACGGGACTCGAGTATCTCGTATGTTTATACCCTACGAGTCGTTCACTTTCTTTGGTTTTGCTACGGAACGGCTAGACTTTGGCGGCACTGCCGGTAATGCTCAAAGGAAGTGTCGAGTATCCGGCAAACAAGCGTTTACAATGTAGAATGGAAGATGCAGAAAAGAAGTTAGCTCAAGGTCTATGGGATAATATTTCATCGCTTTAACTTTACATTTGCTTCACTAGCAGTCATGCAGTCTATGGGAAGACCACACAAATCTATTCGATTCACCAGGAGATACCGGCTTGAATTCTACCATTACACGACTTTCCTAGATTCAAGAACAGCTTGAAATTTTATCATATAATAAAAGTCAGCTCAATTCATGCCACATTCAATAACAGCCCACAATTTTACACATAATACAGAACTAGTCGTTAGATATTGAAGATTGTCGATATTATAGTTGTGGTATAATATAAAACAACTCTATGATAAGAGCGATCGCCACTCAAGACTTTTACACGGGGAAAAAAAATATCATTGATGCAAAGAATTCCCAATAACCATGTGATCAGCTATCACCTATACCATTTTATGTTTTCACTATTCTCCAAGTCTCCAGATTTTTTATAGACTATTATATTGTTCATAACGTAGGATGGTAATAATACGTATTTTATACAGCTGAGATATTTGAAATGATAATTATAGCAAGGTTTTTCTGTTGACAAATGCTAATAGGCAATTGAATGACATTTTATTATCTACCTGTCCCCTAAGAGAAAAGGGCAAGGTCAGTCGTATCCGATATATGTACTAATGGCTAATAACTACTACACATGCATGACCATAAAGTCTGGTAATCACCGGACATGCGAATTATGGCCTCGTGTGTAAGAGAGTGTCTGTAACGGCGAGTGAAACGAACAGACGGACAGACGGATGCACTCGGTGGACGTCGAGCGAGTTACCGAGAGTGATTGAACATTCTATAATGAATTAGTAGCTGATTAACGGCCGTGTGGGTATATAGCTAAGTCGCACGCTTCGGTGACCGAGAACGATTTCCCGTGTGCTCATACCGGTGCTGTCTCTGCCCCTCCCGTTTCTCTTCCACTAGATCGCCACCAGCCGAGTTAAAGGAGCCAAAGTAACGACTACGTAGCTATATATATAGAGACGTAAGTGCATGTGCCCTAGCGAGCAATCGAGATCCTTCGTCGTTTATTCTTTGGCGATTCTACCGAGACGAACGTCGACTCTCCATAAACTCGAGAGCACTCTATTATACAAAACAGTATCCTAAGACACTATGTAAGTCGTTATATATCGCAAATCTAGAAAAAGATCTGAGAAAATAATTCACCAGTGAGGAGACCAGTAGCCCGCCAGTCGCGTGGCCATTACTCACCAGTCAAGTTGCGGAATAAAATTTCTTCATTTAACAGTCTTCGTCGTATATCTATACATCTTAGTACGATCCACAAATGAGGCAGATTTATACCTAATCTCTGAAATCTACACGTATAAATATTTTGTCAATGTTGTATGCTCCTTCGAATGTGTTTATGCGTATTTATACAAATGCTGATAGTCAAGCATTTGTCATTTAATTCTAAGGAGACAGAGATGAAGTTACTTTGCGGAATGGTTCGATGGCCGAATGGAGCAGTCATACGGAGTCTGGTGGTCGGCTGACTCCAGACAGATCAGAGGCGAACGAGATTGAGAAACTATGTTCGACTTTTCAGGCTCTGTATGGAGCTGGATGTTATTGCTTCGACGATAAAGCAACCAGTACCCCCACGAGACTTTGACGTGGCTAACAAGAGTACAGACGGTATAATAGATGTTGGAAAATGTCGATCAAACGCGCTTTTCCCATGTTGAGAGTCATTTGACTCTCTGCAACGTGGATACATATTAACCTGCAACTATCGCTGATCAGACTGGTAACGCAATTGCAAAAGCGATACTTGTTCACGGTGCTTGGTTAATCGTGTTCGAAGAATTCATTCCACATCATGTCGATATTTTTCTCTAGGCTATGTTGACGACGAACTAAAAAAGGAGGAGGTCGGATTATAGCCATGACTCATGCGTACGGCGAGGTGTTATTCTAGTTTTTTTTTCCTTAGCAATTGTATGCAGATTGGAAAAAAGAAAAGTATTTACATGTGGTATTTAAATGTTGTAAATTACATGGGATAAATGGAATACAAATGATAAAAAATGAAATTGTTGCGGAATTGCTAACAAATATTAGTTGACACAGGACAAAATTAAAGGTTTCGCGAGGTCAATTTTTTTAGCTTAGTTAATGGATGGAGATGTTGGATAATTATTTGAGTGTTTTTTGTGTTCCCAAGATCTGTTGGTTTTTCATAATTTTTTATCAGTGAACTAATTTTCGTGCCCGATGGAACATCTTGGATTTTGCTGATAAAATTACAGAATTTATGGGAATGATCATAGAATCGATAGGAAAATCGGTAGGGAATTCACATTTGGGCAATGAAAAATCAATTCAATAACTTTTTCTTTCATGCAATCCACATTTTTGTAGACTTTATAGAGGTTGAAATAAATTCAAAGATGAACGAAGAACATAAATTTTTTTTACTTTAAAAAATTGCAATTATTTCAGTTTTAATATCCATATATACTTCCATCTAAAAGTAAATTAATGATGTAGGTCTCTGATATTGTATTATTTGTGAGAAATTAGCGTTTTTAACAGATAAACCGTTGTAAGAAAAATAAAGATCCTTGGTTACAAAAAATATATCCGAAAAAAAATAATAGAAAAAACTCTCTGTTTGGATGATTATGAAAAACATCATACATTTTCAGGAAAACTATGGCTGTACATAGTAGCAGCAGAAAATGCCTCGTATGTGAGACTGTAGCATGCTTTTATTTCCAACACGTTGTGTTAATTTTTTTGGCTCACAACACATTTGTTGAATAATTCTATCACGATATACGATATTCTATAGTCAAACCCTGAGTTTCCTTACATAAAAACGTACATATTTTACCGAAACACGTGTTTCTCGCCTACTGAACAGTTCCTTCCCGTTCCAACGAACATAAAATAGACGTACGCGTTTTCTAAGAGTCTTGGTCTTTATCCCGTAGCAGAGTTTGATGGCCTCGCGCGCGGTTGGGACCGCGGTTAGGTCGCGGGGACCCTCACAAAATAAACTAATAAACCGGGGGGACTTGCCATCGACACTCGCAACAGTCTCGCGGTATTCACACGCGGTACCGAGAATTTAGGAGGGAACGTGCCCGAGAGTTCTGAGTAGCGAGTTCGCTGCCTCTCTGGTTTCGATGAAACGTGGAAAAAACGCGTGTGGCTCTAGCATATAACAGACGTTTTAGTTTAAACTGGCGTGCGGTGACGAGAGCGATACTGCAACAAATGAAAGCATTGGACTTTCACGGGAAACACGCCGCTTCACGATATAACACATTTCGAAGACATTGCTGGATATTTTTTTTGTTATTGTCCACTAGGAATAAATAAAATAAATAAAATAAATAAAATAAATAAGATAAATAAAATAAATAAAATAAATAAAATAAGGAAGTGTTATCTAAAATTTCTGGCTAAGCTTCTTTTATATTGGGGAAAAGTATATATATATATATAACACTTATTTGTCTAAGGACGATGGAAATATTTTTAAAAGATATTTTGTTTAAATTTCGACATGACGAGCGTTTTTTGCATTTAATCATGGAAGCATTACTAATGAAATACTATGGTTTGTTTAATGTTTCCAGAATTTTTTAATTAAAGTTTGTTTTATATCCCAAAAAATAGGTTTTCTCTTAATTTAGCAAATAAGTCACGTTCACAGTTATAACATTTCTCGGAAAATGGCGAGAGCCAGTGAAACAACTTCTACATATCATAAGATAATAGCACGATAAACTAGTTTCACCGTTTGTCGTTTGTCGCCATTAACTACCAACGTGGCATATTTTCTGCATTGTTGAAATAACTATTTTTTTAACACAATCTTATTAACTCGATTCAAACAATTCTTTGCAAAATAAAATCCACATTCTTACATTATAAAAAAATATGCATTCTTAAAAAAAATCAAATTAATGGAAAATAAATGAAAAGTTCCAGGTTATTTATTAAACACAAAAGCCTTGCCACATTCTTGTTGCACTTTTATTGCAAACTGTAATCGATTCTTTCCATATAAAATTAAACTAAATGAATAATTAGATAGACTTTCTGTCAGAATGGCAATATTAGTGCAAGCTATGGTCGAAACTATGCGTAAAACACTAAAACTTTATTAGTACTCAGCCCGTGACACATTGTGGAAACATGGGCTTGCCTACCATTTCTTTGTCACCGTAGAGCCTGATCCAGTTGCTCGTCGAAACGTGAGCACACACGGGTTTTTATCATTTCTTTTAATATGCAATAACGTACTTTCAATGTGGGCACGTAAAAAATGTCGAGATTTTTGCGAGGTCGCGAGTGGCTGTGCGAGCATTAAAAATGGCATGTGAGTAGGTGTGGCACAGTGTGACATCAATCAAACACGCACGATACTATCCATGTAGCGCGGCACGTCGTAAAAGAAAGAACAACGTGCTCTCGCGAGCTGAATTGTTTAACCATTCCAATCTGGTTACACCGCAGATAAATACGGTGCACATGAGCTTAAAAGAAAAAGAGGAGTATGCATATGTGCGTGGGTATATATCTCGTACAAATATACACGGTTTAGCCTCGTTCAAACAAACGATAACTTCTAGGAAAATTGTACGGGCGTGAATCTCGTGGTTTTCTTGAAGAGCATTCGAAGAACTGTGGTTTTTAAATGAGCAATGTAGATCACGTGATACAATATCTCGAAGAGGAGTAAATGTTTCCTTTGAAGTGCTCGAATACTTCTATACTGAATTTTACTTGTTCTAAATCGGTTTTGTGAAGTTATTTCATCAATTTTTAAATCACTATTAGTCTTGACAAATAATTTAATTTTGATCATTTTCATGCAATATCCTGTAACATTTATGAAAAATGTATAAATATTAACTAGAAAAACTTTTTTTTTCACATAAATAATTTAAAAGTCCTATCATAATCAAAATTGGGACATAAATGCCAGATATTCAATACTCATTTTTTAGGAATCTATGCGAATAAAAATATAAAAAAAAGGAAGATTAAATAGCCTTCTTAATGTTCTTCAGTCATCATGAAAATGATTGGTTACTAATTTCATCTTCGTCTTGCAATAACAATTATTTACGTGCTTCAAATAAGACGAAAAACGAATATGATAATCGATGTGTAAGTTGTTAAAAGTGTAAAGTGTACTCTCTATAAAGCCTAAGCCATGATGACAAAAACCGGAGTTGGAAAAAAGTGGTGCATAGCTCTTTGGCAGCATTAATCACACCTTGGGAACTGACATACCTATTTCCACGCATTTAACGCTTGTGACATACACGAAAAAATATTGAGGTCACTACTCTAAAGTCTCCCACTCTGCCATTCCGATCGAATTAACGTCGTCGGCTATAGGCAATAAGAGTATCGAATCACCGGTTTCAAACATCGTAAATTCGTGGAGTAGATATACATGTATATATAATATATATAAACATTTATATATATATACTACGTACAGACTGTAGTACTGAGCTATATAGTCCGCGAACCTATCGCTGCCGCGAAGTTTATCGAGCATGAGATTACTTTTCAGACTATAGAAGAAACAGAGGAAAAGAGCGAGAGAGAAAGAGAGAAAAGAATGAGGAAAACGTAAGAGACGCGCGTTGGTTGGGAGACTCTAAGACGTATTATTTCTTGCGAAAAAATGTTGTTGAAATAGATAAAAAACTAGAAGTTTCAAAGAGAATTTTTCGTTTTTGTAAAACGAAAAACCCCGCAAATTGCTTACTCATTATTTTTTGCTTTCTACAAAGGGACTTCTATGAGGAAGTATGTTGATCAATTCTGGTTTCCTCATACAGGAAGGTATATATAAACCATTTCATGACCAGAAAGATGCTCAAATACTGCTTCAAGGTATATATAAACCATTTCATGATCAGAAAGATGCTCAAATATCAGAATTTAACACAAAATGTATAACTTTCAATAACTTTAATGAAGTGAGGTATTTGAGTATTCGTTTTCAAATTTATTGCTCCTTTTTCTAAATTCTAGAGCAAATTCAATATCACATGAAATTGCATGTATATAAATTTATAAAGTTCCAGCAAACTGTCTCCAATTTTATGAAACTTTGATTGAACACTTCCTTTTGCCGGAGAATGTACAAAAGCATGAAACCACAACCACTACATCAATCACACACAGAGACACATATCTTGAGTACTCTAATCTAGAATCTTTTCTTCATGTCAAAGGAAAAAACGAATATATTCGTTGTAAAATGCCACACGAAAAAATAAATGAGCAATATAATACGTAATTATTTCAAGCCCCAAGTCCATTTCCATGGTGTGAAAAAATGAAATTCTATGAATACCCTTTCATTTTATCTATGTACGACAGATGTATACATTTTCTTACCAATATCCACGAAATCCATAATCATTACGGCATAATAAAATATCAAAAAATATTTTTTCTTGCTCCCCGAACCGAAAGTACCGGCTTCCGGGCCGCGTTTGCGGCCGGGAACAGCGACTTTTGTGGCCGACTTTGGTAGCTCCCGCTCTCGCCCTCTCTCTCTCTCTCTCTATTGTTCTCCCATCTCCGGTTATTATTGTTTATGTTTGGTGTCATTTGCTTGCACGTGCTTTGACTTTCCTTTCATTACTTTCTTCAGTTAATTAATTTCTTTAGCTAACCTGAAAGTGAATTTTACAAAGTGACTGCTATTTCATTACTTTTGTTTTATCTGTCTTCAGTTAATTTCTCGAGCTAACCTAAAAGTGAATTTTACAAAGTGACTGTTTTTCCATTACTTTTATTTTATCTTTCCTCAGTGAATTTCTTTAGCTAACCTAATAATGTAAGGAAAATGACGCCTAAAAAAAAATAATGTATGACTGTATGATATTTTATGTCTTTTTAATGCCCGCCCCGACCAGCAAGAACCTCGGCTTCGCCTCGGATTTGCAAAAGTCGGGCGGGCCTCCGCCCCCCCCCCCCCCCCCCCGCCGGTACTTTCGGTCGGGGATGAAGAAAAATAGTATACGACCCACGGCCAGCAAGTTGGATCCCCTGGCCGCATGTTATGTAGTGGCCTCGGCTTCGCCTCGGCCACTACATCATATGCGGCCAGGAAATCCAACTTTCTGGCCTAGGGTCGTAATATACTATTCATTGTACAGACATATGTTACGAGTTCTTCGCCCGGCTACGAGAAAATAGTACAAATGGACAAGAAAAAATAGTCGAAGATCGGTATAAGAATGCGTTAAATAAACTGGCCGATTACATCCCATTACGTTATTTATGTGTCGGCGAGATATCGACTTTCTATTCCCTATGTATGTAGTGTGTATACTTAACCGATAGTCGGTAGTTCTATGGTAGGTATGAGCTAGAAGGAGCAGGTAATGCTGCTCGAGAATCGCGGTGCTTCACTCGAGCTCCTACGAAGCGAGTTGCTGCCGCTGCTACTATGTTATGCATGAACGATATACCAACGTACTCGGTTAACGAGCTATCGGAACAAAACCACGTGAGCACAGCGTATTACAGGCGTGTGTAACCGCGTACTTCCGCGGGTCTGCACCGCGTTCAGTAGCACCGACCGCTCACATACCTCGCGCCTTCGTAGATTTTGCCTCAACCCTCTGTGCAACACTCACTCAACGTTTAACGTTTTCCACCATAGTCCACATTATGTTATAAACGTAAATTGGAGTAGAAACTCGGAGCAAAGATAAATTTATCCTGCAGCTACTTGAATTTTCACGAATACCTTATTTGCTAAAGTCACGTTTTTAATATCCAAAGTGTATTTAAACGATGAGTAAACCTGATTAATATGGACCACTGAAAAGTTTTGGTTCATATCTTCTACTTCTAAAGATAAATCTCACTGCGGTGGCAAAAATAGGTTCCCGCAAACGCACACTATAAAGTACAAGTTATTTGACCAAATTTCAGCCGAAAATTAGTTCGAATTTTTGGTGCCTTACCCCACTTTTCAAAATTTATTCATTAATTTTGTCGAAAAGTTCAGAAACTTTGCCTTTCTGCATGCATGCACGTCATAATGTGCAATCTACTATTACGAACAGTCAATCGAACGACCGAAAATTCAGTAAACATAAAAATGTAGCACTTACCTAACAAGTGCTTCGACCCTCCTTAAAAAACGTAACGGATATTCATCCAGACATGATTAATTGACGCCGAAAAACATTCAAGACCTCTTCACTCAAATTTCAGTGACAGAGGTCGACGACCCTTTAAAATTTTCGGAACCCTTTGCCCAGTACAAAATTCTCAAGACAGATAAAGGCTTAGGATTTTCCGGTGAAGGCTCATAGTTTCTATGAATAGACGTTTAGAAAAAGGACAGAAAAGGAAAAGGATTAGAGGAAGTCAGGTGCTCGATGAACGTGCGCGTTCCCTTCCGCTTTACTGATGTACATATTCACGGTATCCACGAGAGTTGGTTTAATATTTCTCGGACACGTTTCTCACCTAAAACATGTGCTTGTTCGACTCGTATGTTCTCGCATATTGCGTGTGTGGTTGTGTGTTCCGAAGCATCGTTAGTTGTCGTGAGTTAGTAGAGGATCGAGCTCAACACACACGTAACCCAAAATCCTTTCAGTTTTTTTCCATACACGTTATGTGGTATTAGTAAGCAGTGAAAAAGGTAAGCTCACTTGCTCGTTCAAATGGTAATACGGCTTGTACGTGTCCAACAGGTACCTTCTTGTTTCTCTTTATATTGTACTTCGTTCTTTCAACTGGTGCTTCTGATGCTGCTGTTGGTTCGTGTGGCTCGCGTGCCACGAAGAGACTCGGCGTAGGAAAGGACATTCGTTTTAATAACCGAATTAGTTAAGCGAGACTCGTACCTACGTATATGTTAAGACCGGACAAATTCAACAGCCGTGCCACGCCATGGCGCTCGCGTGCCATAAATGCACTTCCCGCATTGGTGTAACCTTCAACTTGCAGCGACTATCCAATTTTTTAAAAGCTTGGTAAGATTTTAATAAGCATTTTACTTTTTGTCAATCATACTTCCGGGATAAGCGTAAATGTCACAGTGATCATTCATTATGTCAGGTTATAAGAGTGGAATTTGTTGTTCTTGTACTTGTTTTTGTTACAACATTTCTGGGAATGATGGATAGAGTCTTACCATATTGAATAGTAACCTCAACTATTCACGATTAGTCCTCGCGAGATGAGTGAGGTTAACCAATCCAATCGTTGCGACTATCACTCGAATTATTGGGACTATCAGTCGAATCGTCTTTACTACCATTCGAACGGTTGGCACTATCAGTTGAGTTGTAAGGCAAATAGAATAATCGATTGTTTGTGTCAACTCATTTTTTGGTTATGATTACTAATCTTTTCTTTCCGTGTGTCCGGTCCTGGAGTCCATCTTCCTGGTAGACCCCACTGGGTGACCGCTTATCCATTCACTGGTTTGCGCGCTAACGGTTGACCAGGTGGCAGTTTTATTAAGTTTCGAAAGATAGATATACGTTTCAGGGTTTGTGGTTGATTTGGAGGCCGAGGAGTGAATGAAATAATCAGATAAGTTTGCAAAATGATGAAAAATTGACGTTAAGCTTAAATAAAGGAAGATTTTTGCACACGTTCTTTTTAGTTCTTGCCTTTTGCGCTTTGTCGTCCTTTCAGGACAAACATATGTGTGACCTTAATATTTAATTATATGGGATTCTGCGAGTGGAATTTCTTGTTTGCGTTTTTTACAACTTTTCTGAGAATGCCGAATGGAACTTTCAGGGTTTGTAGTTGATTTTGAGGCCAACAGGTCAACTGACTAATTGGACGAGTTTGCCAGATGACGATTTTGATGCTACAGCTATAGAAGCGTAAACTGGAACTTCTCTGACAAATCTTGATCGAATGCAGAAGTGTTTTTTTGTTGCCAATCTTGTTTTTGTTTTTGATTGTAAGTAAATATTGCGCACGTTGCTTGTTCTTAATTATGAGGCCCGAAACATGTTCATTTGATAATCAGTTCAGATTTACGTGGAAGGGACATTCTAGAACCCTATTAATATAATGAAACCCAGCATTTGCTTCATGTCAATCTAGACATTATTTCGGTTTTAAGTATCTACTGCTGAATATCCTAGAAGATTACTTCGACTCGACATACTCTATGGCTATTCGCTCACTAGTAAATCAATCCTACATGGAAGTTTGCGAGAGGACATCAATTTTTCAAGTTTCATGTCTAATTAATGAATTGGCAATTATCTTGTGCAAAATAAATTGCTTCTGCATATCGCATGAAAGCTTATCACACTTGTGACTTATGTTTATTAAGTTAGGGAATTGCTGACGTCAAAGGCTTCCACAGCGTAGTTGGGGTGACTGAATCGTAAAAGTTTTAGGGTTCGTGGTTAATTTTGAGGCCTAAAGGTAAATGGACCAATTTAGCCAAATTTTTCACATGATAACCCTGATATTTCAGCTCTGGAAGCGTGAGCTAAACTCCTACGACAACTTTTTATCGAATGTGAAAGTGACTTTTAAAAAATAATTACGTTATTATTTCTAATTATAACCATAAACTGCACACATTGTCTGTTCCCAATTGTGTGAAGCAAACCATGCTTACTTAAACCTCCTATTCTAAAAATAACATATAACATGTAATTGATGTAAATCCAGACATTTTTTTCAATTTCAAGTATCTACTGCTGGATATCCTGAAAAAAACCTCAATAAGCCGTTATTCAGACTTCTATGACTATTCGTTTAATATTGAATTAATCCTACATGAAAGTCTGCGAAAAAACATCAATATTCCAAGTCGACTAATGAATCGGCCATTACTTAGTGCGAAGCAAATCGCTTTTCTGAATCACCCGAAGGATTGTCATACTTGTTAGTTATGTTCATTAAGCTGGGAAATTCCTGACGTTAAAGTCCTCCAACAGCGTGGTTGAGGTGACTGAATCGTTTAACCCCTTCCAGGAACGCTTCGAGACTCATCAGAGATCCGATGAGGCATATACCAGCGGGAATAATTGTTTCGCAACGTAAATACGTAACACGAGATATAAACTTAGCTTCGATTTGATACAGTGGCTATGACGAAGGACGAGAGTGAGGAAGACAATAATAGTCTTAGTATCCTCGAGGGCATTGTGAATTCTTCCTCATGCCGACTTTTAATAGCACATAAGCCATCGCAAGTGCGAGCGTCAAGCGCATCCGGATTGAAGGGCGTGAAAAGCGCATTCCTCGATCGTTATAAACGTTCGGATACAGTGAATGCTATATTCTCTTGGCATCAGAGTTCCCTTGTCTTCTTCTTCTCTTGAGAAGTCCCGCGCTCGTCCACACCACGTGCTCGCCCCTTTCGACCACAAATCACAGGGATGACGTTACTATCGTTGTTCCGAGAGACAGCAACGCAGCAATAAACCCTCTTGCGCTATGGTTTACCTTCTTAGGGTCAAGCGGCAACAGCTTGCCACTTTCTTTCCGAAGGAATTATGGGACCCGTCGTGATTGACCATGTGTCCAGTTAAAATATCGAACGAGTGTGAGGAAAACATCACTTAAGGTAGACATCAAGGTGTTTCACTACTTCATGAAAATTCAACGAAAGGGTGCAGAATAGAAGCTTGCACATTGAGAGCTCATTATCTTTTACTTCTTATAAACCTACTTCTATAAGGAAGATTAACAATTTTGGCTTTCTTTTTGAAATACATTAATGAAAAGTTTTGAATAATGAGGAAGTACTGTGGAAGTTTCTATTCTGAAAATTTTTTCAGTTGTCTGAAATTTTTTGGAAATTTTGTCACAATGGGCTTGAATTAATAAATTGATAATAAATTGAATAACGTGAATTTTAATAAATTGACAATTCACAAAAATGTTTCGATTCCGGGGTTAAACAATGAATCCGTAATAATTGAACTTCGCGATCTGTCACTTCCCTTTCACCCAGAATGAGCGTCCTTGAAGACAGGTCAACGGCTTAGTTTGAACAAAAAAAAATTAAAAAACTATTCATGTTCGCTTTCTCGCATAACTTAACCGGACAGTGTTTTGATCGGATTCGTTAGCGAGCTTCAGAGGAGCGTGAAACGTTACATGGCGTTCAAGGTGTGGCAAGGGTCTATCAAAACTTTGTGCTGTCCGGTGTTAGTCTGTGCTTTCCTCTCGTTCCCCGCTTGTTTTGTCGTGGAAGGAACGACACTCTTCGAGCGTGTCCATCCAAGAATAAGTATAAAAAAAGTACGCAACGGCGCGCACGTCTACACGATAAAGCCGAACACTGTACCCCAGTAATTTGTCGAACTTGTGAATATCTTTCCCCGCTCCAATGAGGCCATGGCTACGAGACGTTTGATCAAAAAATTTTCGAGCGCGTCTCGACGAGCGGGGATTAAGCGAAGGGTCTTCGCGAAGTGGCTTTGCTTGATGGAGAGAACATCGATCTCATTACCGGTTTCGATGTATCGTGTGGGAATCGGTAACGACGTGCGATCTCGCTTCGCAACTTTTCACGTGACTCTTTGTGTCAGCCAGGCATCCGAGCGTTCAACCTATCTCGTCAATCCACACACACACACGCACACACACATGCGTGTATATTTATTAAATATATTTGTTTTTCATTTTTTCTTTTATTATTTGTTTTCTTTACAGGCTTTTATATACGAGTCTTGTAATTCGCAAGAATTGCTCTGACAGTTTGCGGTAAAAAAAAAGGAATTTAATTTTCTTGACAGGAAAATAATCGTCATTTATTTATAGAAACTTATATTTTCTGCTACTAACAGAATTGTAACCATCTGAATTACCTTTTAATTCCGTTTCCATCAATAAATAATTTTATAGCAAATATTCAGAATATTTCGAAAAAATCTATTTTCAAAAACCATTATTTTTGTTTGATATAAATTCATTCGAATTAATGCATGAATAAACTTGCAGCTTGCAATTGCAATTTATAGGACTTGAAATTGCCCTCAAATTAAAACCAGCAAGTAATGAAAAAATTTATGTCCCATTATTTCCATTCACCTTTGTTCCTAAAATGCATTTTTTTGAAAAATCCATATTATATATTTCTTAATGCAATGTTTCCATTATTTGAATACCACGATCGGCTGTTTCCGGAAACGGTGCATATCATATGTTTATGGAAAAAAATACAGAAATATCATAATATATAAAATAATAGGATATTTACACATCTGCAAAATACAAATCTAAATTACATGCAATTTAGTTAGATGCCTATATTTCACGGTAGACTGCGCCATCTGCAAACATGACTCGTAACCTCTCACCCTGAAGCGTGACGAGACGGTAAGTTTGTTTACTCAAGTACATACTGTTTTGTATCCTTTTTGTTCCATCCGTCGTTCACAGCTCGTAAAACAGTATGCGAGCCATAAATGGATGAATATAATATATTTAGTACAGCATATACACTGTGTTTCGTCGCACGTTATCTATCCTTTCTCAGGAGTATTTCCGACGGCTGCCTAAGGCGGTTCCCTCTCGATTATGCAATTATCCTTGAGAGAAGAAGACGAGGTGTGTGATCGATATCGCTATCCTAACACACCGGGTTAATAAGCCGAGGTTAAGTGTCCTCTACCTTCTGACTCCTACAACGTACTAAGTAGGAACATCCGTTGCGTATAAAGGTGATGCTATTAAAATGCCAGCAGACTAGTCGAGTGTATCGAACAGCAGAAGCAGCGAAAAAAATGGCCTTGACACAGTCGATTGACAATGAAGTTGCCTTAAGAACTACTTGACAATAAAGCGTTTTAAGGGACATATTCGCCTTAAGGGAGACGAGACATCTAAAAATTTTCATGAGGAAAAATATTTGTAGATCATCCTCTATGTATTTTTAACTCAAATTTGATCCTCATTACGTACATTTCAAGCATCAAAATTCTGCATTCTTGTAATGACATACAGTGCGTAAAAAATGGCGTGAGGTTGAGAGGAAAATTGTTAAAAAGTTTACAACTTGTGACAGCTTTCGAGCTTCTAAAATTAGAAAACGCTATCCACTTTAATCTGTTTTTAACAAGACGACAGTTCTACCTTTTATAAATCTTTCATGGTATCTATAGCTCTCGATTCACCCTTTTTTCTACAAACTTCACCTGCTTTTTCCTTAAGCTTCAGCCACTCGAAATTCCTAACAGAACGAAATCGTTCGTACCAAATGTAACTCTGATATCTCTTACCCAAATGAGATTATTTTAACTAACCAACTTAAGATTCTTCGCTTCATGTCTGTCAATCAACATGCTTGCGCAAATATCTCGGAATTACAGGACATTTGAACCAGCGGCAAAGTACAAGTTCTCATTGAGTGCAGTACATACAGACTTCGAACTCTAGTATGAGTGCGTACATACATAAGCCGGTGTGTATCGTGTTCATATGGCTGAAACAACATGAGAGACATCAGAATTAATCGCTGCAACGATACCCGAGGCTTAATTGGCAGCCAGTGACGTATCTATTAATGGGAGGCCAAGAATCGAGAGACGCAAGAGCAACCACAATCGCTGCACGAAACGCTCCGACTTGTACCGACTAAAGGCGAAACCAGACTGACCGGGATGCGATTCCCAAGATTAGGTGAAACAAGATTTCGAATGAGAGGCAGCTTCCTTCACGGCTTAGCCTTCGCACAAGACACACGCACGCACATCTTGCGAGAAATAATAAAAGGACGTTTTTCGGAATTGAAAAAAAAAGAGAGGGACCGAAATAACGGGTGGAAGGAAAGATGGTGAGGATTGGAGGCAACGATGGAAGAAGCGGCTTCGAGATGCCATGGGAAGGAGTGAGAAGCGTGCGAGAAAAATGGTATTCTCTGTTAACATGCCAGGTGCCGCTAAGAAATTAATAGCTGTGTCTCTAATTGATACGTAGAATGACTCTTGGATATATCCGCTCTTTAGACCTTTTTCTATCTCATCCTGGCTATACAACTGGTCTTTGAAACGATCTTTCGCAGTCCTCAGCCTCTATCGGCTTCGACTACCGTCGCCTTTTCATCTCACCTTCGTCTCGCTCTTACTATCGTTTTTTTGTTGATACTTTCAACTTTTATTCTGGCTCTGCTTAGATGCGCGTCGCTAAGCAATACGTTTTTTTTGTTGAATATTGCTTGTAGCTTACATTATCACGGAGGGAACAACTCACATGTTGTATAGGAGATAATGTACGATTTTTTTTTATTATAATTAAGCCGCGTAATGAAATGCAAGATTAATTTTATCCACATTTAAGTGAAAAAACTGATGTTATGCATATTTAAAAAAATGAAATAACAAAATATTGAAGATCATTGATACTTGAAAATTAATCTAGAAATAGTTGTATTTGAAAACTATATTCGTCTTTTTAGAAATAACCTAAATGAATCCCTAAAAAACCTCAGAATATTTTTTCTCTCCATTAAACAAGCATAATTATTTCCATAACATAAGATTACCCGTTACCCATTTATCCTCACACATAAAAAACGAATTTACGTTCACTTTTCATTTTAGTGTGGGTGCTTGTTATCACTTTATGGAGAGAGATGGTGGTTTCAACTCACTCTCAACGATGTACTTACCACCATCGCTTTAAGAAAATGAAGACCACGAGCCGGAGATATAATAATAAAAAGATTGCTTCAAATGAAAAAAGGAGAAGATGCTGTGGACGCGTACTTTTGAACCTCTGTGAGTGAGAGAGCAAGATCCGAGGCGTTACAAATGCGAGAGATTTAAGAGTTAGTGATCACGATCGTTAGAGCCGTTCGCGAAGGGCCCATGTCCGATGTCCACCGTATCTATAACGTTAATGCGTTACATTCCACGCCTGATGAGTGCTGCGAGCCCGATGCCGAGTTACGGTGTGCATAAAGTACCGGAGCGTCGAGTCTGCTGCAACAGCAAACTCGCGCGTCTATATTATACACATACATATTTATATATATAGATATAACGTCACAGGGACATTATCGTTGCCGTACACACGTTGAGCCACTTGTAAACCGGCAAAACGAATATTCAGCGGAGACGTTAGCGAGAATCGCGAGGGTGCAGCAGTGCAAAAGTGCAGCAGCCACGTTACGTTCACCACTGCGACAGCAAATCTTCTCCTGGGCGAAAGCGCGTGCGATCACAACTGCGGATACAGTCGTCGTAGCGGCGATGTTATACGGACGGTCGTTAACGAAACTCGGCTCGTCGGTTTGTCAGGCGTCCGTGCGCTTGGATTACGTCGTCGAATGTCTCGATTCAATGGGCGGCGTGGCAAATACGAAAGTATTTACGAGACGGGTATCCTTACTTTGTTAATACTTGCTAACGGATTGGACTACACTTTGGTTCGTGGTTGTATTTAAAAAAAAATTGTATCTTATTTTTCCAGGTGGTTCAGTTGCGGTATTAATTATTTGATATCAAATGTATTTTTATTTTAGGCTTGAAAATTATTGTGTTAGTTTTTTTAAAATACAAACTTAGATTAGTGGCCGAAGTGTCCGAACTAAGATTTTTGAAGTGCACTGACAGAAAATCATGGTAGCAACTATAGTATCAACTGGTTATTTTTAGTCCGTATGACAAATTTTTTTATGTTTGTCACAACGATCAAATAATTGATAAGTATTTTGATAGTTAGTGTAACTATAATAGTTACCATAACTATACACATTGTTGCAAGAATTAAAAATGTATAGTTGTCACTTTATAGTACTATTACGATTTCTCTGAATCTGATAGAAAGGGCCACAGCTTCTAACATTTTGAGATTGATTGAATTTCAAATTTGTCTCATTCATTTAATTTGCCGATTATCCTCATAAATATGGAAGTCATTTTGTTGATTTTTATTCGCTATGATAACAATTTCCTATTTTTTTGACAGGAAAATATGTATAACAAGTCCCCGAATTCAATTTCAGTATGGAATAGCATTTTATGTTGTATCGCCCATTTTCAATCTTGTACACTATAATTGGTTCGATCAGTTTGATTACAAAAAATCAAACTGATGTTTTTTTTTCATGAAAAATGTTATTCGAGACCAGAGTACAATTTCCAATGTAAGCATTCGATTCAATTGACCGAATTCAGTTTCACGTTGATACCTTAAAATTCAAAATTTCGAGTGCTGATTCGATGGAACAAAGGACAAAAATGTACGGAAACGAGAATATATATATGTGGACATAACTCTCTGAAGTTTCATGCTTTTTTTATAGTTTCATAAAACTCGAACTATCGGGCGAATCGGCATTGAAGATACACAGAGACGTTAAATTTGAAACGCCCTCAAAAGAATTGTACATACTCCAAACCACATATAGCTATAGGCATAGCTATAGGCCACGCAGTTGTGGCAAGCTGATTGGAATGTTTTCGATTTTAATGACTGTCCCGCTGTGACGCTCGTAAAAAAATTGGTTGAAAGGAAAAAAAAGGTGCACAGGTCTTTCGGGGATGTCAGCGGGAATACGCTTTTTTCTTAAATTAAATCCTTCCCTCTAATCCGCATGAAAATGTCAACAGATATAAAACTAAACGACTTGTCGATGCGGTAGCGTTCGTAATATTTTTTAGTATAGATGATCAATGTTGACACCACCATCAATGTTAATATACGTGATATCAATATTCCAAGCCTCAACACTTCAATGATTGAATCAAAGTTATTGAATATAAATACATAAATATTCATATTTCTTGACTGGCGTCGTAAAAATCTTAATAAGTCGAGATATTTAATTGAGTAAAATAGCTTAATTCAATGTATTCGTTATATACAGTTCAGTTTTCGAAAGTTTTCAAATACATTAATTTATATCTATTATTTTCGCGAATATTCCGCCATATCGATTGAAAATTCATGAACGCTTTATCAAAAGTAAGTAAATAGTTTAAAAATTATGTGAAATGAAAGGAATCGGTGCCCCATTTTTCATTGATTAAATTTCTGCTACAATTTTTAATGCATTTCTGTACAAAAATCATTGATCATACTTAAAAAATAAACAGTACTAAACGAAATAAAAAACGTAAATATATAAAATGATTTGAGAAATAATAGGTTGTTCACAATATTATTTAATAGCGGAAATTCAACCCCACATTTGAATCTTTTACCTGATCGTAGCGAAGTTCACCATCTCTCTTTAGGCCTAAAAAATTTGCAGCGTGTTACTCACCTGAAACAAAAGGCGAAAAGTCTAGTTAGTGAAATCGAAATTTTATTGCCAAATAATCGTGAACATATACAAAGATGGTTAATAATCAAGTATTCGATGACGTTAAAGCTCAAATTATCTTTTTATGTCCTTAGGTGCGAGTTTGGTCGGTAATGGTTCAACCATCAGGGAATTCAATAAATTTTCGCTATAAATCCTCTTCGAAGACGTGAAAAAAGTGAGGGTTGTGTGGTGTAGGAGCAAACTTAATTGGCAAGGCAATAACGTATATCGTCTTTAGACGCTTCGTGATACTCACTATGACTTATATGTATACTAACTTTTGCACGCCGCATGCTGCGGTTTCGAAGCGTTTGCAGTGCGGAGTTGTTTGACTCGTGGAAACGACGACGAAACGACATCGCGTTGTGTGTCTGTTCCATTGATGTTACGACCGTTTATATATAATTACGAACTACTATTTCTCGCGCGAGCGGTTGTGTCGGTGTCGAAGAGACTTGGCTGCCTCGGACACCATATATTTCTTGATAGGCTATTTCCACGGTTCTAGGTGGTCGTTAAGAAGCCGACACCGTGTAACTCGGCTGGTTATAGGAATTAAACAGACCCAGCGAAGAACATACCAGTGATATCATGAAACAGAGATAATAGCAGAAAAATTCTGCCATCTATATAGAATATATAATAGGCTATAATATAGAAACGTATAGTTCAGAATTAAAATAAACCGAAGAAAGCTGTACACAGTTAACAAAGAAACTGTGTACATAGCTTTCATCGCGTTGAGTTCTAGCTACGCTGAGTTGTTACTGTTTATGATTTGACTGTGTATTATGTTCACCGGTTAGATTCCTAATTATGTTGGATTGCCGATTTCTATAGTTCCACTGTGTACAATTTTCACCGTTCAGGTTCTTAATTATATCGAGTATGTCTAGGAATTGCTGTGTATATAATTCACTGTGTACAGCTTCAACGGTGTAGAAAATTCGGTCGTTACGTTTTCAGATGCGTGTTAATTATTTAATATGTAGTGTCGGATTTGTGTAGATTAGCAGACACAACGTCCTGCCGGTAAATCATACAGGCGCTGATGATTCGGCAATGAGACGCCTTGTAAGACATTTCGTAGATAAAATATCGTAAGAAATAAGTGTGTCGCCAGAAAAATTATGTGCCATGTTGGTCAGAAGGCGACGACTCTTCGTTTCTTAAATTGCCAACGATTTAACAGTATATCGTGAACAGGGGGCAGTGAACGTCGTGAACGAACAGAGATCCACTGTTTAGCGTAAATACCACTATAATGCAAACCTGTGCAATATGCACCTCAGGGTCCGACGACCGGTACAACTCGTCACAGCGAATCGGCAGTAAAGCTGGTGAACGTCTTCATTCTGTACGTTCGAGGACCACGGGAGTGCTGTCTGACTCGACACCGCCTTTGCCTTTCCAGTTTTAAATATCTCTATAAATAATCGATTATATGGCGACCGTTAAATGTTTTAATGAGCGTACGCGACCGTAAGAGCTCGCAGCGTCTCCGTGGGTTTCCACAACTAGCCGAAAGACGAAGGTCCGGTCAACGAAATCTCTTCATTGTTCCTGCAAAGAACGTATACACTTTTTGTTTTCTGTCCTCGAGGACTTGGCAATTTTTACACAGTTTGTTTTTGCTATCAGCATGAAATGCAGGATGAAATAAATATTGCAAATGAGACCATTATCACGACGATAATATAATAACGCGTCTCGAGCAACTTGCACCGTTTGTGAAGAGAATAAATGAAGAAAAAAAAGCGAAAATTCGAGACACGTAGTGAAACCCGAAAAACCGCCTTGTCAGCCTCAACAGATTCTCTCTTGCGGTATTCTTATCTCGATGTTGATCATCTGTGCCAGCTTCATAATCTCCGAAACTCACAAGGCCCCTTCTTAGGTTCCCGACTGACGAAAAATTCGAGAAAATCCTGCGGCGAGGCCTCGTCAGAGTTTTGATACACTCGGACCAAAGAATGCAACCGTAAAATTTCATTCCAGACTGACGCATGGCTTGAACTTCACCACGATCAGATAGTGAGATAGTAGATCGCTTGCCACGAGGACGCAGTTTGTTTTAGGGGAACTTTATTGTCGATGGGCATCTCATTTGAATCATTACAGTAGGTTGAACGATGCGATCATACATCGTGTAACATCATCAGGTTAAGCAGGAATTTGGAGATCCGTTCGATATACCATTAAACTACTGCGGTTGTTAATCTTCAATTTTAATCGTGGGATTACGATTTAATTCTACTTCACTGGACATAAATGTGAAAGAATTTTTGTCAGCCCACGTCGACTGACACTCATGACGTAGGATACTCTGAATCGTTTCTTTATTATTTATTGTACATTTTTTAACTATGCTTAAGCGCGCTAAACAAGGTCTCATGTGAAGCTAATTCATGAATATATTCACGATCTTCGGCATTTTTTGAGGTTTCAAGAAAAAATGCATTCAAACCAATCACTTGATTGCATTTTTACGTCAATTTTCACTTGTATTCAGAAACTCATCGATAATTGTTAAATATAATAATATTCATAGGGATACTAGTTAGCCAAAAGAGTGGTGCAAAAGCGCTTAGGTCCTTCTGAAAAATTATTACAATAGTCAAGAATTGTATTCCATACATCGAATTGTAAATAAATTTTGTATGCAATATATGTTTTGAAGTATATTGAAGAAAAATATCTTGAAAAATATGTGAACATTTGATTTTTTCATAAATTAAAGCACTGCAAGTAAAATATGACGAAAATCAAGAATTGATCGTTGGTTCTGCACGAAAAATTATTTGCAGGATATTTCCAATATATAGTTCGTTCGTGTATAGTAATTTTTTTCAAAGGATAATCTATTCAATGAAAGTCATTTCTTAATATTTTAAACTGCGATGATTTATAAACTTTATACGGTCCGGAAAAAAAAAACAAAAAATTGAGGATTTTCATACACAATTGGCAACAATTTTTTCGATGCCACTTTCCGAAGTCCTTTTTGCAAAAAAACAAAAAATTTCATTAATTCGCAGTAAAATACAGTCTGAAATTACACAATTAATTCTAAATTATTCTCTTGTGGGCCATGAAAAAACGCACATTTTTAGATGTCGATACGATTAATCGTTCCCAAGATATCATAGGTTAAATAAAAAATGAAAAATATAGTATATTTCACCAGAAAAAATTTCAAAAAAATTAAAATCTAGTGTATCTATAATAACCACTGAACCTGATTTTTGGACATTTTTTCGAATATCTTTTTTTTTTTTGTGTGGCTGAAGTCATGTGGTATGCCTCATATTCTGCAGTGAATTTGGGATATATATTTTAAAGAATATGTAAACAATATATTTTCACATAAATTACAGTACACTATGTATAATGTGACATAAATAAAAAATCGATTCTTAGTTTTTCACGAAAAGTTATCTGCAGAATGGGGTGTTTTTAGCTGATACAGAGATTACAAAGCTTAATTATGAACTTTTATCACGAAATAATAGATGTTAACTCTTGAGTTAACGCGTCATCGTTTAAATTATGTTTTACGGTGTCAGTTGATGTTTTTGTGACAAACGGTATGGGTGTATCGGAAAAAGAAACCAGCAGCACCGGTGTGGGCGCGCTGACACGTTAAATAGAATAGGAACAAGAGGGAAGAAGCGAGTGTGTGCGTGTGAGAGGCTTGATGCCCGCCTCCCCGCGTGTAAAATAATATCGTCCTCGTTCTTCCCCTACCGACAAGAAGTCGAGCTGTCGGCTCGAAAATGGAAGCACGCCATTCGGAAATCGACACCAGCGTTGCGTACAACCAGAGCCTCCCGGATCGGGAGCGTGAGATAAAATCTCACTTTTCTGTGAAACCCGCCGTTCGTCGGCTTCTCGCGAATGAAGAGAGAGAGAGAGAGAGAGAACGATAACCAAGTCTGTATATAGAGTGCTACAGAGGATCTCTGCTCCTGACCAGGATCGTAGATCTTGGGGTGCCGATGACGACCGACAGGACCACCGGAAAACAGGGGTTGCTTCGCCATAAAAACGAAAATTAAAGCACGATAGCCGAAACGAAGTGACGCTACTATAACAGTCTCATCTTTTTTTTAGTCCATCGAGATACAATCGTTAGATCAGAGCTCGACAAAAGTGTCTCCATGAATTATACATTAATTATTGTTCCCCGCAATTGTAAAAAATTCTTATTTGAGCTGTTCAAAATTTACTGAGAGTAAATGATTTTTCACGATTTGAGATCATATTTTAGCTGCCAAGGTTATATGTATTAGACGGCTGTTTTGAAGATGATTTTTTTTATTTATACGACAGTTTTTGGTGTATTTGACAAGTGGAATTATGTTAGGTATTCATCGGGAATTTTATTTTCTAAAAAGAATATCGATTATCTAAGTACATATTGATATAGAAAATAAATAAAAAACCCTCATTGCTCGATTATCATTACTTTGAAAAGTGCTACAATTTCAAAAATATTTCGCTTAAACGGAAACGAGTCTTTGGGGTTAATGAGTAAAGCAAATGTAAGTTTAACTGGCATCCGCTTAGCTTAGAAGTAAAACGTAAGTAAGCAAAACATTATTTTATCATAATAAATAATACTGTTATGCGAAATTATATCAGATTTTAAATAAATTATGAATTTCCTGAGTGAAAATGATTCATAATGATTATATGAAAATAAAAACGTATTTCCTCTGAGTTTCATATACCTACCAAAAAAAAAAAAACATAAACAAATCTCAATGCGCTATAATCAATATTGATCTAAAAATGAGAAAGCACAACTTTCCTCCGGATTCAGCTACAGCATCGTCTTGGTGGTCGCGTAACTAATAGACCTTCGACGTCTAGGCAGAGAGCCTGAAAGATAACTATCGAGAGATGAGTCGACGGAGCGAAGATGTACTTCGGATGATGCACGTGGAGGATATTATCACTATATACTTCGGTATACAACTTGAAATATTTTATCGTCGGACATTAAGATTTTCATCCAGCACCGAGACCTTTTTCAAGCTGCGATCGGCAGACGTCTCGGAGTGTGGGTGAAGCACGCATATTGGGAAAGTAGGGGGAACCACCATCAACCAAAGACAAATATATATTTACATATGGGGCATTCCATACCAACTCGCGCGGGGGTCAAAAATGCGAATGACCAAAATAGTGAATGGTTAAGATAGCGAATTAAAAAAATAGGAACGTCTGAATCTAGAATGGTCATCATTATGAAATTCGCTATTTCCGCCATTCGCTACCTACTAAATCAACCTGGGTCTGTTTAGGATTCCGCCCTCGATTTTTTATATTATTGTTCCATGTGTAAGCGCAATCGCTACCTTTTTTTTTTAATTTCTACACCTATGATTACTCGTAACGAAAATATTGAGGCCTGTAGTTCAAAAATCTTGATTGAAAATTTGATGTTATTTTTCTATTCTAATGTTAGAAAAATCGATTTAGATACATTCGAAGAAATTGTCCGAATTTCTGACATATAGAAATGTTCGAGCATATTGCTCGGTATTTTACGGCAGCAAAATGATTTACACGCATCCAACTTCAATTAATTCCCTTTTTGAAAAAACTCTGCAAAAAAATAGAAGCGAAATTTGGGATAGTTTAGACCTAAGTTTTAAAATATCGATATCTGACACAAGATTTATGAAAAATTTGTCAGATTTTCCAAATCTGGCTCTCGATGTGTTCGTTATAAACAAGGAGTATATATATTGTTCAGAAAAAAATCTGATATAAATTGTAGTTGCTTTTCAGAAATGGAACAATGATATTAAAATTCGGGGATAAAATACGAGTGTTCGAGGGTCAGACCCAGGTCGAATGGGTATGGAATGTCCCATACACTATACACGTCTATATATTTTTTGATAGAGAGAAGGCTGTTTCGAGCGGATCGTTTACGGTTGCTTATACGATCGTCAAAGAGCCAAAAGCCCATTTGTCCATGCATGTAATGGCTACGAAACTGTATAAAAGTACCAGTTTTTTTTAAGCTGAGGGGGAAGCAGTGAAAACTTCCCCCTTCCGACACTTGGGTTTGCACTTTGCCGGAGACACATGCGTAATAAGTATGCGAAACGCCCATAAGTATATTCACTGTCCAGAATACGACCTCACTGGCACTTTGACCAACATATGACTTTATAAAAAAACGGCGCCTACTCAAGCGTGCTTAATTAGTCGTTAAGTATTGCTTATACGGCTAGTAAATATTAATGAATATTGGTATTTGTCTGCTGTCGCGGGCGAGTGGAGAAACATCACCCGATGAGTCAAGTCGGGCGTGTTTTTTAAATTTAAAAAAAAAGAGCGTGTCGTGGAATCGCACATATTGAACAAGTATAAGTGGAATAAATTCGACAAAAATGGATTTACCATCATGAACTAATGAATTAGGATTTTTTGAGGAAAAATGATCCTCAAATATGTAACCACCTTAAATATGTAACCTCTTAATGGCAATGGTAGCAAACCTGCAACATTAAAGATTAACGATATCTTTACAGCTTTTTATCCGAAAATTCTGGCAAAATTCAATCACCGGTGAAATTTTGTGAAATATTTACTTGTAAAAATGCACATCAATTATTGTCCGAAATTGTAATTTCTTTGTCTTTTATTTCGAAAAGTACCTAACATTTTATAAGGATTATTTTTCTAAACGGGAAAGCGTAATAGTTGTCGAGGTTTTAAGCATACTCGAATTTGAGAATCAACGATTTGGTTCAGAAAAATTTATTTTGGATAGTTGTAACAACATGATTCATGTTAGATAATTGAAGATAATTGAACAATTGAAAAGAAGTGCAGATTTCAAAGTAACGTAAACATTAATTTTAGTATAGTAGATTATATATGAAGGGTCGAAAAGTTAGGGATGTAAGGAGCGCAAAATATATAGATCAGCATCGAAAACAGGAGTCATCGGCGAGGCAGCTTATCGGTCCGAAATTTCATCCTGGCTCTCACCAACTCTAATCGTCGACGGATTTTTGAGCTACCGTGCGAAGAGGTATTCCAAAAGGGATATTATAAGATTCAGAGACGGGAAGAGCGAAAAGGGAGGTGGAGAAAAGATGAAAGAAGGGGTTCGTTGCAAGCTGCTGCTGCTGGTTCTGCACTCGACGAGAGCCTAGCTTCGCGGAGCTCTGCTGACCGCGATATCGAATTACCATATGGCACCTGGGGTCTTTTTCTTTGCCTGTACCTACCTCTGTACTGAATATAGCATACTCACAGCAGAACCTCGGAATGCAGCGTGAAGGTATGTAAAATGGAAACAAAACAAGAAAAATATAGGAAAGGTGTGTCCTGAAATTAGGTTTTCAAGAAATTTTAGTCGAAACAATCATTCGCGAATGAACGGGTTTCGGAAAAATAATCATGTATCGGAGAAAGCTATATTGATCCATCTGCAAAATTATTAATTTCACATTAATTGCGAGATATTACTATCCGCTAATCGATTTTACAAAAAATTAGATGCGTTTCTTCATTTTTCCTCCCGCTCACTGGACGATGGGCCAGGTGGTGCACGGCTAAGCGCACGGAAAAAACGGTTTTGCTATGTCAGCAAATCGTTTGTTAAAATAGTGACAACATTGCGTTATCTGCTAAAATACCAAATAATTTTGTGTTACTAGCAAAAAAATTTGTTTTTCTAGTAAAAAAATATGTTAACTGAGAAAAAAAAATTGTTAACCTAGCAGATAACGCAATGTTATCACTATTTTAACAAAAGATTTGCTGGCATAGCAAAACCGTCTTCTCCGTGCGGTCACCCATCCAAGTTATGGCCGCAAACAATGCTGCTTAATTCGGGGGATCGCCAGAGCCGTATACCGACCGTACAATCACCGCTGTCGGTAATAGAAATTATTATTTTTTACTGTTTCGGGACAATACTAAGGTAAACTATATTTTACGGAGGCGTGTTGTGGGTGATCAACATAATGCTAATGGAGGCCCATCGGAAGGGCCTTATTTCGTTTTCGCCATGGGCGAACGGTGTGTGGCCGCAGGAGTGTCCCTCGAAATGCGAAAGCGCGACATTATACGAGCCAACGGTATACGTCGTATAATGTACGCTCGCGACGAGCCACTAACTACGAGACGTCGTGCTCAGCTTCTGCATCTCCCGCTGCTGCTGATGCTGTGGCTATGTAGGATGGAAGGGATGCTCTACCGCCAGCGGTAAAGCACCGGTGCACCAGAAGCAACCCATAACTCTTCGGCAAAACTAATTACGCCATGCGGCTACTTAAGCCCGCCACCGCCCTTTTCAACCTCATCCCCCGTTCGTTTATATGTAAACTCATTTAAATATATGGTAAGAGCGATCCAATGGGCTGCGGTACGCAAAATTACGGCAGTATAATCACCAAACATGCTTAAGTCTTAAAAAAAAAAAAAAAAACTAAGAAGAAATGTAGAATTGCGTCGAAAATGTATAGAAACACATTTTTAATGCCCTATCCCTCCTTGGGGATTAATCTTGTTAAATTATAACCGTATCTATGGGTACTAAAGTGAACTTGACCATATTAGCAAAAGACTGCGCAGTCATAACTTATCTAGTAATATTTTTATATATTTCTATGTAATCAGGCTGTTTTGACTTGTAAGGGATAAAAAATTTTTGTTTCAAATATTGGGCTGATTTAATTTATTTGTGCTGACTAGATTTAAAAAAGTCGGCATTTTTAGATTGTTGGTAGCATTTCGTACTGAATAAGAAGGTTTCTACTGTACCTGCGTTCCCACAACTCGAAAAATGTGGATGGAATCCAAGTGCAAACATTCGTGTTGACCAAGTGTCGAGTATAGCTCTGTGCTGTCGCTACTGGTTATACGATTATATAAATCAGAGGATTACAGAAATCTAAACGACCAGGCACAAGCGCATGGTCATTGAATAAAAGTTTTCCTATAATATGCGGAATCCGATTAGGCGTTAGGGGTCACCCGTGGATTATTCTGCTCGTTCGAGTATCTGGGAATTCGTGAAGTGTGGGTCGGACTCTTCAGGTTCTAGTGGTAGGCATGAGAGTCGAGGAAATTTACGGCGTGGAAGGAAAAGCTTCACGTAAAAAATAAGGGAATCATTGAAAGCGTGAGATGAACGCATAGTCTGAACACACGTGCAGCTTCCAAGCATAGAATCTACTCGACGTAGTACGATTATCTCTAATGGTCAAGGTTCGGTTTTCCGACCATGTCAAGGAAAAAACAGGACTTGCTAAATTTTGATAATATTGCAAGAGCTTTAATCGGGTTGGTCTCGGTAACACTTCAGCAAATTAGTCGAATACTATAAAGCATCTCAGTGGCATGAGTAAATAAAAGCGGCTAAATTTCCATCTCCCGCATGAGTGAAAACATGTAATGAGATTTTAAGGGCGTGGGAAGATTGGGATTTGGGAAGACCAAAGACTCTATATCCTTATCGACTAGTTTTTGCATAAGTTATGCAATTTTCTTGTCCAAGCTTTGTAATATGTTAGGATCTAAAATGTAGTGGTACCTCGAGTTGAAATTGAAGCCCTTCGAACACCTTTCGTTAAATAAAAATGGGTAAACTATGTCACTTTTGGAGGTCTATGCAAGGATCTAAAAACCTCATCTCACTCTGTACAACCTAATGAGAGGTTCAAACATAATAGTTTCACTCCACAGTAACCTTGGTTTATTCCAATTGGGTAATATCTGCCACCTAAATGCTCTACCACCTAAATTTTTATCTCCCAAAGAAGTACAAACATGTAATGAGATACCAATGGCGTGGGAGAATAACTCGAAAGATCAGGTTCGCCATATCCTCATCCACCAGTTTTCGCATAATTTCCTTCAGCCTTCCTCTTCAGGGTATTCAACAACTTACAATGGGAAAATTTACCGGTAATTCTCGCTTTCCTTTATTACAGACAAATTCCTTTGAAGCCTTTGTCCATTTCACTGTTGGAGAGGACAGCAGTACCGCTGACGACTGAAAAAGGTACTTGTAAGCTGCACAGGTACACAGAGAGGCGATTATAACCACCAAAGTTGGTACCATTGTCTGTCTCTTGACTCTGTGTGCGGTCAGGATAGTCATTGTCCCAATGCTTCGTACACTCAACGGGTATATAAACGTATTAGAAAGCTACAGCTTGCGAATACCGCCTCTTCGTGCGCTATTCCTCCTGTACGGAGTTGGCATCACTTGCGCTAAGGTACAGACCCGGCGCACATGCTCTTGCGAATATTTCGCTGCGACACAGGCGTGCATTTATTATTGTTACATACGCGCGATATATGGGAGAGATGGTGTCGTTGCTAAGGCAAAGAGAGGCAGGGATGGTGGCCAACAGAAGAATAAATAGTCGTCGTGGTAAGAGCGGGCGCGAAAGGTCTTCGTGCACCGATGTAGCCCTCTGGTGTGCTGTTAAAGTCGCTACCGCTCGTAGCTCCATTGTTTCCAGCTTCGGTGGGTCGCGGCCCGCTCGCGATTATGCGCTGGGAAAACCGCTTTGGTATAACCCAACTACGAAAGTAAAAGGAGATAAAGATGGTGAATTCGTACTGGACAAATCCGTACCTAACCACCTACGAGTACGCACGTATGCGTCTGTATATATATATTTATATATACGACTGCCGCTTAAAGCTGTGCCACTGATACAGCTGAAACAAAGGGTCAGAAAAACTCTGACGATAAGACAGTTTTGCACAAGATTGGAGGATTGACGCCTTTCTTGCCATATCAGGAACGGTAATGCAGACTACTGATTTATTGCCGTATTACTGTTACAAATATTTTGAGTGCTACAGAAGCCCGCAAGAAGCGATTTGAGATTGTATTCTCGTATTGTTTTCAGGGGTCCATTTGTTTCGTTCACACGAGATTATGGCGGGGAGAAGTCTCCGTGGAAGCTGACCAATCTATGGATTCTGGAATACTTGTATCTATGCTTGTAGGTCTTTCATTGCCGACTTGAGTCACGATGCGGAGCTCACTGTTTTGACTTTGAATATATTGCAAACTTTAGCTAGATAAAAAAAAGTTATTAAATCGTTTCGCGAAAACGTTTAAGAAAACCACGAGACTGGTTGATTGACAAAAGAGAAAATTGTTGATATTTTTCTAACCAACATTTTTAAATCTCCGATCTTAAATTATGTTGAAGCATGACAAACAACCGAGTTTCATTATGAATGTAGCATACCTTTTTTTTTTTTATTATCGGAAAGCAGTGACTGCGGCTCTCGTATATCAGAAGCCATTGTTCTTTCCGATAGAGTCCTTGAAAGGCTAAGTAGTGAATATAGAGATTTGAATTTCAGTGGTAGCTGGAATCTCCGTTAGCGCCAGACGTTTTAACGATCGCTGGGTGTCTGCTGTTGTAAAGGCGTGAGAGCGTAGGTAGTGAGCTTATCACAACGCACTTTTTGATCTAGTTTTCTTTCACGGACGTAATTGCATGTAAGGGTCGCGACGTAATCGCGCACGAGCCGAGTTATGCGGTCAATTCCTCGCTGTTAGCCAGAATTGCATTGCTTAGCTACTGCTATACGTTGGCTATAAGCATATTCATATGTGGACCATAAACTCTGACCATGTAGAGGGTGACTCAAGAATTTCCTTGAGGCACGGCGATTAATACAATCCGAAGATTTGGGATTATTTAATTTGATATGTTTGCCACGCTCATAGAAGTGAAATTTTTATGCGTGCGAAGTTTTACTGGCAAACTTATTTTTAATAGATATATTTTTATACTGGAATTTGGAGAAGTTCAAGAAGTTAAGGTAAAATGGACTACTATTCAAGTTCCTATAAAATCCGAAGCCCTCTACTTTGATCTTTGATTAATTAATTATCTAACACTGAACATTGTTCCCTCTTTTACATCAAACAAGATCGACTTTATTTTGGGGTTTTTTTTTTTAATTTTTCACCCTAGAACCTTGATTTGTACCACTCTGGGGATTTTTTTTTGCGATATCGAGTTATGCAGGACACTCCGTAAGTTATTTAGTAAAAAAATATCCTCTTATTAAGTGGAAAATAATTATTTAATTTGTCAGTCAAGTCAAGTCAGCCAAGTCTTTTTTCAATTCATCAGTGTTAACAGAACCTAAAAATAATTTCAAATGTTCTATTCCAAAGCTTTTTTCGATGTTTCAGATCATCATACTCACATAAAAATCTCGAACGAATGTTCACGTGGAAACGAAGAGGAATAATTGAGAAACGGCATTTTATTCGCATCGTCTAAAATTTGACAAAAAGTAGTTGTGCATCTTAGAAATATATTAAGATTTTTTTTTTGCGTAATGGGTCACTATAATTGACTGTAGATTTATTTAGAATAGCTGGTTTGTGAATCGCTCTATATAATGCGGGCTCCTTCCGACTGGTCGCTCAATTGAAACACGAGCAGCACGGACACGTATGATTCCTAGGGTTCCGCGCCGCTTAATTATCTGGATAACTGCGTCTCACAGTGAGCATGGGCGAGGGAGAGAACTCGAGAACTTCGCCAATCAACTATCTAATTACGCTCTCCAATTGCGCATAACGTCGTTAATCTGTGCTGCCAAAGCCTCGTGTCTGCATTATCGCCAGAGAGACCTACGATTGCTGGCAATAATCACGATTGTGAAATGATACAATTATGAGTAATGAACGAGACAGGAGAATGAATTTAACATAACGAAGTGTTCTTAACCTTTTCCTATTTCGTGACGTTCGATCTTATTGTCGATACTCAACGTCATGTAAGGATACGAATTTTTATAATGCTGTCTATGTATAAAATAATAGAATGGAAAATTTGCATGAGCAGCTGCTTTCATAATTCCTTATCACAATTTTCCAGAATTATACAAATGTTGGGGAAGCAAACATATTGAATTCAATGTCCTGATTGTTTTTCAAGATCGTCTGACCATAACATTTTTAAATCGTTAATTTGTAAATAAATTATTTCATAATAATACTAGTCAAATACTCAAAAAGTTATAGATAAAAAGATTTATAAATAATTTTCACGGTGTTATAAGTCATTATACGTTCATAAACTTCGTTTCTATTTCCATTTTGAATTTATCCAACTATCAAAAAAATCTGTCATCCTGTAAAGTCCGACGAGCTTACAGTGACAGTCATTCGGGTCCTCGGGACCTCTACTTTTTTTTTATCAGCACGGTACACCCTTTCTAGCTTGAGCTTTAACGGTAACGGTAACAGTGGCAAATCCCATTCACTTGTCATAAATGGATAAAGCGCGTATAGTATCGGATAAAGGGATTGGCAAGTGTCGATATGCGACGTTGCCATTTTTTTATGACACGACAAATTTTTGCGAAAAAAAATCCTGAAGATTTTAGGCTGGTGCTCAATCACCTGGACTATATAATGGCCAGGAAAGAGGTACGTGAAAGAGGTGAAGTGTAGAACGAGAAGGAGAGCAAGAGACCTTCGGGATCGGGGTCGATGATACAGTAACGGGGGTCCTGGGGGTTCGAATGACAAGATGTTAACACGTGTGTTTCTCTACCGGCTGGTGTATATATTGGTATTGGTGCTGGCGGCAAGGTCCGCCAGCCAAGCCATAATAGCGATCAGGCCATAGGCCAGTCGAAGTGACACGATGTAATCTGACACAGCAAGACCCGAGTTTGTGGGTTTGGAGACTGGTCTTAGGAAACTATAATATAGTATGGATGGACGCTATGTTATAGTTCGCTCCTCTAACATATTTCGATCATGAATTCAAGCGAATTTCCGGAGATCTCCAAAATTATCGTAAGATGTACTTTCTAATCTACCTATTCTGCATATCACGTGTAATTCACTGAACCCTGCTACACTTATTTTTTAACGTCGACTCAGATTAACAATGGCAGGAATGATGGAAAAAAAATTCAAAAATGTATCATCAGTCCTTCCACCGTGTTGTCACATTTACAGTAGCCAACTGGACAGCAGTGAGCTTCTTCGCAATGAACTTGATCAAGAGTCGAGCGAGTCGAGCAACAAGCTCAGTAGAAAACTTCTGTGTGTCTCCGAGTTTATATTTTTCAAATACACTTTCGCTAATTAAAGGCTAGACAGTAGAATAGTTGGAGTAGTAGTATACAAGAGGGAGCGCGGGTGCGCTCGTCGTCGCTGGTTTAACAACGACGCCAGAAAGATCGATGGTCAGATAGAAGAGAGTGAACGCGGTCTCGCGTTCACCGACCAGAGTATATTACAGCAGTAGCAGAATAGCAGTAGTAATAGTGGTAGTGGCCGTAGTATTGGTGTATTATACGGAGGAAGAGAAGTAGTCCTTTTAAGAGGACTAATACGGCGTACCCATTACGCGGTAAATCGTCCGGAGGAGTGGAAAGATTTCGATTGGGAAGCCCCGGGTTCCCTTCTTGCTTCCTCGGCGTCGTTATACGTACCTACCGATCACTACTCGTTACCCGTACGTGCATCCTGGGCTCGTTACTAGCTAGGCGACTCTCACTCGCATGTACCTGTCACGTGACCGAGGGAACATCTGCATAAACGACGTCACGCCGTCGGTGCATACATACAAAGAGCTCGTACTGTGTAGCATCGCATATACGTGACGAGACTCGATTTCCTATGGGGGTGCGGGTGACTACGTCCAGGAACAGAAACGCGGTTACCTCCAGTGTACTACCTGTCTGCTTCGATACTAATCCGTAATACCGATTATCCTAAACATAGAGCCGAGTCTCTCATATTGACAATTCCGATCCGATAGCTTGGAAATTATTCTGACAAATTGATGCTCTCTCATGGTTGTTTCATAGCTTACCCTGTTACGAGAGCACTGTGATTCAAGAATAAGAGGTTATTTTTATTTATTGGTCATATTGATGCTTTAGAAGTCTTGGCGTTGACGACGTTAAGAAACAGGAACGCAGTTGTACTTCCGCTTTACATTACTAAATAGAACAGGGTCTCTCATATATTGACTCTATTTCGGATTGAACAGCTCAGGACATTTTTTTGACGAACTTATGTTCTGCTTTGTTTATCTTGTAGAGTGAATGCTTAAGGGGGCTGAGTCGTGTAAAGAAGCATGAGGTTCTTGTGCGGAGAAAAAGAAGGCTAGACAGAAAAAAAAAGTTCCATCTTGAATTATACGCAAGAAAAAAAAAATTCTTTAGTCTGTTTTTCAAGTTCACACATTGAGAACACAATCTAAATGGTTTTATCCTCAATAGCAAAGCTAAAAGCTCCTGAAAAGTCATTCGTGCAGTATTTGGATTTTTAACGCTTTTGTGAGGTTCGGAAAAAAAATTCAAAGTAATTGTGCCAAAACTGCCATGTTATTTGAATAGGAAAATGTTTGTGCTTACAGGCACGTTTTCACGTTGAGATAGAGCTCTCAAATTTCAACCAGATTTTCTCGAATTTATTTCGAACAAAATGAAAGGGCGTCTCGGACAAAATCGCTCAACATCGGAATTAACGACCGACCTAGTTAATATATATCTATATATAGATAGATACACAAAATCTTACGTATTAAACTATATGAGCGAGAGGTGAAGTGTGATCGAGAATTAATGCTGTTTGTTTAATACACCGTTTCAGACCAAATGCGAAGAGACAAACGAGCGGGTAGAGATTTGCTGCGCGGGGACACAGAACCGAGTCGGAGACGGCTAAGTAAACATTCAGTCTCGTTTGGTAGAGTCGGGCGCCGAGCGCACTCGCAAAAGCACCGCGAGTGCGCTCGGCGCTTCGCAGTGTATCTCCGAGAGAATTCTCAGCCGAACAGAGCCGCTGCATTTCCTAGTGTGCTGCCGGCGCTGCTCTGCAGTTGGGTTGGTGCACCACCAGCAAAAGCAGAAGCAGTGCGAGCAGCTTTTGCCCGAGCTTGTGCACTCAACTCTCTCTCGATTCCATCTCCACCTCTCATTCCTCTTCTCTCTTCTTCACAACGTATGCGCGCGTACCGTTTCGCGAATGCAATGCGCTCTCGTGTAAACGCGATGCGCACGCTCTACTGTATCGCGTATTCAGAGAGTTACGCGTCCTACATGTCTACGTACTGTGTAACGTATATGTCCGTATATTCGCGGGGCGTTTGAGACAGAACGTAGCCGTGTATAGACCGACCGGCTCACTACCCTGTCACTATGTGCTTATGCAGATCATACGGGCAGTTCCACGCCCAATTGGCAGATATCTTATCCAGTTTTTATTTTAGTTTTTTCACCCTTTACATGATACTTTGAAAAAAAAAATGGTTTGAATGTTGAATATTTTCCCGAATTAGTACAGAAGAATAATGACAGGATTAAGCTGTCTTGCTCTGCTGTACTGTCTCAACTTTGCCGTGAAAATTTTTGGGAAGGTCGCGTTTCATTACATAATACGGAATACGTTTGTATCAGAATCCTACTCGATGTTCTATTTTTTCAGAATTTTTGGAATAAAATTACAAGAGATGTCCTTACAATTTGACAAGTCGCGAACTTGCACCCAGAGAAATGGGTCTGATGAATTTATTTTGATCAATCATGTGGTGTATTTGGAATGAATGAAAGCTCATTTCAATAACATAGAGTCTATTTCGATCAAATGAAATTTTATTTCAATCAAATAGAGTCTGTTTCGGTTGAATAAAATACTGTTAGACCGGGCATTAAATAGATTATTTATTTAATGGTCATTTATTTTGGTAACTTCCTTCTTTAAAATATGTCAATTTTAGTGGACAGAAATATTTGGCAAATAAAAAACCAAAATTCTCTAGGAGAGCAATAAAATACGATAATTAAAGAAAAACTTTCGAAATTTTTCTATTTTATTAGATTCGATTTTCTTTTACTCTCATATGATTTTGGAACTTGTAGGTGAAATAAATTCAATCACATACTTAGAACAATAGATTCTACAAGAAAATCATGTATTAGGTTTTTCTTTTTGCAAGGAAAAAAAATCATTTCTACATAAAATGTAGTGAAAATTGCTGTGTTAACAATCTTTTCATTTGGAACGAAAGAGCCCATATATAGTTATATACAGCAGGCGTACGTGACTGCAGACGCGAAGAGGGACGATAGCTGAGTAGTCTCTTTGAAAGCGCTGCTACCCGCGAGCTTTTTTCTACCTGTGCAGCCTCGTCTCGTCTCTCGTCTCCATATATACTATGTCCATTATGTTTCGCGAGGCTGTTTGAAACGCGCGGAATTTGTCTCGTACGTCCGCACACCCTTTCGCCCAACTTCGTCCCTCGCTCTGATGCTCCAACCCTCCCAACAGTCCATACGAGTCGCCCACTCACCCATTGACCTATATCATAACCCGCTTGTACGTCCGACAAGCGAAAAACGAATTTACACAGTGAAAATTGCTCCAGGATATCGACGAGTGCTCTGACTTTTCTGCACATTGAATATTTACTTTTTTTTTACAGTTCACATTGTAACTTGTGTCCCAGCCGAACACTTTTCTCTATTCAACCTTTTCCCTCCAATTCCATAAAAAAGCAGTTATTCTAAGTAATTATATTCAATTCTCAGCAGATGTAAAAAAATTAAAGAAAACGAATAAAAAATAAAATTTTTATGAATTTGGTTTACAATGAGTTCACAGAAAATTAGCGTTTTCTCGTATTTCTATTATTTGTTTTTAATCGTGTTCAACACTGCATTATTTCTATGAGAAGTAGATTTATTAATCTTTCTAATTATTGCTGTATTCCTAAATAAGAAGTATACAGGGATACTATTGTCTGCACTCGGCGCCTGGCGTTAAAATAAATCCTCACCGATCCACCAAGAGCAGAGTTATAACCATTTCATCACGTTTGTCCTAATTAAATTTATTAATATTTTGATATAAATATTTTATTAAAAATAGTCTACCTAGTCGAGCATATCCGAAACAAAGTGTATACATATTTCACTTCGGTTAAAATACATAATTCCTTCATGTGTTTGAATACTGCAAAAGAAGAAAAACAATAAGTAGAACAACTACCATTACTTATGATATTTCCTTTTTTTCGCGGCTCTCTTAAACGAACTTCTATTCGTAAAAATACTCTCTTCATTTTCTATGTATGCATTTCTCCAGTACAGTAAGATTTGCTAAAATACAATTAACCATGAAGAATAAACAAGCCAAAAGTGTGAGCTGAGAATGAAAGGGTTTCCAATTCTGGGCTTAAGGACATAATGACACTTTGTTACCGAGCATGATGCGGACAAACAGAAAGCAATTTGTGAACCAGTAAAGTATTTTATAAACGTTTCATTTTGTCATTTTTCTGGAAATTGTTAACGGCTCCAAAATATATGACTTCCTGTGGTCATGGGAAGCTATATAGTCGTCAGCCGGAAAGTCAAAGTACCGTGTCCAAACAGATCTGGCTCTGTCACGCGACATAATTGAATGATTATTCTCACACCTCGTTATGTGTATACGTATTACGATTGCGGTAATCGCAGGGGAAAGGTGGAACCGAAAATAAGAGAAAATAATGAGCGGTCTTCACGCCGGTTGTTTTCGAGGCGTAAGATGAGGAGTCTAAACTACACACAGCCGTACTTAATATACAATACTCATTATAAATTGAGTATATGTGCGCGCGTAATTCGGGTGAGAGAAATGAAAAAGCCGTGATGCCAAGGCGAGGTTAAGCAACGACACACAAACTTTTGAGTCAGCCAGACGCTATCTTTCTTCCTCGCTCCTTTCCCAGTAGCAGCGCGCATACCCTATAATTTTCCGTCCAAGTCCCTCGTCACGAACGTCGCCGTAAATCGTTACTCGCGCCCACTGCCGTCCCATCATCGGTAGCTTAATTTTGAAGGGTTACGCGCATTTGGTGCTTACGCGAGGACCACAATTCCACGAGTCACGAAAATGTGTATATATATATATATATATCGTAATCGCTCGAAGTAGATTTGCCGATCAAAAGTGAACAACTTGCACTTTATTCACTGTAATGAGGATGAAACGTCAATGTGAGGTGTAAAAACTAGAATATCAATGGGTAAAGAAAAGCTTAATAAAATATTCGAAACGATAGATTGGAAAAGAAAGTTGTCAATGATCGTAATCGTTATGACTTATTTTTACAAATAGCGTTCTTTGAAAAGTGATCGACGGGAGTTAGATTGTTTTATTATCAATGAGAATTTTCTGGTATTAAAAGTGTAAACTCTGACAGAATTTCGCAGGAGTAAATGTCTGATTCTGTTGGTTTAATTTTAGCAGACAAAAATGCAATGTAAATTCAATCTGATTTAAACTGAAGCGTCGCTTTAATAATCGGGGTCATATCATTTTGCTGAAATATCATTCGGCGCACCCGGCCATCTATAAATCGTATTGTTAACCATCGTTGTCCTGGAATATCATACCAGCACGTTGCTTTGACGAAATACCATGAACCATTTTTTTGTCGAAGCTGTAAATTTTTGGTATTTTAAAATGCGAATGTTCATTTTACCGAACCTCAATTCACGTCACGTCGCCAAATGCTTCTGTGCTCAGCGCAATCTAATGAATCAAAGCAACTAAATTCAAATATTCGAGATACCACTCAACATATATTTGGTGATGATATGTTTTTGCATGATAATGAATCTTATCAACTCTCAATAAGCATATTCTTTATGTCGACACCTTTGAACATTGTTCAGCTGTAAGAATATCAACTATAACATGGTAAACTCCAAGTGAAATATCGTTGTCAGTTGACCATGCGAACACCAACTTCCAAGCAGTCGAAACGGTCTTCTCCAAATTTGGATAACGTTTTTCGGAAGGTCTCGAACAAAAATTTCACGAATTTCATCAACATTTATTGAAAACGTTGGAAAGACGAACCGCGCGTGACTAGGACTCGGTGCAGTTAGGCCGAAAATGTGGTCAAAGGTTCTGTTCCAACTGTGACATGTTTTACGACCAGGAGGCAAGCTATATTCAAAGCCACAAAATCACCTTGACCACATAGTATTTCTTGGTTTCCACTATTTTAGGCATTATCTAAGCTCATTGTCCCATTTATACGTTTGTAATAAAATAGAAAACCTAAGACCAGCCAACCCAGAAAATGACAGCTGCCAAATCGTTCATTACTTAAACGTACAGATAACAGTTGGGTCTTGGATGAACAAGAAGCGTAGAAGAAAGGGAAGGAATAGACCACAGAGAGGAAGGCATCTTTTGTCCCTATAGAATCCTGAGGCACGGGTTCGATCTCGTAGAATAGAAAATTACTTACGATCGGCCAAACTCGCACAATGCCCTCGCCACATGAACTTTCCATCTCGCTCCATTCGATCCTTATCTAAAACTACGCGCGCGGTTACGATGAAAGATTTTAGTGGTGATGGCGATGTTAGTTATATGGTGCCGGCTCGCGGATGTGGTTGATCACCGATGCCCTGAGGCTTGCCACGCTGTTACCGAGTTCTTTCCTCAAAACTCGGTCAATCAAAGTGCCTAATACCATGATACGACAGGTAGTGGACACGCACGACATATTTACAAGCATTTTTACGGACACCCCTGGTCATATGCATGTTGCACATGCGGAACAAGGCTTTTGGACCAATTGTAGACGGTGTCGTTTGACACGAACTACATCCATGGACGATCTACTTACATAATAAGACTGGCAATGGAGAATCATATTTGCAGACTCTTTCACAGATACTTATGGTTATATTAATGTAGCTCATGTGGGAAAAAGTTTCTAGGTAACTTTCAAAAGGTATTTCCTACATGAATCATTCATGGAATGTCCAATTCCACGACAGGACCGGTAATGGAGGCACACATCATATTCGTAGACATGTTTGCGGATACTTATAGTTATATGCATGTAGCGTATGTGGAGCATAGTTTCTGGACCATTTTTACAAGGAGTTTTTCACACGAAATATTCATGGACTATCTAATTGCATGACAGCATTGTAGTATCAGGAATTACACCATATTTATAAGCATTGTCAAAAATACTTAAGGTTATATTTATGTATTTTCTGCATGGAACATCCATGAACTACCTAATTCCAGGATAGGCTTGGTAATGAAGGACGACGCCATATTCATAGACACCGTTGCACAGCCTTATTATTCTATGCATGTGACACATGTAGAGCAAAGCCTCTGGACCACTTTTAGAAGGTGTGTTTCTACACGAAGCATTCATGAACTACCTGTTAGCCAGGCGTAAGGTAAGACAAGTTCCCTTGCCATCAGATTGCTCGGAGGGCTGGAGATCCCGGGGACGGGCATCCTATTATAAGAAATAGATCGACTTACATCAAGGAATCCCATACCCAACGTGAACTAGGCAAAAGAAGGTAGGAGAGCAGGAATCCTATACCACAGAGAGGGGACTGAGAGTTTTGTTCGTGGAGACTACGGCATGCGGACGGCCGGAGTCTGGGACCCGTCACAACACGGTGTCACTTCCCTGTCAAACCGGATTAAGGAAATAGTTGGCGTCACAGCAACCACAGCAGCTTACCGTGTGGCAACCAGGGCGGGGACGAAGGTTCGACACAATTTTTTGTTAGACCTGTTTGCTTCCTTGTGAGCACACGTGCCAATATGGTATTTGTGTTTTCAGAATCTACATAATACATGTCCATTATCAGTCGAATTGACAATCACAAATAGTAGTATAGTGGTTGCGGATGTAATTAAGGAATGTGGTGATGATGGGTAATTAATTATAAGCAACCGAATTCGATGATGTTATTCAATGAAGTAGCTGGGATCTCATGATATCGATCAGACCAAAAAAGCCAATTCAATTTGCGAACATTCTATGGAATTACAACTGCCTTTCCGTTTCGAAGTTTTATACATACAATATGAGTGTACTTCACAGTTGAATAACCACTTGCAAGTAGTTGCATCATCTAAATGCAATCTTGGAAATGTGGCGTAGGTAGGAAATTGAGTATGAATACAAGAATCGATGATCCAATTCAATAAAGATAATTTACATTTTATGATAGATCGATGAGACAGAGGGAGAGAGAGAGGCAATTGGATTTGTAAGCGTAAGATGAAACGACGACTTGTGGCTCTTTTGTTCGCCTTGACTCTCGAGGAGATCGGTTAACTGCCGATACTCTTTTCTCGCGTTTCGCATCACTGCCGGACGTTGTACATGCCCTCGAGAGCAAAATAGTATTGGAGCTTCATTGGCGAGCTGCGAAAGAAAGTGGAAAGAGAGAAAGAGAGAGGGGGAGAGAGCGAGAAAGCAAGGCTGTACCGACAGACTTGTGGGATGTTTATTGCTACCGTTAATTACTTTACAGCAGATAATTACTGTCATGGGTAAGGGTCATTTCGCGGGAGATAATGTATTACAGAGAACGGATCGAGTTATATCGAGAGTCGAACGACCACCACGCTCTGTTGGCTGATGTGCAGTGCCGATGCCGATATATCGGTGATGTGGGCGATGGGATGACCATGTGCGCACATACTATTCTACTCTGAACTGCGGTACCATCGAATTATGTATCCGGCTACAAAAGCAGTACCGTTTGACCGTAAATTCATGGAAAAGTGCCCGGCAGGACTTTGAATAGATTTAGCGTTCTCAACGTCCGGCAAATTGTGCCATAATTGTCGGCACTGACACTAACTCTGGTGCTTTGTTTTTATTACAACCCCAAAATTCAGTAAGCACATTGAGTAAAACCAGTAACCAAACATTGAGAAATATACTTTCTCATGATCAAGATGAAAAAAAATAGCCGACCAGATTCAGAGTTGAAAGATTATTGGGAATAAAACAGTTATCAAAACTTTATTCGGCCGACAATATTGCTTATGTTGGAAGGAAAGCTATTTTTGTGTATTAATCTTTGCAGATACATGTGGAAAATGTTTGAATTGAGTATTGTTTGATTATTCAACTATGTGTGGATTGCACTGATTTTTTAGATTATTTTAGATAGTCGTTTTGACCCGGAATTACTTTACAAATTATTTTGTTTAATTAAGACTAAGTTTTTTATTGCAAGTCAATGAAGATTGAAAATCCAATTGTTTTTCTCTTCTCATGTTCCGTTCGCAAGGGAAAGCAAATACATCATTCTGTTTGGTGGTACGACTTTAATTAGAACATTACCATACAGATTTCCTTGTCAAAAGAATCAATGATATTAAATGAAGTTGTAAGATCGTTTCGAATAACCAGAATCAAATAACCGATTGCATTGAATAATCCACTTGTAAACTAATCGGATTCTATGTAGATGAAATTTCCATCGGTCGACAAAGTCCACTGAACTAATTGGGCATTCGACTGATGAAGTGTCCTTATATAATTTTCGATTGACGTTTCATAGTCTTTTGGGTATGGCTATTGGGCAATCGTCCGATTAAATCAAGAATTTCAGCGTGTGGGTCTTCGTCTCATCATTCCCTTCTTATGCTACAGAAGAATAAAAAGATTTTGAAAGCCAGAAGAGCCGCGATTCGCGGATGCCGAGTGAGAGGGCTCCGAAAGAGACGGAGAGAAGCGATCCCTATCGTCTAGATACCGATCTGGTAATGGATTCCTCGTTTCTTGCGCGATCGCGTCCCCGTTCCGAATAACTTTGCTTTTGCTCTTTCGCTGGTGAATCCCCCGGACCCGGGATGAGCCCCGTGCCAGTCTCGGCGTTGGACCTCTCGGAACTCGTCCCTGATTAATTAACGAGGCGAAACGCCGCTCGGCGACGAGACGACTCGCGCTGCAAGCCTGACACTCTGTTCCATTCGAGCGGATCCCTTTCTCGCGAGTTTGACTTCGGCTCCCTCGCACTCTTCCCGTCCTGGTAGTCGTATTGTGCTAATTCGGTTAAATGGTTAATTGCTTAATTTCATTTAATACGAGAGTCCGATCCGGTTGGCTAGTCCGGCTTCCGGGAGCTCCGCACGGACTATGTCCATCACGTTTGCGGCGTTTTCCTCTCTCTCTGTCTCTTCTCACTCCGTTGCTTCCGACCCCTTTTGCTTGCCACATATTCGTCACTCTTAAGAGGACTGCACCAGTCGGAAATCTGATTTTATTACGTCTTCATCGAAACCAATTGTTACTTTCTGATCTCCTTGATTCAATTTAAACATGCGGAACCTTGTTCAATGATGTTTCAGTGAATCGAAAGGAAGTGGAAAAAATGATTTACTGACTAGTTCAGATGTATTTCCGTTGAGAATGAATACATGTAAGAATCACCTGTAAAATATGTTTCGAGAGGAATTCCGAAAAGGTCAAGTTTAGAATTATTCAAAGCGTCATTTGGATAATCGGAAATTGTCGCTTGATAGGAAGCCTCCTAGATTTTAACTTTCTGATACATCCTCAAATTCCTGAGACCGCACATCATCTGGTGGATATTTCATAAGGCGTTATAAGTTCGATAGTTAGTTAACTAGCTATAAAAGATACGTAATCCGTAAAACCATTTACGAATGCTAATGCAACTCCATTCCTATAACTTTGATAACAATTTGAGATTATTGTATCTGCCACATTGTCAATTACTCAATGGCAGTTTCTGCTTCTCGATAATAGTCATCTGTGAAAAAATCCCAGGCGATTTCCAACCCGAGTTTCATTTTAGTATTTTTGTCAGAGTTCGAAATACACTCAAACTTTTGTTCGTTTTACGAAAATGTCCAAAAATGCTTACCCAAACATTAAAAATCGTTTTTTAGCAAAAATTCGTCAAGGTGGTCGGTTTTGTGGGTGATTCCGGGTTGCAGTGCTAGAAAACTCTTCACAGCTCAAAACCTTAGCAGCTCAAGCACAATTTTTTCTGCTTCTACAAGGACTCTGAACACGCCGGTGCTTCGAAGCCTCGAAGAAGCATTCTCGAATTCGTGGTCGTCTTTGAAGTCGTTTTCGCAGTGGCAGGACGTCGTGGAACGACGCGTAGGTACGACGAGTGGTTCAGCATTCGACTCTGAGATTTTCGGGCGGTCAGAGTGAGCGCGACCAGCAGGTCCAGCATCCGAACCGTGGAGAATCAGGTCGTTGGCCGAGGCCATTGGACGACAGAACAAAAAAGCTGCGACCACGATCACCGAAAGAAAGAAATCGCAGGCATAATTAGCGGAATGATTGATCGATGCGTGTCGCTCTTGAGCTGAAACTATGCATGCGCATTGCTGTTGACCTCCCCTCGGCCCGGACCTCCTCTCATCCATCCAAACCAAAGCAGCCTTCATCGTTCGCTCGCCCACGTCTCGAGCTTTTGCGATGCAGTGTCTCTCCCATCGCAATCGACTTTCTTCTTTTGCCTTAATTTAGGGCCCTCTGGGAGTACGCGTATGTCCAACCACAAACGATACGCGTACGGCTCTCGCATATAAGTACTGCATATTTTGCCTGTAGCCAAAGACCTCCTTTTCTCTCTCTATCTCTGGTTCTTCGTACAGTAGTATACATATCGTTTCTTTGCATGGGGTATGAGAACGATTCTCTTTTCTGCTTCTGTTACCCGAGTGTACTCCCTGTCCCGTTTCGCCGCAGCCAAAATACTTCCCGGTTGGTATACACTCGACCGCGATCGATAAATCCGTACGTCTCTCATCTCTTTCGGCTCTCGAGCCAACTCTACCATCGATATGTTATATGTGGTATATAATACACTTGGTTATATATACAAACGTCGTCAGTATGGTCGTCAGAAAAATGCCATACATCTTGTCGTCGTCGTTGTCGTCGTCGTTGTCCTGTGCGCTTTGCATGGCAACGAACGCGGAAGGAACACTGCCCCGAGCTTATATCCCTCTTTGCTCCTTGCCATTTCTCGTTTTCTTATTATTCCTCTTCTTCTCTTCTTCTCTTCCTTCTCCGTCTTCCACTATGCGACGACGCGACTTCCGCTTGCCCCTGGCTTCGTTTCTTCGTCTCCGTACCGTCCTCCATACAAAAGGACAGGTGTTACCGAGGCTTTTCACGCTTCTTTCTCCGCACGAGGAGCACGCACCAAGAGCTAGTTACTTCAAGGCTGACCGCAGTTTGTGTGTTATGCGAATCTTCGTGCATCATACTCTTAACCAGCCGCAATACGTTTTTCTGTTTGTGTGTATGTGTATTTATAAGCTTGGTTGTGTTGAGGAAAGATGAGTGTGCGGTCTGTCACGCACATGCAAGATGTTTCACACGCCAGTGCTTACAGAGTATATAGGCATTGGTACTATATGTACAATGCACATATACGTGCTGAGGAGGATAATAAAATGGAATGGCTCAAAGATAGGGACGACTGAGTGGAATAAAAAGAAAGAGTGGTAGAAGCCATGCGTCGGTCTCACAGAGATGATTATTAGGAATAAAAGTCGATAAATATGCGGATTATCAACGTTCTCCTGGACCGTAAAATCCAGCATATCTCGAAGCTGGCTCTGTGTTATCCACTGGCGTTATATCCACGGCTATCCTACAATGAAAGAGAGAAGGTGCATCACCCAAACGCCTTTTTCGCTTTCTACGCTCTTGAAATTTTTTACGACTCGGTTTATCAATTATTTCCTTTTTCTTTTGAACCGAGAATGCACTCGAGTCAACGTATATCCATGTAATTACGAGATTCTGATATCCGGATGGGGGATTAGTGCCGCGAATCACTGAATTTGATGCTAAAGGTCGACCTTTTACCTCATCTGGTGGCGTTCGAATCCCGGATATTTTTCGAGATTTGCATCTTGCTGACTTACCTGAAACATAAAATTAAGAATACGATTAAAAATGCGTTTTATATGTTTCGTTGAGAGGAGTGGACACTAATTGATGATTCAAAACTCGACCGTCAATGTTTTTCATTGAAAAACGCTTGTTGTCATCATTAAGTGTTACCTTTCTCATAAAGGGCGCTACGTTGTCGTAAAAATTAGTACATTGGTAATACAGATATGCCAAGAATGGACGGCACATCGCGAGATATTATACAAAACAAAGGTATATTTAGTAAGACTCTGTTTAAGATTATTCTATGAGAAATAAAAAAATTGGTCACCTGTCGCATGAATGTCTTGCGTATACTTTCGTAAAAGTCGAGAAACGAACAATTAATATGCAACATTTGAACCTGAACTTATACTCTCAATAACATGTATCATAAATTTTAAATCACATATAGTTACTTCGGATAGAATTGACAATCTTGTTTTTTGTCTGTCCAACGATTGTTTGTGCAAATACAGATCTCGGCTGTTCAATCTGTGCTAGGTGAGTGGCGGTCAGCCTCCGGGGAATGTTCAGAGGATGGATAGTAGAGCGAGACTCTGGGTGCGACGACGGCGATGACAACGACGACTACGACGACGACGTGCCACTGTATGTTAATCTAATGCGCATCCGAATACGGAATAAGGACGGAGCAAGCGGCGTAGCGCGTTCAGGAGAGAACCTCCTCTCGATCTTCCTCGGCTGGTGCTCTCGTCTCGCGAAGCTTCTCGTCGTCGTCGTTGTCTCGTCTGACTCCCGTTCGCTCGTCATCATTGTCGTCCTCTGTGGATTTTCTCGTTCTCTCATTCCGTACGTATGCTATGGATGCTCTTGCCGCCTTCTTTAGTTCTTCTCGTCCTTTCAACGCTGCATGAGAAGTTAACGACAGGCATCGACGATCGTTTCAATTCTCAGACGTGAGACGTATACAAATATCCCGTTCAACTTTATAGAGATTTTATTACATCGATATGAACGCAGAGATCATTGATCCTGCAATGTGGTATGTTATTTATTTTTATTTTGTTGACGTGGTGAAATCAGAGTGCAACAAAAGTGTCAGATTCTTACTGCGAGCTATTTTCTTTATCGAGTGACGAAGCGTTCGCATTTTTTAGTGGAAATTGCGATAACATCATAAGACTCTAATGGCAACGAATAATGAAACAATTAATTGAAATTATCAGAATATGGCAATTTTTATATTGGACTGAATGTAAGAGGCTGTATTGCCAATTTTTTAAAATTGGGATCGTTTCGAATCACGATAACTATTTTTTCTTAAGCCAGGTGGATAAAAACTTCCAAATTGCGTAGGCAGTTGAAAATATCCTTTTACGAACCACTCCAATTTTTCTCATATCTACTTCCACCTTCATGAGAATGGTGCGAGATTGTGGCTCACATTATGCCTCACGCACCTCTGAGTTCCCGCAGAAAGAACGAGGGCAAAAGACTTAATACAAAAGATTGAAGGAAGCCCCATCTGTATCACAGCGATATCCGCCATGCACGGTTCTTTCAATTAGATTGAGACTGATGTACACGCCCTGACTTGGCTTGGCAACGGGTGAGTCTGCGTCATGCCCAGGCTCATGTACTTGAAGAAATCTAGACCACCCAGCAACCCTTTTCTTGGGTTGCGTACGCTACGAGAAAAGGGATGCCTGGTATATACATATATGCCACACATAATAAACCCTTCTGCAGGTACGTGACGCACGCACTCCGTAAAACATCATTGTACGTACGTACGTCGCTGCGTGTGATGGCCTAGGTACTCAACAGAACGTCGCACTGTAGACTCTTGTTCCACCTACCTACTACCCCCTCGTGATAGAAAAAAAGGAGAACCACCACCAGCAGCACCAACAGCAGAGACGACAACGTTACAGAAGAAGACGAAGAAGGAACGGAAGAAGCAACAGCAGCCCAGGAAGGCTAGAAAAGGAGGTAAAAGAGTGTGTGAGAGTGCGAGGTCGATAGCTCGAGGGGGAGGGAGCGAGCGGGTGTTGGCTGAGTCGGATGAGCATAGGGGATGACGCTCCTCCTCTTCGCTTCCTCAACCTCATGTGCCAACAAGGCTGTGCTTAGATATATAGGTACCTAGGAATACATGAGCTCTGTATATGTATATATATACACGTTGTATATATATGCCGTATATAAAGATCGTTGCGATAGCGCAGTGGGGTTATTCTTAGGGTAGGGTAGGGTTTTTGCAGAGCGCAAAAGTGCGAAAAAGGGCCGGGGTGGCGAGGGTTTCGCGTATGGAGGGTCGGGAGGAAAAGTAGATGAAGGGTTGGTTGTAGGTGATGGTGTGGTACCCCTGATGCTTGGTGCTGCTCAACGTTTCAACGTTCTTGCCACGAGCTAGGCTACGTAACGGTAGAAGAAACAAGATGATAAAAATGAGAGAACCTCTGGTCCGTTCTACGGTAGAGGGGTAAAAGTGAGGTTAGGGGAAGGAGGAGAGGAGGAGGTGCATTGCTGTGACGGGAAAGAAGACACGATGATGATGAGCGAGACGGATGAGTGATATAGGCTGGGGGATTTGGACCTAACACACGCGGGAAAGCTGAGATGAGGAGACGCAAGGGGAAGAGGAAAGAAACTCGACGTAGTGCTGCGGATGAAAGGGGTTGGCTTGCATGCGAAGATGCGTAGACGATGCGCGTCCGGATAGAGGGAGAAGGAGTGTGACTTTCTTTTTCTCTTTCTCACTCGTTCTCTCACTCCCACTCTCTTTGGTGACGCGCTCGTGAAACACTCGCCAGGGCGCTGCACTCTGGCGCATTGATCCTACGAGTCGCGCGCGAACTGTGCGTATGTGCTACCATCCCCTATGTACCCTACCCCAACGCCCCTCTGGACGTCCCCTTGCTACCCTCATTTTTTTCGCTCTCACCCGGTTCTTTACAGTTCTTACTCTTTTTTTTTTGCCTTCTGTATGCCGCTTTCACTCTGGCGTGGATTTGTAGTGCGATGCACGCCGTAAGTTACGCATTAGTGTCTGGGGTACGTGAACAGGTTTGCGGGAACTTGGGGAGGTACACACGATGGAGTTACTCTGCCGTATGACTTTTTCAACGAAACTGCAATGATTTTTTAAATGTTGGCGTGCTTAGATTATAATGACAAACTGCTTCTTGGTTTATAGAAAAAAATATAGATATCGAATTTATAAATTATTTATGTTTCAATTTTAAGTAAATAGTATGCATAAATATTTAATAGAGTATGCAACAAATTTTTGAAAATTTTATTTAATATCCCGTTACTGAATTTTTTTTTAAAATCATTTACTGGAACAGGAAATAATTCTAACTTTTTTTTTCATGAAAATGACGACTTTGGCGGTCTATGTGAAGTAACTATTTATTCCGCAATGAAATAGAGACAATTTTGCATTCGGGAGTTTGAAGATTTCGAATTTGATCCCTGTAGGTATCGTTTTTTAGCAGTGAGATAGATACCCCGGAAGTTCGAGTCGATATTTTGTATTCTATTATCCTGAAGCGACATTTTTAAATTTAATCTTTCCAAAATTTGGGACACGCTCCGATGAAAATCTAAGCGATTACATAAAAACAGTGCATTCTCAATATTTAAACAAATCTCTATTTGTTTACATATTGAGTACCAGATATACGTCCAAGATTACAGAATCTTTTATTAGAAGCTTCTCCATATAAAAATTCAGAGCCATCCGACTGAAAATGAAAGTCACCGACGATCGAAATGGCGGACAGTGATTTCGATATTTGACGCATTTGCCTTGTCTGAATCCACCGCGCAGCTCAAAACGACCGAATAATCATCATTTTTTATGTGCAGAAAAAAAATTGCCAGATTTCAAAGTCTCGGTAGAATCTCCCCTCGAAGCGAAGGAAAAATTTCATCAGACGCGGCGAGCTGATGACTTCCGCCCTTTTTTCATTTGTCGCACTGTGACAATAATGGACATAAAAGATGAAAGAAACCCAGTGTATACAGCAAATGTACTCACAAGCACGCACATGGAAAAGTGTTTCGCTAGGCAACCAGTTGGTATATCTCTTGTAGCTGGTGTTTGCCTCCATTTTATCTCTCCTCACTCTCAACGCTCTTTCTTTTTCATTTTCCCTTTTTTTTCAAAAAATACTTACAGCACCTCTTCTTTTTCACTGGTAAGCAGTGCGTAAGCATTCCGCACATACTCACATACATATGCATCAGCATTACATACACTCACAAGAGTATACGATTAACTCGCGAGAAGCTGGTCGCTATTCGTAACGACCGGTACTTACATGCGTCTCTGAAGCACTTGGGTGCGTACGGAAACACAGAGAGAAAGAGAAAAGGAATGTAGAAGTTGAACGTAGGGGGTAGTTAAAGTGTCCCCACTCATAGGGCTCATATATACAGCTTGCGGAAAAGTTGAGAATTTCCATTTGACGGCAACGAGAATGAGAGAGTGGCGGCTGATGATGACGACTACGACAACTTATACTTGCATTACATTTTTTTTACATTACTCCGCCATAAGCGTCGTCACGTAATGCGAAAAGTGTGTTCCTTTCTATATTATAAAAAGATTTCGCCGTCGTTGAAAGATTAATGGAGCATTCCATGCATATTGAACCTGATAACTCAGGTCCAGATTATTCTGAGACCATTTACAAGACTTTCATTTTTATTTTTTTATTTTGTAGCAGCTTGGAATATTAGAATGAGGAGAATCAAATATGATGAATTAAAAATGTAGGAACCTGCGGCACAGGAAAAAAGCTTAGTTAGAACAACTACCATTTTATGAGTTGGCTATAACGTTGTTGCTAGAATGATTCTGTTTGTGCCTACTCGTGAAAAAAATATTTTGATCAGACCATATCAGACTATATACCAACTTTTTTATTTACTTAACATCGCATAAGTTACCAATTTCAAATAAAAGTTCCTAATTTTTGTTTTCTCGACAACATTTTTTTTACTTTTAATAAATTTTTTTTTTGCTTTCGAACTTTGATCGGTCCTGCTTCAACTATTATTTTAAGTTATCAATACATTCGCGCGTAGAATCGGTAATTTTTTCAGCAAAAAAAAGTAGCCTGTTTTGGTAAAAAAAATTATCTTTATATTTTTTGGCGAAAAAGTAATATTATAGGGTCGCAAAATTGCCTGAAAATTTTCATTGAAAAGTTTACATGAAACCACAACTTTTATGTTTAATCAATTTTTTTCTGTCACTTGAATTTTTCAAGTGACTTTGAAGAAATACCCCATTTTCCGTAATATTGGATTTAAAAATCTGGAAAAATTAGGAGAAAATATTTTCGAGTAGTACTGAAATATGTCCTATTATGAGACTAATTAAAGAGATTCGACAAAAAAGTGGCTGAATTGACGAAGAATCCCTCATAAATAATATTAAAAAAAAACGCTCTGAATTTCTATTTGATGCAAACAAAGCCGAGAAAGTGAAGGCTGATGACGACAACGACTTAGACTCGCGTTATGTATTTTACATGACGTTGCCACAAGGATCGTCACGTGGTGCCTGAAGAGTAGTGCATTACAGGGGGTTGAAAAGCAGCAGTAGGGCGCAACTGGGGGTTAGTAGGGGGAGGGGAAGGAGAGGGAAGTGCGTTAGAAAAGTGCGTGAGCCGGTGAGTGGTCGCGTAATATATATACGCGAGTAGTATTCCGTGAGAGGATCACGCGTCGTCGACGCGAACGGCAGAAACTCATTAAAATAAATAAGCGGAGCTACACGCTTGCTTTAGTTTATTACGTATATAGAGACAGGTTGTAGTACTTGTGCGTATGTATACGCATGAAGATTTCGCAGGACCACGTAGGGGGCTGCGAAATCTTCACGCTTGGTTCCATCCGTATCCCACGTTAAGGGACCTCTGAGCTTATAGCTAGCGTCAGGTTAATGCGTTGTGCGGAATTAGCGGAGAAAGTCCGCAACCAAGTTTCAGGGAGGAAATGTGTGGACCGGTGAACACGTGTACACATGTTTATTAATAGTATATGTATATATACTAGTACAGTGCGTAGAAGAGAGGAGCTAAAGAGAAATATTTCTCGTCGATATGCGTGACTCCATCAGGTCTCCACAAGTTCTGAGTATTCGCGTTCTGGGGATTTGAAAAGCTGCCATCATCCTCAGGATATGAAGGAGCTGGGGTAGCTTGTTTTTATATTTAAAACCCCATGTTTTCACTCTTTTTTTCCTCTACTTTTTGTTTTTTTTTTGCTGAGAATAATGCGCTCGAGCAAATCCTCGGTCGATAGGTCGCGTATTCCTTCTTGCCTTTCTGATTTTACTAGCGTGTGCCATATGCAGAGGTGCTGAGCATGACGAATGGACATAAAATATTGCCTTATGCTTGGCCACTGAGGAAACATTAGTTTTCTTTTTGTTTCTTTTTTATTGTCACTGTTAAGTCGTTGTTTCAAACAACGAAGAGATTATAAATGGGGAATATGCTAAGGTTTTTCTAACGCAATGAAAAATGATAACTTCTGACATTGGACAGTATTTTTTGCTTATTTTAAACCGAAACATTCGAATTTTGAATTATTCCACATTTATTCGATTACATGAATGAATACTGTACTTTTTTTATTTGACTTTTTGAAATATGATTTGTACAATCATACATTAAAAAAGTGAACATTAAAAAAAATAATCAAAAACATATCGACGACATTTATAATCATGATAAAAAGTGGTCCAGATGATATATAATGCCCCATATAAAACAATGATACCCCGCTAGAATCTCGTAAGTCTAACAAGAGTGTATCAACTTCACGAGAGGTCAACTCATCAGGAACTCCACTATAACGTACGTTAAAAAAAAAGGGAGATGGTACGTCTCATCTCTCTTTTTTAATCTTCCCATGTGCTTTTCTGTTGCCGCGTAACTCCAAGGACTTTATTTCCGCCGTTTTCAATTCAACTACGTGACCCCATCGACTCTCGGAGTTAATACCACTTTTCGTGTCGAAAGTTAAGCTCCAATAGGTAAAAGTGAAGCGGTAAAGTACTTAGCCTGTGACGACGTCGTGGTCCCTTAATGCAGTTGGGTTAACTCGTCGTTCGAAACACAGAGAAGCATCTCCTAAACTTTCAATTAGCTATATAGTACCCGTGTGTGTGTGTGTGTGTGAGTGGGTGTATAGACAACGTTTTGTGAAAAGCGGAAGTGGACAGTGGACGGGATACGTCTGTTTGGAGTTTACGATTCCCAGGGCCCTTTATCGTGATATATACGCCTTCGGGCATGGAGTGGCTGGCTGGCCAGTCGAGGAGCACGAGCCCTGCGCGTTCTCTCTGCTATCCACTCGTGGTGCACCCGGCGTTCTAAATACATTGGACCACCGGGGTCGGGATACTCGTTGCTACTTCTGCTGCTTCTCGGCTGCTCCTGGCAGCCAGCACCACATGGCCACCGTACGAGAGAGCGCCAAGTCCAAGAGAGCACACGCCCGCCCTCGCCCACGACCCAACACACCACAACGCACGCCCTCGCTATGCTCCAGCTTCACCAGCATAGCATAAGGCGACGGGGGATCGCGAGTGTGCTCCTGATGCTGATGCTGATGCTGATGCTGATGCTGATGCTGATGCTGCTGTTGTAGTAGCTTATCCCTGCGAGTTCAAGTGAGGGCGTGTTAGCCACGCCATGCTTTAATAATTATCGGCTTTTCATTTATACTTATCTGTCGTTTCTTCGAGAGTCCGAAAGTGGATACATCCCGTTTCCTTTATCATTTTTCTAACCACTGGTTTCCAAACTCGTGGTACGTACCAGAGATTTTTAGTCATTAACGGCCTGGATGTCCACCAACATAAAGTACGTCGTGGGTATTTATAAAATATGGTTTGGGTATAGTTTGATCATAATTTTGATCTACGAATTATAAAAGAATTAAAGAGAGCTACTTTTCTTAGTGTTTTGTCTTAGAATGTTCCGCAAAAAGTGAAAGGTTTTCTTGTATAGATTATTTTGTTCAGCTTCATTGATGATAATACTTTTTTCTGTTTTGCACTTGTTGAAGAGTCAAGGTTTTGCAGCACGGGACAATATTAGTTTTGTGAGGATGTAATTGTGAGAAGAGTCTAGTTTTAATGAAGGCATTTTCATTTGAAGATTTTCTGCGTAAGTTGTAAGGGATTTTAGTGTTAAGGTTTCTACCCCAGGAAAGATGGACTGCAGAAGTAGAGAAAACTTTTACGGGCAAATTTCTATACTTCAACGATACGAAGTCTTCCTAGAAAGGGAAAAAATTGGTAATCTTGAAAAAAAAAACAAGGAAAAACTGAAGCAATGAAATAGGGAATGAAAAAATTTCACTTTTAAAGAAATTAATCATTTTTCATTCTTGCGCAGCGTTATTTGCAAATGAGAATCAAAGGTTTCATATTCGCTATTAAATTACTGTATCACATTCACAATTTATAGGTAGCAGTCCCCTTAAGCATCCACTTGGAATTGAGAATATCGATCGTATGAAAAAAAATTTGTTTTAAGTCCATTTCATCGCTGAATTTATATATTTTTTAATGCGTAGACATTACATATTTGAGCGATCGAAGCATATATTTGAGACGTATCCAAAACTAAATAAACCTATATCTTACATATCAAATCTGGATAAACCGATTTTTTATTTTCAATATTCAAGGGTCTTGATAGCATGCAAAAAAAATTCAGCTTGTGCAGAAGGTTCGTTATTTGAAACGTAAGCTGTAATAATTGTTTCGGTTAAATTGTCGTACGTGCATATAAGTTATCCATTAAGTAATAACCCACGATGTACATTGACACGCGCCTTTTTTACCGCAAAATTAAATTACGATTTTCACATTACCGGTGACACACCAACACACGCACGCACATATATATATGTACATATCGATGGATATATGTACGGTGAGCGGAACGAGGAAACGATGGCGTTAATTCGGTTGAATGAAGCGTGTACGACATTCCAGGCGGGTGTTCGTAACACGCACTGTAGAAATGCCTCACGAGAGAAACTCTTTATATGCGCGGTGTGTTTTACACGCATGTGGCTCTTCGAGAAATGCATAATTATCTGCGCATTGGCGCGTTCTCCGGCACTCGTTCTCACTCGCCCTGCACGTCGCTTCAATTTCCCAACCTCTTCGCACTTGTTCTCGTTCGCTATTTTAATTAATATTAATTGAATGCCGCTTTATACTCGACTTCACCGCGCGATGTCGTGACACAGGCAGGTGAACGCGCCCCGCAAATTACGCTCGAAGCGCAAGTGCTTGAACAGTTCAGAGCTATTGCGGAGCGCACGACACAAAACGCTGACATGAAATTCCTTTAAATCTCAGATATATATATTTGCGAGCTAAATCGCACACGCGTCCGCGTTTATAGGTATGTACATATAATTACATGAGCAATTTACCGTGCGATTTATGCCGCCGAGACAACGCGGGCAAATTTCAATCGAATCCATTATAAAGCAACTCGGTAACGACGTTGATATCTGTGAGAGTCACGTGCGTAACGTGCCGCTCTCTAAATAGAGACGTGAATTTTGTATCAAAGATAAATGCCGCTCACGCAGCTGCGCAAAAGCTTAAACTATGTTGTTTCTGAGTCTCTCTCGGTTCGATTGAATTTTATGAATAATAGCTGTATGGGAGCAGGGCCGAAATGTGGTCCTGCAAACTTCAATTTTCAACATTTCGAGAGAGAAAAAGTTGATTAATATTGACGCTAAATGCTAAAAATCGGGAGGCCATGGAATTAAATTCAGATGCTGTCGTCTCGTCGCCAGAAAAAGATTTCAATGTAACACAAAAATGGTACAATCTCGCATCAAAATAATTGTATTAAATTGTGATCATACATTGACAAATTCCAAAAAGTGTCGTTTTTGAGACGCGTTGAGACGAAAAATCGTAGATAAATACAAAGCAAATTTGCAGTCGATTCGATACCAAATTTTCTTTTGTTAATTTGAGATTTAAGACGAAGAGAAGAGAAAAAAAGAAAAGATTAACGATGGAGGCCAAGAATCGATATTTTGAAAATAAAACATTGCGGGCCTTCGATCCGAGATTTTTCGACCGGAAGTTGGATTCATGACAACCGTTAAATTTTGTTTCAACCTGTCGATATTGTCGGGTTGTATTCAATCCCAATTGACGACTTCAAAAGTGTCATTCTTCGTTAATACTGCATCGCAATTCAGTAAATTCACTCATAAAACTTTGTCCGCACCTTTTTTATCCCCATGACGAAAAACTTAAAAATCCTTTTTGCAGTTGACTGACTGATCCACCGAGTAATTTTCCGTGGTGGGAATAAATGCACGAATGTCTGGTCCTCATTCCGATGGAGACTATAAGTCCATTTCGTGAAGGGGGGAAACAAAAAGATAAAAGCGTGGATTTGAGGCGAGACGGGAGAAGTCATGGGGAGAGAAAGAAGCAGACGACAGGAGTTGGTCGACAGGAGGACAGCGTCGCCGGTTCTCGCGAACCGTTCACGTCCTGTCAGCGCTTTGCCGCCAGCTTATTTCGCTTCGAAAGGTGCTCGCGCACGATTCGCTTCCTCGCGGACAGTTTAATCTAATCCAAACATTAAGGGTTACAAATCGTTAATTGTCACGCGAGGAATGCCGTCCATTTCTGGACGGTGTGTATGCACCACATTCACGGACGCACATGGACATCACCGAGGAGGCCAACGTGCCTTCGTAATTAGGTGGTCCGTCGCGAGAGATCGATGTGTAGGCTCTACTGCGCTATAGAAAGGTGCCGGTTGCTTTCTATCTCTCTCTCTCTCGCTCTCTTACTCTTACTCTCCGCCTCTTCGATAACCATTTATGGCCATTCGCGTGCGTCTCGATCACCGGCAGCACGCTATATTTTAATCTGCTGGAAACGCGTGCTGCTTGCGGGAGTAGAGCTTGCAGTAGTAGAACGTGGGTTGCAGTATCGATTCGCTGTCGGTATCTAGAATACAGTGCCACTGCTGATCTATCTCGATTTTCGAACCACCCCCAACGTTTATCAACAGTTGATTAACATTTATCGTATTGTCTTGATAGTCAATATTTTCAAATGATTATTTATAATATTTACATACAAATTCATTATTATTATATTATATTTTTTTTGTAACACACCCGTGCAAAAAAAAGTATAAAAAAGGATTTTTTAAAAAGAATTAAGAGTCTCGCGTATTGGACTTTTTAATACTCAGTGTAATACTTTTTTTCGAGACTTGTGTATTAAAAAAAGTATTAAATGCTACTAAGTATAAAAAAAAAGTATTAAATCGTATTTTTAGAAAAGAATTTCATACTTAGTTGATACTTTCGGTCAGAGATTCAAGTATTAAAAAAAATATCACGGAGAAAAAGTATTAAGTTCAGTATTAAAATCGTCGGAAAAAATACGTTTTAATACTGTTTTTAATACCTGTTGATACTCTTTTTAATACTCAAATCATAGAAAAACATATTGAATTGAGTATTAACATCGTCATTGAAAAATACGATTTAATACTAGTTTTAATAATCATTTGATACTTTTTTAATACTTGAATCTCTGACCGAAAGTATTAACTGAGTATTAAATTCTTTTCCAAAAATACGATTTAATATTTTTTTTTATACTTAATACCATTCGATACTTTTTTTTAAATACTTAATACCATTTAATACTTTTTTAATACTCTTTTAATACTTTTTTTTTTCGCGCGGAACATGCATCGACATTGGTGCTTTTTATAGCGGTTTTGCGGAAGTGGCTAGTTTCATCGCGGTGTTGTAGCGTTAAATTGGCGCGACGGCAGTTCGCGATTCCTGTACTCTCGCCGGTGTTTTACTTCCAACTCAAGGGTCAAAAGTATGTAACCTCACTTTTCACTGTACGTTTCACAATTTTCAAAGCACCACTATTCATGCACTTGTTGCGGAAAATGTAGTGTGCCGTACGGGACAAAATTGACGTTCGCGCTTCGTGTGATTGCGCCTCACTCTCGTCGCTATCGCCAACTTCCGACCCTTGCTGCACAATGTACTATTGTAAAATCTAGTCCGCATCTATTGCAACCATGACATTTCTGCGTATTAGCGTAGCGACTTGGTTCTCTTAACATATTATGAACGTATTAATTCGTGCCGATCGTAACGAACGAAAGAAAAAAAATACGTCCTGTTAGCAATGTTGAATCTTCAAAATGTGACTTTTCGGACGGTTTAAAGTCGAATAAGATCCGAATTGTTTCCGCATTTTAAAAGCCTATCTGAGCGTAAGTTTTCTACTCTTTATAAAACAATCAATCATTTGTTGTACAGAACAATTTCAAGTAAAACCTACAAAAACAATTTGCTACATTTCATATGTGTTCCGGAGGAATTAAGAAAAATAGTGCCATACAAAACTACAGTGCGTAGTATAAAAAAAAAAAAAAAAAAAAAAAAAAAAAAAAAAAAAAAAAAAAAACGAATGCGCAAATAATAAAAATAAAAGAAAATACAGAGGGTCGAAAACAACAGAGCGAGTAATTGTGTTGGTTCGTTAACTAACGCTCGTTGGTACTAATAAGTCATTAAGGGATGACACTCGGCGAGGCGCAACGTCGTCACAGGACTGTCAGCGCAGTGACGGCGGTATAACCATAGCGAGAGTCGCGATTCTTCTCACCCGAGTGCGTACACGCATCGCTGCTAACGGGAAGGACGTACGAGTGCACGTACATATAACATCGTAGCTACAAGATAGCTCTATATGGATGTAAGGTCGTTGTGCGTGCGTGCGTGCGTGAATAAGACCCCCTTAGTAGGAAGGGGTGCTTGTCTTGTTAGCGACACCCCCGGCGTCGGACGAGAGTCCTCTTTCTACCGGGTGTCTCACAGTATATAACACACCCACGCACAAACGTATACATTGACAATCTGCCTGTTATCTGCCAAGATGACGCTTCACCCTTTTGGTTTCAAACGCACAAGTATGTTATATTCACGGTCGTATAGTGAAGCTGACCCGGATATGTTGGATTTTCTTATATGCACTTCCTGGTTTAGCTCTGTTGCCAGAATAAAATTTTTATTTCACAGTGATACTGATAAACGTGTTAAGGAATTATGATCTGCCAGATAGACCCTTTGCTGAAGAATAAGTGGAGTCCTTTTCAGTTCAGAGACAGTTCAGAGTCTTGTAACAACTAATCGTGAATAGTTAGGGTAAATAATTTTTAAGATTTTTCGTACAGCAGATTGAAAGTGTAGTTCTCATCACAGTTTGTATTCGTCTACAAAATGTATTTTAAAAAATGAACTAATTGAAAGAACAATTCTAACATTACATTTCTTTCGAATTCAAATTATTCTAAACAACTTTTCACCACATGCCGGTAACGTTGAACATCACCGTACGCGTTCAAGCCGCCATGTTACCAGTTTTGCAAATATATGTCATCAACCCACACAAATTCCCCCTTATTGCACGTATTGACGCCGTCACAGTTCTAGCTATCGCACCTCCACCCATACAAATATTCAACTACAGCTTCCTTTTGACGACGCAGTAAAGGGGAGGCATTGAGCACCAGTGGCAAGCAACCCCTGCGAGCCCAACAACCAGAGTACGCACATATATACACATGCATCACATGCTGCGTGATTTCAACTGCTGCTGCGTGCGAAAGGCGTCATATTCGAATGGCGCAAAAGAAAGTCGAGTCTCCTCGTTATAACGCGAAATCTGAGAGACGGTGCGGGACTACGATGAAGAAGGCAGCACCAGTACCGGCTTCCCCTTCTTCCCTCATCATGCGCGAAGCCAACTCGTCGCGAACATGTCTATGCTATACCTATCTACAGCATTTGCAGTGCGGTAGGTTAGTTAGGTGCTCCTTGAAGCTCACCCAATGTCTGTGTACTGGCGTAGCGCTAGTGCGTATATGGCGGACATAAATAATCGCTTTTGAACAGCGTCGAGAAGCCCGCGCTGCACACTAACTACCGCGCAACGCGGACTGTCGCTAGTGTGCGTTTCTCGGTCTTTATAGAAGCGCGTGTGGTCCCTGGCTTGCGTAACGCTGCGCGATCTATACTCGAAACGACAGCGACGACGTTGTCGACGAGGAGCGCGCAAAGGATCTCGCCTGTTTTCCCGTTTGTTGTACGACCGCTCGGGGAGTTCGTATCGGCGGCATTTCTATCACTATATGGCAATATATCGAGAAACCGTGATTTACCGTAGTCATTGAATACTCGTTCAGCTGTATGGTTCAATGAAAGTGTGTATATACGTATATATATGTATATATATCTGTATATATGTATGTGTATGTTGGGTATAGGATATGTGTATATAATATCTTATACTTTATTACACAGAAGCCACAAGACGCTACGAACGATCTCGAGGACTACCCACGCGCGGGAGTTTGCATAATTTTCTTTATATGTATTTATTGAAGGATAAATTGTACAGATGTCGATTTCTGTAGACGATGAGAAATGTTGAAGAAGATTTCGATGATTTATATCTATGGAATTATATGACAATCTGATAACGGGAATGCGATGATCCTTTTTTAAAGTTTGTTTATTTTACCATTTAACGTCCAGCTGAATTATTGCAAGTTTTGGTACATTGTGATTCGAAGAAATTGTGGTAGTCGTAGCGGTTGTATTTAGAGGCTGTTAATCGTGGATCACCGTAAACATTTTTATAGTTAGAGTAGCTGTTTTTTGGGTTAATTAGTATTTACGATAATTAAAAAAATCAGTACAGCTTTTGAATTATCACTCATTGAACGATAAATAGTAGGTGCAGACGTCAGTTTTTGTAAATGATGAGAAATGCCGACAGAGGTTAATAGAATCGGTGCATGACTACGATATTTTCATAGCGATCTGATAACGGGAATATAGCCTCACTTTTTGTAACTTGGTCCGTTAGAGTTGAGCAGAGTGATATTATTACATTTTTTTTATTCTCCTGACTACCATAATTGTTGATTCGTGCATCTATACTCATAGTCTAACCAGTTGATGTTTAAGGTAACTGTAACAAATGATTATCATTTCAGTTGCTCAATTGCTATTGTTATGCAAATCGTAGGATAATTATAATTTTCATTCTGTCGATATGATCTATACCAGATGTATTTCCGGTGCAATTAGTGTACGATGAAAAATAATTGAATTGTAAAGAAAAACTGATTTAATTAGTAAAACAGTATTTGTGCACTTGCCTTAATTTCGTCAGCATTTTTTCCATTGGTCTTTTTTTAAATACCTAAATAATTGCAGTAGCATAACTGCTTGGTGTTTGATCGCTGCATCGTACACTACACTATAAGAAAATTCACTTGAAATTTAATGTATCGGTACAGGAAGTTCTTATGCATAAACTGGTATAATAAATTTCCTATACAAGTTCCTATACAATGTATAATTCGAGTATGGTACAGTAATTTTAATAATTTAAATTAAATTTAATGTAAAAGTACATTACTTTCCATAAACCGCTGTAATTTTACTACAAATTGACATAAATTTTATATCATGATTGTTATTACATTAAATTTACAATTTTATGCATAAAAACTTCCAGTCTTTTTTAACAGTGAGTTGAATAGAGCTTATAGTCCAGGATAATCGACGAAAAATTTTATTTTCATGACTTAAACCGAACTTAATCAAGTCACTCTGTGAAACATTTCAATAACACATTATATATGCTATATCTTAAATGAGTTGTCGGAGGACTAGGGATCCATACAAAGCTGGACTTTGCTCGGGGATGCTATCGGCAAGCGGACAGAGTAGCGTAGTATACGTATTTATTCACGAGACTCGTAAGGGCAAACGATATCTGGACGATCGTAACTTCGTATGAATAGCTTTGCTCCGTTCGCTCGCAAAATCGTGATTTAACGACGAGACCCTCGCGCACAATTTCTATCACGAGGATACGGCGACGGCTACGGCTTTGGTGTGATGCTACGCTCGCCAAACTCTCCTTAAGATTGAGATGCGTTTATAGCTTTGTCGATATATTATATAGCACCACCAATTCGTCTTTCTGAAATGAATATACGCGATAATCTAACGGAAATTCATGGAAGATGTAACTTCACTCCACTAAATTGGTTACCTTTTTTCAAGGCCATCCAGAAGATATGGTACTTAGGCAGTTAAATAAATCTTTTACAATTGATAACGGCGCTCAAATACTTCTATCGCTAAATTTACAATAAATGCCAACGACCTCGTTGACCACGAGAAACTCCTGCGTGCAGAAGGGCTAAATTGTAGCATCTTAATGTACCGCAGAGCTTCCGTCATATGGCAGTAGGCGTTTTTTTATCTGGTAGCGCGATAGAGGAACAATCACCGCGGCCTCGGCGGTAGCCGTGCATTGCAGTTGAAAGGGAACGCTGACGGGAATAAGAACAATTGCCCATTCGTGGTAGACCGGTAGGTACTGCTTACTATTGCAGTATAGGTATACATATCAGTGGATGCATGTGCGGAAAACGAGCACCAGAAGCCGCGGCTCAACTGAGCCGCGCGGCGCTAAGGACGTGAGAATATCGTGAACCTTGCGCCTTCGTCTCGTCGGGCTGACTCGACAAGTCTGCTACTACTCGATCGCGTTAAGCGACTCGCTCGAGAGGGTCATCTTCGATCGGTTCACTTCGCAAGGGTTGCAGAGTACTGCTCTGCCTCAACATTCGTTGCTGATAATTACTACGTGCATACTTAATGCGAAAAAATAAGTAGATGTGGATAAGCATGTCAAATTGTACCCGTATGTAAATTGTTGCACTAAACGAGTTTGTTGGGAAAAGTGATCTTAAGAAACTTTCGATCTACAGTGACTGTTAAACTTTCTCCCCATGTGAATTCAAATAACATGTCGGTAACTAAGGGAACTCACACTCTTATTCTTAATAGTGCGTCTAAAAGATTGCACCAACCTTTAAATACTTTCATAATAAGTAAAAGACCAACTCAATTTTAAAAAATGTACATCTCCCGTTTCCCTTTTATTGTAAGATCAGTTTTGTAATAACCGTCCCAAATTTCCTATTTTTTCGACAAACGTTGTGAATTTTTTTAAATGAAAATTTGTAACATCCCGTTACTAATTATTTGCAGGACCTACAAAAGTTGATCCCAGGCGCAGGCCTCGACAAAATGTCCAAGAAGACCAGGTTCATCGACAGCGGCGCAACGCGCGAACAGATGACGTGAAAACGGGAACGTTCAAAGCGAATAACCCTCGCGTACATCGACTCTTGTTTCCGTAAAGTATGGAGCTCTTGTGTTCCCGGACGGCAGTCGGTGCCGTGCTTCCGAGCTCTGTAGTACACTAACGGTTAAGAGAGTCGCGGCGGCAGATTCTGTCCCCACAGAGGCAGACCATATTGCTAGCTAGCTCGCGCTATATGCGGACATCTACAGTGGACAGCGTTAGCACAGTGGCTTTAACTCTCAGCGTAGTCGGACTTGCTTGGTTGGTACAAGTATGTGCCGGGTCCGCCCATCCTCGCTCACACGAGCATCATCCTGGCCGTCTGCTTTCTTCTTTCATTGCAGCTCTTCGCTATCCATATTCACCTAGCCTCATGCGCCCGTCAGTCGTGCCTTTGTGTCATAAATACGCAGCGGCACAGTTCGGTACTTTTCGTGCGACAGTCCTTGCCTGGCGCTGCAGAATACGATGCTCTGGATTATGAAACGACTGTGAGCTCTTTAGATACGAAAGCCAGAATGTTTTTCTAAACACAACGTTTTTCTTTAACGACGGCCGAATTAAAGCAAGTTCCCATTTTGCTATGACTTTATAGCAGGGACGTGTACTTTGATCATAATCGGTAACTACATCTTTTGATGATTGTTTTTACTTAACATGTAAGGTATCAAGTCGATTACTAGAGTCGGTTCATACCGGCTGTAATTCAATCCAATCGTTGAATTTGTAAACCGAATGATATAAAAGTATGAAATCTGTGTTCAATTGCTAAATTAAATTCACTAATAATATAAGAAACATGTTTATTTTCGCGAAATAATATCGAAAAAGTTTTATTTTTGTTATAAAACCAATGCTGCTTTAACTGTCGAGCCAGGGATCTGATTCCAAATAATTCCTCGTTATAATTTATTAAAGAGCTTATAAAAACCCGCAAAACTACCGGAGCACGTAGGGGACATTTCTAGGAGTCCTCTAAAACATATCTATCCATTTATATAAATATATATATGACTATGGTGGATGAATGCCTGAGTGAGTTAGCGTTCACGCGTTTCACCAAAAGTACCACCAGGGTTGGTAGGGTCAGCTCGGTTCTACACCAAAAGCCTAGTAGACACGCAGCGGTAGCATATAGGAACCTTGACCCTGTCCGGAAGGGACGGTCTGGCGCGCTCGCGCATGCATGCATAGGTGTAGTACATGGAGACGCTGCACAATCCCATAGTCTGGGATACTACATCACAACTAGGGTCACGGGGCTATAACCAGAGAGGGGAGGGGTTGACTACTAGATAAATGGCTGCGAGCGTGACTCGCGTTACCAAATAATATCATTCACGGCGGTTCGTCGGAGCGATTAGCATAATTTGATACCCGCACATCGGCTGACATATTTATTAATGGTAATTCGCATCTAGCGAGTCAAGCGGACGTATAAGTGCACTCTGTTCACCATAGTTTCGAACGCAGTTTCACTTAAACTCAACACCTGGTGAATCAAACCTCGTTGGTTTAACGCTACTATAATGAGTTCAGGCCGCAAAAAAAAAACCTATACATACCTAATCTCAAGTTTTCTGTTTTAAAATTTGGCTATTACGCGACAAAAAAAAATGAGACAAAATTAAAGTTGCTAATGATATAGATTGTAATTTGCATTTCGGAAAAAAAATGCAGAGCTTCGCTCAAATGGCTAGGATTTGCAATGAGGATAGACGATACTTAAACTTACGCTTGGCTTTTTTGCTATGGATAGCGCTTCAAAACAACATGAGAAAACTGAAGATTCGTTGGGATCTTAATTTTTTTACAAATTGTGAGCAATTTTTCTTTAACCCACTATTTACGGTCACAAATACGAGATTCTTTTTTTTTGAATGCACTAAAACGTCATCATTTCAATTACGATAAATTTTTTTATTTCCCTAAATGGTAAATGACGGGCCCACCACTTAACAACATCTCCTCGAAGTGTAAATCGAGTCAAGCGTTGCTTCACACATGTTCTCGACAAATTTCAGTGATCACACGAAAGAGCTCGAGCGACGTAAAAAAAAAAGGAATATCTCGGGAATCCCAATACATGGACAATATATCTTTGGGCTCGAGCTATGCGCGCGCCTTAAGTCCCAGCTCGTAATCTACGGGCTAATGTACGATGGATGCTGTAAGAGTTGAGTATACGTTGGTTTTACGCCAACGGTGAAGGTGCTCGAGAGAGTAAGTATGGTTTATCGGTTTGTTTGAATAATCAGGATCGAAAGCGTATCTTTCGTGGAACGGTGAGAGTGAGAAGGAGAGTGTTAGGTTTACTAGTGTTATACACGAAATGGCTTTTAATTCCTTTTTTTCTCACTTGGTAACGGCTTGCGGGACACGATAACCCGTGAAATATAACTTTACAGAGGCGTTAGATCGATCAGAAAGTAAAGAGGCCAAAAATATGTGAAAATTAACATAGAAATAGGAATCCACAGAAATGAAAATTCACTAAATTCAAATCCTCAATAATCACAATTTATGACATGAATATTAACATAAACGAAAACTTAATTGAATTTTGATTTAAAGAAAGTTTAGTTCACAAAAATAAAAAAATCATTGAAGTAAATATTTATTTAAATATTAAGTAACAAAAATGTGAATATTATTTCTGATTTTGTTTTCTTAGATTTGATGAAATGTTACGGAAAATACTTCCACAATCGGTTCTTCGGTTTTTTAAAATAAGAAAAATAGTGCCAAGGTCTACGACTATAATACACAAAATAGCTTTTAATTCTTTTTTTTCCCACTTCATAATGACTTGCGAGCCTCGATAACCCTCAAGATATAACTGTCAGGGTCGTCAGATTGATCACAAAAAAACGATATATTAAAGTTCCAATTCCTAAAAATAAAACAATCATAAAATATCAAAAACTAAATTTCATAAAAATTGATAATAATATTTTCCCGAGACAATGAAATTTTTAGAAAGATAATTCCTAAGTTTTTCCAACTGTTTTATCAGTTTGTTTACGTAATTGAAATTGGAAGCCTATATTTATAGCGTGAAATGTTCAAAGTAAAATAAAAATGAAAAGGCTTGCCAGAGTAGTCCCAAAACGGCTCGTAATTTTTTCTTCTCTCATTTCTTTACGAGGCACGATAACCCGTGAAATATATTTATACATGGGTTCAATCGATCGGAAGCGAATGGGGAACAATAAAATACAAAAATGAAAATTCACGCTCTTAGTTTCGCCTCCATATAATTATTGTATGCATATGCCAGTTTTCTATTGAACTGAAAATGTGTGGGTAACAGTAGACCCCGTTCGATCCCCACTTTTATGGTGTATGACGTGATGGAATCCATGGGAGAAGGACTGCTGCACTATATATATATTCGATCGAGCAATTCACCTCCGTCGCAAGGGAACGCGTGAATATTGTGGTTAACGGTTTGTCTCGCTTCATGGTCCTCATCGTGAACGAAAGAGAAAGCTGTATACTGGGAGAGGGCATTTAACGAGCCGAAATAATCGTTGAGCCCGAAGGGCTCCTGAGCTCACAGGGGATGTAGAGAGAAGTGAAAAAAAGAAAATAAGGGAGCGAAAGTGCGTCGAGAGTCGAGAGGCTCTGGCGTTGAGTACGAGAACGAGAAATGCTCACAAGAGTCGGAAAAAAAATGAATCACGATTCACCCTCGATTTCGATGCCTAATATAAAACTCGAAAAGGATCCCTACACCATTTTGCTTGCTCTCCAATTTCTCTTTTCAATTCGTTGCGCACTTTTGACGCTTTCCCCTCACTTCTGTGTCACCTAATAATTTGTGTCTAAATAAAGGATATACGTATCGTATAACGCAGTAACAGATAATTGTCTAACGGAGCTTGAAAATTTAACATTTATAAGCGAGAACTTTGAACGCTATATTCAAATTTAAATAATAGCGTTTGTCCCTTGTTCAATGAGCGGAGATAATAAATAGTTCTGAATTATCATTACCTTGCAATGAATTTATAATATAATTCCTGTTTAAAGCACTTGAAGTTTATATGTTGACATATTCAACACCCGGATAGAGAGGAATATTCTTGGTCGTAATTCTTTTAGTCGTTTGCTCGTAAACCTGCGATTATTTTTCATTTGGACCGTAAAATAATGGACCAATATATATCCCTGATTAAATATAAAAATTTAAGAAGGTGTACATTACACGAGTTACTTATGAAAGTTTCATACGTAAATTCTGGACGAACAATTGATTTAATTAAAATAGTAGTTCACCACCAGATAATGTATAAGGCATCTTCGTCATTGATGGATACACAATGACGAAGGTATATGGTATATTATTTGTATAATAATATACCCAAAAGTCATTGATAAATCAGTCAAAAATACACACAGTTTAAAAAATAGCAAAAAACCGTTTTTTTCATTCTTCAAATAAATTCATTGCTTTTCCAGGTACTTATATTTCATCTAAAAAAATCGGAAAAATGATAGATATCCTATACACAATAAAATAAAAAAATACAGTACATAAATTATGTAAATAAATGTCCTATTCCGAAATTGCTATAAAACGAATAAAACAATTTTACAGACAGGCAAAACTTTTTCTTTACAGCCGGAGGATCTGTAACATCTGTTAATTTCAACTTTTTGGGTTCCTAACTCAGCCAATACCTTTACGTACTTAGTCAATAATTTTATTAATTTTGACCAAAATTGATTCAGACTACAGACTCATTAAACATTTTTTTAATGCAACGAATATCCAGCTGTGCACGTGAATAATCACCGAGAAAAGGTTGATTATGACAACCATTTGATTGATGTATCTTTTGAGTAACACCCAATACCATTAACAATTAAGCGTAGGGCGGTTTCGTCTCGCACGAATGACGTTGGGGTTCACGGGGTTGGTAGGGAAATTACGAGGGTGCGTTATGCAAAGACTATGCGTATATATAATGTGGTCTTCTTTCTTGCCTTCTTTTATCCAGGTGACACGTATACGCTAGATTCCCGTCCTGGACCCTCCCTATATAATGATACGACAGTCGTGCGAAGACCCATGGTACGGTAAAAAAATCGCACTTGCCGCACAGCACAGAGACAAGTAGAGGTATCGGTTGCACGACGAGGTACGCGTCGGGGCTTCTCTGAGTTGGTAGCCAGGGCTTTGTGCAAAAGACCTAGAAGAATCAGAAGCAGCACCAGTAACAACAGCAGTAGCAGAGAAAAGTAGTCTCTCGCTCACTGGGCTATTCCATATAGTCTCCCCTTATGCCGATAACCCCTTTTACCTACATGTCATGTGGTCTCGTGGCTCATCCTATCTTCGTCATTATCGGACGAAGCTTCACACTTGATGGCTGATGTAACCAAAAATTTGCGGTCCCCTTTAAAACGGCATTTCGTCATTTTTTAAACTCGAAATCTAGCAATTCAAAAGAGGGTCCATGTAAAAAAATTAATGTAAAATTACTATGAAAAATGGTGCTGTTGGATTGTTTTTTTTTTCACTTACTTCTTTAAGGCATAAATATTTCAAACTCGGAGTCAGCAGCAGTAGCAGTACAATAAAAAGTATAACTAAAATATAGTCGTCCATCCTGGAGCTCATCTTGGATTTCCATCCTGGACTCCATCTTGGATTTCCATCCTGGGCTCCATCTTGGATTTCCAGCCTGGGGGCCATTTTGGATTCGCATCCTGGACTCCATCTTGAATTTTCATCCTGGATTTCATTTTGGATTTCCATTCTGGACTTCATCCTAGACTCTCCCATGGACACCATAATCATTTCTTTCTTTGCGGGCATCCTAAGCCGGAACGCGACTGACAAAGCTACTCGCTCATTGGATAATTACCTTCACGTTGGCACATCACATCGGGCATCGGATCTATACCACAGAGCCTGCAATGAGTTTATACGTGCGCAAAGCCCTTATTACTGGGGCTGGTCACGCGATCATCGACTATGTTTTATTTTTTCTCTTTGTCCGCGAGGGCCAGCAGCCGCAGGATCGCACTCTGTCATACTTTCGGGACAGCTTTAGGGCCGAATTCGTACGACAAATGGCTCGACATGAAGTTAAAGCGCAACAAACGATTATCCGTGGCAATACAGTGGTCAATCGACCCACGGAAGAAAAACGAGTTTCGTACAGGGGAGTGATGCTGACCTTTATGGCAGAAATTAACAACAACTTCTGGATGCAATTACTTTTGGTTTATAGTCGAGTCATATTGAGCTATGAAACGTCGTATAAAAATTACCACCGTATATTTCTTGGTATCTGGTAATAATATTAAATAAATAAATAAATAAATTATATTGACAGTCCAACCTTAGGAATGTTATCGATAGGCCAACGTGAAGTCTTTTTCACAAGTTCATCCTAAAGACTTTGCCGAAAGGAAAAATTCATGCAACTATTTTTCCTAATCACTTTCATCTACAGTTCAACTAATAGGTCTTAATAGGGAGTTTGACCTGTAGATTTTTATACTAACAGTTCAGCCTATATATTTCCATACTGCAGAACGGAAAAAATTAAAATTTTGAGTGAACTAAATCAGCACATACCCTTGTTTAAATAATTTTTTTGTTGGTATAACCCATTTTTTTTACCGCGAGGATATATAAAAAATTATTTAGACGAGGGTTGTACGCCTATTTAGATCACTCAAGCATTTATTTTCTCAGTGTGACACTCCAATCTAAAGGTATGTGCATAAATTTCTCTATATTCAAAAAACAAAATTACTCAACTTATTTTTGCTTTTCGAAATAACAGCACATTATTTTTTACAGAGTAGCGAAATGTTTCTTTTCAGCGGTCCACAAAGAGCTTGCACTATATTACATACAAAGTATAAAGTGTCAAAAACATATTGTGTATCATTCGAATCTGTTCGAATACAGCGATTATTTCCGGAGAAAAAATCTCAAAATATGGTTTCTTTTTTGTCCCATCTACTCGAGTGAAACTGCGAAAGGCATCATAAAAATAAAATGGTATGCCCTACTATCGAGTAAAGCATGTTAAGCATGAAAAGAGCCTCGTAAAAAGCCGAAAATGGATGTGTAAACAAATAGCAAATGCAACAGCAACAGCGGTTTAAATGTTTGGCCGTGGTTGGCGAATGGGGAGACGGAATGATTTTCGGGGCTAGCGGAATTGAGGCGACCGGGCGGATGAGAAGAGTAATTGATTGTTAGTAGTGTACGCGGAAACACAAAACGTTCACCGACCGATAAACTAATCGTGGGAGGGAATGTAAAGGTATAGAGAAATTATTTTCGGTACGATATACACACTGCCTTGCGCTGAATTCGGAAAATATTTATTAAATCGAATCCGGTGGTCGCTCGTCCACCGGTTAATCGCTATTTGTCCATTGTCTGCGCGATTTAATTGCAAACACCAATATGTTTTATTCGTATGGTATAAGCTCGGCTCTCCTGTGGTCAGGTAGCTGTACTCGATTGCCTCTGCACTTTCCCACTGGATCCCCAGGGTAACCGCCTCCGGCAACTTTGTTGCTGCATCGATGCCCGGATTTCCGTATATTACCTCGAAATTAAATGCTCTTTCTTTTTATTTGAATTTAACGCGTCGACAGCTCTCCGGTCATTTGCAGTTATTACCATGTTTACTCGTAGTTTTTACATTTTACGGAATTTTTTTTATTTCTGTTTATTCATTTGTCCTTTTCCCTACCGCAGCAAATATTTCCTTTTATTGCATTTTTATTTTTATATTTTGTCATCGCATATGCAATATGTAAAATGAACGTTGCATAAAACGGGTACTGAAAAGTTCCATATTATAGAAAATATAGAGTTTTCGGGTTCCCCAGGGTAATAAAAGCAAGAGTTACATTTATTCATTACGCCCAATCGTCCAACTGTCCATCAGTCTGTCTGCCTATGGCGATAGTGAAATTTTTGTGTGCCTTCTATGGATGAATTTATCTTTTATATTGCTATTCAACTCAAACCCTTCACTTTTTTCGATACTTCAATTGAAATAAAAAAATCAAGACTGTAAAACGTTTATTTCCAGTCCGGAAATTGATTACACCCTTCGTTTTCTACGGTATTTATATTTCTTTTTATTAGACTAGGAGGCAAATACGCGCGTGACCAGAGGTTAGACAGCGCTGCAGCGCTCATTACGACAAACTGTCAAATCTCGCGCAATCAAAAACAACGACTGCCGCTCGTCACGGTCGACGATCAATCAGAGGTCGAGTTATATCGACAACAATTTTTATGAGAAGATTTCCATTTTTTTATTTTGTCATCCCATATACGCAATATGTAAAATAAAGGAAAAAAAAGTTGCAATAAAATAGATACTCAACCGTGAGATTTACATGGATACATTACTCGAACCGTCCGCATGTCTGATTGTCCATCCAATATGCCTATTGTCATAGTAACATTTTCTGTCTTCTATACATCTTTTTCATTTAAATTTCATCCAAAACCTACACTTTTTTCGATACATCGACCGAAATTAAAAAATCTAAACAGTGGAAAGTCTGTTACCTTATTTAATCACTTTAATGAGATTTGGAAAAAACATTGGGTGAACGGTCATCAATGTATTCATTGATAGATTTTATTTTTAATTTTTAGTGATTTTCTTTTTTTATTCCTTGAAATAATTAATGTCAATACTCAACGGCAGAGGGCAATACATTTTTGCTGTTCCGTGAGCTCCAAGACTTGGCCTGAAAAGCAAAGTATTACACGAGGGTGGCAGTAACGAGCGTGCTTAATTTCAGGCGTTCTGTGGTTTCGTGGGTTCATAACGTGTGGGATTGAAACAACGAGAACTGAGACGTATGTTGCGCACCTCAGACTGCGAACTCGAGACTCTCCGACAGTAATCTCCAGCTCAACGTCACCAATCGGCCGAGGATTGGCTACCGCAGCTTTTGCGCACGGGCATCTCCTACCGAACGAAACAATTATATTCGGAGACACCGAATGCAAGAAGAGAAAAAAAGCGCACAAAGCAATCGGGCACGGCCACTTAAATACCGTCGTCTGGGACTCTCGAGTCTTCGAACCAGAAGCAGCAACACGTGAGAGCTTATTTTAACTTTGTCGTTTAAGTGCGTATATAACTATGACTATATACTAAACCGACTTACTTAAGGCGTTATATACGATTGAATTAATGAAAATAAAACATTTTACGAATAAGACACCTTATTCCTTTCTAAATATTTTATTTATTTAATTTAATATTTGGTAAGCTTGTTGTTCCAATATTGCACTTTTGCGTAGGTGGAAAATATTCTAATCATATATATTTTCCACGAATATAATCAATTACTTTTTTTATCTTCATTTAATTGTAAATATGTTTTTTATGATGACTTACAAAAAAAAAATCAGACAGCCTTTATGACGTACAAAGGACGAATGTGTCGAAAGAAAATGTATTTTTGTATGAAAGTGATTTCTTTGAATCCTTGACACCCCTTTCATTAAAACCGATATTTACTCAATATAATAAGTACAAAGCTATATTATGATTGACTTAATTCTTGAAATTTAGTAACAAAATAAATCTTGTCACACTCAACATTCTGTAAAATTAGTTGATGAATTTAAATTTAGTTGCCAGTTATTTAATTAGTCGGATGATTCACATACTTAATTTTGTCGTGGCTGAAGTATATCCTAATTTAAATCGCATTATTTGCAGGGTAATTATTCTAAACATTTTGAAAATTAAACAAATTTATCATCACTATCTCTTGGCGAGGTCGAAGCTCTCTCCGCAGCATTTCCATTTGCATCATAAGAGTTTTCAACTCGTACCTTAGTCCCGATAGCTTATTACATTTTATAATGGACACGAAATGGAATTTCAGCCTAAGTACGGTACAATATATTAGACTGTAAGAGTACGAATATACAGTGTTGTCTATAATGGCTTAAGGTGTGCGAGCATTCGACAGTCAACAGCAGGCGCAACGTAGTACAACACCGTCGGGTCTCGACATGCGGTATTGTTTCCATGCACATATATGTATGTAATAACTAATCGCGTACACGTGACTGTCGTGGGTGAACGGAGAACAGTACCGGGTCGTGGCGCAGGTCTCTCCCACTTAAATCGACTATCAAAGAAACAGACTAGCTCTTACAAGCGAGAAAGAGCGTCGCAGAGTGGCAATCCAAAGGTGACTACGGCCCAGCCACGACTATGAGCCGCCATTTTTTCCATTTTTTATTTTTATTAGGGTTATCCTACGCGGGCGCTAACGCGTCCGGGCTTTTTTGTGTCAATTTTGACATTTGACATGAGCAAAAAGATTCAATGTGTGACTTGGTTCTGGTCTCAGACGGTCTAACCACTGCGACGACCGATCACAGCACGAATAAAGAGGCAACAATGTAAATATCAAATCTTCGATATTTTCGAGATATCTTATGACCCACCAACTTTTTAGGGAGAAGTTCAACTGATACGTTCAATAATTTTTATTCTCTTACAATTAGATGCATCTTGTTCTTTCTTGAGAATTGATAGATATTAAAGTTAACATTTTTAGTTAGCTAATGTTTGTGACACCTTTTTACAGACTTACCACGGATAAGAAAACGCTTGGAAGTCTGTATAAAGGCGTCACAATGTCAAAGATAGGAAATAATACACTTGCAATACGCTTTGGTTTTCAGAGTGTGAAACTATCTTAAAGTTACGCTACAATCTTGTTATCGATCTTCAGGATGCTATTTTTTGTTTTGGTTATCCCGATACGTTGGTCTGCACGTGCGAGAACGCATAGTATCTGCATTTTTCTTTCAATTCTTCTTTTTTTTTGCAAGTGTATCTATACTTACAGCACCATCTCCTATTTCACTTCATTTTCATAAATTAACTCTCGTATCAGAAAAGCCATAGCACGGAGGCAGAGTGGACGGTCGTAACTCCGGGTATTACAATAATAAAGAGTCTGTTGGTGCTCCTGCTTCAGAGCTCAGTGGTCATATAGTGTATAGGAGGTGCCGTGTAAGGTTCAAACCAACATTTCCATAATCCGAGACCTCGCGTTCTCAGTTCTGGTCGTCGAGCGAGTGACCGCAAGGCCAGCAATGAAAACTCCAGGTTTATATACGCCGAACGACGATACCTACATACCTTGACTCCTTCAGGCCTTCACTTCTTTCCCGACTCCTGACTTCATATACGAGGTATTCTCTGTCAGTTCAGCCGAAATATTTTTCTCTCACCTCTATTGGTTTTGTACATAACAATGTGGAATATACCTAATTAACAGCAAAATAAAAAATGTCCGCAATTAGTGATGGAATATCTTTCAAAATTTTTTTGTGAGGACGATAGCTACTACTGCATACAGTTATTTTTTAGGCCTGGGAAGAACACAATTAAACGCAGAATACAAATTACTGGAGCTTATTAAGCTGATTTGCTTTTGAATTTACAATGAATTTTCAACCTCTTATGTTTAGTCACAAACTTCACCCACTTTACGGATTCTTCTATAGATTCTGTTTGCAACAGCGTAGGATGTATAAAATTTAAAGCAAAATTAACAGCATTCGAATTCTTCGTCGAAATCGAATTAGAGAGACCTTCACGATAACAACAGCTCATACTTGTTTTACATGTATCATTTTTTAGGTTACGGACAAACATAATTTAATGCGGAATGAAATATTTTCCTTTCCAATTGTCCATCAACAATCCTTAATATATCGTGTATTCGATCCAATTTTTGTGAGCATTAAATTACATTTTTCCAGTTTTTTACTTTCAACTTTCAATTTTAGATTAAATTTAACTCGAATTTTTAATTTCGGATTAATTTTAAACCGAATTCTAAACTTCAGACGGCGTTTATCCAAATTTTAAATCATTGACAAAATAGAAAAAATCTAACTTTACAAAATTCTGATTGTATTGACGAAGAATGCCTCATATGCAGTTACGAACGATGATGAGTGGCGGGTGGGCGCGCGCGAGGCTCTCGCGCGAGAGTTAACGGTGAGGGAAAATTTATGGCTTTGCGGAACGACGTCTCGTCGAAAAAATGTATTTCGTTGGTCCCGCCTGAATAGTATACGTTCGTAGCTCTTTTGGTCATCTCCTACACGTCGACTGCTCAGAATACTTAGTCGAGTCTTCCACGGGCGAGATATCCTTCGCATGTTACTTCTGCTGCCCTGTGGTCCATCGGAACGCGTCCGCATCCGTCGGAATCGATGATCCGCCGACTCTTAGGCATCGGCTGCTGCCTTTTGCTGTAGTATTGCGGCAGTAGATATAGCTATGTTATGTACTCTGGCAAAAGCAAGAGAACCAGTTTCTTCTTCCTCCCTCGCCCTCTTCTGGGCTGGTATCTCTACTGTGAACTCCGACAGCTCGCATCCCCCACTGGGAGTCGGTCCTGCTCGATTTTAAGGACGTTCCTACGCTTCACATTAGTCAATTTAGAGATACATATTTTTTATCGGTAAATTTTGAGGACTAATTTCGAGCGGTGATAGAATATTTGTATTAAAGCATGTTGAAATAGTTCAATGGAAGATTACGGGGGATTTAGTTAATCGATTTCTATCATTCTCTTTGCCATTTCCGGCAAGTTTTTTGTGGAAAAAAAAATTTCGTTTAGAAGCGTAGCAAAAGAAATATTTGGTAGATTGGAACGAATATTTCTTCAAATCAACCAAATATTTGTTCGCCACCCGTAACCGCAGATTCGGTTGGTATTACTAATTCTTTTTATTGGTGTACGTAATCAACATAATATGGTATCCAAATAAAAAAATAAAAAATAAATAGTGTTTTTTAAAGGTGTCTTGGCCCCCTTGATAAAGTCAATATCGAATTGCAAATTGATCGTCGAACATTTTTCTAAAAGAACCAGATTATCGAAAATTAACGATGATTAGTTATTTTGGAAATTCATCGTTATCAGTACTTCATCGGGTCAAGTACACTCGCTCAATTGATTGCGAATCCCCTGCAAGATAATAATCTTATGCACGAAAATATATACAGCATTCTTTTTTTTTTAAGTTGCTACTGATTTGCCTAATACCAAGCGCTCGAAGTTCAGGAGCTCCTGTTGCTATAGACGTGGTAAAGTACACATGCTAGGTTGCAAGTAATGTTCCCATACCATTATTCGATGTACAAAACTTAACAGAAATACTTAAAAAAATTCAGCACTGATTCATCTAGTGCGAACGCTTCGAACCTCCTTAAGGTGTAGCTTCCGCGCGCTCCCATTGCTATAATCGTGGCGCGCCGTTGCCTCTGCCGCACGCTCGACATTAATTAATTTCGACGAAAGCACACTCGAACCCGTTTCGCGAAGCATCGACCTCCAGCACGCGGCTCTGCCCAACTCGGCATCTATATAGTAGCTTAAACATGTGTATAGGTACATCAGGTATCGTTCAGTGAGGCAGGATACGCGCTATATAGATGGAGATTTTGGAGGAGAACTTACGTCGAGCGAAATTGACAGGCCATCCTTTTGCCACACGCTCTTTTTCCATAGATTTTTTTAAGGATGTTGTGGGGCCAAGTTGAAATACCAATAGCATGAAAATTTGCGCGAATATACAATCTCTCTGCAAATAGTCTGGTAAAGTTTCAGAAAGATGAACAGCGCTGTTAAAGAAAAAAAAGAAATTCTGGAGAGTTCTGGGTATTAAGATCGATTTAGGCTATAATAAGTAATAAAATGCTACCACGTACATTAAAAAACAATTTATAGTTCAAATGATAATCGCTTTAACATCCGGCACCTTCATTCAATTATTAATTAATGAAAAATTCTCCGTCGACTTCGCTTTGGAACTAGGAAAGCTTAAACCCGTTTGTATGAAATTCCCGTCAAAATATAGGTCGATTCATTTTTTTGTGACTTTTTCGTTGACAACGTTCGTTTATCAAATGGCGCGTTTTCGTAATTTTTAATTTTCTAAATAAATAAACTTTTCTGACGGAGCTAGTGACAGAAATGTTTTCTGGATAGTCTAGATTGTCGTTTCAAAAACACCGACTGGGTCACAAATTTTACAGATGATGTCAAAAATGGAGAAATATAAAAAAAAAATGTCCAAATGTCGCTAAATCTTCGAATTTTAAATTTTAAATTTCTCCTTCAAATGCTGGCATAATAGGATTTTAGTTAAATAAAATAAAGCTTATTTTATTCACATAAATCGTATCCATTTTTAATAATACTTCAATTAATCGAAATGAAATCTTATTTATTTCAAATAGATCCTTATTCACTCAAATAAACCCATAAAACCAATTTCCTCGGGGATGATGAGGGAATGTGTGGGATTCGTTACACCCCAGTTATGAGTCCCACGGCAAAAAAAGTCATGAGGCGTAGGGTTAAATCTTTCAGTGTGTATGAGTATTTTTTTTTTCAAATGAGCGAGAGACAATATTTCAGGATGGTTCGCGCCACACGAGACGACATGCGAATTTACGGTGACTTTCAATTTGGAACAGGATGGAACGCTGCATATCCGGGACGGCCGTCATCACTGTGTGATATTTTTCTTCTTACTCTGTCTCCGTTTGGTTCGCTCTCGAACCCTTCGAATACTAATTTTCTCGAGGCGTTGGAGTTGCCCGCAGCCAAGATAATGAAGGCACCGTTTGCAGATTACTTATACTCTGTATTATACTAGCGCGGTTTTTACTTTGTAACGGATGATGATTGAACATCCCTTTTGATGTTTATGATCCGATTTGAATTGTATACATTAAATATGACCCATAGTTTTTTTTCTGGTAAAAGGAATAAAAGCCTTGGTTACATTTTACATGATTCATCGAGAATTGCTGAAATGCTTATTGTGCCTAATTCAAGACAAACCGATTTTTAACCATTATATTACTTTATGAGGTAGTCAATAATAAGAATTGTTATCATTAACATTGTATACAAATTTATTATCTTTTGGTTTTTAGTTAGTATTTGTAGAATTTATACCAATATGGTAGAATTTCAACAGAAAATAGCCATTGTTCAATGATAATAATGTTTAATATTAATACTTTTTGATATATTTTCTTATTAAAGATTTCTTTAATAGTTATGTAATGAAAAATGATTGCACATGCGTCGTGACGATGGCACCCAACTTCTTAAAATGCATGATGCTACTTTTACATTTTTACTACAGTATAATACGACGAAAAAAAAATTAATTTAGTGCTGACACCGAAAAATGTAGCATTCAGTTGACCGTAACAAAATATGACACTTGTGCAGAAGGTTTTACTGGCCATATTTGTATCAGATGTGACATTCGACCCGTTCATACTGTGTAATTTTTGTTCCGCTATTTCCACAACCGAATATTGAATAATGGCCGGGCGAAGCACTTTAATAACACGCTCAAGCTCGAGGAGTAAGGAGGTAAGAAAGACTCTCGGTGATTCATTTAGAGCGTTAATCGACGCGCGTTCCCTTATGAGCGCTCGATGAAGGAAAGGTGCGCGCAGCATTCCCCGCACACCTTTCTCAGCCGGTTGCATTCTCTCCGGGCGGCGCGTTGGAACGTAACCTTCGATGGACCCTGATCCCTTCGCGCATCTTTCAAGCCTGGCAACGTGCGCGCTCGCACCAGCCCATATTGAATTCAATGGGCAGAATGGAACGAGCGAGAGAGAAGGTTAAAGAGTTAAATAAAAACCTGGGAGACAGAGAAAAAGAGAGAGGGAGATAGATGGAGACAGCAGCAACAGCAGAAGCGGCAGAAGCAGCTCGCCCCGAGCACCCGGCTCGTATTAGCAGTAACTCAGAATTATTAGCTTATACGCACGCACACTCGGCACGCCTCTATAGTTATATATACACTGATCTACACACGTGTTTTTCCTTACAGCTCGAATCCTCCTTTCCCTTCTTCACATATACATGCGGATATATACTGTGACGCCAAAACTTAACACAATACCCAAAATACCTTCCGCCAACAAACTTATCTCATGTTGGAGTGTGCAATTCGACTAATACTGGGCATGTGTTGGTGGCCAGTCTCTTTGTAACGGCACGTCAACAGAAACCAGCACCGGCTAATTGCTGGATAACCACTGGATGATAACTTGGGCCCAGTACTGGTTGTTTACGGCTGAGTAATGAGGGTTAATGATGCCCAGGAATGGTAACGGTCAGTATCGGGTAAGTAAGGGGTGGGAAAAATTCGGTGTAATGAATTTGGTAATTAATTATTATTTTGGAAAGAAATATTTTCTAAGGGACAATCTTTAATAATTTTGATAATTTGATTATATTATTATTAAAGAAAAATAGGGAAATGGTCCACCGATAGAATTTTTTCGATAGCTTTCTGGAAAGTGATGTTAGATTGGACCTAAGAACTATATGACCTACCGAAGCTACTTCACTACCTAACGAGCACGCTATTCACTAAACCAAACCAACTATACGGATTTCTCATACTTTAAGTTCATAATAATTGCATCTAGGATAATAACCACAGTGACATCAGATGGATTTAGATAAAATATGGTACATGGATGGTTTTGGAGCCACTGATTAAAGGACTCAAGTCTGAATTCAGAAATTCATAATGGAGCATCCAATATGGCGGTCCAAATGGCAATAAGTTATATATATTGTATGAAACACGAAACCTAATGATTGGAGGGTCAGTCGGATGGGAGACCGCATGGCTGACTCGCCATGCCGCGCTCGGTTCAAAACCCTAATACACCTGAACTTGCCACGCACCATTTGTTTCAATATGTATAAGAATTTTTGAGACGTTAAAAGAGAATATATGATTATATATGCAGGTGTGTACAGAAATCTTGTTTTGAAATGTTTATATAAACTTGCGAAGGTGTGCCTCTTTACTTCGATATGCGACTTTTCACATAGAATCCGTTGGCGGATTTATTGGAATGGTACTGACCGTATATATATATCGCTAATACTAGACGTTGATTGAGCCAACTCTAAGAATAATTCGCCCGCACCTATCTCTTGCAGAATTTATTTATTTATTAGTCATTACCTCGAGTGTATGCTCTGAAGAGTGAGAATATATGTAATGTTGAAGAATAAAAAACTGGAAACCAAGGTAAAAAGTTATTTGAGGTGAAATTGATTTTTGTAAATGTTTAAATGATATTTATATTTATAAGAGCTTAGCCATATTTGACTAAAAAACTTTCTGACAGTACTTTCAGACTTCATCTATCAAATAGTGTCCAGGGGATGTTGATTTATTTGGTTCTTGATTTTTTTGTTAACAAAATACACAACTTTACTATCTTCGCTGTCAATAATGATAGAAAAATGAACGGAATCTCAAAATTCATTAAAAAATGAATGGATGCAGAGCGGCGGCTAAAATAGTTTCTAATATTGTAGATTTTCATTAAGATTCGACCAAAAATAATATACCCCTCGAGTAATAATGATCGTATGGAAAACGTGGCACGTTCAAGGAAGAAATCTTCGGGGGAAAGTTTGTTGGCTAAGAATAAAATTCCTTATGTGTAAATGTACGTAAGGTATTGGTTTACATTCTACTGTACGTATGAGCTCATGGAGTTTGCAGTTTGTAACGTTCACATATGCATCAGCAGGGAGGCACGGGTGCTTCTGAAGCTGGTTGGTGCCTTGATCGGCGTCTGTTCCCTTCGTTCTATACCCGAGCTTATAGTAGTATCCGAGAAACGGCTGAAGGCAAAGAAGACTCTGCCGGTTTCTACGTGACGGTATGCACCAAGGCATTCGATACATACACTGCACACCGAACTCTTGCTCCTTCCCTTCGTCTTCACCTTCGTCTCCTTGCGAGTTTCTCTTTACATATAAACATATAGGTAGGTACGTACGTACATGCTTACTGCTCTTTTCACTTTTTTTTTGTTTACCGAGGTTCCTTACTCTCGCGAATGCCAACACTAGGGGATGCATCTGCCTTGCATTTCTGTGGCCACTTACGAGCTTTGTGTCTCCTCGACGTCTTTGTCCTCATTAAACTTTTACATAGTCCCTATTTCTTCTTCGCAGCTTTACAAACTCATACTCGTGCATATTCCAGTAGTTATGCGAGAGATCAATGGCAAGTTTGATTTTCTGATATTGCCATACGATTTTCATAAATTAGAAATGCACGAAAAAAAAGTACTTACAACAATAGAGTGCAATTATTTATTCGTATTTAGTAATTTGTTGATGAATTTTCAAAATACACAAGATCTATCAACGAGAGAAAGAGATAAAGATAGTAATAGATAGATAAAGAAATAGTTAAATGAGAAAATTGAACATCATCCATATCCTAATTTATATTTCTATTGAAATTTAAAAGGGTTTGCCTTTGAATGTCAATTGAATTTATATTTGATTACTTGAACTTTAAGCTTCGGAAGAAATTTCAACAAAAAATATGTCAGGGTCAATATAAAGATTCATACCAGGATGAGTTGATATGAAATGTCCGATATATCATGATTACAAGCATCCTAATTCCGGACTAGTTGAAAAAAAGATCAATAATGAGAGGGTACGTGCCAAATGAGATCTGCTTAGGTTAGGGTTAGGCTGTCAGAACAAAAGGAAACGTGAGTGCAGAGGCGTGTCGTTTTGATGAAGTCGATCGAAAGTCTTTCGATATTTCGACTGTGTCAGTTGCAAGCGAGACGCGCGTGTCGTTGCCGCGGGATATCAGGAAGCGAATGTACGAGGTAAACGTCAACGTGGTTTTCAGTATCGTATATATTTGGAATAAAAAGTAAGCGGAACAGTATCAATGAGAACAGGCGACGCGCGTCGCGACGACTGCTGCGGTCGCACGCGTTTTCTGTCAATGTATATACTCAGAATATAGTACAGTTACGGTACGTGATGTAGCATAGTATATAACCGCGCTTTCACTTTTGTCCGCCCACTGGCAAGTTGTGGGTGCAGATGCGGTGTCGAAATCTTTGCCTGACACGTTCAACGAGATGACTGGCCACGCGCTCGAGTACATGTTGCTGTGAAAATGCAATAAAGTTCAATTGGATCGAAACATTCTGAATGTACTGAGAAATAGTGAAATTCGAACAGGATCAGGCGTTCAACTATTGGCATTTTACTCTATAGTCAAGAATGGAGCCATTTTTTGAGCTACCGTGAAACGAACGAAAATATTCATTATCGTGGACGACTTCATTAAAGTAATTTAATGAAGTCGGACCCAACCCATTTTCGAATGGAACAGCCAATTTTATGATCCATATTCTTAAGTTGCTTGTTGCAGTATACATTTTCGGTTGTTGATATAGCCGATCGACTGGTAAAGATAACTGATTGACTATATTGACAAGAGTAATTGACCGATTGAAATATCCAATGTATAGGTCAACAGAGCCGATCGACTGTTCAACAAAACTGATTGACCGATTCATATAGCTAACGTAGAGGTTGCTATAGCTAATTTTTTGTTGAAATAGCCAATCCACTTGTCAATACAGCGCATTGACCGGTTTATATAGCCAATTGATATCACAAACTGTTCGCTGTAAGTACCAGTCAACTTTTTTTTTCCTGTATGGCTCCAATAATTCACCTATTAAAGGACGGCAAACGTCAAATAATCACTATTTACTATTATATTTCGTATTATTTTATCATCGATCATTGAATTTTATATGATATTTTTGTTTCTGTATTATTCTCGAGTAGTGGAGGTATTTTTTCGTCTCACCTGTTTGGTGGCTTAAAAAAATGTGGTTTCACGTGATCAGAGTTCCAGAAGTTCAAGTTAGTCTGAAAGCTGCAAAAGGCGTGGCGCAGAACGAAGGAATAAAGAGACTTCTGCGAGGGATATGAATCAGGATTAGGCCTATCGTTGGACATTCTGGTGATTTAAGGGGCCCGGAGCAACACAACGAAACCGCAGAAACCACGGCAACTGATGCTTACGAATAAAGCATTACGCATAACGCACACGATCTCATGGTAGAGATGGTGGAGATTTAAAGAAAGCAAGAAGTAAAGAAAGAAAGATGCCTTCTTATCAAAACAAGCTGCGTATACGTTTAGCGTTTTATTTATTGGTTATTGGAATCCCACAGCAAAGGGGAGATCACTGACTGGAAATAAAGAGGGGTATTAAACTTGGGGGTCATTGGTGCCGTCGAACTCACGAATATCCATTTACCACTTTACATACCACAACAAATTATCGAAAAGTCTTTGTATGGGACCAATTTTCTTATCAGCCATGTCCACTTCATTAGGGCTCATCCGTAGATGTTTTTATGTATTTTTAAATATTTTTTTTTACTCAAGGAACATTTTGTTAAGTATATCTTCACATTTCCTGCATTACATGAATGAAAATATTCTAGATATGACGGCAACAAACCGTTGTTGGTTTCTGGTAGTTCGTTAAGTTTTCCAGAAAAATCACTCGTGCCACGCGCTCGTGATTTTTTAACCTAGAAAACTTGACTCGTTCATTTGTTTGCAACGAACCTATCGGGAAATATCCGATAATTTCGAAGCTCTTATGGTATTACAAATGAGTATTTCCACTGTAAAAATTATAATAAAAGAAAATTAATAATAGTATACTAAAAAATCCGTCACGATCTCTAAAGACATGCTATCTTATCCATAATTTACGAGGATTGTTATTTATGATAGAGCACAGTTATAGACGGTGCCCCGAAAAAAACAGCAAATTGTGAACTTTCGTCGTTGGATTTATTGTTCAACATTTATACATTTTGTTCATGGACTTATTTATTCACATTTCACCAAAAGGTACTATACAATTGTTACCTCAATGAAAGACACCTGCAGGAAAGTTCTGATGTCGAGTACACTATAAAAAAAAACAATGCCACGTCTTGCTGAATCTTAATTCCTCAAATTCCCCGCCCCCTTTGCCATAACCTTCAAGGAACTCGTGAACGTGATTTTGGGAGTCCGAAAGGTAGTAAGATAGGATAGAAGTAGAAGGTCTAGAGTCTTTCTCACGATCGTCGATTTACTTTGTACGAATGTACCGGCAAAGGCAGCACGGGTATGAGTGGATACCGAAAGCATCAGCAGCAGGCAAGGACTGGCACAGTGCGCTACACAACCGGGCTTAAGTTCATTAATTTCACGAGGCTTCTTCAGCGTTCGAGCGCGACCGTTTCGACAATGGTGGATTAAAATTACGGACCGACGTTTCCCTTTCTCTCTCTCTTTTTCCCCCTTTCTCCTCTTTACACCCTTGCCCATTGCTCGTCCTGTGCGCCGACAAGAGCTAAACGTCGAATTACAATTAGCGATGAAGTGGCTTGCAACCTGCTGGTTCGCAATCAAGTTTAAGGACCGTAGTTTGGCGCTCTTCCGAGCTCTAACTCGCTCACTTTCACAGACCTGTGTATGTTGTGCCTCTTCTGGCACCTCCCACTTCCTCCCGCTCGACAAGAATATTCCCTACTCTTATATACTATGTAGTAAAGTGGCTTCTTTCCTCATTTGCCGAAACTACATAGCGCGCGCGCTCGAATGCTGTTGAAATTTAGCGGGTGAACACTCGTTGGTGTTGTTGCCATCTTCGTCTCTTCTTCTTAAAGCCCTCAGCGTGTGTAAAGGACGTATAAGAAGCTGATGTAAAGATGAACGTGTGTTGAAGTCTGGAGTATTTCATTCTCGGTCTTCAACATGAGGAATTGGCTGTGGGAGCGAGGATAAAAAGAAAGGATGGGTAATCACTTGGTGCAAGGCACAATGGTGACAATAATAATCTCCGTTTTTACAACCACCGTGAACAATGTTGTAGGAAAAATGTTCCTTTCATTAGCTTTAGCATCGACGATCAATCGACATTTACAATGAATGGAAATTCAACCATGCCTCTTTGATCGTTCAATTACTCATGACGGTTGTTCAATCACCACTTTGAAAATGTGTATATCAAAATTTTGTAAACATTGATGAAGTTGTTGAAACTGAAGGGTGATTTCTCCTTACTAAATTTAATAATCAATGCATTTTAACATTCTATAATTAAAAAGCCAAGGAGGATCTCAAACGGTGGACGGATCGTCACAGATAAAATAATCTGAAGGAATAGGTGATTTCATTATTTCACACTCAAAACTGTATTGTTTGAAACTTCAAGTTAGTCCTAGATGCCGAAGCTGATAAAAGGAAAATAATTTTCAACTTTCACAGCAGGGCGTTCGATATCGGCAGGCATATATCACGTCTGACTAGATAAGTATTCATCAGTCCACGCTGATTTCTCAGCAACTGCTTGTGCGACGTTCTCCGCACAGTAGAACCAGCAGTTACAAGCAGTAGCAATGGCACAGAGCCCGGAGGCTCGGGAATCAAGGTAGAGGTATGCCGCCTGCTAGAGTTGGTAATCTTAAAGGTTACCACACCTTTGCGCCAAGTAATCTGAAGTATTACCTCGTCTACTCTTTCGCGAGAGTTGAGCGGCAACTACAGAGCCACAACACTCTTGTTGGATCCGTTCGTTTGACTGCGCGGTGCATGTACGTCAACCAACCGTCGAGACTCTTTACAGGTCCAGCTGGTGGAACGAAGTGCGAACCGAGTTTGAAGCAGGCAGCCACTGCGCACCATCTTAATTGCTACTTGACCAAACGTCCGCGCCCAAGCCTTACAAATGCAAGAAAAGCGGAAGACGATGAGTTGAGAGTGCGGAGACCAAAGAAACGGAGTCCGCACGCAGCATGAACAAGAGAGTGACGGGGACGCCTAAGTAAGAAGATGGAGAAGAAGAAGCGAAAACAATAAGAGAAGAAGGACGCCAGGCTGGAGACCAGAGTCTGAGATGGAAGACGAACAAAGATAGAACGAAGTCGTGGAATATGATGAGCGCAAGAGGAAAAGACTATATCTTCTCGTTAAGAGCGACGAGGAGAAGGAAAGTTGCGAACACAAGGATCCTGCTGGGAACGTGAGCTGCCCACTCTGGGTGGCACACATACGGCATAGAGGCGTAATGGGGCAACTTGTCAGCTACCGCAGCTCGTCCGTCAGAAAGTCTAGCCAGCCGAAGAGGCGGAAAGAGCGCGCTGGTTCAGACTATAAGGTACGGCAGGGTTGCATTTAGCAGGAGTCTCGTTTGTTAGTTGTTACCTGGTGAGCGTCACTGCTTTAGCCACCTTGGACGCAGACCATTCTCGTCCCGATCTTCTTCTTGTTCAAGCTCCTTCCGGCTTTGCCCTAGGATTGTGTTCACTGTAATGCTGTGGGGCGGCGATGGCTAGTGCGTGCTCGTGTGCTCTACCAAGAAACGGCATTTGATATCCCTTTCACGTAGGCACACACGGCAAGCGAACGGGTGAAAAGCAAGCAGAATAAACGGTGAGGAGGCATCTCATGGCCTAGGTACAGCTAAGAACTCTGTGGCTGAGAAACTCAGAGAAGGAAAAACGGTACGGGATGAAAGTTTTGCTGCTTGTTGGTCGTGGTATCAGGACATTCAACGGTTCACCAGTAGCTGCAGAGTTCCTACGCGGCCACATATGCTTGGGAGTTCACGCATAAACAAGCAACTACCGGTCTTAAATATGTCGACCGCGCCGAGCGCTGAACGTCGCCGCGGCACACCGGATAAGTGGCTCTTCCAGTCGTGAAAACCCTACCCTGTCGCAGTGGGAGCACCAAGTCGAAAGATAGGAGGAGATGGAGAGTCCAACGAAGAAATAGGGAAGATCGTTTGGAACGAGAGTAGTTGCGAGTTCGACCGTGAATACTTATTCGTATAGTCGTACACCTATTGAACCTACTAACCAGTGGAATTGTAACGAAGCCGTTGCTGCAATAGATCGGAACGTGCGAGCTCGGCTTCTCTGTCTTTCTCTCCACGGGGATGCAAAAAGTTATGTACTACCCTGCGTGCCTCGCTACTTACGACCCTTCGGTTCGGCCTCTTGGACGTATTTTAACTTCGTAGAAACCATGTCTTGACGCCTCCATTCGTTAGACGACCATTTTTTCCTGAGGATTGCAACCGAGATATCTAGGCATTCTTCGGGGGGTATGTTCAAAGGAATACCAACGATGTCGAGTGACACTGAAAGAAACTGTATAGGGGGCACGTGCAGCTACAATTTTTTGCTAGGAACTGGATTGAAGATACAAGCTCTCAAGTATGCAAGCATTATTACATGATTGCAGATTTGCTGTAATACTGGAGATGCAAAATGTAATCAAATACATCGGTAGTCGGCAATTTTCTTCTGCTCGACAAGTTCTGTTAATTTTGAAACTCGATGGATACAGGATCATCTTATGGGCTGCACTTTTAGGTGGATCAGGTTGTGAAATCCTCGATTGATTCGATCAAGAATAATTGTTTCGACGTGGTGAATATTGCTAATGATCGGTCAAAATTCTTTGATCGTTATTTATATTATGTATAATATCTTTCGAGTATCAAAATTTACTTTAGATTGTCCTTACGCTCTTCGTTACAATTGTGTCCAATCAAAGAATAATTATTGCAGCACGTCCGATGAATCATTGTATTTGCACCGCGTCATTAGGATTCGATCGAACGAGACCGATAAAGAAAGTAGCTAGTCCTCAGGTGCACAGAAACGCCCGTGTGTCTCCGCGGTTCGAGCCGGTTGACGGAGCACACAAAGATCAAGAATTATCGATCGCTTTGGTAGATCGAATGCAAACAGTTCTCACGTTGACAATCGGCAATTAAGCGATCGATTCTACGATTCGACGTATAGGTATCGTATGCATGCAAAATCCGAGAGTCATTAGCATTATCTTGAGTTCCGTAACTGTCGACGATCTTGCTGGCAAACGTAGCAATCTCCTTGAGCTCGTATAGCTATTTACGGTATACAACGTACGTACGATATACGATCACCTTTATTACGCCAAGTTTCTCGGCGAAAGATTCATGTGGGAACACATTGAAGATTCTTGAGTATCAGGAGAAAAAAATATATTTGCTTTTTGATCACAGCAAAACAAACTCCAGTAGATTATTACCTGTTGTTAAATATATATCGGCTATCGCGGAACGAGTTCTGAATACTTTCTCTTCAACGTCTAGGTGTTTTCTTCATCCACAGCCTAATTGTAATTTTATAGTCAGAGAAGAAATCTGCAATTTAGGATCGTCCTCGCGGAAGAAGGATCACAGCGGGGAAGAGACGAATGAGAAAATCTGATGAGTGACGCGGTAAAGCCGAACGAGGGAGGGCGCGAGAGGAAGAAAAAGTATTAAAGAGAACGCGATAGGGTAGATAGATGGTATAGGTACTCGAGACCTACCCGGCTATAACTTCATCGTCGACTTGGCTGACGCTAATTGGCGTATCGTGGCTGGTAATACGGTCACGCCATTATCTCTATCCTGGGAGAAGCTGATATTGCATTACCCGTGATCTTTCATCGCTATGGCTCGGTGGACGGCTCTGAATCGGCAGAGTATTCCCTGCCGGTGCTCTCTCTATCTCTAGCGTAGGATTCCTGCCGAGCCGGACATGCGATCGGAATCCGATCTTTGTCCTGTCGACAAAGTTACCCGGTGAAGCGATTACGAGCCTATTGGAAAAAAGTATTCAACGTTACAAGGTCGGGATCTTGCCCTCGGTGAATTTTTCTTAATGCTTATTGATGGTTAACAATGTTTTTACAATTGTAATGAGTCTTGAATGCGTCTCGCTATTAGTGTCCATTCGTGATCCTCCAATAAGCTTAGAGAAATGAGGGACAAAATTTATCCGTCATCATAATTTCGGTTGTGAATTTTGTTGCCGCAAATAGTAGCGGAATTCGAAAAACGCACCTCGGCATTCTAAGAAACAGCTATTTTTTATATTGTTTTCAAACTTTCAAATTTTTCGATATCACTGAATCCTCAATGGTCGATCGCATTATCACATGCACCATAATCTTACTAACCATTACCTTACCATTGAGCACATTTATTGTTGGTTTTGGTAATCATGACGTACATACGATCATTACACTTCGCAGAGATCACTGACCCCAAACATTCGATCAAAGACTCATTGCTCTTTGCTGTTAGCCGGTCGTTATAGTTCGTGATCATCGAGTAGAAGAGAGAACAAGCTGTCGGATGGTTCCCCGGTAAGAGTTTCTGGCACCGGCAATAACATTCATAAATTACCGAACTCGTCCGGTCTTCACTTCCAGAGGTAAGTCGACTTTCGAACTCGCCCCATTAGCACGCCAGTCCCTCGCCATCCCGAACCTTCTCTCCTCAATAGCTTCTTCCACCGTTATAGTTAAGTTACCACTTTCATACGCAAGAAGAGTAGATTAAGACGCACTTTGCGGCTACTAAATATCTTGTTAAGTTAAGAGAAATCGCAACAGGTCATATAGATACTGTATATATATATTTTTACGTACCCTATAATATGTTAAACTCATTGATGAGCGTGTAAAGTCACTTATTTGTCGCTCAAAATTTGGGAGTAAGCAATCGGAATCCCACTGTTACAGTCAACTTGTAATACGTGCAAAGATGCGACTTCAATATACCTTGCATGATTATATACACCTTTATACCCTACGTTAGATAACTTCAACAAACGATACGAAGACCAGATTTTCAAAGGCACTTGTAGGGAATCTAAATATCTCGTTCGCTTGATCCAAAAAGCTCTGATTCGAACGATTCAAGTTTATTCCTTTCAACTGTAGACATAACAACTTTTCATATATCGCTAATGATTTTTTCGATACAGGACAAACACGTCATTTAGCTTTTATTTCTCCCCTCAATACGTATAACTTCAAAAAGGGATCCCAAATGATCATGAGACAAGAATTCGCACACCATCCACTCAACGTTCTCTGGAGAGAGAAAGAGAGAAACTATAGTCACCGATTCCATTGACTGGTAACGACGTCGTTAACGCCGGCATCTCTCGTTTGAGCGCCACCTTCGCCTAAACAACCAAAGCACGCAAGTTTGGTTTCTTTCTCATTTCTTTATGCCTTTCCCTTTGGCGAACCATCCTCAACGATGGAATGTTCTTTTCCTCGGCATCGCCACGAGGTCCAATTTATAAGCTATTAATTAATTAGCCCTGAGGTACAGGGCTTGACATTGGAATTTCTAGTCATTTCACAAGAGCTCGTATATGCTCGAATGCGTTTCGTTGCTGATGTATACAACTTCCCTCGATGATTCTCGTCTTCCTGCCGAGTGCTGTCACCAATGCGAATCTCCTTCGACCGGATTACGCGATTACTCTAGCGGAGTTCATGACCTAAATGAAAAACGGCTAGTTTTACGAGCGCTGAACGCGGCAACCCGCGCGTGAGCGCTTGAATCGAGTAATTGGATTGTAAAACAAACGTTCCAGCACGATGTCGATATGATACGGTGGCGTTTTTTATGCTCGACAGCTTCCATGTCGTCCGATGTGTTTCACTAATTTCTGTATTTTTTTAAACTCGTTTCTGTCAGCCCAAAATGCTTTAATGTTGGGTAATCAAATTCGTGGATTTGTTTGGTGCTCTTTTTCCATAAACAAAAAAACTCTTCTACCGGTAAAGTTTGTAACATGAGGGTCTGTCTCATAATCATTTAATCGTCTCGTCTCGAGCAGTCGTGAGGAGAGTTTGCCATAGTCTTTGCCGGAAAGATATTAACATTGTTAACGTCACGTCTGCCGACTGACGCGTCAATGTCATTGAGTCAAACTTTTCAACCGGCAGTCTGCCTGCCGACGTTGTACTGTATAGGGTATACGTTACGTCTGACGTGATCACTCGGCGTTATTGCGAGTCTGAACTTCACTCCCGGCGTATAACGGATGCTTGTGCTACACCGCCGCTAACCCACCGACATATTCATCGTCTATGTGTATACGCTCTACGATATACTAGAGTTTGCATTCTGCCCGCGGCGGATGCTCGAAAAGTTGTTGCTCAACAATGCGCGATGCTCTGACGAGAGACGGCGGCTTGAGCAGAACTTGTAAGCGCGCGCTCCTCTCGCAGGGCCTAAGCGTTGGGACTCGCTGTATAAAAAGCTTGGTAGCCTTCCATCTAAAGCTCTACCAGTACTTCCGGGTATCTCTGTGCGACGACACTCGGGAATTTTCTGGGAGATATGAGAATAGATGTATTACAAGTTGTACACGCGTTATGTTTTATGCAAAGGTGTGAATCTGTGGAAAATTGTTCAGTTGAAAGTAAAGCTCACCGCGGATTATAATAATGAGCGCGACAGGTGCGCATGCAATCGATATTGTCGTCTAGTATTTCGTTCCTACTTTCTTAATGGCTGCATCAACATCCTAGGTCTTAGGAATCTACAATTTGAAGCGCAAATTCTTACATCATTATCCTTGCTGAAGTCGAATGTAGAATAATTATGTCGAAGTCAGATGATTATCTTCCGGCACACTTCGTTGATCATGTTTGACGCAATGTGTTACGTTATTTCGGATTTTCCTTTTTCAATTCTCGTTGATTTTTCTGTAATAAGTGCTTTTTAAAAATTGTTGGAAAACATGTGTTGTCCATGCCGCCTATTGTGAAATCTATTTCAATGCATATGTTATGGCATTTTGAAGTTTCAGAGCAACATCAAATTGTGTTCATACTCTTGGCTGTATCTGTACTTTATGATCACAGGACAATTAGGACAACCCAGAATTAAGCAAAACAGATTTCCATCGAAGTGCCTTGCTTATATTAGAAAGGAGAAATGTAATATCATCCAATACTCAAAGTTGGATGAACTAATGAATATCTTCAGCAACATATTTTCGAAACAATGCGGATAACGAATTGCACCAATAATGATGGATCAAAAGGATACTTTACAATAGGGTTCTAGGTAATGGATCTTACTAAATGATAAAAGGAGTTCGGGGAACCTAAGATGTTTCATGGAAGAACGTGAACTGATGCTTACCCATCGATTACGTATCGACCGGTTACATAGAGATTCAGTATAACGAAGGTAATATGACTGGCGGTGATTTTCCGTCTACAAAAGTGAAATTCGATTCCTGTAAGAAAACTTTAGCTGTTAGTAGAAGGGCTCCAGCAGACAAGCATATTGCAGCACAGCGAGAGTCTGGCGAGCCACTAACTCCACCGACTAAATCACCGGAGGTAACTCTCCAGACTTCATCAATAACGAATATGATACTCTCTCAATAATCATTTCATCGACAGTCTTTCTACCAAAGTTCTGTTTCGTATTTCACAGACGGCATATGCGCTTTCCTTGTTTTGTGTATTTCATGTCAGCAATGCTAATTGGAACAAAATTAGTGTTATACTATTTTCTGATATCCATCTGAATGATGGGTAAACCCTAGAAATCGGAAGTATTATCAGGCATATTATCAAAGTTTAAAAGGTTTTCTCCTTTTGGATCATTTGTACATTTGGGGCAAATGTGATAAATATAGGCTATCAAAAAAATTTGATATGCATCCATGACTACTACGGATAAGTCTCATGAAGGTTTCAGGGAGATCACACCATAGAGCAACAACGACTGTTTTAAAGAAAATAATTCCACATAACCCAACTTTTTTCAAAGAACCTTTAGTTTCAGTAATTTTACTGCTGGCCCATCTACATGTACGGGCAACGTCTGAATGAACATGAGCAATAATAGAGAAATAGTCTATGTAGTCTGATTTTGCGACGCCACCAGTGGGAAGGTCTCCATCATGAAGGTATATATAAATTTCTGCTCGTATGGGTTCGGCTCATAGATGAGTGGTGCAGAAGAGGTCGCTGGGACCGCGCGCCACGCGTGAAATATTTACCTATGATCTATGGATAACGCTTATGTGCTGCGCGATGCGGTAATAATTACGTTGCCCCGTTGAATCGTTCGCTCGCGCAGGAAGGAGCTAGAACAGCTGCAACCCCGCCGGCAGGTATATAGCATAGTCGCGGCGATGCTTATAACTGAGCCAGGCAGACAGCAGTCGAAGCTTATACGTTGGTACATAATATCCACTCGACGAGTCGGGCCTGGTGTGGCTCTGTACGAGTGCAGAGAGCACATGCAGCCGCAGCAGCAGCCTTGCATTCTATACTAGCAATGCCATGTTCCCGGGGTTAATTGTATTGGCTCCCTCGGCCTCATTCTCATTCAATCGTGATCATTACCCGCCGCAAGCATCCTCCTACGTGTCTCCTCACCCAGACAGACGTACACATTGATGCCTACAGTGCATTCTCCATTTCTTCAGTCATACGTGTGTGTGCACACATTTACCACCAAGTCCTGCATTCGTTTGATACTCCAGGAGTACCGTAACTTTTATACGTTTAGCAGAGTAAGCTCCGTGCGATCGTCCTGAGTATGTTTTATTTTAATTTTTTTATTTTATTTTTGTCTTATTCGTGCGAGTGCATCTCGGACTCTTTTAGTTTCACGTGGAACGCAAATGGATCGAGTATTTGCAATTCCGCGCTTGATCCTCCTTCACTCCTGCTTCTCGTTGTCTTGTTGCGGTTGATGGCTGATACTTAAAGCCGCTGGGGAGGAAATGAGAAACACAATTTTCTGCGCATATGGAAAGTTGGTGAGGTTAATAAAACGTTTCATTAGCATGCGCTACGGCGCAAAATTGTGGGCTGGGATACCATCGGGATAGTCACAATAGTTTGGAGCTGAGTGCTTTTTTTGCATTTTGCAAATGCGTGCAAGGCCCTAAGTGGATCGGTGCATCCAATCGACGTCGTAACACAGTTTTTTTTAGAAGAGGAAATGATAAGAGTTTCAGTGCAGGCTTTGAATTTTCTTATTATTTTTTTACAGTTATGATAATAATCTTATTCAGATAACTTTGTAAGTGTTACTTGAAAAGTTACAGTTTTGCACAGCATGAAGCTTCTCCGAATACATTTATTTATTTGAAACAATTTAAACCAGCTGTAACTTCTGAACAGTTTATTAATTTCGTAAATACTTTAATATATACCATTTTTTCGAGTATTTGATTTGTTGGTAGATAAAGTGGAACCAGGTTATCAAAAACACAAATAAGAAGTTACTTTTAACATTTTTAAAAATAATTGGTCTGTTACTTTTCGCATTTCTCCATATTTATGAAACTCTGAAATAAACTTCGAAAAGATCTTTCCATTTTGTTCAAGGGAAACTTTAATTTCCGGTAAGTTTTTGGTATTTTTTATTACCAATACGTAAAAAGAACTAATGTTGAATTATTTTCTCAAGAATAAAGCAAAATAAGTCAGTTCGAAATGAAGAGATCATCCCAATCCTGATTTCCAACCTTTATACACGTAGAGAAAAAATTGGCAATGACCCACGAAAATGTTTGGGAATTATCCACCCTATGACCGACTGGGATCGAACCCTCCAACGGGAATAAAGTATCCAGTTGGGTTCCTGTTACAATTTCTGCATGGAAGATGAAAGCAGTTCACTTACTGCATTCTTGCAGTAGGGAAACACAAATTTCCGTCGACAATATAGTTTGCTAACTAATATTAGTGTTCGGCAAATGATTATTTCGGCACGCTAGCGACAATCTACGATTGTACGTGCTGTCATGATACAAACACGGCGGCGATACGCTGCCGCGAATCTTGATATTTATTCGCCTACCCGGTTCCGAACCCCCGGGTCGCCATGGCTTTGCGGCGTTACGTATAATAAATCTCACGCCGCGAGATTCTCAACTCGCGTACAGTTTCTTGTTGCTCGGTACGATCCCAGTCGTCCACGAGTAATACACTCGTACAGTACGTACAGTGCAGACAGTATTCACCAAGTGAAGCGAGGTTTGCTCGCCAGATTTCTCGTATATATACACATACAGCATATATTACGCTATATCTACTATATGCGCCGCGGCGGATCCCACGTTAGGTGACCATTTATTTCTCGATAATATTCCAAGGTGAGTCTCCGAGGGGGTCGGCCGTACGCGCTGACTTCTTGCTGATTCATAAGCACCGCCTCGTAAGCCTTGCACCGATCCTTTTTCCTTATGCCCTGCCATCTTCCACTACACCGCTGCGAATTCATTCAGTTTGAATTATTCACTCCTATCGTCATAGCACGGAAAATGGAATCTATGCGTTTATTGTCAACTCTCTGTCTTGACGGCAGCCGGGAAGACATTTCAGGAGGATATGATTCGCAAAAATTGGAAAACTTCGACCAATGTGTTTTCAACATCATCATTTATGTTAAAGTACTGTTGGGTTATTTAATTTTATGTTATCATGCAATTGAAACTTAACGAATTTTTTGCAGTGATATCGGAAGTTTCAGTTCCAGGCCATTCAAATAAAGTATGTTTTCTCTGACAGACTACCGACGAAATTTAGTTCGACAGTAGAAACTATGGATATACGACGGATTCCTTGTCAGTTAAATCTAAAGACTTTTTTGAGGAGTCGAATGTAGAATGTCTGTGTCTTTTTTTCTTACCGAAAGCCAAATGGAGGAAGCTACACTCTTCCCCGTCCAAAATAGCGCACTCTCGATGTTTAAAATTTTAGTTTCAAAATTTTATGAATTCAAGAGACGTGGTAGCATCTCGATACCAAGTTTTAACAAAATCAGGTTGGCCTTTTTACGAATCTCTTTTGTTTTGACCGAAAATCATCACTACATTATTTTGTCAGCTATCAAATTGTAAATCGAAATATCCGAAGCAACACGTTATTGACAGCGAATTTATCAGGTTCAAAATGTTCTATTTATTTTTGCTTTTTAAACGAGTCCTGTAGCAATAAAATAGGTATCCAGGTCGACTTGCAAGATTTTTGCAGAACAACAACTATTTACAGAGTGAATAATCTGTCAAACATATATCAAGGATTTTTCTTAGCTAATATATATCGGATTAGGCTTAATATTTTTACAAGGAATTTTTTGCTTGCAAGCGATTTCTTTAATAAGATGGTTAAACTTCTGATACTTGGCAGGACATTTTCTCCAATTTTTGAAACTTGTTTTCGTAGTTACTTTTAATCAGTAGTCTGGTTTTATGCCGAAAATTGGAGGCAAGATTTTGGAGCTTATGGATGTTGCATGGAGAGTCGCAGCTAGAAGCGGAGTCGAAAGGTTTACTAATCAGAGATTTAATTGATACTATGGCGAATACGAACGTCACATACGAGGTTTGATCCTGGTTGCAAGTGTATATTCTGTGTCGCAGAGACGCACAAATACACAAACGGTATGCGCACGTGCTGTAAAGGTATACAGGACAGTGAACAAAAGGACGGGAAGGTAATACATATGTAACGGGTGCGACATGCAGGGCAGACGGACACACAGCGGGTACGAAAGCGAGTAGAGAGGACTACGACCGAGGATCAGGACTGAAAGCGAGCGGGGAGTGAGGATAGAACGGGTTATAGGCTACTTAGCCCTGAGCTCTTCATTAGCAACGGTAGCCAATCGCCTGAGCTTCGAGCCTCTATGCTCTCGTATTCTACCCGGGCCTCACTCTATTCTCGTCGCTCTCATGCTTTGTATCTCGCCCTTCTGGCTTTTCGAACGAGGTTCTCTCACTATTTCAATTATCACTGCCTGGATTCAAAAGCGTCGATTCCGGTGCGATTGTCGCTAAACTGGTGTTCGAAGTTATTATGTCTAACAGGTCCTTAATTTCTTCGTTGAAAGGGAAGCGCCTTTATCATCAGATCACTGGTTGTAAATGAAAATGGTTTTAAATGATTCATGCTCTAAAATTGTTATAGTGACGTTAAAATTAATTTTCTGCGCTATGGGAAAATTTGATGGCAATCATAAATGTGCGGAAAATTTGTATCAGAAACTGTTTATGGAACATCAAATGAATGATAATATTACCGATAAGAATCGTCTCGAAATATACATTATGTTATTTTCTCAATCAAGGATAATTATGCTTGATGCGCTTGAAAAAAAAAGTTCAAACACTTTTTACTCATTTTCACTGTTGTACAACAAAATTTAGCATGACAATGTATGCAAATTTCTGTGTACTTGAATGTCGTTTTAAATGTTGTAAGTTCAATAATTCTTTTACCAGTGTGCAAGCTGTATTCATGAAAAAAAAAACATGAAATTGTAATTCACCTAAATCTGCATCCGTATACGATTTAAATTTTAAATTGAATAGTCAATTAAATTTACATACAATTCAAGCAGTTTAATCCTGACAGTGTGTCACGAAGTAGCAGCTAAATGAAATTAACTTATCTGTGGGTCTTTGAATGTCGAGCCTCTGGAGGATATTACTTCGCCACTTGCGAATGAAAAAGCGGCTAAAACGAGTCCCTTTTTGGCACTTACCTGAAACAAAGCGAAACAGAGAGAAAATTAGTAAACGAAACCAGAGTGGAGTCTGGTAGTGGGTGTAAGATGGGGAGAAACAAGTGAAAGTGAGTCGCAGGGGGTTGATGCAAAAGCTCGTAGTTACGGTACACGTGGAGTGCTCCGGGCCTTGTAAAAAGGGAAAAACGCAAGAAAAAAAGTGGAAGTAAAAGAGTAAGCCTGAGGGCGCATAATTAATTGTGTTGCACGCTGAAATGCTGGTTCCCCCTGGTTTCGCAGACCGACGAAAAGTTGGTTGCACACTCACCCTAGTCTCTCTTTCACTTTAAAACCCTCTCCTTCCTCCTTCTCAATGTCTCTAACGTATTAATATTAATAACCAACGGAGTCTTCTCCTGCAGACCCGAACCAGCGAACTCGTCGTTGTTTCGCACGGTAAATATGTATATTATGACGGTAGCAACGAGGGGACGGACCCGGACGGCATATAGTATCGCCCGGCATTAATGGCTAGGCAAACAAGAGGCGTCCGTCGTTTAAATCGAATCAAGCAACGAGAGTACTAACGAGAGTTGAGGTGGAGCGGAGACGAGCTTACCGTGACCCGAGACGGAGGGCGTAACTACCGTTTCACTCAAATTCACTCTAACCGGATGGTCGCAATACCAACGCGTATAATGTACGCATGGTGATTGGTAATATTTTTTTCTTTTAAGAAGTGCTCGGTGCAAATTTACGTTCGGGTTTTCATCTATTTAGCATAAAAACACTCATGTCACCTCGAAAACAACCCTGGCAAATCGGGCGACCTCGAAAACGATCATAAATAGACCCCAAAAACTACGGGTCGTTTTGCGCCGGAAAATAATCATGCGAATGACTTCAAAATTACCAGTATAGTTATTTTCTTAATTAGCGATCGCAAAACGATCTCGAAAGACGACCATCGGGAAAATTGTAAGTGTGGTCGTTAGATCAATTAGCAACCATACTTGATTTCCTGGATGGTTGCTTCTGAGGTCGTTTTGCAGTCACTAACTGCCAAAATGATTATACTTACGATTTTTTATGGACGGTGACTTTTGATGTTATTTTGCGGTCGCTAAATGATGTAACGACTTTACTTATAACATCTGGATGGTCGCTTTTCAAGGTCGTTTTGCGCCCTATCAATCTTAACAACCACCCGTTTACCGTAAAATCGATCGAGTGATTTTTTGCAAAAAAAAAAACCGAAAGTTCGTCGTAACGACCGTAAAACCGACTGAAATAAACAATGTTATGCGTTCGGTTTTTTAGATTTACCATGCAAAACCGAATAACATTTTAGGGTTGTTGTTTCCGCTGTCGTTACAAGCAATTTCCGGTTTATTTTTTGCAAAAAAATCACCCCGTTTTTTGAATGTGGATTTTACAGAAAATCAACTGAAAACGACGGACGTCAAAATTGCTAATGCGTTATTTTCTGGCACAAAACGACCGGTCGTTTATTGGGGTGACAATGCGGTCGTTCGATCTGCTAGACAAGCTACGTGCGACCAATAAGCGTTTCCAGTTGCGGTGATTGCAACTTATTCTGCTCCTCTGCTCCTGCATATATTATCAACATCCAAGGCTGTATGTGTTGCAAATAGCAAAAAAACGTGCTCAAAGCTAGATAATAAAAATAAAAAATAAAAATAAAAAATAATAATTGGCTATGGCCTTTGCCCACAAGGGCTCGTCGCCAGACGGATTATCGGGGTTTTGATAAAATAACAATAAGAGTTCATAGATGAGGTAAACGTTTCTCGCAATAGATGGGCTCATACTAGAACCATGAAAAAAAGAATAAAATTGATAAGGAACCACCCTATACGCTGTTTCTAATGGGCCTCATACATTTCAAATCAAAGTAATCACGAGTGGATTGCTATACCGTTCGGGTAGTTTTTGCCATAGACAAACACAATGTACACCGAAATGCCCGCACGACGTACATTTGACTGCCTCAGCACGCGTGTATTGACTGAATTCGCGTAATTGCGCAAATACGTAAGTACACACGTAGACTTGGTAGTCGGCGTCGTTGTCCTCACGTCCTCGTCGGTGACGACAAGCCAGGCATCCGCCCCCTACACACGGTTGCTCTGGGACACGATAACATGCAACGGGTCGAGAGTCTGAGTGCGTACAAGTTTGCGCTGAGCATTTACGCGCCGATGGCTCGCCAGCCATGGCTTACACAGAGCATGTGACAGAGAAGTGCACAGCCCCGGATCTCTCAACTTTGCGCGGGCGCTGCTTTGCTAATTTGTTTACGCAATCTCTCCTTCTAGTTCTCCCTCGAGGCCTCTTTTCAGCCCTCTCTTCCTCTCCTCCCGCTCTTTTTCACTCTCGTTCCACATTCTCCCTTGCATACCTCCTCGTTTCCCTCTTCGTCAGAGCCTCCATCATGCCTTCTCCCCCTCCTTTCTTTTCCTTTCTCTCTTTGCCTTTCCTTCTCCTCACCTCCACACTCTTCCCGTGCCCAGTTTTCAGCAACCCCGACAGCTGAAATTTCATTAACTGCACCAAGTAGACCAGAGAGCAGAGAAGAGCCGACTCAGCAGAGGTGAGGACCGAAAGGAAGAGGGAAAAAAGAAAAGGAAAACGAAGAAGATGGTGAAAGCGCCCTGTCCACCGCGGCAATTGCGCGACATTAACAACGCCGAGATCATGGGGCGTCCGGAGGCCTGCGGAGGTTTCGCCAAAAGTCTCGGTGTGCCTCGTGCTCTCCGCTCACTACTACCAAGACTATTTTGCTCTTCTGCACATGATGTTCTCGTAGCTTTATCCTGGTATACACACGGATGGCGGAGTAGAACCTCGGCACTACGGCTTTGCCTGGCGTCCCAACGCCGTAATTTCAAGGCTGCAATTTACTCGGTCCTCTGCACACCTGTATACACCACCAGGCAAGTAAGCGAGCGAGGACCAAGCCCAAACAGCATTGCACGTCTGCCTCGTACCCATGTAGATATACAAGCACTGCCATGTGTGCTTCTCTAAACGACTTCCTTCATCGTAGTCCTCTCCTTGACGCTCGCACGTGCTCGCCAAGAGGGTGCAAAGGATATTTTATTATTTTGGGTTGTGTACCCTCGCTAGCTCGTTTCTACTACTCTGCCTAGATTGCTCCGCTAACCCAGATATCTTTGTGCTAAGCTCGTACAGGAGACTCTCTTCTGTGTTAAATGCATGAGGGGCGAAATAACTTTGACGCTACAACGTCTCTCCTATTTACCTGGCTTAGCGCGAACTCATGCAGAAAAGCTTAATTATCCGTCATTTACATGGGTTTATAGGTGCATTTAATTATCATTGTTGAATATTTTTATTGTGAGTCAGTTACCCAGAATTCGAAAAAAGTGCGTCTGTATTTACTTGCAAATCTGAAAATCAGATGAAAAAGAACAAATCTGTTGCTGACAATGATAACAATGATTGACGGATCATTGTATCAGCCATAAATTAAGCATAAGCGCAATAATTAAGTCCGGTCTATCAGAACTGTTTATCCACAAACATATTAAAGATCGTAACTAATTGTCATTGCTGTGATTCATACGAAAGTACTATTTACAAAAAAAATTTAAAAAATGAATCATGGTCAAATCATCAAAAATTTTAACACCGAATGTGATAAAATTTATTAAAAAACCTCAAAATGAGAACTTAAAAATTATCGTTTCACAGATTCATTTGCTCGACCATAGGCCGAATAATCAAATCCAATCTATTACAATTATCCACCCAAAGACAGATTAAAGCATTTGTATTAATCAATTTATTTCCGTCCGAAAGAGTAATTAAACGCTCCCCTCGTGTCAGTGAGTGTCCCTTTCATGTACTACGTTAAATTTGGGTCTGAGGTATAGATAGAGGTGAAACGAGGGAGTAGAATGCGTGCGAGAGTCAGAGAGAAAGATGCAAAGGGAGAGAAAAACGAAGGCAGGTGTTTTTGTGCACCGTTGCTGCTGCCGCAAAGGTGGATGTTAGGGATCCCTCGTCCAGACTCGTTTGCGGCTGTTAGCATCCTTCGCCACTGCAATCCGCTCCTGCTCTTCCTTCCTCCCTCCCCCATCCTTCCTATCTATCTCGCTCTTCCTCCTCACCGAAGAACATCCTTGAGTCTCCTTGGATCTTTCACCGATCTTCTGTGATCTCCTCACACCTGGCTGCTGATGCTGCCTGCTTGTTGTTGCTCCTTCTACCATCTCTCTGATGCCTAGGTGGTTTGTTCGTTGTTGTATCGCGAAACCTCGCTTCTCATCTCTTTCGTCCACCAGCATCACCTTCTTCTTTCACTCTCTTACCCATCTCCCATCTTCCTTTCTTTGCCTCGATTTCTCAATAGTGATATCTCCCTTCACCAGTTACATCGCATCCTCTTCCTCCTCCCTTCCATCCCTTCCCGTTCCTATCCGATCTCGTTTCGTCTTTGCAACTTTTCTCATTCCTTTTCCTCCTGCGCCTTCTCTTTCTTTTCTTTCCACTGAATCAACTCTGTTATCCACTTCGTTTTCTCTCTCTCTGTTTCTCGCCATTCCTCCTGCCCCCAGATTCGTGGCCTGATGTCCAGCTACCTGTCTTGCCAGGACAGAGCTTCTCCCCTTCTTCTCCCTCACCTCTCTTCTGCATCGCTCTCTTTCCAGTCGCACACGTATCTTAACATCCCGCCCTCCTCAACTTTGTTGTTTTTTAAAATCTTTATCCTCATTCTGTCTGCCGCTCTCCCGGCTTGTTATGCAGAGTTATGCCCCGCTGCTTGATACGTACTGCTGCTGACCGGACCTCGTCCACCGGACGAGCTACCCGTCTGCCTCTTCAACGCAATCTTGCCTCTGCTACGCATGTCCGCAAAAGGTTTTTGGGAATTCGTCGACCCGACTTGTGTCCTCTTGTAACGATCTCACCGGAAGAAGCTAACGGAGGAGATGAGGAGGAGAATGTTTTATAAATCGTGTATTATTGACGGGCGATAAGATGTTACTTAGAATTTTATCCACAATCGAATGAGACAAATTTTCAGCTGATCACCAAGCAAACTTTGGGTTTGACGGATCAAGTGCGAAACTTAACGATGATGTTTGATTTTCATATAATAGTGATCAATGTTACATGTTTGTAATAATTGCGCTGGTTTTCCTGATGAAACTATTTTTTTCTTTGGTCAATTTTTCAAACGGCGACATATTTAACCCATATCATCTCCACGAATCAAGCACATATTTAACAAGCACCTCTATCCAACCTAGTGATCGCATTTTGTGCTCCACAATATACTTTCTTATACTGTCCATATACTTTGTAAACAACAGAAACAAAGGCAAAACAACCGGAAACCAACGTTATGGACTGGTGGGTTAACGAGTGGCAAAACGATCGTGGCTCTCGATATCGTCGCGTCCCATCGATATGTAACTCGGTCTACCGAGGAGTTAAGTAGGCAGGAAAGTACGTAGGTACACGGCTATAGGTAAACGTGCCAGGATATCAGTACACCACGCGCGGTGAAACAGGATCGTCGAGAGAGAGCAAAAGATCGAAGAACTGCCTTATACCACTGCATCCAAGGCGCATATAGTACAGTATAATAGCTATGTGCTGACGCTGGCGTGGGTGGTGGAACTCCACGAGCCGCTCTCGCCGTGAACTAGTTGCTCGATCGTAATTCACTCGTGTATACGAGGTTCACCTTGGGCGGAATATCGAAAGTGCTGCTGCTGCTGCCGCCGCCGCCGCCGCCGCCGCCGCCGTCTCCGTCGCTGCTCTGTTGCACGCTGTACAGCGACGATCTCCCTGCCTCATTCTGATCTCTCCTGCTCTCTGTGCTCGTCGATGCGGAATGCGCGTGCAAAGACCGCCGCGATATTGATACGGCTTCTTTGTTTTCTACCCAGATTATATAGGGCATTCCGATCAGTTTCGATTGTCGCCTCATGGCATTTCTCCGGAATCACTTTCAATCCAAATCTAGCTCAGAATGAGTAATAATATGAAGGCGATCTGCAAAGGGCTGCATTATAGACGAATAACGATATGCTTGACAAACGTTATATTTTGAGTTGAATAATTTATCATCAATATTGTTGTCGAGACGCTACGATGATTTCGTATTTATTCCTGAAGAGACGCTAGAAGGATCTTGATTACGATTTTGTGAGATATTACAATGATGGGAAAAGTTTGGATCTTTGTTTTAATCGAATTGAGCTTGGATGTCTTGTATGGTATGTTAACATGGTATTGGCTATTCAGATAAACTTGGGTACATAGGTACGGATACAGCGAGCGGAATTTTTGAGGGTTTACAGTAATGTCTATGAGCAACGCTTGTTGAGAAGTTCATCCACAATCCACTGTTGAGTAAACGAATATAAAAAGACTGATAGATTGTCTAGGCGAAAGGGAATATCTGATTCCAAAGCGTAGGCAGACAGTGGCTGAGAGAATTGGCTCCTCTAAAAATACCTACCGATTGTTACTTCTACCTGCAGGCATAGAAATAACCGTGGGCGCAAACTCCAAACCATTGAAAAAGTTCATGAATAATTTTTTAATTGCACAGACCATCGGTGTATCTACATGCACAGCACGTTCCAACAGAGTTTCTCTGTGTTTACCAGGAGCACCGCGTTATTGTGGCGTGCGAAATTTCGGGCTTCCCGTCAGACGTTCGTTAGCTAACGGACCAACCTATTGTTCTATCAGTCTACAAAATAGTTTATCAGCTCTTTTTTCTAAAGGAATGTGCTTCCGCATGTTCCCGATTTTTTTTTTTTTTTCAAAAGAAAAAATCGTCGATTATCGAACGGCTTAAAAGTAAGGGATTTTTTTTTCCTGGTTTGGTTGTTATGACGATGAGCAGACGAGAAAATGTAATTTCAGGTCCCCCGCCAGGAGTTCATTAATTAACGAGTAAACGTATTGTTCCAACCAACGGATAGTTCGTAATTTTTTTTTGTGAATGTACTTTGCCATATTAATACATTTTAGGGTTCCAATTTTTTAGACGTCCATACAAGTACACATTATACTAAATTCTACCGAATCGAAAGTAACGTATGTTATAAAAAGTTATTCTCTTTCAGGTAATGATGGGATTGTTATTAGTTTTGAAAAATACCATAAATTTTACAGTGAGTTTATTTAGAGCTCTAAATCTTATCTAATAAACTTGTTTTCATCCTTCTCACAATATTCCAAATATTTTTATGTAAGTGCACGTTTTCGCAGTGTCCCGATGTCGTTTATGAACGAAATCGGGAAACTGCGAAAACATGCACTTTTCGGAACAGAGCATTATTATATTTCTTATAATGACAATTCAAAAATTCTAGTAAATTTTGACAACCATATCAATTCCATTGGGACTGAATCCTGAGTTTCACTTTCATAAAAAAGATACGTATTCACACGTGAAAATGTTCAACGTGAATTTTTCAAAATCGTCTTTTTATTCACAAGCATGTCAAACATTTTTTTTAAATCATCGGGAAGAGAATTTTTTTCTTTAAAAAGGGTTGAAAAAGCGAAAAAAATCCATTCAGTAGACCCGTTGGAGAATAACGGATTTTTCGTCACTGCTTTTAATATAACACTGGAAAATTGACGGGCGCCATGGTTGAGGCTCGTTCCTTTTTTTTTCTCTGTTCACATATTTCGTACACACGCGCCAGTCAATCGATTGCGCGTCGCGTTTACTCGGTTCTAGGGCCGGATGCCGTGCGAGCAGCGTATCAAAATATTCGCAAGGTAATCGAGTTGCACATCGTTCGAGTTCTCGCCTCCTCTCTTTGCGATGCATAAACGGTCCGAACGCGCGCTTCATCGTCATTGCCGCTGCTTTTGCTGCTTTGCAGAGTTCTCTTGCCGCCCGGATTATATTTTCTCACAGCCGTCGCTAAGCCTGACGCTTGTCTAGATTACTTTTCTTCTGACATTATCCTGTGCCGTTGGCGGTGCTGCCACACGACCAGCACCTCTCGGCCATTATCGACAAGGACGCTAATTGCGTCACCCTTCTCGGTGTACAACTATAACTATCTATATCTACTCTCCCATGCTTCTGTAGGCCACGTAGCTAGAAAATTATTTTGCAACGAATGTAAACGTACAAATAACATTGCCATACAGCATCAGGCTGTGGGAACTTTTATGCTCGTCACAAAAGTCACGATAAATACTAATTTCTCTGACACGTGAACAAAGCATGTCGTCGTAATAACGTGTGTCTTCTCTCAGTTAAATTATTCACTTGGGGATCTGAATATCGATATGAATATTTCAATATACAGTAGTAGCAGTAGCACGAGTATCCTATTCCCTATGGGCCTCGATTGTATATTACAATATTATTTAAATTCAACAACGTTGCGAAAGGATAAAAGATTTTCTATAACTACAGTTATACATAGGAGAATTTTATGATTTTTATAAGTTGACCCATTGTGCAGAATTGAAATAATACTGCGCCTATACTTATGCGAGTCGGAGAGCATCGCGCTGAGAAACTGGCATGAAGACACTGAACGGTCCGGTGTTTTACGCCCGCGGGAACCTCATTGAGGTCATTGGGCGTTACCTTGTCGAACTTCAGAGAGAAGAGAAGACTCTGGCTACGTCAGAATCCTGTACGTAGTCACGTTGGTCATGGCCGATGAAAATTCCGGGCCTTTCTCAATGAGAATCGTTTCGTTTCGTGTATATGTGTATTTTAGTCTTAAGGTACACACTTGCAGTGTTTTTTTTGTCAGAGCTCGAAGTGAAGGTGGATAATTGCGAAATGAGAAGAAGTAATTTAGAAGAAACACTTGTGCTGTTGCCAAGAGAGAAGGAGCATATATTTTTCTTGCCGGGATAGAAACTCGGAAGAAATGACAAGCGAGAGTAATTGTTCGGTGAGAAATAGTTGCAAGGACGTCGAGACGATACTGCGCATCGATATGACTCAACTGGTCTAGCTGCTAGAGGTGCAACGGTGTCCTTAATTACCTATGTCAGTCAGGTACTTCATTCTAGAATGTAGCGTAAAAGAAGCACACGAAATAGATGCTTGTTAAACTCTATTTTACTAGTTGAAGACATGGAAAAGTTTTTCAAAATGGCAAATAAGCCGAAGTGAGGCCCTAGCTTTACAGAATTTTTTCCACGGTTGAATCTGAAGGGCTTTTTTGTAAGGGTCCAACTGAGAGACTTTTCAGTTCAAGCTGAAGATTTTTATATGTAACGTTTCCCACGTAGCCTCTGCTTACGGCTTATCCGAGAATCCAACGAAGAATAAAAAAATAAATTTAAATAGCGGTCAAATGCGGTCGGCATGCCTTCCTTTGCGCGCTGCTAGGCATTGCATCAAGCTCTCGTGAGACACCTTTGACGAAGAGCGGATTCATTTGTGGCCCAGCGCGGGCGTAGCTAGTGGTCTGAGTGACGGATATGAAGAGAGAAGAAAAAGTTAGAGCAGTGAGAAAAATAGAGGAGAAAGAGGATAAAAGGATTTTCGCCCGTTCGTATTATCACGGCCGGGATAAAAAACCACTCGGGCGATGGATAAAGCGCGTTAGGTCGCTTTTCGTTTCTCTTTTGCCGTGCGAAAAATTCAAAGTATTTGTTTATGCATGTGAGCACATATTTTTAGTAGACAGACATAGCGGTCCATTACGAGCAAACAATGTGTGATGTCATATCACACGCTGTGGACGATAACTGTAGGAAGCGGCGAAGCTACACCGACGTATACCGAATCCAATCACCAGTTGAAATCAAAGCCAACCAGAAATGTGTAGTAGTCTTAGTCGAAAGACTATAACAACTAAATTTTTCGCAACAGTTTCCAGAGGTTCGCATTCTGTCCATTTTACTTTCCACAACAGTAACTTACACTCGAATTTGTCAAACAGAAATACATTATTTTCATTCTCAACGTTTATACGCTTCGCGTAAGTTACGTCGGCCTTACTAAACAATCTGAAAAGCAATGAAACGGATTCAAGATTGCATACAATCAAAACCTGGGTTTTCCATAAAATAGGAAAATCCGCGGCATAACTGTTCTAAAGAATTCATGCTCAAAATGCCGAAGTATCCGAGCCATATTACGCAATTCAACCAAAAGTTTTTAAAAACGCAAAGTGATCCAAGTAAACTAAATTGTCCAAATTGACAAGCTACTGAATTGAAGATTTCTGTACATGAGCGATTCTACCGAAATCCAGCCACCAAAATTACTTTCTTTTTCTCAAAATTTTTGAAAAATCGGTAATTGTTATTGTAAGAACTTCACGAAATTTCAATATGATAAAATAGAAATGAGACATTAGGAATTTCCGAGTTTCCATTCAAACTTCTCTATCTTGGGACAGCTAAGACAAAAATAGGCAGATATAAAAATCTTTCGCCTAAAAATTAAAGGTACCTTAGGTGAAAAAAAAACTATCGATGTTTATTTCGGATAAACCGAGGTGAAATGTCCCATATAAATCTATATTAATCTTTTTGTTGTAGGCTATATAATTTCACTACTTCCCATTGTTTAGAAATGTATGTACGATAAGATTGTTTAAAGATAGAGACATTTGAATGAAAAATTTAAAAAATTCTAATATCTTGTCGGATTTCAATTTTGTCAAAATAAGATTCGGTGAGTTTTTTACAACGATAAAACCCGATTCTTAAAATATTTTTAAGGAAAAAAATTATTGGCTGCTAAATTTTGGTCGAATCGTTCATCTATGTGATTAGGAACAAGGTTCTTAGATAATTAGTTTAGCTTGGATCGAGAACAAAGTTTAAAATTGATTTAAAACTACTCCCGATTATTAACCATAGCGAGGCTTGTACGCTGGATTTTTTATATCGCTTACCCATTGACAATTTTTCACAAAGCTTCCGTTACGACGAACTCATATTAATAAGCATACTTCCCAGTGATGGCTTCACGGAATAATATAAATGAGGAAGCAATCTCCAGGAAAGCATTTATAAACATCTCTAGATCATTGTCAAATCTGCCACAAAAAGCCGTTAGCAGCATCGTTCATACCCTTTGAAAACCCTATTACTCAGTGTATAAAGAGAGCATAAAACTGCATATCTGAAATGAAGCGGAATAAAGAATTTAATTATGGAAGTAGAAGATCCGGCTCGTACGAGAAGCAAGATTTTCTCGTTCCTGTTTCAATCTGTGGTCCGCATACGCTTGTCTCGTGCCAGTACCACTGTACACTCACGGTAGCGTGTCAACGTTTTCATTAAAACGAAACCAACCGCAGAAAGAGCGAGAGAGGAAGCACCAGCACAAGCTCTTCCCAACATTCGTTCTCTCGTGTCCTTCCCGGCGTTTCGCTCTAACGTTTTCATCGTCGCTCGCGTTGGAAGCTTCTTCTGTTGGCGTTGGTGGTATATACCACGAGGGGGCAACAGCGCGCGCGCCGCTGCGACCGCAGTTTAATTTACATCGCGTTGGTATCATAGTATGCGTACCGACGCGAAACTCGGCTCGACCACAGAGAGCTCCAAGATAGTGCTACCGCTTTCTTACTTCTGTTCTCTGTCTGCCACGAGAGCAGAACCGAGACGAGGAATCAGAGTTGTTAAAACAGAAAGACAGAGAAGAGGAATCAAGAGGACAACAGAAAGGACAAGAGTGAAGGTTAGAAAGGGAAAGAACGGAAGAACTAGAAACAGAGATGTTCCTACACCCGCTACAATCCCCACAACTGTGCTGCCCTCTCAGTGTAAGAACTTTGAAAGCCTTTCACTGTGTACCAGCATGGTAAAGATTCCCTCTTCGCAACGATGAAGACGAAGAGGTAAGATGAATGACTCACCAGGAGCGCCTTGCACTTCTCTTGCTTTATCTCCCGGACGACCGACGACATGGTCTTCTAATTGTAAGTAGGAAGGCAAACGTTCTCTGGGTAAGGCACAACCCGTCTTGTCTCTAGAACCCAGGTCGTGAGCTTCTCCTTCATCGTTGTCTTCTACATCTACGTCGTCTTCGTCGCTCTTTCGCTTCCTACTGTCGCATCTTCGTTGGCTCATCACACTGTCGGTTTGTCCTTGGTCTTCCCTCTTCCTATTTGAAAATCAAGCTCCCTTATGGCGCCCGGCTATATTCTTCATCCACATCTTGGTTTCCATTCCGTTTCGCTATTCCCCTTGTTGTCCTTTCTTCCTTCTCTACGACGTATGCATCAACTCGCTCGTGCCAAGGCTGGTGTCTAGATCTAGCGCCCGGTCGTCGACGTCGCGTACGTCTGACGAATCCGGCTGTGTACGATGGACCCGAGTACATTAGCAACCAAAACATTAGATACGAAGAGAATAGAGCCTAGTGTTGCTGTGTTTGGCTGTGCGTTGGAATAGGTTCGACGAGAACGGGGGTGAGAGGGAACGAGGACGAGGTCGAGAGGTCGTAGAGCTTTGACAGCTGTCGCTGCGCTACACCCTAGACGTTCTACGGTGTCTGAGTTCGTTCGCTTCGAACGGACGCATCGTTTCACCTATTGCTGGACTGTTTGGGATTCTGACAGAAAGGGAAATGTGGGAAAACAAAAGCGAAAATGTCTAGATGTAGTGAGGAAAAATAACGAACTAACTTGTTCCATTTTATTTATTCCTATAGGCAGGGGACCTATTATGGACAGGTTGTATCTGGCGGCTACTCAGGTTAAGTTTTCTTAACCCGATACGTACAAGTACCTACTTTCCTGGATATTATTTCACCCTGACATCGCTGCACATGTTTCATAAGACAGCTGTTTCATTATAACTTGAATGACACTGACGGATTTCCATATTATCAATCTGGATATGAAATCTTCATTTCTCTATGACTTATGGTTTTTTAATGTCATTTGTCATGGTATTCTGGGACAACAACGATTCGTTGAGTTTTTTCGAACAAACGAATCATTCAAAGTATTTCCTAGGTTATCTAGGATTTCAATATGAAGGGGAGTGGGTGAAAAAAAGTAGGGGGTGTGCAAAGAAGAGAAGCAAGAATACCAAAGTGACTAATTTCACATCATCAACATTCAGACAGGGCCTTACAACTTGTGAAGGGCCACTACTCAGCTTACGCTTCCTTGACGAGAGACAAAACAACTTGTTACTTTTATACAGTTTTTACCTAAAGCCGCAAGTTGATGTTAATTCACGTATTTAATCATATCGATTATACTTAAATCTATCAATCTCGAAACAAAATCTGCTTTTGGGCATCGAGGGATGGTTTCTTGATGTAATATATCCAAGTATGCCTACCATCAATGATTCTCCCGTAACCCTTTCATAGAAGCAGTGTGTACAATAACATTGCATTGTTCCTCGTAAGGAGCGGAAGTGAAAGTTCTATTCGTGAATTTTTCGCACGATCGTCAGCGAGCCTAGGCTTATTAATAACCACATAGAGGAACTATGACTCACTGGATATGAGTCCCCTTGTTGTTCGCTGCTTCTAGGACCTCGATACTTGTCAGATAATGGGGACTCCCTCTCTATCTCTCTACAGTAGGTGCGCTTAAGCATTCCAAACGGTGGGCAGACTTCAAGCTCATAAACTACCACTCCAATCCACCATTCATCCATTTAACGAGCTAGAGCTTTACAGCCAATTATTCTATCAAAATTTACAAGCAGTCCTCACATTATGTAAGCAACTTTGTGTTTTGCTAGTAACTTTATACTCAAAAAAGTACTATACCTTTTTCCAAAACGTATGATTTTCTGTGATGCAACGATTATCATGTATTACGACTGGATCATTGAAAACCAAACCGCTCTAAATATGGCAAGCTAAACAAGAAAATACTGAATGAAATTGTCTTTAATCTGCTCAAATGATAATTCAATTTTTCTCCTTTTCCAGGATACGCTTTTGAGTACCTATCGCTGTTACGAATGATTCAACCACAGCCTGACACATGCTGTGGTTGAACGACTGCTTGCAAACAGCAACAGCGAAAATGGACAAGTAACACGCATTACACACAGTACTCTATACATAACCGGCCACGCACAACATAGTTATAGAGAAAACCGTCTCGCGGTGCATCGCAGTCGACGAGTACAAGCAACGAGAGAACAGGAAAGAACGACAATTGTCTCTTCGTGTCCGAACGAGTCTTGCGGCTCTCCTCGAGTCTACCCCGTGGTTACGTCATTCGGCACAACGCTGGCACTGTGCACTCGTGGCACAGATTCGCAATCTTACGTGCCACATTGTACAGTACAGTCATACCACATATATATCCCTATATAAGTATATATATATCTGCAGTTTGCTATACGTGTATCATCAGGCCGTCCACTCTCACTTCTCTTCAAGGATGGAGTTGAGGAATCCTTAGGGATTGCCCAGTCGAGTCGAGACGTCGACGACGACGAGACGCCCGGGACTGGCTGCCGGTACCAGCAGACACTTTTACTTCCGTCAATAAGCGGTATATGTTGAGTGTAGTGGAAGATCATTGGCCCAACAACGGCAGCAGCAAAGATCTCCTTGTCGAGCTCTGAGCACGCTGCTGCGTGTGCTTTGAAACTGTAAGAACGATTGGCTGTCGAAGCTGTTCCGTAACAGTGGCAGCCACGGGCTCTCGACTCCGCGGGAACTAGTTTTTGTTCCCATGCCATTATGTCCAGAACTTTTTTCTTTTTCTTCTACTGTTCTCTACTCTTCCTCCGAGCTCTCTTCCTCAACCGCGCCCCCTACCGGAGTTTCCGAAATGCGATATACCGCTACGCCTCCGGGTTTACCGCTCTGCTTCTCCGCACGCCATCGCAAATTGGACCGCGGTTTTGATTTTTTTCTTTTATTGCAACCGATGTTCGTAACAGTTCAATATATGTATATATTGTCCCAGAGTTGTGTTTGAATTTTATTTTATTTTTTTGAAAACCTTCAGTAAAAATGAGTACTCTGGTAGGTTGAGTTTGACGGGCAAATTATAGTTTAATAAAAAGTACACGTAAGTGTGAATGTAAAGTGGTATTGATATTCCGATTATTCGCAAGGGCTTGAAAATTAAATTGATTATGTATTTTTTTATATTTGAGAAAGTCTTAGCTGAATAGAAGTTATGCGTTCTTAAGGCGGTCGCAGCGATTGACACTGATAAAATCAGTGATGCATATTTCAAAGCGTTTTTGTAAAGGAAAAATGAAGTCTAAATTCTTAAACTCTTTTCTGTTCGTGAATAATAATTTATTCTACGTTTTCGTGTGAAGTGTCAAAATATTCTCGAAGAATAGCAATTATAAGATGACATTCAAGAAATGAAAGCAAGTCTAAATAGTTGAATTCGAAAAATCATACATTACAAGATAGATTATTCTGCGCAAAAATAGTATTTAATAAAATAGTATTTGAAAAAATCTCAAGGGTATGGCGTATTCGACGGTTCAATACTCTGTTAATACTCCTGGTTAAAGTATTATGTATTAAATGAGTATTAAATGAAATTATGCGAATATTAAGTTTCAATACTTTCTGAATACTTTATACTTGTGAAATACCATTTAATATTTTGTTAATACTTGATACTCGAACCAGGAGTATCAACGGAGTAATAAACCGTCCAATACCTCATGCTCTCGAGATTTTTCTCTTAATACTGTTGTAATACTTTTGTTTAACTCATTTAATACTTTTTTTGCGGATGCATTTTCCAAATTCAACTATTAAGACCTGACTTACACCGTTTAAGGTCCAAAAGCCATTTTTCTTATGAAATATAAACATTATTTCCAATTGCTTGAATTTTATCCACGTTTTTCAAACTCAACATGTTTTCGTCGAGATTAAGAACACAATCATGTATTTCTGTCGGTCGTTTTGAAGAGAACAATTCATGCTCAGAATTTTGAAATCCAAGTATCACCTTTTATATTATGCTTATCCTCACTGACACAGGAAAAGGACCGGACAGAACGGGACTCGTTAAGCTCGCGTTTCCACTGGCGCTTCCCTTCGCTTTCTTTGCCCTGCGTGAGAGACACGTGCCACTGACTCTCGCCCTGTCTACTAGTCTCTCGTTTCACTCGATTCGATTACGTCCGATCGACGAGCGACGATGATAGAAAAAAAAAGAAGAAGCGAGAGACGAGAAACACATAACGAAATGCCAGAGCGACACGGGCTTTCTTATCTCCAATTACCGCATCGTTCTCGAGTCGCGGAAACGAGTAATTCGAGTTATGTTTCACTATAGGGACCCTCATATATGAAGTGCGCTGATGAAGAGAGATGGGAAAGGTCCATGATGAGAAGGCCGAGGGATGATGATGAAAACGAGACAAAAACACCGTGCGACGAGCCCGAGGGTGGCGATGGCGAGAAAAAAAAATTGAGAGTGACGAAGACGAGGACGACAACGAAAAACGAGCTTCAACACTCTGACACGTGTCTCGCGTTACGTTACACATTGTTTTTCCACGGTTATTCCCGGAGACGTTTCTGTACGATGAGATACCGTGCTCGACGACGAGCTTTGCTTGAATAATGATGTGAGATTATGATATGCATGAAAAATAAATAATAGTTGCATGTACTTGAGGAACAATAATTATCAATAATTAAATAGAAATTTTTTTTTCAGTAACATTTCATCTTATCGTGCCGACTTTCAATACTTTCGTAGAGAATTATGAGGGTATTGTAATAGTTTCGTATGTTTTGTTTCAAGTACCACTAATTGAACCACACGAAGTAAAATTTTGCAGGTAAACTTATATTTACTGACGGGATTTCGTAGCAAAATAAAATTGACTTTGTAGTACAATAGTTTGTAATAGGATGGAAAGATAATACATTGTGGACATCTAAAATTGTTTCATTGTATCTGTTTTTATTTTTTAGTACACCGTGAATTACAATCAAAATTAGACATGACAGGTCTTAATGAATCATTTTATTTCTGGCTGGTTTGACTTCATTTTAATTCGGATCGAATAGGATTTAGAGAAAAAAAATTACAAATTAATTATTACGGTATGGGTCAGTATTTCCATGAAGCTATATGTAAAAAGTATGTACCTGACTGTTATTATGTAACTATATCATAACTCAGGTATCATAATACGACGTCTCTGACCTGAAATAACAGCGGGCGTAGTTTGCTCCCGCAGTGTAATCGCTGCAGTAACAAATCATTTTTGACGTGATAGCAAAAGCAACACTGCTCCTGCATAAATATCATTTTACAGTCTATTCTAGAATCGCAACTACCTACTACTTTCAAAGTGACTGCCTACTTATTAATCGTATAGATAACTCGACATTTCTAGTTTTTACAATATCAACTTCAAAATAAATCGAAAAATGTCGTCATAATCTTTTGAAAAAGTCTTTTTTTTTCACCTGAAATCATTGAAAGAATCATAATAAAAGTATAAACGGTAATGGAAAAAATAATAAGCCATTAACGCGTCTCTTGTCACATTTTATCAAAAACTTTATTTATTAATTTTCAGTTCCAATGATATTTATTTAACAAATTAATTAATATTATACGCTGATAAAAAATCCCTAAATAATGATGAATCATAACGTCGGTCTGTACTATCTATTTTCATGCAGGATTAAGATCATTACAGCAACGCATATTTTATTGGCGCAAATAAATAATATTTTCCTTTGCAGAAGAAAAAATAAAAATAAAAGAAGCCTCTTCACGGCTTCGCTCAGGCGAGAAAATGTACGAATCGATACACCGTTCTGATCACTGTGACAGAGCGTTCCCTCGACCGTCATCGAATTAATTCGAAGCGACCTATTCGTTCTTCCGAGTGTGAAAATTGAAGCGACCGTGTAGTGCCCCATCGGTGTGTTCTGCTTTGGTTTTATCCGTACGGCGATCGTTCCATTACACGTCCCGGTTGCCCGGCTCTGCGAGCTGTCGAGTTCTGTCACTACACACATGCAGGTCTTCGCGCTCGTCTTACTACGTTACGTATGAAACTGGAGAGTGGAGGGATATGTGCGTGCGTATAGGCCTCGGGGCTATAATAAGAGAGAATGAAAACGACACATGCGAACAAGCCGACCAGGAAACTAAAGCGAGCTTTGGGCGTGTAGTCGAATTTGGACGAGGACTTAGTGGCTGGATCGATGGCTATTGACACAATCAAGCTACCAGCATCATCCTCGTCGCTCCTTTCATCACATGCCCATTGGCACCCATATGTGATTTTTTTTTTATTATTCTATCGGCCACTCTCCCTTTCCCCAATTTTTCCACCCTCCTGTGGAGCTATCATCGCTAGTGAACCGAATATGGAAAAAAAAGTACGTGATCCATGAGAAAAAAGCTCACAATTTGTTGAGTTGCAAATATTAAAAATGATCGCAATACACGCTTATTCATTTCAATAAAAATATGGAATAAATACCGATAGTGGACTACAAACTCGTCGAAAGTTTTTTAGTTGCTTTTTTCAGTACTGTAAAACCATCGACATTAATCTACTAAAACATTTATGTTGCAGTAATTTATTAGTCACCACAGAATGTTTGTACCAGTTCGTAAATTAAAGGAATTCTGTCGAAATGTTTCATGTACAAACGGATTTATCACATTTTATACAAAGTAAAACACACCGTTGTTTTATTTTACATATTCCTGCTTTAAAGTGTTCCAATTATGATTTGTTGAGATTAACATTCACGAACATATGAATAGATAAATATTCATTAATGTTTTCTATAAAAGTACGTTGATTTTCACAAACAAACTTTTCTGAGCGTATCAACAGAGAATTTTTGTTCGTTAATTGCACGATAAAAAAAAGTATCTAGTTGATAATTAGTCGACAGAGAATCAACTCTATAACTAATAGACAACAATGAAACTAGCAAAATTCTTTTAGCGTTCAATGCCACTTGCGTCTCATTCCAAGATTATTTTCCAGGCGTCCATAATTGTTTTCTACACATGTTGGAGTTTACTGTATAGAGTAAGTAGCCAAGTTATCAATCCTAACAAAATTATGCGTTACCAACTAATTTTCATAGAACCTATGTGTGATGTTTTATTGTGAAATATATCCAGCCTCCCTTTCCCAATTTCTCTGCAGTCCAGCAGAGCAATCATCGCTAGTGGAGGAAGATACATCGACGAGAATAAAAAGAAAAAAATATATAAGTGTGCGTGTATCAGAACGAAGGAAGGGAAAACTCTTCTCCCTTCGCTATTATTTATCCGCGCTGTCGTCTGCCCAATCAGTCATACTGACATATGCTTAAGTAAGATTACATTTGTACTAATACCTCAGCAGGAACAGGGCGGGCTATGGGCACTGGGGTCCCACTGGGGGCTCACAGATTTTCCGAAGGTCGCTCTAACATACTGAAAGAGCATACACGAGGCCGAGGGGTGAAAACTGGATGTAGAGAAGCAACAGAAGCTAAATGCTACAGAGAGACCACATATAGCGTGTAGTATAGGCGCTCCATGGAATGATATATGTCGAAGCCTATAACTATAGCTACTGTATGGTCTAGTATCGCAAGGGGAACAGGAATAGAGGACCAAACGGACCGTATTTTTTGGTCCGGTAATGGCCAGCCTCTCGACAGATTATGCGCGTACGTTGTATTCCTATTCGGTATTCCCCCTTCCCTTGTACCAACTCTTACAGGGATTTAGCGTGGCTTACTACAGGCTCGAGTATTACAGTAATGCAACGTGTGGATCACATCATAGGCTGAGTGAACATACACGTACATGTTGGAGCTGATCGCAAGGGCTTTGAACGCACAGGATTCGATTAAACGGGAAAGGGGTGGATTTTCTGTCCAATATACTGTTGTTCGCTGGACGAAAATCTATATCGAAGGAAAGAATCGCGATCAGGGGCAGCTGATAGTGATAAAATAAGCGTGAAACTTGTAGGGTCAAGGGTGAGTGGGTTTCGTAGGGATCCTCTATTCAGTGTTGCCCTTTCTTCCTTCTTTTTTTTTATATTAGTGGTCTACACGTGTATATTGAACCGCAGAGTGTTTGACGTGCGAACTTTAGCACGTGTCGCAAGTGACCGTGTCTTGATGGTTCAATAGACCGCGTGGTGGAGCTGACCGACTTCTCGAAGCGTGCTTTTTTCCCGGAAAGAGTTTTTTCTTTCAGTTATAATGTAATAATTGGTTGTTTTTTCTATAAAATTCCCGTGGGTTTAGCATATATAAAAAATTATTCGGCAATGTGCGTTATCCAAAAATTGCGACTGTAATTTTCGAAAGCGTTAAAAAAAATGTGCACATAGGTAATTAAATTTCGTAACTCATACACCCACAAATTGAAATGTCTCGTTTTTCTACTGTTACGTGATGACTGGTAGAATTATCGTACAATCCGGTTGGCTTCAACTAGCAGCCACGCTATATATTCAATTCGTAATTTATGTGATAGCTCGAGTGCGTATGTTCATCAGGATTCATGGATCTATGAGTGGCCAGGTGCTCTGGTAGTGCTGGGCTTTAGAAACTGACTGGCTTGAGTTGGCAGTGCGGACAATGAGCGATCATCAGCCATAAATTATATTATCATCTATACATTTAAAAAAAAGTAGGAGCTCTATGGAGGCACACCAGAACCGCACTCGGTACTTTCTCACGCATTTATGCCGGCGGATAATTCTTGGCCGGGCGATCGGTCCGCGCAGATAATATGATTTTTGTATTTATTTTTTTCTAAGCTCAGTCTTAACTGTGATCTGAGTATCGATCGCGGTAAAGCTTGCGGTTCTTAATCGCAACCTACTACCTACTTTACTTAGGGCGAGGGGAGGACACGAGACTGTCGAGCAATCCGAGGTGATTCCGTACAGTGAGAGTTCGTGTGCCTGTTACCCAATCGGTGACTACGAGGAGACTACGACGACGACGACAACGACAACGACAACGACAACGTAGCCAACGATCGAATGTTTCGATAGAGAGAAAAGTTCATACTTGACCGAAGTCTCACGGCAGGGGGGATCTGTACGAAGGAGCTCGAGGATCGATCGAGCGATCACGAAGAACCTTTATACGAGTATTTATGGGGCCACGATCTTTGATTTTTTATACGATTTTATATAATGCAATTGGCGTTAAGAGAGAAGAGACCCACGGAGAAGAGACCGCACGGTAATCGTGATGTTATGTGAATACACTATTTATCGTTTCGACGTTTAAGACAATTGTTGTTGTGCTTGTCATTCGTATTCTTGTGCCTTTGTATCGTTCTGTTTAATTACGAAGATGCTGTGCAGGATAGTCATTTACTCTCATTGTACGAATCGGTAAAGGAATAAGTCTTGCAAAAATACGAAATTTAGTGTGGCAATAATATTGTATTAAAAAAGACAATATGGAACAAAGCTTTTTGACTTTCTATATTTTATAAAGCCATTTATACAAGAAAGTGTGTTTATTCATTTTGGCTTTTTTATAGGAGAACCTTTTTGAAAAGTGAACTATCAAATGAAAACAATTGGCAAATTTCGGTTTCATAATTTTATTGGGATTATGAGATTTATAACTTTTGAACCTTATTTTTTATCCGGGTCAATCACATTACCAAGTGAACTTGTTCATAACCACGTTTGTTGAAAAACGTTACCCAGGTAGTTTCATATTTTTATGAATTGGAGAGTTTAGAACATTTTTCGTTTCAGCCAATTTTAACAAATTTACATTGAAATTTAACCAGAATCACGAAACCTAAGCTTCTGATTCAAGAGAGTGAAACATCAGAACCCAATGCGTTTTACGTAAAAATATGCTCTATCTATATTTTCTATGCTGTTTATATTTCCTCGAACTCTTCCTGGGATTAATGCAAGCTTTAGCCCGAGCTCAGATAAAAATAATGACCTATTCAAAGCGCCAACGCAAGCATAAAATCCTCCACCACGTTAAAGGTTATGCAACACAGGCGATAACTATTTCCTTTGAATGAAAACTCGGAAATTATCGTCGTCGATTTCAGAGATTTGCACCTCCACGAAGAGATTATAAAAGGCGGTGTATTGAACAACTTCGCATAAAAGCGAAGAGGAGAACGTGTGAAGACAATCCTTATCCAACGTGAACCGAACGATTATCGCTTCCTCAGATGTTGCATAAATTAGCCATGCCATCAGCTTTTCTCAGGCTTGGACAATACAGTATGAACGACCTATGACTGCGTTTCTTACAAATTGACGCATGTAATATATTTGTCAACGCGTACTAAAAAGGCTACTGTGGTTAAACGTGAATGAGGAAATTTCTATCAACCTGACGCATCTCTTTCAAAAGAATTATTATTTAACTTCAAAAAATGAAACTTGTACAAAATTTCAATTTTCACTTAACTCCTTAATCGTTGATTTATTATATTTCTTTTATCATATGAATAGTCGTTCTTCAGAATATCCCCTCTAAATCTACTTTTAATAAGTAGTAAAAAAAAAAAAAAAATACGTCTGATTCGAAACGTTTATTTTTGCTTGCATGTACTTATTTTCAACAAAAACATTATGATTTTATTTTATACATCGTGACATTCTAGTTTGAATATATCCTGTATTCTTTATATATAAACAACGCATTTGCATATTATGAGAAAATGATTTTGCGAACTCCATTTTTCCTCTAGCTTGATGCGAAGAAGTTTTGAAATTTCAGAATTTATATGTTTCTTTTATAAGATGTTTGGCTATTAATTTTGCAATTGCAAGCATTGCAAGTAATTATATTTTGAATGGAATCAAAATTACTGTCATAATGTAAGTTGTGGTTTAAGTGTATCTTTTTCGTATTACGATGCGATGGAAAATGCATTTCGTGGAAGTAATTTAAGGTATTGCGGTGAGAGCACTATATTAATACACGTTACGAGTTAGGCCGATTGGAATCGGCGGAAAATATTTATTACGGCCGTCAGGAGATCCCGACAGGGCATTTGGTTTGGCGAACTCGATTAAATTATCAATCGACAAATGGGCCTCGTGATCTGGCTTCTCGCGGATGGAGCGTGTTGCCGATTCTCACCTGAAACGCTTCGGAGAAAGTATCAAGCTCGTTTACTCGAAAGGATAAGCTGTGTGCCTACTGTAAACGTGTATATAAAATGTAATGTACTCTGAAACGCGAGATGAATCGAGGCACGTCGGAAAGAGAATGCCAGTCTCAGGTAGCAGTAGTATATCGTACGTAATTTATCGTAAAACGTTTATGTTCCGCAAACCTGAAAGTTAAACGTGGCCAATATATCTGTATTGGAAACTCGCGGTGCAACTGATCGACTGAATACCGTTTCTGCTACTGAGTGCTTAACCCACCTATAAAAAAGTGACTGAAAAAAATACAAAAAATTGTCAAACGAAAGTATGAAATACGATAGATACAATATTTTCTGCAGGATGATATTTTATAGTTCATGACATTTCTTTCTTTTTGTGACGCCGAGGATTGATGATTGTCTGTGTTACGTTACATTGCGTTATTTGTCAATTACTTTTGACCACCAAGTCGATGCAATGAGCTTAGCTTTATTATGTTTAAAGAAATCAGCGTTACCGAGGGATATTATGTAACTATTGGTTTGAATTACAGTTTGATGTAACCCTGGATACAAATAATTTTTTCTATAATTTTGTTTTTTGCGTAATTTTCAAGTATATTATTAAAAGAAAATATTGCGAAAATCAAATTAACAAGACAAACAATACGAATAAATCGGTGAGTTAAATAAAATTTATGATCTCAATGAAAAAATAGAGAGCGGACGACAGACTAACTTTGAAAAAGCTCATTTGTCTCAATGCCGATCATCGCAGTTTTACGCAGAACATTTTTTTTTCCACGCGCTCGTTCAACTTTACAGCCAATAGATCAGCTTGACCGTCCATAAATCTCCCCATATACCGAAAGAAGCCCGTCCCCTCAAGAGCTCCTACAAGTACAAGCGTTAATTCTTTGCCGATCAGTCGCGGCTGCCGGCTACAGATCGGCGGTATCGATTGATTTCGCGTCGAGTAAAGGACAAATGGCCCGGAATCGATCGACAGAGGCTTCGATTATCTCACTTGTGTACAGCTGCGCAAAGAGAAAGTCTATATACTCTCTACCACTTCTGTGCACCGCCACGTGGAGAGTTCTCGATGGCGGACGTACGTACCGATCGCCACTTCAAATCGGCACACGTCACACAACACCTCCGAACCAGAATGGTGTGAATATTCGTGCAAATAGCCTCAAAGCTTTCGCTTGGTTTATTCGCACCGTGTTTCGTCTCTCAGGTGCACTCGTATATCCTTTCACTTTGGTTTTTTTGCTGGACAGTTTCTGTCAGCTTGTTGGCCGATCGGTTGACCCTACTTTGATGAAAGGGACGCTATGGTTTTCTCGCCAAGCGTTTTATCTGCATTTTACAGTGCACAGACATGGCTGATGTTCCAGGCTTGTATTTACTCACGGCAATACGCGTGAGAGATGTATTTGCCGGCGCTGTCCAGCCAATTAATCGCGTTCGGCGAGTAGGGTTGGTGGGGCAATACTGAAGCAGAGTATATATATATATTCGGTAACCGCGGAAGCGCGACGGGGATGCCGACGTTCAAACTGCAAGTTTGCATTTTTGTTTACAAACATTGGGATGCTATATACAGATATTACTGCAGGCTGAAAACCAGTCGGAAGCGGCGCGAACAAACGTTGAATAACGCAAATAAGTTTACACTCGTCGACGAATGCCAACGTTGTGGCTATGTGGCTTATCTATACATATATAGATTTTTGTATGGCCCCATGGGAATTGCATTGGTAACTCGGGCGGACGCGCCGATGAACACCGGAGGGCCTTGTTCCTGCACATCGACTCGTCATTTATATTTAAAGAGCCTCTAGGCTTCAACGATAAACTAATTCAAATCTATACCTGACGAGTCGAAGCTCTCGCACATCGTCGACTGATTTCAATTATCGGTGTAATGTCGAATTTAGAGCAACTCAAGCTGCGGTCACGCTAACATTACTGGCTGATCAATCGGAAAATGAAACTTTCGGAAAGTTGGAACATGAAAAGTTGTTTTGAGAACTTTACAACGTTTGAACTCAATTACAGATCTATCCTACATCTAATATCAATTAACTTCGTAGCTACATTTATACAAAACGGTAATTTGATAGCACGTCATTTCCGTAAGTTGAAGAGTCCCCATGTCTTTAAATTTTTTTGATTTTTTTTTTTCAGCCACTTTATCAATTTCAGTTATATTTTTCAGGATGATCGGTTGCTAAGTGCTTCACTTGCGAATACATAATTGATACGACTTTCGTAATGAATTTAGCAGATTGGTACATTCACTTTACGTTATACTCATGCAGTAAATGTTCTATATCCGTTTCTGTAAGCGAGCTTCCCACACTGTGTAGTAATTTCACCTACATTTTGTAAACAGTGCATGTCAATATCGACAACACAGAGAAAAAAAAATTTCAAATGTTATTTCGCCATCATATAACTGAAGCTACGAAATTGGCATGAAATTATCAAGATGTGATTATGGCCGACGAAAAAAAAAATTATTTCTATGAAGATTGACGATAAATAATTCTTGGCGTCTTATGTCCAAACCCTATAAGCAAGAAGTTAACCTCTGAAGAACAGCCGGTGAATGTGTATTGGATTGTGTTGGACGTAAATTTTGTAGAGCACACAAAAGCAATAATGGACATACCTAATAGGAAAATAGCTTAGTAAAGGAACCCCCGAGCCTTAGAAAACAAGAAGTAGAGCCGGGTGTCAAGGCCGAGTAGGGTTAGGGATTTTCGAGTGTTACGAGAAGTGAGGGCGTCTCCTGCTATACCGAGAAATGCATGGCCCAACTCCAAGCTAATCGCATAGGGAAATTGACAAAGCGTCGACAACTGTCAATGAACACAGCTGGGTCACCGACTTTGGAGTGCTTATGTACCCTAATATCAAGGCACGTCGTAGTACAAGCACAGTACACTTATTTTCCTGACCCTTTCATCGCGTAGGTTTGTAACCATCCCCTAAAATCAATCGAAACCGACGTCACTCTCTTCGCTAGCAAAACATAACAATATGTCCATGATTCGTCCATCTGGATAGAAAAGGAGCTACACCATCGATAAAACGCATCGATTTGTTCCGGAGCTTCGAGGAGATGATCCGCGAAGATAAACTAATCTTCGTAAAATCCTTCCTAAAAGCTATAGCTTAATTTTGTTAATACAACTGTAGTACGTAATATTACGCTAGGGTGCTAACGTATCACCGGGGATGAAAAAGGGGTTCAATAACTATCATGTTTCAACTTCTCATGGCGTGTGCTTGGTTTACGACTACGTCCCATGAGATCGATAAAAAATGACATGTGGGCTTCTGGGCCGATGGACTGTAACTATGAGTTTCAACCAATATCATCACCTGCGACTTTTAAATCTTCTTCGCTACATTTCTTACATAACCGACAAAGCAGAATATCCGTCTTTGCGAATCCATTGTTTGGATTTTTCATTGCGATTTAATATAAGGAAAAGTGATAATATTATCTCATTCACTCGCAACTCTCAAGTAAAACTTGACGCTTAACGCCATAAACTGTGTAGAAGGACTTGTCTTTATGATCTTCATCGTTGAACAGCTACTAAACAGCTACTGTTCTTTTGTCAAATGGAACGAGTGTCCTGTTTTTTAAAATCATTGTGAAGTAAATGAGAAACCATTCATCCCATCGGACAAAAGACATAGCAATGAGGACTTCAAGAAAAGCAGATCGCAACACAGTACATAGTCGGCTGTATAAAGTAGGAGGACAAAAGTTGCCAGAGAAGAATAATAGAAAGGTTTCACTTTCTTTTGAATTGTATAAAAGCCTGGTAGGGATTGCTAAGTTATTAAAAATGATACAAGAGAGCTCAAGACCTATTACGGTTCGATTGCCGGTGACACTGCGTTTTCCCGATATACTCTCTGCGGGCTCCTCAGACATTTTGATAGGTATACACACGCACTCCCTCGGGAGTGAAATCAATCCAACCTACGATTGCGGCAACTCTGAACCCAAACTACACGCTTGACGAACGAAGACAACACGCCCTCCTTCTTATCTCCCGGCGTTCTACTTGGCTGAATACCATCATTTCCGAGAATGTCGAGGAGAATCGAGGCGAGACGAACTCCATCGAGTACCTTCATTCCGATCTCCGTGGAAGATCAGTCTAGCCATGATCCATCAGACTTCAACATTGGACTAGACTCTCATCCTCTTACCGCTTTTACAGTTGCTTCGGGACTGCGTTGATGATGATGCGTTCATCCCCTTATTCCATGTATACCAAGCTTGCTGCCTGATACCTTCTTACTCTGGCTCGTTCGGTGATCCCCACCCCTCTCCAAACCCTTGGTTTAGCCCCGAGTTATTGATTTGTTTCATCGCCAACAGCGAGGGTAGTACTGGTGGCTGCGTAGGCTCACTTGGCTGACGGTGCTGGGTTATATATATACCGCATATACGCCACTGAAACGTGAGGTAAGGGCTTCTTCTCTCGACGCCCTTATTCTCCGTCTCAACCCCACTTGCATCGAACACCTACCCCAGCTGGTTGTAACGCCGCACTTTCCTCTAACCCTGTAGCAACGCTACTACTGCGGTGATGCGGCCTCGGTTCGCGTTCTCCGGGGATTCTACGGGCCGCTAGCTCCGTCGGCACACATCGTCGCATGCCAGGGTGAGAAATCGAACTGAGTGAGAAAGGAAGCAGGGGGTGAGAGGGGCTACATCCTCGTGCATGTGCCAATACAATACGCCCGAGGGAAACTAGGTGCACACACTACGTGTGTAATCCCCATCGATGTCCGCTTTCAATTCAACTTCCGTGGAGTTCTCCCCTCTTCGTTTTTCACTCTGCCCAATTTATTTTTTTCTCTTTTCTATCACCCACCGAATACCACTCTGCTATCCGTTCTCACTGCTTCTGATATTCTCTGTGGACACATTATATGACCCACGCTTTTCCCGTAGTGGCGAATCATGGCCCTGAATCGGAATAAGGGCAGCCGTATTAGGCTATTGATACTGTCCACTTTCACACTGCGTGTGACAATCGACGCGTGCTACGAAGCTGTGTCGTCATGGATGTTTGTACTGTACCGAATTCATGCATCTGTGTGAATCAACGTGATTATTGGAAGTCGTATAAAGTTGGGTTTATCTTGATGGGTTTCTTTTGGTTTCCGAACTTTTTCGTTAGGTATGAGCGGATAAAGGTTTTCTGATTGTTAAGATCAAGATTGTCAATTAAGATCTAAAAGGTTCTACAGAGTCCATAATATGATCCACTGTAAAACAAATCTTTCCTAAAATTACTATACTTGTATTGGAAGTACCATATGTATAAACTGTGTTTTAAATTTCATAAACATTCATATTGAATTGAACAGCATGTAACAATGGACGCGTACTCCAAAACTGTAACGTCCCGGCCGTTCGCACTATGTCGAATTCATATGTATGCTATGACCACTGCATTATTGGAAGTCGTATGAAGTCAAATTGTCTTTATAAATCGCAAATTGGCGTGAACTTCCAGGTTGCATATTTACCGTGTAAGCAGTTGTATATACTTCAGAAGAGTGACGGTCAATAACAACCCTAAAATCCAAAGGTTTCTACGGAGACATTATGATAAAGGTACAAAACGAAGCCTTGAGGTTTACAAATGCGCAAATTGAATGCATCAATGATATTGCCATGAACATCAAAGAACATCAACTATTAATTCACATCTTTGTATCGAACTAGAAATTGTTCCCCAAACGAGCTTCCGCAGTGACAATCAGTACATACAAAACGTAATGTCCGTAATAATCATTGCTTTCAAGGTTTGATATAGAGGGGTACTGGCGTAATTTTTTCGTTATCATATACGCCACAGCAGGAAATACGATTCACCCTTATCAACGCCTTTGATAGGACTGAATTCGGCTCGATGCTCAATTCTATTTTCATCTTACAGCCGAGTAAAGTAGTTGGAAGAAAATCGTGTATCAGTCAAACCGCCAGGAGGGAAATAGAGGGTGAATATTTGATCGTCCTACTCTGATTGTCGACGTGTTGTTGCGGCAAGTAGTGTGTCCTTCGGCAAGAATTCGCTCTCGCCGCGGTCTATTTTCCATGATAAGATGGAAATTACGAGGGGATCTCTTATTTTGCCAAATCTTTTTCGGTGTCCCTCGCGTCCTTTTCACGCACATTCGCTCTTGTAAGCTTGCCACTTTCCCTGATCCGCTTAAACGGAGGGACGTCGTATTGCAGGATCAGTGCTCATGTAATTCGTTTAGGTTCGTGAGGGTATTTCAGAGCAAATAACTTTTCATTTAAAATGCGACGGTCAACGGACCGCACGAAAAACGTAACCTACTGCAGAATAACATTTTTCTTCTCTGCATCTGACACTTGAGCGAGAAAAAATTGAATTTCCACTGGCTTTTATTTTGTTACGCCCTGATCCAAATCTTTGAATTATACTTTTCGGGTCCGTGGGCCAGAGTGTATTGACTTCAAACGAGATGCACCCCTCATTGCAGTCTAGACCAAGGCACAACGACTTTCCCCTCGACTTTGTAATTGATTAGTCCTGATACGCCTCCTTATCTCTAAATTCATCTCCGGCAGCAGGAGCAGCAGTCCTGCCTTGTCTCCTCCCACGGTCTCTCGAATATGCGATCCCAACGTCGATGGCTTTCGGTTGTGTTGTGTATGCCTAAAGTGCTTGAGGCAAACTGCACGCGGCAGGAACGAGGGGGCGGACTAGAACTCTATGGGAGAGTTTGCCTATAAAGAATCAATCTATACAATATGCGCGCTGCTTTTTGCTGCTTGTGTCAATATTTGCTGCAATTGTGTAAAGAGAGTGATCATACTCTGTCGTGTAACTCAACATTTGCTGCCTATATCCTATTATAACAGACGAGCCACGCTATATGAATTATGTAACGTATGTTTATACCCGGAGATACGGGGGATCCTGTGAAAATTAATAATGGCTGTAGACCTAGATCTCCAATAAAATTTCGTAATTTTTATCTCAATGCTCCTGTTTTTGTACGATATTCACCACATGGAATAGAGTCTGCACACAGCTATACGTGTCGTCGATTTTTTCATATCGACCATTGTTTCATATTTACTTTGAGAAATGTGTATGCAGACCTGCATAAAAAATACAATCATAACCAACCTTTTTGCAAAGACGATTAAAAAAATCATTCATGCTCCAAAGTCGTATTTACATGTAACAGCAGCATATGTATGATTGGAAAAAGTCGTATTTAAACCCTGTAACACGCACTCTTGTATTATTTGACTGTGAATCCCCTCGTTGGTATAGGATTTGGTCCATTGAAGAATAAAAATCCCTCGACAGTGTACAGTTCGCTTGTCTGGTGCTGGGCACCCTCTCGAAAGATCAATTAGGGGAAATCCCGATAATGGGGTTTTGTTCGCGGATGGACCCACAACAGCGGAGAAGCAGGAGACTCTGACTCTCTTGGGGAAAGCTATGGTAGCTTGTACTAGGATGTCGAATCAAACGGGAAATAAGAAAGCTTTCGCGTGTACAGTGTATGAGCACTGTGCTCCAGAAGCGTATAGCTCCTTGATATACGTACAGTATACACAGGAAATATCCGTAGGTTGACTAGTCATATATAGTATATACCTATCTACCAACCATCGGGCTAACAAAGAATCCCTAGGATTCACCGCTGCTTGAGAACGAGGGGAGAGCAAGGTTAATTCTCAAATAATCGATCTACCAATCGCGCATTGGAGATATGCCTGATCCATTCCTCCAACCACTGCTTCGAACGGTTCAGATGTATGACTATAGATGTACAGGACGGACTCAATATCTTACGGACCTCGTAGTCCAGGCAACACCCTCGAAATCGTGCAAACCATTCTACTTATTTCTAGAAGCGTAGTACAAGGAGATTTTCACGGTACGCATCTGGCAACCAGAACGATATTGATCGAAGTAAAAGTATTCTTGTCATACACATTAAACCGTAACAGGAATATCATGTTACTGACCCAGATGCTTTGATGAGTCGAGGTATCTGTCGAAAATAAACTCGCTGAAAATCGATTTTCGACGATATTCGTTTATTTTCTGAAAATTAAGTAACGAAAAGCGTATCGTACTAACTCGATTCATTCTATCAGTCTTAATTGTGAATTTAAAATTAACCTCTCATGATCTTTCGTTCGTTATTCAGGGATTATTCAACCTCTCTGATAATTCTGAACACGTTTTCGTACTTTATTTCGGACAGTACAATAGTGTGAACCGACAGACGAATAATTCCCAGAACTAAATGTTGTCAGAGACGAAGATATTCTGCAAAATTGAATGAATAGACAAAAATAGGTTAATGATAACGGACTACGTAAAATTTCCTACAATGGGGAATTTACAACGGGGGTTAATAATTATTTTTCAACACTCGGAGGCTTCGACTTACTTTAGACGGTTTCGAAATGGGCACTTCGTTTCATTTATAGATCGCCAAAACATTAATTACATCTTCCAGGCGCTTCCGGCAGAAGTAACCGTAGTTGAGTTAAATTGCTGTTGCTGATCAGGTTTCATGGAAAGTTCTTAAACTACCTATTTATACGCCAAGAGACAACAAAGATTATTTGTCGGCGGCGGACCAACGATATCTTGATTGTCTCGTTATTAGGTGAAGTATTTTCGTCGTTTTGCGAAAGTGAATAAGGTAAAAAGTAGCTAGCAAAGATGAGACCAAAGGTACGGGGAACAGGAAAAAGATCAAGAAATCGAATACGTCACGCTCCTTAAATTCGCTACGGCTGGTTCGTTGCGGTTACGAAGCAACTTTTTGCGTGGTTGCTGATGCGATGAGCGACAAATCCACCAGGTTTCGCGGTTCCTCTGACCAAACACTTAGATCTCGAAAACTCAACAGCACACATCACTACACCTCATCAACGGCCTGAAATTTTAGGCAAGAAGTTTTCAAGGTGTGTTTCTTTCTTATCGTTGCTGAACTCGTAATTTTACAAGTCATTTTTAGAGATGGCGTTGCTCGCAACTTATCAGTGTCACTTATGGTAATTTGGAAGTTCAGGGCATAAAAAGAATGAGATTTCTGCATCTATGACAACATTTGTCGTGTCAATTATCGGGATGACCGTATTTTATTACGATTCGAATAGCTCTCAATTTGTGGCGCCTGAAACATTCGAAGAACGTTATTTGAAAAATCATTACCACAGGTGACGTTGCTTGCAACTTTTACATGACATGCTTCCATTTGATTCGAGTGCTCCATACAATGTATGGCTCTAAAAATAAGGAAACAAGATTTTTATATCGGTACCTTCTCAAGTAATGGAGCATTTGACTTGGGAAGCACCTCTTGAACCGGATGATAGAATTAAACCAAAATTTTCAAGCTTGGAGTTACGATAAACATTTGCAGAGTGATTAAGTTTGGCTCTCCTATCGTCAGCGGCATATAACGTGAATCCCGTGAACCTGGTTTGAGGGGATCCAATGACTTACTTATCGCAACAACGTCGACCATTTCGTGAGGTCACACTCCATCCGACGCAGTATCTTTTCTCGTCTCGTCCGCGCACACAGAGATTGTAATTTCGTATTTTTATGCCACTTAAAACGCACGTGGTTAAACGGGTCCCTATCCTGCCTACCTGCCGTTTACGATCGAGTTCCGCCAACTCGAGAATGCATTGCCCGCCTTTTATTATATTTGGTCGTCAGGCAGTATCTTATAAATAATACTGCGAAGAATTCGTTAGTGTCATAATGATGGCCGCCACGTCGAGGATCCTTAATGACCAACTGTAAAACGGAAAAGCTTTTTAACGATGATACTTCCTGTGTAAAACGATCCTTGATGGACTTATCAGGAATTCAATAACATGATTGTCCTAAACAGTGCTTAAGACGAGTCTCCATTACAAATGAAATTTCATACATTTAAAAGTCCAATTAAGCGCAAAAGACCTTACAATCTCTCGACCAATTCTCTTGCTGCATTTGATTATACTCTTCAATTCGTTCATCCAAATAAAGAATTAAATTGAAATTGAATTGAAAGAAGAATTGAAAAAGGCTGAAGGTATTAAACATGAGTTTTTAGGTTATTTACGCCGATTGAGCACAGTTGGACGGTCTTCGAAAGGTTCTGTGAATTTTATTTTGTTTGTTACGCTTTGCGTTATCAAGGATTTTTTACAAATTTGAACTATAAACCTTTGAACTGATTAATTCGCAAGCATCGTCAATATTTATCATATTTTCGTTAGAAAGAACCCACATCCATAGTTCTTTCTTCAATGGTTCCATTTATTTATTTATTGAATAACTCGAACCTTCCTCTTTCGTCAAATACCTTATTTTTTCTTTAAGATTTGAAAATCAAGATGCGGCTTCACTCCAAAGATTTTTCGACGCCTCCAATAGTAAAGAGTTAAGCGTGCATTAATAGAATAAACACAAAATTATGCTTATACCATGTTGTTTCCGCATAATCAGGAGTACCAAGCGATGAAACGAACTGTTGCTCCCCAATGATTTGACGCGTGAAGCATCGAAGTCCTGCTGATGAGATCGTGGATCTCGTGGGTACAGTAGACCGGCGAGTGGCTCTGTGTCGTTCCTTCCGAGTAATCGAGCGAAGGCTTGAGCGAGTGACTGAGTGACTTACAGCCCCGATAGCATCTACCTAATGATCGTACACGAAACTCCCACGCGACGAGTGTACGGTGTGTGTTCACTCGGTCTTCACCGACTGATCGTCAGATCCCCTGCACCATCGGACGATCCCAAAAGCGAAGCTTCACTGATCCCTCTTCTCTTGTTGGGTTCCGCCAACAGAAGCCAGTAGGCAACGAAGATGCTGCCACCAGGGCGACGTTATCGTACAGTCGACATTCTCAGACGTGGATACTTCCTAATTGTTGACGCGCCACACCAACAACCTCTGGGTTATATATGCTCAATCGCGGGCGAAGAGCTCATGTGCGGCTTAAGGGCGATCCGAGTGATGCAGCTGCTACTTCTGCTGCTGCATGCGCTCACTGTATGCACGCGCTCAGGCGTAGGTGTCGGTACCCCGCGGTGCATAGAAACGAGAATTATTATATACGCGTAAGTATATATCATAATCCGTGCGACTCTTAGAGCCGATCATCCAATGTCGAATGTATCGAATGATGTAACTGGTTTTTGTCCACGTGTATAAAATGAGAATAGAAGCGAAGCACTATCTTCAATGTCACTTGGAATTGATGTTGTTTTGAAAGACGTGTTGTAAAGATTGTCATGATGCCAATCTTAATAATCTATTACTAAGTTTAATAATATGAATCATGAGTATTGTGAGAGTGTTCTGTTACTTTTTGTTTTCAAAGTAGTCGCACTGAGAAATTGGAGTAAGTTTGTTTATTGAAAAAAAAAACACTCCTTTAGCGAAAAAAATTAAGTGGATGCCCATAACGGGAGTCCATAAGTATTTTCATTGTTGCATTCCTATATTTCACATATCCTCATTCAAATTCGGTTACACAGTATACTTTTTCCAAAGAAGAAAAATACAGAAATGGAAAATGAGGATAGCCTTACTCAAGGTAACTTGCTGAAAAATAGTGCGAGGAATAGATTTCAGCACGACTTGCGTCAAGGGTCTTTGCAAGAGTCGTAGCAAAGATCTTGGCAAAAGTCTCTATAAAAGTCTCTGTACGAGTCTCTGGAAGAGTTTCGGCAAGCGTTGTTGTAATACTGTCTGCAAGTGTCTCGGAACAGGAACTTTGCAAAAGTGCTTGTAAGAGTTTTTGCAAAAAACTCTGTGAAAGTCTTGGCAAAGTCTCTATCGAATATCTAGAAACGTCTCTTTCGAAGTCTCTAAAACATCTCTGCCAGAGTCTCTCCAAGAGTTTATACAAAAGTATGTGCAAAAGTTTCTACAATCGGTTCTGCAAGACCTCCTATAAGTATTTTGGTAAAGCACAGCTTTCAGTAAGAGTATATTCATCGGAGGCATGCAGAAGTATTTTCTTGGGACTTTCTCCAATAATTATTTTGAGCCGTTTTTCAATGCTATTCGACACTTCCCCGAATGAATAAGTTTGACAAAACTAAACAAGTGCCTCTCAATAGCCGCATCCATAACTTAGACGCATCTAAGTATCCGGTATTTCAAACAATATATGAACAATAATCTTATTTTCCTGTATCGATATTTGAACCAGAATTCGAACAAAAGTTGTGTAGCCCCACAATCCTTCTTCCGTATACCTTTAGCGCACGAGTGAAGAAATAGTAGTGCACCAATTGAATGAAAATTAAGTGTAATAATGTAATTGAATAGGGGTATGTGTTGTAGGTACAACTGAGAAATCTCGCGAGTTGCTTCTCAGACCATTCTCTGAACGCCGACCCATATATAGGGTCGGGCACAGTAGTAAAGAGAATAAATGCTTACTCTTGGTAGCAGAGAGTGGATTGAGTGTGTGTATATACTGTATACGCGAATGACCGAGTGAAAGTATCAGTGCGAGGATGGAAGCTGAGAACGTGTGCTCTTGCTGCTGGGGGCCTCGGTGAAGGATAGAATAGAGGAAGGAAAACTATCTTGCTATATGGCGGCTGAGATTCATTCGAGAGAATCGCTTCGTGGGAGAGATAAATCTTGAATCTGATCTCGATTTGTACGAACGATGCGCGGTCGCGGTAAGAGCCGCGCTTTCGCGAAGAGCATCGTGGAAAGGCTTCCCCCGATCATTTATCTTGGCTGCTGCTGCGTTCGATAGGAGCACGGAAACAGAGAAGCAACGAGACTTGGGTTTATATCCTCCTGCTTTACTTCCTTGGACCATTTACGTTAGAATCAAGCCAGCTTGAATGGACAGCTGTGGCAGCATAATCAGTGACTCGCTACATTACCCTTTTGGCTTCTTCGTAATTAAGTCCCACGTGGTTAAGAGGAATGTGAGTTTCTACCTATGCTTGAATTTTCACATCAGTACTACGCATATGTAGTATTAAATTTTCGCTTCTCGATGAAGGATACCCAATATTCACCGTTTGCCTGTGTTAATCGATCAGTCAGCCATAAATATATTATTCAATGTTTCACTAACACAGGCAATTGATTATTGTAGATTAAAAAAATTATCTCGGATAGGATCGATTTTTTGCAACTGTAATATCATTAAGAGGGTGGCCTAACATTTAGAATAAGGGATGCTGAATATTTCTGGCTTGGATTGAATAACATGTCAGTTTTATGAAAATCTTATGTTGAATTTTCGATTTCCTATGGAAACTGGTCAAAATTTACCGTATCTCTTTATAAATCAATAGGAGAGTTACAAATATATTCATGTAATATCATATAATGACAGGCAATTCATCTTGGAAGTGATTGCAAGCTGAAGCTATAAATAACGAAGCTATAGTCAACGAAAGCCTACGAAAGTGACGATAGGCGATAGGGGGTCTTCGTGGTTATCATGTGTTTAAGTGCGTTTTAATGGAAACCGCAATAACTGCTAGCGGACCTCCTGCGTCATACCTAGTGGAAAAGCTGGATATTTTTTACATCTTCCAGCCCGTAAATTCTGTAAGCAAGAAGTGAGTCGGGAGGTATATTCGTTTTTAATGAGCAATGGATAGACATAAGTTGTTGCCGACTATCTGATTACTGATTTATTTCATAGCTATTCAAATAAACGTACATTTTGTACGCACAAATTAAAAAAAGTTACTCAATAGAAAATGTTTCTGCACTTTATAAAAATAAATTGAAAAAAAAATAAAATTTTTTTTGCTAAAAACTTTACTAAATATTTGCAATTGAATTATATGATATGAAATATGATTTTTATACGAAGGACAATTTGTATTCCACGGAAGACTTTCTGTATTTATCAAAGCAATTTGTCCCACAGTAATAACGCTTAATATTCAAAGTAACATTTCTCATATCACCGCCGTGAAAGCCCGGAGCGACGCGTGATGATGAATCCCGTCGTGATTTTTCGCCGCACTTAAATCCTTATATTTAAAAAGCTTTCATTACGAAATATCTTGTAATGGTCCGTTGGTGCGGCGAAGCGCCTCGTGTTATCAGATCGATGCCGGAGATCGAAGGTGTGGAGATTGTCGGGTACAGGCGAACTACCTGTACTAAACTATATAAGATCTTAGCCGAAGGTGTGTTGCAAAGTCCGCGCGCACGTTTTATACACCAATAGGTATATACATCGGTTGCTGCCGGTCTGCAATTTGATCGCCACATATTTTAGCTCGGCCGCGCGCGGCTCGCGAGCTTTCTCGGGTGTTATCGTTCTTATATTGTTCCAGTGATTACCTATCACGGGCTATTTATTGGCAATGTAACGTCGAGGGAAACGTCGCCCGGTTCTCCCCACGACACGTCGCTCCGATTGCAAGCGCTTGGCACTTTCTTCTTTGCCTCTACTGCTTCCTCCCCCCGAATATAATTATGGGAATCGACGAGGCGCAACGCGTCTGAGAAACGACGCGAAAGACCTCGACGCCTTTCTCGGCGAAACGACGAGCGATGATTGTGCACCACGCGCGCGGCGCGCGTCGTACACACACTCCCGATTCGATTCTTCGCTTGCAACGCACCGCGTAACCCAATAAAGTGCGGAAGATGTTATTTTGCGGTGATCGGACCATTGTGAGCGGGAGCGAAATGCGAATACGTGAGATATAGCTCCCTGAAACCGTTCACGGTTTGTTATTAAGCCCTCTTTCCCCCACTAACCCAACGGTAAGTGTGCAGATATCGACGGAGATATCGTGATTACCGTGACTCAATTTCTCAACCCCTTTGCAGAATTGCCTGGAGCCACTTTGCGCAGATCATAACGTTTGAAAAAGTGTCTGGAAGGATATGGTAAAATTGCCGGCTGCAGGAACTAGATCTGTGGTATCAGACACTTTTCTATTTTATTGTGAAAGACTTTATGTCATCATAGCTTACGTTCCAAAAAAAAAGGCAAAGTAAAACTTCGCACACTCGTGCCTACTAATTTCTTGAGCCTCACACAGTAAGAAAATTCTGTGATAAATTATAAGCTTGAAAACTACCGATAGACGTGATCGATTTCTGAAAAAATTTAGCCTTAAGCGAAACTACAGTAAAGACTTTTGTTTGATTTCAGTGAATTTCGCACTGCGGCGAGCATTTATGTCATTTTATATTTATCTAGCCTAGTATTATCAACTTAAGGCTGAAATTCAGTCAGCCATCGGATTGGATTCCAGTTCGCTATTCCGATCGGAATCCAGTTTCCGCCTGTTACATCCCATGTTTGGAATTCGACCCGATGACCGACTGCAAATCAACCGTAAGATGGAAATAGCGGGCAGGATCCCTGTCAAACTTTCTGCATGGGAAGTTTGATAACTAATCCAATAGCATGTCAAAGTTGAAACTGATTATTTCAGCTATTCTCGAGTTGTAATAAAAAATTGTATCTGCTGTTTAAACCTTTTTATTTTGAAAGTTATAACTTTTGAACGCCTTTGCTGATTCAGACTGATTGTAATACCATTCAACATGGAACGTGCCTTCGATTCCATGAAAAGTTACAGCCAGATTAATTGCAATTCCCGTAAAAACAGAGATCAAATGAATAAACAGAAAAAACTATCTCCCTCAGAACAAAGTTTCTTCTATGTAGCAGGAAAAATGTTGATTTCCCTCCAAAGCCAACTGTTTCCAATCAGCGCCCACTCTAACAGAAAGTAAACGAAAGAAACTTCGTAACGGATAACACAATAACGCAATATTTTTTTCAATTTCATTTGCTACAATAATTTTCCCATCGTATCTCATCGGGACAAAGCAAATACGAAATGCGGAATCCGTCCTCGTTAAATCTCGTCTGCGTCACGATTCACTCATCTAATAAATTGGATGATATCTATGACTGGTACATATGAGTGTATATTTAATATCGTCCTCTGGCCACGCTCCCGGAAACAATATCTCGGGGTAGGAAGTCTGTCCGCAACTTTTGTTTTTTTTTCGTTTTCACCGCCAACATGTACATCGGTGATCATTGGGGGACGACTTCACAGCGGCACGTGAATCGCCAGACGAAGAGAGTTTTATTTGCACTCAAGTCTTGGTCAGAGCGCCAGTTTGGTGAAGTATCTGAACATTCCAATTGTATCAACGTTGGTAATTTATTTATCCGTTCACATTCAATAGTGTTTCTCGGCTGCGGACTACTCACCGACGGAGATATTGCGATTCGTGAGTATACAACGATTGCCTCTAGCCCGTTGGACCAGTGGATCATATATCTATTTCAACAACGTCCACTTGTCGGTCTAGTGAAACGGCTCGACGCGTCCTGCACGCGGAATTATTAAAACTCGATCGTACCACCACGAGGATGCATTACATTTTTCGCATTTGTGTGTATATATAGATATATTCGTATATATAAATGCATGGTATGTATATATATGGGTGTACATGATATGGACGTGGTATGGTCAGTGAGTCTGGTGCGTAGCATGATGATGATGGTCTTCGCTGTATGTATCAGAACGGCCGACGGCCAGAAAACAATAAAGCCCTGCCCTATCACTAGTGGGTCGCCACTTCTGCCACTTAAGGCTCCATCTCGTTGACCATCCCCATGTTCCCCCGATGGCGCACTCAAGTCTATCCCAGCACCACCATACACTGTCTATTCGATTTAGATACCACTCGTGACGTTCCGCACTATCAACTCTATCATTCTCTACGTTCAGATTCAAATATCCGGACGAGTTCTACAGGCAGTAACGTCCAATATACGTGGGGTTTATCTAATTCTATTCTTTATTGGACTATATTGCCGCACGTCACTTTACGCTTTTTGGCAATCATATTTCGGCGTTTTGTCGACGCTGAAGTATCCGTTACATCGAGTGATGGTCGGAGGGGTTGTGTTTGATTCGATTTCGGTAATTGGAAGCGGAAAGATTAGGCAAGACAAGCTAAACGGAAATACCGGGCATTCTGTAGCATTGACTTGATTGCAGAAATAGAAGTTCGATCTTAATGAAATTCAGAACATCGCGATTAGCTTGATTCAAATGTTGGACTACTGGAGATTATGATTACGTCAAGGGTGATTTTCCAGAGTGATTATCTCGCGCGGTGTTTAAATTCTATGGCATAACGTAAGAAAAAGTGACGATAAACATCGTTCTGTTGGGCAACCACATGTTTTTCTTAGATTGAAAAATCTTTTTTCCGGCTAACAAATCAGTTTTGCTAGGCTGATAAATCTTTTTGCTCGACTAACCAACATTTTTCTCCCCCTAACAAGACGATTATATAATGACCCTTTTTGTGGTCACAACGCCGGCATTCTTCTCCTTACGGAAGTATTCAACGAAATCATGAATGCAAGGATTGTTAGCTAGGTCGATAGGATGTAATTCGGCAATTACCTTGAAAAAACTTCACTCGCTACATTCTTTAACGCTGATATAAGATTCTACCTTTTGTATCCAATATCGACAACGTGTTTAATTTAATGTGATCCGGATACAATCAGTATTTAGCAATTTGTGCGGATAAGCGTATAAGGTAGGGCAATTTGAAGCGTAGGACCTGAAGGACTGGGGCGTACGATGATGGCAACTGCGTTTCGTGGAGGGTGATTTATTTAGGCTGATAGTTTCGGAAGGATTGGGCCACCTTTGACGAGCACATAAGTGCAAAAAGTGGTGGCGGCGGCGGTGGCTTGTAAGCCGACAATGGGTCCCTGATGTTGTTAAAGGACAACATCACGTTCAGAGCTTGCTGAAGAGAATCTACGTCTCCTCTTAGCAGTGTCTCTTCTGGCGGTTCGGTCTCGCTGCTCCAGTTAAATAGTGATGGTTGTCTTCGTCGCTAAACGGAACTCTGGTTCAGTGTGATGCGACAACGGCAACAAACCTCCGGCCTCTGAAAATAGTTGTGTAGTATTTTTGTATGTGTTTACAGGGTCGAGAATAAGAAGTTCGGTAAGAGATGGGCTCTATTGGATGTCGGGACTGCGCTTAGCCCGTGTCAAGAATGTAATTCACACGCCGCTGGCATTCCGCTCCATTCCATTCCACGCGGCTTCCCTTTTGAACGGCCGCGGAACAACTATCAGGACGAGAAGGACGATGAGGACGCGATCACGAAGACACGGCGAGACGTTCTTTTCTGCCGGAGGAACGTGTATATAGCATCCGCTATACGTGATCCCACCGCGACAACGACTGCGGACACGCTGCGATACACAACTGCGTTGTGTATAACCGGAGAGCAAGTGGGGCTCTGTAATGGCGGGACCGTGCAAATAACTCTGGTGACACGGATCCGCGAAAAGAAGTTAAACTGTTGGGCGATGGACCGCGGGCCATTTGGTCCTTCCATGTACTCTGTGGATTTTCGGATCCTTCCCGTAGCGAACTTTGATACTTCTCTCTTTCCTCTTCTTTCATGCTTTCAGGGACTATCGCTTTTGACAGTGATTCCATCGAGAGGCAACAGTTATTTAGATAATGAATGCTGAAAATCTCAAATAATTTAGATACGTATCACGATTTTAGTTAGCATTCCCAAGTTTTATGAACATTTTAAGATTAGCTTGCGGTTAATCATTTATCAATAGATAAAGATAGACTTAAAGCATTTTGTAATTTTAGTACGTGTCCCGACTTCGGTAAGCGTAGATAACTTCTGTGAAGACGTACACCGATTGGATCTGTGATTGATCAGTGGTCATTAAGTAACGGAGTCAACCTATGATCATGGTCGTAAACCGCCGCCGTGATTAGTAGCTATATCGGTGACGATCCTTCAGAAAAGTTTAGTCATTTAGATACACGGACAAAACCGCTTCGTTGGGCCAATAACTATTTATCAGTTGCGTGAAAATTTGTTGTCACAACCATCAGGTTCATTGGTGTAGCAACCTCCTTTTAATCACATTTACTATTCAGACTTAGTTGACACGAATAGGTGAGACAACGAATTTGATTTGTGTAAGCAGAAGTTGGATAAGTAGGAAAGTATCTACTCTACTCTACTATTGAATAATAAATGTTTTGCTCTGAATATCATTGGTTAATGCCCCTTCAGTGAAACGCAGCTACACTTTGGTCTCTCAGCACGCTAAAAGATTCAACCCCGCCACTCGTCGCAACAACGTGGTTATAATACAGTATAACATATTGTTCACATAATATTACTCCATACTATTATGATTATCACTTCCATTATCGTTATTCTTGGTAATCCCCGACACTCCACTGGCCACTGTCGTTGAATATCCCGCATGCAGCCTGCACGTTCCATGCATACAGTTATTGTCTCTTTCACGACCGCAAGGAGATTCCTCTCGGTACCAGTGCATTTGCTCTCATACCTATACACATACAATTTAGCTTTCCTCGCTGTGAGTCTTCGCTACCTCTTTGTTTCTCCAATCATCGCAAGGCTCTTCTTCGGCTTCCTTCTCGAGATCCTCGTCTCCATGCACTAACGTACAAAGTCGGACGACATCATTCATACCGCCAGATGAGAGAAGGGGCTATATGAATCCTGCCCGAGAATGAGCGGAACGGAGAAGGCTGTAGAATGAAAGATTGTGGAAAGAGTGAGGACAAACTGTGCGGCGTAATTTCTCTCGAGACTTATTTACTCATATTCACCGGGACAATTAGTATTTAAACATCTTGCGCTCTTTCTCTTTCGTGCAACCGTCGGGATCTCAGGTAGCCCCTTTCAACGTTCGTACTGCACTCTACAAGTCAGCAAGACGTGAACAACTACCGCCTGGTAGTATACACCATTGCGCTGCCAGCAAGAAAATGAAATGACGACGACATCGCGAGCCAAGAAGGCGCACAGTCTTACGTATACACGTTTTGCGCTAGGTCTCTTTCCTTATGCTTTCATTCTTGCTTCATCTTCTGTACACACACATTCTCGCATCTCGTTGGCGCGGCGTTGTCGACTTTTTGAACGAAGTACCGCGAAGCACGGAAAGGCTCTCTCGACGCGACTCTTCTGTACTTCACCTTTCTGTTCGTACTCCCGCAATAATAATAGAAGGAGAGGGTTGCGTTTATTCTTCGCCGACGAGACGAGAGCTCACTCAACCATTATTCACAATCAGGGCTCGGATGAAATGTGTATACGCGTGTGTAACGAAACAGCTCGAACAATTAATGTAATTGATGTACTGAGAAGACATATTGTAGTATTCTCTAATTATCTGCGCTACGTTATATTTCTAAACATATGAAGTTATCTTCAGAATTAACCGCTTATATCTTTTATTTATCCAGAAAATTAATAAAAAAACAAGGCCGAACTCGTATTTATTTAAATATGTTTACGATAGAATTATCATCGGTTACTATTCTAATAATCATTTCGTTAGGCTCAATTTGTTTCGCCAATTCCTCACTCTTGAAGCTTTCATTATCGTAAAATTAGAATCCCATTTAAATAATACTAATAAATGAAATTGAAATAAAAAGAATTACTACAACGGAAGTATTACGAGCGGAGACCTTATAAGAAAACCCTGCACAAAGTTCTACTTCGTAACTTATTTCCAGAATCCAGATCTACGATATTTACAAGAGATAAAACGATTCTGGCCAAGCACATGAAATTCATACTATACCGAGGCTTGCAGCAGATCTTATATACTATATTACTGTATATATAAATATACATTATCGATGCGAAGCACACCGTTGGGAACGATGTGTGTACCATGGGGTGGTTCCTCAAGGTTCCTACGTACACGTAGTGATTGAGGAGATGCAGGTCTTGCTGAGGGGGCGCCCGGGGCCTTCGAAGGTGTCCGAGACCATCGATCATCGGTTATCCCAGTGAATTCGCTTAATTCGAGAGGCGAGAGATCCCTTAACGAAGCGATCGATACGTTATCGCATCGATCGGGGTAATTGCGATGGCGTGGATCGAGAGTCGAAAGGAGAAGCGCAGTGACGGGATCACGAAGACGAGCACACGAGGAAAAAGGAACGTGAATGTCGCCGTTCGAGGGAAGGAAAGAGACAAATGGATAGAGAACGGGAGAGGAGAGGAATGTTTGTAGATCCTAAACCCGTATATAAAGCGCCGTTCGCTCGCTCGCTTTAGCTCGAGCGGGCGCGCGTGGCGTTATGGTAGACCCGACCATTACCATACCATTACCATATTGCATTACGAACCCAAATTGCCAAAAGATCGCCACGTGGCGCGCGCTTCCATCCAGCATCCGCACCGCACCTTCCTCCTGCCGTTTCGCGCACGCGTTCGCCCCACGCTCTTCGTCACACTGCACGTAACTATATATTATAAGGTAGCAATAAGGGCGCAGTTACCAGCGGGAATATACACTTAGTATACAAGGATGGAAGTTTTTCTTTTGCTTTTGCTAGTTACTGCTGTGTTATTCACGCTACGTGTGACAGATAAAAAGCCTGTCGATAATTTTATGCGAATGATTCGGCGATAACGTAAAAAAGTTTAAACCTGTAATAAAAAAAATTACGTGTGATGAAAAGGGCTATTAGAATCGAACTATAGAAGATATTACAAGTTTCTGCTGTTTTTAAAATAGGTGCGGAAAAAATTTCTTTTAATTTTCATTTGAGAAAAAGAGAAACAATCCTTTTTTTTGCCGAGCGTAAATTGTTTTAGCTTTTTGATTAAAGTCTGATAGTTGGGTCATCGGATTTTATTAGGCTTGTATAACGATCTGTCATGTTTTTATTACATCAAGAGAAGAATATTGGGGAAATCGACGCTATTTCAGATATTAAAACCATCGATTCATCATTTACTTATTTATATGACATTACAACTAATTATTATTGTTTAAATTTATTTTTGTACATATATTAATTGGCTTGTTCTTATTAGATTGTTTTTATCATGAAGTCCTAACATAAGCATTGATTAACGTTCATAGGTTCAATTGATGTTTTCTACACAAAAAAAAAAATCAGATGGGAGATCTAACAAGTATTTCGGAGAACTCATAGTGAGTGAACGAAACTGAACTTTTATGATAAAGAAGCTGCCTCACCTCCTTGTTGCCTCTCCCAACTCATCCTTCTTCTCCGTGTACTGTCATTCAAAACACTGAAAATATTTTTTTTGCGTGAGTTTTTTTTTTGTTCTATGAGGCGACCAATACATTTTACTGATTCATTTATAGATGCAAATATTTTCTAAAAATTTCGAAGTGAATTTTATGCACTGTCGACTTCTGACATGACTTTCGCACTGAATAAAATAAGTGATCCCACGTGAGAATTACGAGCGGTGATTAGCTTGTGCTATCTCGGTTTATATTTGCCTGGGGCAACCCTCGAGAAATGATCTGGAGCTCTCAGCATCCGTTCGACGTTCAAGCTGCTCGCGTTTTCAATTTCTCATATCGACAACGACCATCTGAATATCATTGACGAAAGCGGAACGATCACCTCCACACATTCCGCTGCCGTATCATATTCGCATACACCTACGTATATGCTCTCTACATATTTCCGAGTCAAAAGCGAATATATCTTCACGTGGGCGACACGTGGTGAGTCCCTTGCACTGCCACGCCTGCGTATTGTCCATCGCAATATCATCAAATGTCGTTCACAATGATACTTGTGATGCTTCTGCATCAGCCTGCGCTTACACTGGTGTATTTGCTTACAGATTCGTATTAATGACCGTTTAAGAACTGCACTGAGAGGAATATATAATTTGATACAATGAATTTTTGCTTGCTTTGTTGAATGATATCAAAATTATCCTGTGGAGAGGTCAGATAATAATCATATTTATATTATGAAAAACAAGACAATATTTATGGTATGTGGACAATTTTTAGTTGATACTGGGTAATATTGAATGGATGTTTAAATGAAATACATACTCGATTACTTTTACTAAATAAATAGTTCTAGTGATTCACATATATATTAAATCAATACAATAATTTATTCATTCACCTCAGCGAAAAAAAATATATAGTTACTTATATTGTAGTGGTACTCTTGACTCAAATAATTCGGCTTTTCTATAAAATCAACTGAACGCAATATATCGTTGTTTAAACTATACGTATAGTTGTTTCTAATACCAAGCTACTCGAGTCATTTATATGCATTCCAAATAAATGACTCGGTGTATTCATTCTTTTTTCTCAGCATATAAGTCAACCCTCTATTTACCCGAATTATATTGTAAAAAAATAAACGAATGAACTTTCAACTGTCAATTTAACGAACAAAATTCTACGTCTGAAATTATTCCAATATTTGATATATTTTGATTTTAGCAACCTAAGGTCGTCCCTTTACTTTACCTGAATCGTGGAAAGTTAGATTTAAGTCGTTCTCTCAAAATCTGTATAGCCGTGACTTACCTGAAACATAAAATAAAAGACACAATAAGAAAAAGTGCATTTACATGGATTTCCATTAGGGTTAAATTCAATGACAATAGTGTGGAGACAAGCAACTGAGAATAGGATTTGTCGGGTTGAATTTGTACTGTTCAAATGGGTAATGTCTGTTCAAACGCCCGTTGACCTCAGTATCGGACGTTTCGCACGCTTGACAAGGAATCCGGGACAATTAGTTGGTGGGAACCCTTCGGATGCTTCTCCTGCCAATTATCTACGACGCGACGTGATTGTCCGAGAGGTTAGGAGATAGATATACATATGGATACAATATGTCCTTGTATATAATACTACATGAGTATTAGTATTCATCCATACATATGTGTATCTGTAGCTATAGAGACCATAGCAAGCGGCTCCTTTCGCCCTCACCTCTTGCTTGTCAGCGTCGCACATTAAGGGCTACGCAATGAATGTGCCAGGCGGCAAACAAGCGTCCGGGTATCCTCATTAAGGTCATTAGCGCACACCCTACTCTCAGTACCGTGAAGCCTCTGCGCTACTATTCCTCCGTAACTGTATCGAACGGTGATGTGTATTAGTCTAACTCCATCCAGTGGATTTAGTAGAGATGGACCACAATGAATGACATCATAGTTATCTCATGCTTAGGGTACTATTAGCTCGGACGTCAGCATTGTGCACGTGTTTGACGCATCCTATCGTTTAATATTATTATCACACTATTGTTATTATTGATTCGATGTATTGTATTGTCCGGTGCTCAATCGTTTGTTAGGTTAGATTCATGGAAACGTCTCGCATACGATTAAAGTGTGCGATTAACCAAATCGAATGCCGAGACTTTTGCCGAAAGTTCAACCTAAAATCTTATTTATGACAGTTTAACGTAAAGTTTTGTTCCTAACAGACTTTTGCCGAGAGTTCAACTTGAAGACTTTTTCTCAATAAACTTTTGATAACTGTTCAACGCCAAGATTATAACAATTACATTACTGAGTAGGAGACTGCAGGAAAACCGCAATAATCCTATGACTTTGTAATTTCCGGGCATTTTCATCATGCTTGGTAATTATGATTAGCTACATCTATTGCTGTTTCATCACAACAGCATTAAACTTGAGTCATGCAGAACTCGACTTGAAATACTAATCTTCCCGAGATATTATACATGCTTTCGCGTGCTTTACACCCCGTCAAAGGCATAGTTCCTCAACATCGGTGGTAATATCAGCTTCCAGTATACCACACAACTCGTCTTCTTTGGGTAACAGTGGCCAAGCGCCCAAAGTACAACGACAACGCGAATAGTTACGGTCGTTCCTGATGCAGAGTTGCCCCGTTGTACTGCACTGGGTGATAGCGATGCGCCAAGAGAACGGCGGCGAAAGTGCTCGGCTTTCCCGCGACACCCGCGAGTCGAACGAGAAACGAGTAGAGAGTAGTTGCGTGAGCTTCACAGCGAACGTCGCTAAAGAGGGACGACGAACGTGAGTGTGCGAAAGGGGAATTCCTCGTGTGCCGGGATTCGCAACTCAAAAGGCCATTGCACCCGTCGCTCGGTTGTCTACAATAAGTGCAGCGCGCTACGGTCGCTGCAGCGAATGAATTAATTCTACTCTCCTTCGTTTTTTTCCGCATCGTATTCCGCTATTGCGTTGAAATATTTTCTAAAGAGGGTTGAGAAAATGTTGCACTCAGAAAGTGCAGTATTAAAGGGTTTCGCTCGGTAAAGTTTAGTGAATTGACGATTAAAATAAAAATAAATGTGTTTAAGGGGGTCATCTGTCAGAAAAAAATGTTTTGCCCGTCTTGTTTTCAGTTGACTGATAAATGTGGAAAAAATATGTCAGTTGAGAAGTGGAATAATGGATTATTTTCCGTTGGTTACAAACGCCGGTTAGTCTACTGGTTATTTTGCCATCGAAATTGGGGCTATTCTGATTCTAGTAATTATTAAAAACGAACGGGGTCAAGCATTTTGTTTCGCGTCGGCGGATCCTTTTTTTGTGGAAACGTTCCATATCGACTAACCAGCAGACATATATTCCTTTAATCACAAGTCAAATCTATTTGCTGACTTGAAAACGAATGAAATAATTGTGATGTTCAAAATGTCATATCTCGTTGAGGTATAACTTTTTATCGAATCGAAAGGCGCTACAAAAATAATTAGGCATTATTAAATTCACGAAAAGGCCAGTTGTTCAAATCTGTTTTGAAACTAACTACAGTAACATTCTTCGTCCCATTCTACAAATTGCATATTACTAGAGCATTCACTACTTTGATAAAAAAATTACAAAGACCTTTATATATTCTTATTATAATTGAAAATATAAATATTCTTAAATGTATTAAAAAATATATATATTATTAATCCCGTCCGACCTTTTCAGATATTGCGAAGGAATTTTGTTTATTGCTTGTCCGTTTGTTGTGTAATGTAGTCTTATAATTTCCTGGATTTTTAGCACTAACTGCTTATTTCAAGTTTGTATTGAAAATCATTTATTTTTAGTACCCATTTTACGTAGCCTGTATAGACCGAATCTTCTTTATGTGATAATTTAGTCGAAGGGCTGAGTAATCTTCCAGAATTCTCCCGCAGACCTCATGTTGTTGGTAGAATGAAGAGTTCGGTCCGCCGTAATTAGTCGTTCTCGCACGTTTACTCGAGTTGGGTAGGATGGAGTGGTTATTTTTGTTTTCTTAGGCTGCACTTTACTCATTTTTGAAAGGGATTTTGTAATGCCGCTTCGTGTATATAAGAAATGAAACGCACTCAGTTGGCTCGCTTGGCCCTTTCGTTCGAGTTAAAAGCACGAGCATCTCTCGACATTTGGGGGGGAAACGTGAGGTCCCTTCTACCCTACGGATTTGGGGTAAGTCTCAACGTGGCTCTTGTCTTTTTCAAGGCATTTCCAAGTTTTCATACACTCTTCAATGTTTGGGGGCCGAACGACGCTTCGAGTCTCAAGTACTGCAGGCAACTTCGACTTTACTGTGGGAACGGAATACATATAGCTATATGCATCGTTAAAATCACCAGCAATCTACAGCAGCTCCATTTTTTCTTAACGAATATCGCGAAAGATCCACCCATAGATTGTCCACTTGAATCTGAAGCACTCGTATAACGAGACACATCTTTAAGTATCGCTCTCATCTCTTAAGACGGCGTGATTATTCTTAATTTCATGCCAGGAGCAAAGATTTATTATCGTTAAGACTTGGTCTCAAATTAAGGCAGATAATAAATTAAGATATACCTTGTAGAAGCTTACCACGATCCGGTGGAATATAATTTTTGTAATGTTTCCTAGATTAATAGTAAAGATTTGAGTAAATTATTGTATTTTCCAACGTGAGTTTTTCTCATTTCTTCTGTTTAATCTACAGATGCTATGCTTTATCCTAGAACTTGACGTAATAGTGTTTTGATGTGTAAAAATAAAAGCACATTCAGTAATGTCTTTTACAGAAATTGGTTATATCGAATAGAGTTGTTTTATGTTGTTTGCACAAATTTGCCATGGAAACCTCGGATTGTCATATAAGACCCTGATCTGGCACATTTATCATTGATTTGTTTACTTTATGCCATGGTTAAGTCTCACTAGGCCTCTAATTACTTAACCTATCAAGCCCTGATTAAACTTCGCTATGGAAACCTAGAATTTCCCTATGAGAACCTTATTTGGCAAGATTATCATTGATTTGCTTACTTGGTGTCACATTCAAGCCTTACTGGGCCCTTAAGTGATTATCTTATCAAATCCTTCGCCATGGAAACCTAGAAATACCTTATCCGAGCCCCAATCGGGTGTGATATGGAAAACCCTGTTAGGGTGTCTACATTGAAGCCCTAGTTTATCTTAGGGCATCCCTAATAATTTTATTCACGGGTGCATACCATACAATTCATACCATACCAAACACTTTCTGTTGACCACAAAAATCTTGTTAGGCAGGCTAACCTAACTGCTCGAACTCTCCCTCTCCCTCTCATTGAAACACGAGCCTAAAAACGCTTCCCCCAATAGCAATAACAGTACCACTAATAATAATAAACTTGGTCAAGACACAGTCTTGGCGGGTCTACGGGGTGTAAATGAATATCCAAATAAATTAAAAGTTCATCCGGGCAATGAAGTACGAGAGACTGACCCAAGAAGAGAGAGAGAAAGAGGGAGAGAGATATGCGTGTGCTGTTGGTAGGCATCAGGTTGGCGTTATGTACGTATGGGTACGTGTCACGCGGTTGACTTGTCGTAATAAAAAGTGTCGAAGCGAGTTCGCATACGACTCGATTATATACGCACAAACAAAACAAAAAAATAAAAGAAGATACAAAAAAAAAAAAGAAAACCTCAAAAAATCCGAAATAAGCAACAGGCAAATAAATAAAAAGAAAATACGTAAGAGGAACGAGAAATTATGCTGAGAGGCAAAGACGCCGGGCTAGCTAATTACTCACGCGAGCTGAGAACGCGGCACGACGTTGTAGAGTATATTCTCGCTCAGTCTCGAAGAAAGAATCAAAGATGGTGTGCGTCCAAGTGAGCAAACTCGACAGAAAGAGCAAGAGAGCAAGACCTCGAATTGGACACCTGTCTGGTCGAGCGCGGGCCGGACAGAACAGCCAGAGCATAGCAGAGAAGAGAGAAGAGAAGGTGGAATTACAGACTCAGTCGGGAGTTACTGTTATGCGCGAGTAATGAGGTATATTACTGTTACGAGGCAGGTATATTTAATGGCTCACCAGGCTCGAGAACGCGCGCGCGATCGCGTATATGCTCTGGCTCACTCATACAGCGCCGCTCGGGTTCAGGACCAGTACGTATAGGTACTGATGCGCTCTCAGCTCGTCGCGCGGGCTCCATCGTTCCATAAATTCCCGATTCATCGTCCGCTCCTCCCTCGTTCGCCTTGCGCCCGTTCGCCACCGCCAACACCCTAGCTTTCCTGTGGTGCTTTCATATTCTCTTACCGGTATAGCCAAAATGAAGACAAAATGGACTGGCAGTATTAATGGGACCGAGTCATCTGAGAAACATCATGAGAATACAAATGCTGTAAACGATACACCGAGAGAAAAGATTTTATTGATTCACGACAATCTTTGTCAATGAAAAGAAAAACTTGAGTTTTACTTCCTTTCCATTGAATGATCTCAAAGTCAATGATAAGTGGCGACATTGAATCAAATAAATCGACCCTGTTCTTTTCATTCATTTTACTAAAGAGGCTGCGGCACTTCTATCAACACAGCTAAAATTGTTGAGACCTGTTTTTGTCCATTATTAAGCGGTGAATAAAGCTGAAATTTGCAGAAAACGTGCTTGAGTGTAGCCGAAATGGGCTAAAGTACGAGCACCTTGAAACTCTAAGCCGTTTGTTTGGGAGAACCGGAAAATAAAGAAGGTGGCGAGGTTAGCTGCGGAGAGATATGGATGATTGGATATGTGTTTAACACTGGACGATGAAATTCTCAGCACTTGCTGTCTTTAAGTATAGTCACAAATTTTGCAAAAATCGATACAATAACATACATTTTTGTAGTAATTGGAAATTACATAAAAATACAAATTTTATATCGCTTATCATAGCTGCATTTTTTAAAATTCAGATACTAAATATAATTTCTCAAAATAAAATTTGATCTTAAATAAAATTCTGAAGAAGTTAACGCCATATAGTTTTTTTAAAATCAAAACTGCGTAAAGTCTGAACAACTTTATCGATTACAAGTGAATTCAATACCAAGCAACGTATACATGCATAAATAACTTTTTTTTTACGTGCCCACTCCATTGCAACTTTTCGAAACATTTTGAACCATTTCTAGTATAATAGGGGAAAAAATAAAAGTATGTTTCGGTTCTAGGAAGAGAAAAATCTTTCCTCGTGAGTTAAAAAAAAATTTTAGTATCACCTCGAAAAAGCTCACTTTTCTTCGTAAAGAAGGGACTTAAAAATGTATGGAAACACAAGTTTCTTAGAAAATTTTATTTAGAAGACATTATTAAAAATGTCGTGAAAACAATTATCGAAGCAACAAAAAATTCTTGAATTTTTTTTTTTTTTTTCCATTCTCACAGAAAATTATGACTCATTTTCTTCACATGTCTTGGTTTAAGCACATCTGGAAGCTGTGAAAAGGCGTTTTCACGACTGTCGCGATGTTTCACCTTTACCTAGTTTTTCTCCCTGCCCATTTTGCCTGCGTTTCCCCTACTCGCTGTTTCATTCCGCACTCCCATCCAGTCTCGTTCCATCCGGTCCGCGCGCGCTCTCAACCTCTCGTTCGACTCCGTAACTTTCGAATACCCGCGGAAATTCGAAACTTCGTATCGTATTAACACTGGTATTCGCGAGTGCCCCGGGTTGCGATCGTTTCTCATACCCCACGACTATACTGGGAACGCTGGTGAGTGAGAGAAAGAGAGATAGAGAGAAAGATTGAGAGTTTCAGACCTGTGCGAAACTCCTGGTGTGCGAGACGAACCATCGCTCGGCATCCACATTATTCCCGTTTCGCCGCGCAGTTAGTTCGCTCTTTACTCGTAACGGAACTCGAACCCCCGGACGCCAAATGTCCACCCGCAGCTTCATGCAAAACCTGTGCTGCCAACTCGTTATCGTAACTCATGTATATATATATGATATATATATATATATATATGAATATATAAATATTTATGCCCGTAAGTAGAGTCAAGTGAACATTTGACGATCATCAAGGGCAGAGTCTTGATGGCTTTAAATTTTGATATGGTATTTATTTTTACCCGACAAACCATGTTATTTGGGTTGTACCAAAATCATTTTATATTTTATTTAGCTGCCGGATCACTGGAAAATAAAAAAAAAGCAGTGGTGCAATGCAGGTACCGAATCATTGCTACCTTTTTCTTAACTCTGTGTAAAATACTGGGAAAATTTGAAATTGGTTAAAACCGATTATTTATGTTTTTTACATTTTCTTCCTAACATTTGTATAGGTGCGACTTTTTTAACATGTTTCGTTATCGTTCCAACCTGAGCACCATAAGATGAAACAGCGAAGAAAAATGCATCGCTAGAATATCACACAGAAATTGAAATATAATTATTAATCTTGAAAAATATGTTGACACACCTACTATCTCTAAGGATAGGAATACACGGAATGCGAAATTTCCATTAACGACGAAAAGTGTAAGCATGTTAAATATTCATTCAACACATTTTTCTTAATGAGGTTTAGTAGAACATTCCCGAATTTCACGTATAGTAAATATTCCAATGCCCTAGTTATGCAGACTCTATTAGTGCATGGAATCAAATTATTTGCACGACCACACGCATTTCCCAGATCAGCATTAAATTGATATTTGCAATAAATAGAATAAGCACATAGAATCCTACGCTGTGTGCCTCCGAAATGTTTATCGTTCGCCATAGGGCTAGATCCAAATTCTATGACTGTTTATTATTCATCATTATTGCACAGATGGTAATATCTGTTGGATATTTATATGCCTCCGGAATTTTGTTTTGCAGAATACTGACCACAGGCCACACTGCAAAGAATTGACCAGGTAAATTGTCATAGAGCTTGACAGAAATTATGTGCTGTGATGAACTACGTTAAACTGCATGATCTGTGTCCACAAATTACTCTATATTTGCGTCTCGGTTATTATATTTAAAAGTTCTTATTCACCTCTGAAACTCTCATAACAAACATTGATGATTTGATTTATTCCAAAATTTTCATGTCATGCAGTGCGTTCAACATGATATTTACATTTCTCCTATAATGCGAAGAAAAAACATTTTCAATGAAATTGGCGAAATCATTTAGAAATTTGGCCTAGAATCTCTCTCCATTGATATTATTATTATTTTCATTATTTTCATGCGGAAATGGAAATTACAGAATATGATATAATAAAAAAATCAGTGGAAAGAATTGATACATAGCATAAAATTAAGATGTGAGATTATCAGGACAAGATTTCTTTCATTGCCTTTAGGATTCGAAGGTCATACAGAATATAGTCACTAATAAACAGAAAATCAATGAACCAGTATTGTTAAGACCGTTGAAATAACTAAAAAAAAATAGATGGGCAACAAATAGTTCAATTGTTAAAACTCGTGAATATCAATTTGTTATTCGTAAAAATGTACCCGTAAAATGTTTAAATTCAAGTTAAACTCTGTTAGCTAGAATTCCATGCTTATCACACTGCGCGATACCACGATGAACTGGATAATCTGTGTCGTTCCACGGATTACTCTGTGTTTCACGTAATTCATGCAGTCTCGGTTAATACCTCAACCGGTCGTAGCAAATGACATTTCTAATCGGCTCTGAAACTCTCGAACCTTATTCATCTCACGTTTCGGACTGTTCGTCCGGCCATTTGAATATATTTGAGGCAAATGACGGCGCTGCTACAACCGAGTCGTCCGATAATGACAGCGCAGAGAACGACTTTCCCGAAACTATTTCTAGTGAATGGAAATACACTCGGACCTCGGTTCTAGGTACCACGATTTTATAGTCAGTACCCACTATTTTAATCTCCCTGAGTGTTGCCCATTCGTGATGAGGAGTAGAAAATAAAAAATTGATCTTGACAAGCCGAGTACCATTATTTGTAACAAACCTGTTTCGATATTGTAATAATTTTTTCAAATGATAAATAATTTTGAGAAGCTTGCAAAGTAAAATACCGAAAGTGGTGATAGGAATTTGTTTCTTTCTTGATGTTTTGAACGAAAAACACGTATAATAAAAAAAAGTAGTTTGGTAAAATTGAAAAGTAATATTTTGTAAGCTGACGATATAACAATTTCTGTAAGATTACAAATTAATAAAGAAAAGTTAGTATTTCTGACAAATCGCTTTTTCCGCAAAGATAAGCTGAAACGTTGTGTTGAAAATCAAACAATTCTTGTCAATATACAATTTTTATTGAAAGAACTACAAAAATTCGGGAAAGTGCATTCGATTTTCTATGTAATCTTTATAAAAATTGTCTTCTATTTAGAAAGTAATAACCCTCCACCCAGAAAACTGCATTGTTTTTGTATTAATTTGTTATGTTACTTTTCTTTCACGTGATTTCCGCCGATGGCGAAGTTTATTCAACAAATCACCCGACGTAAAAATCACGCTTATTGCCGTGCGTGATTTTTACGTCGGGTACGATACATATTTTTGATCTTTCCAAAAAATAACTGCACTTCGTGTTTGCAACAAAGTCGCAAGTAACCCAAATTTTTGACAAGTAACTTGTGCACATGCGCTGTCGAATCTCATTACTCCCGGCGAGTTGAAGTGAACAGTTTTCCGCCTTAGGATGTAAGGAAACTAGATAGCGCATACACATGAGTCAGAGGTTAAGAATGAGCGATTTTTAATCTGTGTTACGTCTACGGAATGAGGTTATTTTAGCGTAATCGGAAACAAAAAATCTCTCGCCAGTCTTAAAATGTACAATTTTATAACCTATGCACAGTTCCTCGTTTTAGTCAAGACTTGTCAATATAATTGAGGTTCCACTGTACATCTCTGTCCAAATAACCCAGCGACGAGCTGTTCACGGCCTCGATGTGACTGACGGTTGTATTAGTGAACAATTTTGCTGGCAATACACACATAACGAGCAGCTTAAATGGGCTCCCTTCACCCGCTGATATTTGCTACGTAATGATACGTTGGCTTCATACTTGTTTCTCCCTTGTCTCTCTTCTCCGCGAGAGTCGTTAAGATTTTTGCCTCGTTACGACGAATTAATGCCTCGTTTGTACAAATTAGCGCCCCAGCGATATAATACAAGCTGTACTATTGCTTGATTCACCGTGAAGTAAGTGAGCTACAAGCGTTTTCAACTTCCGATGCGAGCGATATTTTAACCAGAGCCGTTGACTGCTCGCGTGCACACGATGGTAAAAATAGTGTCACGAATCTGTTGATGGTGAGTTACGACGACGAACGAATGACTGACACGCGCATTAAGCGTATTTAGAATCGTGACCGGATTCACTTTCTTGATTGAATGACATCGTTACGGCTTGTCAATTTCCACACGTAAAAATAAATGAATGAAATATTCTTTTTTAATCTTTACCGTGATTTTATGGTTGCTTAGATAATTTCGTCAAATTTGCAGGAGTTAAAAATAGTGTCACATATCTCTGAATGTCGAGTTGTGCCAACGAATGGATGATTGACATGCGCCTTGAACATTTAAAAATTTGCTATATCCACTAAATTTACTTTTTTGATCGAGTTACGTCGTTTCGAAATATCATTTTTTGTAAAAGACAGCTAAAAATAAACAAGCAATATATATTATTCTTACGAATGAAGAAAAAAAAATACACACACACACACACACATATATATATGTGTTAAAAAGTTTAAAAACTTTGGACCGCGATATCTTGGCTAGATCACCTCCTAGAGAAAAAAAATACTCTGCAATAATATTTCGTTCGCCATTACCTTACATAATTAACTCCAATCCATCAACAACAACATCTCTTCTGCATTAAGAATGCGAAAATTATTGCGAATATAAATTCAAAGTTGACGAGCAAATTTTCTCTCCTAAGCATGACAAATTTAATAATACTTTGATCGTGGGTGGCCAATATCATTGCATATATTTCACATAATTTTGTGTCGTATCCCAGAGCACATAAAAGCATTCCTCATCCTTCATTCCTCGAGTCCTCGGTAGTATGATACACCAAAACAGCATCTCGACATCATCAGCCCGGGATTCCCCTTTTGGTGTACAGTCCATTGACAAATCGTCGGACGAATCTCTGCTTGCCAAAGCTCCGGTAAACCGTCATTCGTTGACACGCTTGGAAACGAGTGTACCCACGTACTGAACCAACATAGTATGATAGCCCGTACTCTCTGTACAATTCCGCAAGTCTGGACGTAGGCTGAGAGCTCCAACTCGACGAATACGACGACAGCTACGACTACGACGACAAGCAGCAACTAGAGAGAAACCCGCGGCGCTGCCGCCGCGACGTTCTCCGGTAACTAGTTGTTGACTCGAGTTCTCTGATGCGGATTGACTGAAGTCTACGACCCGAGCGAATGTGCTAACATCTTAGCGCAGTCCATCCAAGCGTCGGTCCGTCCGTTCGTCTGTCCATCTGTCTGTACTACCCCCAATGCTGTTGCACTTTCCATTTCTGTAATTTCAAAGCAGTACTGCGAGCTGCGGATATGCACTGCTTTGATACTCGCTCTTCAGCTTCCATCTCTATCCATTCGTCGAATTCATTGCTTCTCACCATTCCTTGCTCACTTCCTGTTGTCTTAGCTTGTAAAATATCATAATTTATAATTTATATCTATGTAAATTCTTATTCAACAAAGAACGTCATGAATTTCTAGTAAAAACGTAATTGGCGTTGCTGCGAGTTGCAGAAAGCAATTAACTGATTACTTTTCTGAGTTTATACTTTGTAGGTTTTTTATTTTTAGATAATTGTTGTATTAATTTTTACAAAAATCCTTGGTTTTGCACATAACAAAAAAAAGAGGGGTATTCGTATTCATCAATAATATCATTAATTGCATTTTGTTTTTCAATGATAATTTCGTCCTATGTATTATTTGTCACCTTTCGTTTGTTTTTCCTGAACTTTTCTTAGAAAACTGATGCTTGTTTTTCCGAAAAAAAAGGAGTCCATTTTAATTTCAGTTTGAACGCAGTTCAATAAATAGATAAACCTGCGAAGCAGACACACGGATAAATAAGAATATATGTAGAGAACACAGAAGTAAACGAGAAATAGCAGTTTCACACTCGACTCGAAATCGGCCATAAAATCTATTTACCTTATACATATAAGCAGTAAGCAGAATACATGGTGATTTCGCCGAGTGCGTATAGAATTTACCGAGGAGTCGGAAAGCCGCGGCGAGACGAGAGATCGCGTACGTACGTCGCTCAAAGCTCAAAGAGATCGAGTTGAGCTATAGAGTATTCGTATAAGCGTACACGTAGAGCGAAGGTAGTTGAACAAGTGACGGGCTGGCGAGAAAGAAAAGTCAGAGAGCTAGTGGCCTCCCGATAAGGACCTGCAGTGGAAGCCGTCGCGCCGTTTCTCGTCGTAGTCGTGTCTCGTCCTCGCGCGTCTCTGTGTCTACGTCGCGTGCGCTTCACTCGTTGACTCTCTCACGCGTCGATCCCCTCGTCGCGATCGGTAGTCGTGGAAATGCCAAGACGAGAACCCTGTGCGAATGCGAACCGGCGCGAACCGTCTTGTTCTCTTCGTTGCTCGACGCTCATGCCGATTACAAGAAGTTGCGAAGAAAGGTGGATGCCGATATCATACGGAGAATCGAGAAGGGTGAGGAAGTCGCGCTCTACGAACGCCAAAGGGCAACATGTGGACGCCAATGCTTTCAAAAAAGTTGCGAGTGATTATAGAAATATGTATGTAGACACATTATTTTGAATAAGGACATTTATAATATTGTGTTTGTTAATTATTTCTGTTGAATTTTTAAGTATAGGGCTGTTATTCCAAGGTGTCGATTCAGGTTATTACTGTTTGCCTACTTTCTACGGTTAGAAAGTACATTAATTGTTTTCGTAGTTGTTTTAGTTTTGCGTTAATAGTTTGGGTCATACATACGCATTATTATGAGTATTCGTGAAAATACCAAGAAGAAAATCCTCTGCGAATGCGGAATCGTCTTGAACCGTCCTCCTCTCTTCGTTCCTCGACGCTCATGCCGATTACAAGAAATTGCAAAGAACGATAGATGCTGATGACTTGCGAGCAATTCAGAAGGGTGAGGAAGTCGCACTTATATGGACGTCGAGGGAAAACATATGGTTTGAGTTTAAAAAAAAGTTTAACGTGTACAGCGTTCAGACCAGAAGAGTAAACTAATTTGAATTGTCGGGGCCTCACTTTATCTGTTGAAGAGGGTATTCTATGAAAATGAGTGTAGGAATTATGAATGCAGTGGAAATTTCATTTAATCTAATATTTAGCGACCAAATATTTAGTGGGTTTTTAATGAAGGAACATTTACTCACACATTTATAATCATAACTTCATCATCAAAGCCGGTAATGAAAATTTTTACACTCATACTAGAATACACTCTTTGACAGATAAAGTAAGACATCAAACAATTAAGCTTCTTTACTGGTCTCAAAGCTACAATTTAAAAAAAATTAATTGATTACCTCACACTATTTTGGGGCACCATATATGTTTACAAAATTGCAGAATTATAATGCTTGGTATGTACTTAATGACGTCTACATGTAAGATTTTTCACAACGAGAGTATCTTCTATAGAATTTTTTTTCTCATGACTTTTTCTAGGTAACTAAGCCTCTTTAAGTCGTACCAGGATCCATGCCTCGGTTCGACTTTCACAACTTCACCGCGGTTCCAAAAGAAGCCCATTATGTCCTTGTGACAAAAAGTACTATAAGCCCAAAGATCTGTAGAATATAAAAAATTCGTCAAGAAACATATATAATTTTACATATTTATGGTAGAAGAAATAATTATTTGCACCAAAAACGTTCTTTTTATTTTAGTCAAATTCTAGAAAGGTATTTATCGTTAACATTGGCTTGTACTTCTTGGTAGAAGGAAAATAAGACGACATTACTTTCGGAGTGCCAGAATGGAAAACGTTGCTGTACGCAAGTGAACGTGGAGGAACAACGCGTCTCGGCAAGAGATAGATAGGATCGGCCGGGAGCCGAGCCGTGTAATTGATTCAGTTGGGTTGAAACAATGAAGCTCTATGGTCATTCGACTGAATACTTTGCTGTGCGAGCATCGTCGTGTTTGCAGTTCCAACCAGCTGGCTACCGGTATATCCAACACTGCTGGACATTTCCTCGTGACAGTTCGCGACTTTCCTGGAATTCATCACTACTATTGACTTTTTTTTTCGTCTTGTATTTTTTCAGCCTCGCAGAAATTCAACTCGGTAATGGCTCTTAAATAGATTGTCAGCTAGCTATCAGCCGAGTACGAAGAAAATCGGTCTGACCATAATGAGAAAAGAGATTGGTCGGTTTAAAATGTAACGAGCACGAATTAAATTGAATGGATTTTCAGTCGATGAAAGTAGAGCAGCGTAATATTTCGTTTTTACTGATTATAAACATCCTTTTTGCGTGTTACGAAAAATATTCCGTAACCAAATTTTGACCTGCAATGTTAGCATTGTCACTGAATAAATTATTGAGAAATCAATTTACGATTTACGTCGAAAATATAAAACGCATGAAAAATGAATTATTGAAAAAAGTAATAATTTCCAGGCCGAATTTTCTTCGCAGTGAAGCTATTTTGGTTAAAAATCCAATTAAAAGTTTAAATAAACGATTCGCTGATTAATACGATAATTGAATATGCTCGAAGGCCAATGATGTTTAAACTTTATTTAATTACCATAAGTTCCAACGACTGTTAATTAGTCATTGATCAATTGATAATATGGCTTGTTGTTGGACGATATCATATAACGAAGTCTTTATGGAATTAATAAAATTTAATAAAAACAGGGAACAAAAGTTGCTACTGCAGTATTCGCAACACGCAACTTGTAGTTATAGAATATGATGAATATTCGATTGAGAACCGCAATTCACGAGAGTTCCTCTCTCACTAATATTTAATCAAAATTGTAACAACTCATTATTTTCAAACTCAATCTACTTTTCAGCTTACATTTAGGAACAAAATTTGTCTTACAACTATCGAAATATCGACAACGCACTATAAACTCTCAAAAATATGCCTCTTTTGAAAGTCCGTGTCCAAAGCTGAAGCTACCTTCTCTCCGCATCCTTAGACCCTTTTATTGATACATTAATCAACTGATAGTAATTCAATACTAACAAGTTTAAACATATTGCTCAAATGTTGACACTGCGCTAGACCCAGAAATATGCCTCTTTTGACAGTTCGTGTCCAAAGCTTAAACTGACTTCTTTCCGCATGCACAGGTCCATTTTTGACACATTAAACAGCCAACGTTAAGAGGAAAGAAACGTGGCTGCGGGAAATGAAAGCTAAAGTACAAAAAAAAGCTCATTGGGCATTGTGGACAGCGAGGAAGGGTTTTGCTGAGGCGCTGCACTGCACACAAGAGCCTCCCATCGGTGCAGTGCATTTCGCAATCGCCATTTGGCCATGGTCTGCGTGCGTCGTCGTCGTACCTCGCAGTGTTCCTCAGTATTACACCCGCTCGAAAGCTTGTCCGCGATTCCGAGGACGGCCCGCATGATGCACGACAAATGTAAATAGTAATGCACGAGAAGAGAGCCAACGTACTATAACCATATATATGTACACACATACACACACATATATATATAAATATGTGGGTGTATATATAATATAGGTACAAATGTACTGGACAAAGCACACGACGTGTCAGTACCTCGCGAAGGGATGGATGAAACAAAGGCATATATATAAGTCCACACATACTGAAGTCCGAAAGACTGAACGCATGGATGGACAGACGGACGGAGGACTTTTATTATAATAATCTGCGGCCGGTGGATATGCATGGCCTGTGTTTTCTGTGACGATACGAGATGGTGCTGGACTCTCTGTGTATGTAGACTTAAAGTATGCATATATTTATTTGTGTATATAAAAAATAGTATATATATATATATATATGTATATATTACAGTACAGAAAAAGCCTGAGGGTCTGTGGCTCACTACTCTACTCACAGCCGCCCATTCTCGAACGTTTCGTTCTCTGGTGTATGCACTTTATTGCGAGAGGTACAATCCTTTAAGCGCCCGCGTGCATTTCGTCAGTTAGTGCTTGCTATATGCATTTATATAGAACGCCACTGCCACTGGCTTCACAAATGTTTTTTTTTTATGGCTCACGATTCCAAGCTCTGGGAATGGTCTTTCTGGAGCGTTGCACCTCTTCAGTCAGGGCAGCTAGAATAGCAATAAAAGAAAAGAGATCACTCGGCCCACAAGCTGTCGAGTGTGGATTGGATGATGACAAAAAATTGAAGCGGGTAAGTAAGCGGGAAATTGGATCGTAAATGTTGGAATCGGGCTCGTAATAGGGGCATGAAAATGGCCAACAAGAGAGCTGGTATCTTAGAGGGGCACAACCGAGATCTTGATTTGAGTGGTTGTTTGAATTCTACATTAATTAATTAATGACTGATAAGGCTTCTTAAGTGCACTTATCATGATAAAATAATCCATATGCATGTATATTTTTGAGGATTTATTGTAAGAAAGCAGTATATTCATTTCGAATATATCACTATAAAACGATATACTTGTGTGTCAGACTTTTTGAACCATTTGAATGCCAATATGGAATCTTTGCTGTAATGGAGAACAACTATTATAGAAAACACATATTTTTATTTTGATAACTTAATACTGGAAAAGTTTTTTGTATATTATGATTCCATTACAAATGTCTCCTTATTTTTTAAATTCACTAATGAAGAACGCATTTTTGGCCAAAAATTGTAAATGTATCTTACCTAAAAATACTTTTTTTCCCACAATTTTTATTCAGAAAAATTTCCAATAGTCAAAGGAATAGAATGCATATCTTGGGTTTTGAATAGAATATTTGCGAAAAGGACTATTTTTAGAGTGAAAGTGAGTTGATTACATGATGCGAAAAGTTGAGTCGAAATCTTTTTAAAGTTAACTTGAAACGTATGAAAGTGACCGCTAAACTTTGCTGTAATATGCAGCGGTGCACTACTTATTTGTGATGAATTTTTATTCATTTTTTATAGCCTTTGGGATGAAAACTGGAAAACAAACAGCATATAACAAGCAGTATATATTAGGGGGCGGAAAAAACGAAAAAAGCTGCGAGCTAGAATGGTGAAGGCGAGTCGATTTTTCGCACATCACGGGAATTTGCAAAACTAAAGCGGCGTAGTAAAAGCTTTGAAAAAAAGAACAAAAAATGGCGTCGAGGGGAGAAGTTTAGAATGAACGAAAGTCGTGTCCCTCGAGTCCGCACCTCGTTGAGGGAGCGGCTTTAATATGACGTACTTTTAGGTGTAGCTGCACATGTTTTCTCGGTATGTGCGAGCATGTGTTGTCAGCACGAGCTAATGCATGTATGTGCATTGCGTGCATTCACGAACACTCGTGAGGCACGTTAATGCAGACGCGCAATCTATTAGAGCACATCCCTTATTTTCTTCGCTTGGCCGCACGCGTCTCCTGTCTTTACTCAGCTCACTCATCAGCGATAATTACGACGATGACGAGCTGAATTATAAATTGAATTATGTCAACTCGAATACCTTAATATAATTATTCGTTGTATGGTAATTTAAAATATTTCCGTAATCAACTTAATTTAATTACTGATGTTGTACACATACACACAGAAAAAAAAATCTTTGATTCAATAAAACCTTGGTTTGCTGGCTGCCAAACACAACCGTGTTCAATTCAATTTCACTTTCAATTCCTACAATTTCATATGATATTGAAAGGATAACTTCAATATAGGCAAAAAAATATTTTATTTTTTTAATGTTAAATCGGATTGTGAGAGTAACAACTGAAGTTAATTTAAAAACATTGTTTTTGGCAGCCCGCAAACCGTGGTTTTATTGATCAATGATATTTTTTTCCGTGGCACTGCGAAATCAGATTTTTCATACTTTTTCGGAAAAAAAATTAAAAATAATAAATAAGTAAATCATCAGTAAATTCATTAGAAAGACAATAAAATCTTACAAACATTTTTTACATGAAATAAAATTATTCCGAGGATAATTTTGTTATTAAATTTTGTTATTAAAGAATTAAACAAATTCTTCAATCAGCCACAATCGACGAATTTTTATCTCGAACAAACTGTGAAAAAATTTTCGCCACGACCCGGTAATTAATTTAATTTATCGTGTTAATTCATAAAATGTGCATACTAATTTTTCAAACGAAAAAATTAACCACCAGAAGCTATTGGAATATGAACCAACAAGATGTCAGACTAATACAAATATAATTTACACTCTTACAAAGGGTCCCACAATTTATGTGAAAAAAAAAATATATATCATTACGCCGACGCATCCTACTTTCTCTGTTCACGTCTCGCGGAGAAACTGGTAGCCCCATCTGTGCTTCAGACAAGCAACTGAGTTCTGAGCCACCCACGTACCCCGGCCGACAACCCCAGCAGCCCGCGAGCGCGAAGGTACATAAATCTGAAAATGAGGGTAGATTCTCTAAGAGAAAGTGTGTCGGTACATGAAAAACAATATTTAAAAAATGTAAACACACTTTTCCACACATTCCTCCAGGTCAATATACGAATCGAATGAAAAATTTTCTCCCATTCAGCAAAAAAAACTTTCATTGAATACTTCCCAGCTCCATAACCACAGGCGTTTTTTTTAGATTTCTTTATAACTCGCACCAGCTCTAGAAAATAGCGTGAAAAATATTTAAGAGCGTATACGCCAATGCTTAAAACCTATAGACACGTCTAGCATAGAAAATACTCTTCCTACGGGCCATAGACCTGTCTAGCATAAAAAATCCACCGGGAAAAACTTTGTTCGGGATAACCGAGCGCGGTTCGTTGATGAAAATTCGCGTCTATGCATTCATGCTCCGGTTTATTGCGGTTCGTTGTACGAGTGGAAAACACAATAGGAAAGTATATATAGAGCGCAAGGTAAATCCGAACGTTGCACAGGTGATGTTTAGATCGCAAGAGGGATGAAGGGGGTTGGAAGAGATGTTTGGGCGATGCTCTGTCTCACGGGAAAAGCGAGTTGGCTCTATTGAGCTCCGAGATATGCGGTGGAAAACGAGAGGTTCGAGCAATGAAGCAGCTTGCCTCGCCACGACGCATTAAATTTTGTTTCTATGCAGGTCGACTGACGAGAGGAGAGAAGACCCAAGTTTCGTCCCTCACATGATGTTCCCGTTTCGTTGGCAGTGTTATATATGTTGTAAGGGAGTTGTTAACGCTGATGCTGCTTCTGCTGAGAACGTCTGAATGAAGGAGCTTTGCAGAAAGGAGCATCAATGGCTTTAGCTTGGGCTAGAAACCGAAGCATCTAGGCCAACACCACCACGAAGGAACCCTACATGTCTTTCTCTCTCACTCTAACGTACTTTGACCCTCGGTTCTTCTCGGAAAATCACGATGCACATAGTGCCATGATGAACACTGCTTCGCTAGGGTTTCATGCCTCGAAAGCGATGCCTCACTTTGGCTAAACATTTTCTGTTCGGTTACCATGTGAGCTATTTAGTGGGACCGCTTCTGGGTTCTACCGGTGTACGGTACTATTGGAGTAATTGGAGCACCAGAATAGTGGCGGAATGTTTAAATACCGAAAATGAGATAGGTTCATGTGAATAAAAAATAACAACGTATCGATTAAGGGGTCTACCCTAATTTGACCGGCAAAAAAAGGCTATTTTCACGAATTTTTTAGACCCGTATAAATTATAAATATGGATATAAAAAGTGTTAGGCTTAAAAAATACACTATTGAAATACAAAAATTGTCATTTTAAAAAGAAGACAAAATGGCGGCCATTTTTTCAAAAACTACGAAAAAGCACGATTTTATTCATTATTTTTTGCAAAAAAAAATAGTTACACTCTGAATTTTTCGGTCTTACACATCTTATAATATAACTTTAAATAAATCCAAGGATGCTTCGTTCAATGTAATCAATGTCCACGTACAAAAGCATGTAATAAAAAAATAAATTGCTTTGAGTTTGTTACGTGAGCCATTTAACATTACTATTGTGGAGGAAGAATTGTTTCGATTTTCACTTAAGTCACAAAATTAAATTTATGACCGCAAACTGGGCCCCGCGCACGTCTTGACAGAGATTTTTCTGTTTTCTACTTAAAAAAATGATGGTTCGACGACTTTCCTTAAGCGATAGATATCAATATCCTGCATAAAAATATACCCCGTAATTGTGTTAATAAGGAAAGCGATGAAATAAAAAAAAAGTAAGTCTACAGAATAAGTTGAATGGTTCAACAATAAACTTCAGCAAGCTGTCGATTGTGGAAAAACTGAAGTATCACCATTCCAGTGAACCACAAGTAACCCATCGTGTCAATGGTTTGGACTTTCTCCCCATCATATTTTCTCCGCCAATTTATTTTTCCGTTCCTTCAAGCCCATGCTCGAAACATCTCGAAAAGTGTGACGAGGCAAAAGTGGGTAGAGAGTGCGTGCAAAAGGAAAAAAAAAAAATTCCTTGAGAGCACGCACTACGTGTTGGGCTCCACGAGTGACCCTGTGAAGGGGGTTGTGTCTTCAAGAGTCGCAGTGAAACACTTCTTTTTTTTCGCACCCTAGCTTTTTTTTTGGCCTGGGGCAATTTTGTACTTTGCAGCAAGGAAGTTTGTCGGTGAATCACTCGCAGCGGAAAGTGAGAAGGAAGGCGGATGAGAGACCAACGAATATGCGTATAATCCAGTCGCCTCGAGGAGTTCGCCAAGCTTCAGTATATATACGTCAGCTTGGGCACACTTGACCCGATTTTCGAACGTCGACTAATGACTCGTTCGCAGGGTTACCGGTGACCTCCTCGCGAGCCACGCCATATGTATTGGCACCCCTTACGCCTCAGCGCCTTTCACGAAAATCCTCTTCAGCCCAGAACCGTGAATCACCGAAGCGAACCGTTTTCAATATGCATGCGAATGCCCTCAGATCAACTACTACAGCCTCCCGTGCTCGCGATAACGAAACCATGCCAGGTCCGATTTCCACCGGGTTAGTTGAGTTCGTGCATACGTGCATAAATCTTCATACCTCTCCTACCATACCATAATATAAGCTGCGGGAAATATGGAGATGGAATTATACGTACGGGAATAAGTGTTCCAGAAATACCATCTAATGAGCAGTCACGATGACTTCGACTCGTGCACACCTTGCTTTATTTTTCTACCCCTTTCGAACTTGCATGAGCAAATAATCGAGAACGTGGAATTATTGTGCATCCAAAAGATCTTTCAGTGCTTTCTTATACATAACGGCTCAGAAGGAATTTTGTGAATATAAATTCGATCGATATTGCAAAACCATCGTGGAACTGGTGATTATCCCAAGGTTTCCAAAAATGCTGAAATTATATTGTCAATTTAATTCCTTTATTCACACTGTAAATAATATAGTACACGAATGTCATTTAAAAGTACGACATGACACAGTCTTTACAATAATTTGAACTGACTTTACTGTAATAGCAATACCGTTTGACAAAAAACTTTCATAGAAAACTCGATCCCCCTAAATAAAAACCCTAGCCAACACCGCGAATCATGTATCCTTCGATACTCTATCACTACAAGAGCCCGGGGCTGATGCAAAACTCCATTATTACGTTTGTTTGCGTCATCAATCACACCTACAGACAATATGGAATAGTCCGAATAGTCGAGGATAATACAGAGTGAGAGAGCAAGCGGTATAATCGCGTTATCGTGGGGGTCGAGTATTCAATTATCACGGGGCCGGCATTCGGTAAATCGTGACCGCGATAACGATCGGTAATCCCGAAGGGCTCGCCCTCGGTGCAGGCGCAACATAGCACGTTCAAGGTTGATACACGTTGTGACGGTGCACCTATGAACGCGAGCATATAGGAGACTACCAAGTTGCAACGATAAAGGAGAAGCCACCGGTGGTTTGCTGCAACGGTGAGCAGGAAATGTATTCGATCGGCAGCACTAGCAGCGGCAGTGGTAACGGCATGAAGAAGAAGAAGAAAAAAAAACGAAGAAGAAGACGCCGCTGAAGGGAAGAATGAGAGAGGCGAAGGAAAGCACAGGCGTGCACTTTCCGTTGTCGCTGCTGCGCGAAGTAGATATATCTTGGATCGTGGGAGTCCCCGAGACGATTTATAGTTCGGTGATACACCGCGCGCGCGGTATGGAAGATCATCGGGAATAACGTCTTCGCTCGTGCGCGAAGATCCTTTTATCATGCATGCATACATCACGCGGATGCTCGCAAGGAAAGGAAGGATTCTCCTGTCGTAATCGTCTGCCTCGCTTCCACTGACTCGATTTATATTTGTTTTCTACCTGCCACAACATTATTGCTGCGGATGATTTGTGAATTTTTCAAAATTTTTATATTAAAGAGTTTTTAGAGTATGTGAAATCAGAATTATATCGTTATTTATCAAGAGATATTTTATTTGTTTCAAGTCAACTGATAATATATAAGAAAATGTAGACTATTGATCCGTTTATGAAATTCATTGCGAGTCGGACATTTATTTGGCTCTTGTGGGTCATACATTCTTTTTACTTTTATCTTTAACCTACGCTGGTATGGTGGAAGATATAAAGAAAAAAAAAACATAACTTCAGTAAAAAAAACATGTTTATTCGATATTCCTTCCCTCTATGAAATTTACTGAGTTGCTCCCTCAAAAAAAAAAACATGACTTCGATAACGCGAGAAACAAAACCGTTACAAAACATGACGCTAGAAGCTTCTAAAAAAACATTATTCCCTTCGACTACCCTAGGGGCTACCAAAAAATAGTAAAAAAATATACCAGTTCATACATTGATCACCCTTCGGTGAGTAACTGTGAAAAAAGTGGCCAATTAACGACATAGTCACAACACAGTCTACAAACATCTACCATAACATCCTGCGGGCCTTATGGACATCAGCTACGAAGTGTTGCGATTAACAAGGGTAAAGGTGCTTGTAGACATAGGTAAGGTAGTGTCTGTATTATTTCTTTTACCCGTGTATAAGCTTCCTCGGTTGTGCAGACCTACCGATTTTCCCTCGTCATATTCTCCGGTGCGCCGTGGCAACAGGCGTTTCTTACACGCGTTCCCTGCGATCGAGTTAGACGAGCAAAAGAGAGAGAGAGTGAGAGAGAGCGGCAGAGAGACAAAGACAAGGATCGTGGCATCACGGCTTGTGCTTGTTGGTCGTTAGCTGCTAGAGGCTACCGCATAGCCGTGTTGGCGTGCGAGTCAGCTCGGTAGATATACATACACTATAACCGAGGATGAACACACCGGATAGCGCGCTGCTAGCGCATAGCACTGAGCGCACGCTCGCCAATTGGTATACTCGGCACCTCGATACCGACTCGTCCACACCAAGGTGGTACATACCACCCCTTTGTGTCGTTACGTGTATATACAGATATATACGTGCATGTACGAGACATTCCATAAAATCGCACTGGAGTAATTTTCAATATTAAGTTACTCATAAATAGCAAATACCGAATTATTCATAGTTCTTTTAACGCTTTGTTCTTGAGATATAGCCCTCGAATGGATGAGGGACTTACTTTTTTTGTGGAGACGCAGCGGTGTTAATTTTATGTTGTAAATATCGGTCTATTAAGCATTGCAAAATAATTTGCCAATTTTCGTGTACATACTGCATTACAAGTAAAAAATGAAATGTGAGATGAGCGGTACTATGAATAACCTCTCAGCGAAACGTTAGAAGAACTCTCAGGTATATTTAGTTTGAAGTCGTAATTTACTGAATTTGTTTGACCCAGAAATCAGTTTATTTAATTGATATTAACCATTTCCAAATTGCCCATAATGAAGAAAAAAAAAATGAAACAAATAAAACATTGCTCGCAACTTTTCTTGATAGACATGTGAAGTAAGGAATAATATTAGAAAATATGTGACATGGATGATATGTCAATTTCTCATTTCTTTTCTTGTGAATAAAAAATGAACAGCAGTGATTTAAATTATCTAAATGCCTTTTTTCCGCAATAATAAAATCTTCTCATACTATACAAAATATTGGTCGTATTTCGTACGACTTTCTTGCATTTTTTAAAAACTTAGTCTTCAGCGGATTTTTTTATTGACATTGGTTTTTTAAAACGATTCGTTAAAAAAATCCAATAAAATTTCCTCATACATTATGAAACAAGCATATAACAAAATGTAAGTCTCAACCGTCGTTGCCAGACGTTGTTCGAGACGTCAGAGAATGCCCCATATATATATATCCGCTTGTTAACGTTTTTTTTTGCTCACGACCATGTTGCTGCTTGTCTATATAGCAAACGAGACTACTGGGCGCGAGAATGCACTACAAAGCCTGTGTATAGTACAACGACTGCGAGCATCAGGAGTTACCACGGTTGTTGTGGCTCTGACGGTGAAGAGCAGATCATCCTTGCCACTTACGTACCTGAAACACAGTAGAAAACAGCAAATCTTAGAGAGTGCAGAGATAGTGGTTTGCAAAACTGTCTGTGAACGAGAGGCATTTTACGGTCGTGGTATATATTCATGTAGTACGTTAGAGATGTGCAACTTTGCTTTTCACGTATACTCCGTGAGGTGTAAGTGAAGCTTACTAGTTTGTACTGCGGGTACTTGGCTAAGGAGCGTTTATGGCGAAGGGAGGGTTGAAGCATGAGGTGTTGAGTGTCCGAGAGGTCAGTTCGTGCGAAATTATAGCGGAGTTATAGGACGCTAAGGGAGTGGAAGGTAAACTGTCTGGCGCTTTCGCTAAAACAAGGGCGTTCACCCAGCTAAGCGATACAAAGCTAAGCTGTTGGAAAACTTATGACTTGAAGGTAAGTATAGAGGCGATGTATAATTAGCAACACCAATTTTGACGATTGTGCCTAAGTATGAAGATCCTTCGGAGGTATTCACAGGAATTCTTCATAGAAAACTCAGTACTTATCGTTTTTAGACATTTTTCTAGAAGAATAGGATGGAAAAAAAAACTTTAAAACAAAATTGTTACTGGCGTGAAGCAACACGTGACTTTCTCATCACGATTGTTACTGGCATCACGTTGGTGTTGTGACGTTAGTGTTGCGAAGTTAGTTTGCGAAGTTAGTTCGAGAAGTTAGCTTGCGAAATTAGTTCGCGAAGTTAGTATGAGATAATTCGTACTGTCCGAAGAGCTTTAACAATAATAAATAAATTGGTTCAAAGTGTGCAATTGAGAAAAAAATTGAAAAATTAAGTGAAAAGGTTTCCACAAAGTCCCTCATTGGTCTCACTTAACATGAAGCCCTGTGGCAGAAGGGCCATCGGTATGGTCCGTAAATCGTAATTTTCGCCGTGAGGCAGAAAACACAACTCGTTATCTCATATAATGGACAGGTGGAAAGTATATCACGAAAGATTACAGTTCGGATGATGGTGATATGGTAGACAGAGTTAGATAACCGGTTGCATCGCGTTTTTTCCTCGAGGAATCGTATGAGAAAATATGAACAAATAAAAGTATAAGAGGTGGGCTTCTTACGAATTCCACGATCACGCAACATGTTGCTCGAATGATGACGCACAGCAATGACATACAGCTATGATGTGTGTGTTTATATGCACACTCATATATATACATACATACACCAGCGAATATACTATATTCGGTATCTCTGGTGTTTCGGGCACACGTACCAACATACAATACATACTACGATGTTTTATCATGACACGTCGTGTGTATCATTGTATATGGCCGTGGCTCTCGAAATAATAGTACGAAACAACGAGTCGTCGGAAGAGCGTGGCGGAAGGAGAGACATAACGAAAAAAAAAGAAAGGGAGGGAATAAAATAAAAGAGAGAAAGAAAAAAAATATATAAAAAGAGTGGGGAGAGAAAACAGAGAACGCACCAGAGAAAAGAGAGGGAGAAAGCGAAGAACGCACTCGCGCCCCGCGAGAAACCTTTTATACGACGTGCAGATTTATTGCGGACGTTGGATCGAGCGTGCGCTCTTTCACATATACACACGACGCGTACGCCGATGGAACCGAATGGTTGAAGAGAACGAGCATATATAGAGGAAAACAGGTACGGAGATGCAGAGGAGAACGAAAACGAAAGAGAGTGAATGGAGGGAGAATGAGAGAAGCCTTTGTAATACGTTGATATTTAATGTTCCCCGCGCCGAAATAGTTTACGATCGACGTATTTATTAAACGGCCCTGTTTAAGGCATATAACGTTTCACTGGGCGGCAAACGAGCATCGAGCGAGAGCCTCGAGTCTCCCGCTTAGCGAACTTGTAACTAACAAGCGGCAATTCACGCGGGGGCTACACAGACATACACACACAAATTAAAGGACCTGCGTCGCTCAGCGGGAAAAGGGATGTAAATGCCTCACGCATTCGCCGCACGGACGCGGCGAACACTCTTTGAGGGATTCGAGAGCGTAACGATATCGATGAGAAAGAGTTTGATTGGCTACAAAAGTCCTCCGCATTGCACTGCTTTAACGTCTCGTTTATGAGCGGTTTGATATGAAACGCTACAGCGATTTTAGTGATTATTCTTTCGTAAAGCGGACCATTTCTTTAGTTTCGCTAATATCCGGAAGTCGAATTGACGAATGCAAATCGCATCCATATCTTCATTTCTCGGGGTTATAAGGATTTTTCAATCGCTAAAAATTAGGAAAATGGGAAATTAGCAAAAACTGATGTTTGAAACAAATTACAGTGAAAATCGGTAGCTGTTCCAAAAATTCAAGAAATTTTTACAAGCAGTTGAATTGCAGGAACAGTGTACCGAAGCTTTTATTTTCTTGAATGCAAAAAGCATTTACATCAATGAAAAAAAAAAGTAAATTTTCCACTAAGTTCATCGAAAAACTGTCAACTTTTTAACGGAAATGATTAATTAATCAACAGGAAACATGCTTAACCAGTATCGGATGAAGATGCGACTAATACTTTTTTTCTCACACATCGTACAATAATAACGAGCTCATATTTGCGGTATGCGAAAGAAGTTATGGACCGCAGTATGATCATTAATTCGTAGAAGTGCGTATACCACCTAAACCGCATACACGACTATGAACCTTTCGTTTTGCGCCAAGTCTGATATACGAGCGAATAAAATAAAGAAGTCGCGAGCAACTGCAGCAAGAACGAAAGAGGGGACTTAAGAGTCGCCCTAGGCAAAGTAGCGAGCGAGGAAGAGACCCAAGAGCTCGATCGTCGTCGTCGTCGTTGTCGGGCGTTCCCTCAGCGCGCACCTGCCGAGAAACCAGCAAAGGAGAGAGGCCAACTTATACCGTAGCTGAAGAGAGAAACAACATGGACTTTGTGCGCTGTTCCGTTGCTTATGTGCCGCGATAGATTCTCAGCTCTGAGATCAATTATTATTACCGGTCATAAATAAATATCACTGCTGAACTGCTATAGAACGCTCCGCTGTGTTTGACGCCCAACTGTATGTTCACATGCACTCCTTGGAGCGCAGCGTACCGGGCGTTCGAGTGTTAAACAAAAAAGACCCCGTCTTTTCTTCATGATTTCCTTTTCTCTCTGTCTTTACTTTTACTCGTCGCAATGTATACGCGCTGCAAGCTAAGCTCTTATACTCAAGGAAATCGTAATATTAGAGTTAACTATGAAGTGATGACTATTAATTTTTAGTTAATGTAATTATTTTCATGGAGACGATAACTGTGAAAATAATTATGATGAGAATTTAGTAGTTATAGTTACTTTTTGATAGTTGTGGAAACTATGAAAAAATTTATTGTGCGAATTAAAAATATGCCCAGACGTAACAGGTACTAATACAATAATTTCCTCTTAATGCAGCGGTCTTTGTAACTTACACAGCAGGTTGGGGATCGTCGGAAATCCGTTGTTTGACATCACAATTTTCGAGTACAGTAGGTTTATAGGTCTGGTAACTGCAGCAATTTTTTCCGAAATTTCTGTTAAAAACTCTGATATTTATCGTAATGAGCCAGGTTTTTGCTACTGTTTCAAAGAAATGCCGGGACATTTTCGGATTGTCGGATTAAAAAATCAAGAATTCAGGTGTTTAATTTTCTTCTTATCACGGAACAAGAGAAAAAAAGAAATGCAATATCAGAAATTTAAATTTATTCGGGAAGTCTTAGACGAGTAACTTGTCATTCCTTTTTTTTTTGTAATAGATGTTTTATTAAAATGACGAGCCTGTCTTTATACGATATTTGGAATTTTGCTTTTAGTGTTGCAGAATTTCTAAGAACATCTATAAAGAGTGTTTCAATTCCAGTATTATGAAAATGTTAATGTTTCATTTTGAATTTTTTACCGTGAAAATTTTCCTTTCAGAGCTGTCAATCGGTGTTAAGAAATGTAGCTTCTAATTTTTTTCGAATAAAAAAATCACAGGAAAACATTGGTAAATTTAGTAAGTATACAAAATATTTGAAGTACTTTTTAATTTGACAGGTATCTGTGCCAAATATAAAATCGCATATATCAACATTTAAAAAAAATGTTCGTTACTTGTACAGAATAGAACCTTGATTTCATAAAATTGTTATTCTCTCTGTACGAATGGCGACAAGTGGTATCAAATAAATAATCTATACATTATCTCGCCCCCATGTAAGTGTAAAGTATATTTGAGATACACACTTAGATATATTTACAGCGATAAGAAGTTCTATATCCACTACACATAAATAATTGAATATCCACAATATACATAATATCATAATCATACCGTGTGGAAAAAGTTCTATATTTTGGAAATATAATAAAATATACTGTACGTCGCCGTGGGCATAATACTAATGGCAACAACAAGAGTTTTCATTGCTCGCTTATGAAAATTTCATGAGGTATAATCAAATAGGGCAAAAAATTGTTTACGCGATCCAAATGAGTTCGCAGGCAAAAAAAAGTACTATTTATTCTAAAGAAACGAGGCGATGAGTGACACAAAGCCAAACCCCATTTTCTTTAGCCATATCCTTATGTACGCTACTTCTCCACTTGTCATTTTACGTTTTTATTATTATATTTCATTTTGTTATTCTCCTCCTTGTACGAGATGTTGGTCGGGCTCCCACGTTTAACTTTCGAACAGGCGAAACAGCAGCAACGTATCTCGCAATAGCGCCGCAAAGCTTGCTTGCGGAGAGTTACAAGAGTGCGTGGGCCTCATCTCTTCCGCTGCTTTTGCGGCGAGTATCAGCAGCAGCTCAGCTTTTCTCGGAAGACTATATGGCAGCTCGTAGTATCGAAGGACTATGCACGGTCTATGTATACGAGCATCGTACTTACAGCATATACACGAGGCAAAAGAGCCGTGGGCAAGTCAGTCACATGCCCATTATCCGGAAGGGAAACATATGGGCCATTCCAGCCCACATTGACCTCACCCTGACCATCATATTTAATAATTTTTTGGCCAATCTCTGCCCAAAACGAAACAGAATATCGTTGTACTTTTAATAATAATTTAGGGACCCCGGAAGTATAATACGTTTGATAACATTAGCGAAAAAAGTTAAGTAAATTTCGAGTTCCGTTAATTATTTTTGTACGTTTGTACGTTTTTGTGTGATACTAGAATATAACCGGAAGTTTCTGTGGAATTGACTGTATAAAATGTGGATTTAGTTTGTATAATGTATCATATAGTATTTTAGAGAGATACATTTATTTTTAACTCGCAATGTTTGTGATTCGAATAGAATAATTTCAAGCAGGAATTTTCAATATTTATTTCCAACACTATTTGTCGGCGATTCGCTTTAATATATGAAATAAATTCCTCCTTGTATAAAAACGATACTCTTGACACCTTTCTAAAGATGACTAAGACTGTAGTTTATGCGGCGTTAGCAAATAAATTGGAAAGACATAGCTTATGGGTCATAAAAAAATGATTTGTGACGCCCACTTTTGGTGGGATCGAGAAATTGTTTTTTTTTAATTTTTTTTAAAAATAAGACACTGTATCCCATTTTATCCTTTATACATCAGTAAGATAACGTGACTCGTGAGTTGAGACTCGGTGTCTATAGGACAACTGCCAAGTGTAGACGCAAGAAGGAAGTAAAGACACGCCTGAGTGAGAAAATCGTATGCCAAAATCTCTATGTATGCGACGCTTCGCACCCTGGATCCAATTTCGTTGTGCGAGTTTCTCGGTTTTCCTACCGTAAAAATTCTTTGCTGTATCGAGTGGAAAGTGTGGATTGTACAGAAAGAGATAGAGGCTTGAACCCGCGCGTCGATGCTTTACGACTTGGGCGTCGCGACGAAACGACGACGTTGAACGATCCGCAACGGTCCGCTGTATAAAATGTATGATGCTGCTGCTTGTATACGGTACAATACGCTCTATAATAGTATCCCTCTCTCACTGGATTTCCAACGACGGTCCTATCGACGCGTTCACGTATAATACGTTCCTTTCGCGATATAACTGTAACGCAGAGGGCCGCGCGATCGCGAAAACGACGACGGTCTGCAGGAGTCGACGGGGCGAGCGTTACGATCTCCGTTCGATTTCACTCTGCCTAATGGCAACAAATTGTCGTCTAGAGGCTATAACTCAGGACCCTCAGTCCGACTGCATCTCCTTCTCACTCTTATCCGGAGAACCAGTAATGTTCCACTGTGCCACATCATTTTTGCTCGCCAAACTGCCCTGACGATAGAACAATAAAAAATAATATAAATAATAATGTAATGATCTGTCCGAGGTGAAAATATATGGAGGAGAGATTTTTTCTTTAAGGCTGCTAAGTTCATCTTTTATAAACAAGACGGTTTCATCTACAAAGGAAAGAAAATTATACATAAGTAATGGATGGTAGGGGGCAATAATTTTTCCAAATTTTTTTTAGTGAAGTGATGTTTCAAAATAATTAAAATATAAGCCGAAAACTTATAATCTTTTTTCTGTAATTTGAGACCGCTGAATGTTTGATAGTTTCTCGTGGTTTTCATCGCTTTTATCACAATGAACAATTTTCTACACCGTACAATGTCACCATGCTTACATCATTATTGAAAATCATAGTAGCCACGAATTTTTGATGTTTCCATAGAAAAGTTTATTGAATTATGCATAAAAATAATCAAGGTCATAGGGAAGACGATCTTGTGAAACCAAAAACGCCTCGAAAACTGTTAATTCAAAATGGTACCAAAATTATCTGAAAAATCAGATATATTCTTTGAAGACAGTGAATTGTCTACACGAAAAATGAAGTAGAAGTTGTCTCAAATTTTGTTCAACTATTTTTCGTTTACCATGTCCAGAACTATTATCGTTCAAACTAAATGTTTTTAGCATTTTTATACCATTGATTCTTCAACTGTCAACTTCAAGAATGATCACGAAAAAACAATTCTCAATACATATTTATTCGTCTACGGTTTACCATATTTACAGTTTAACAAATTGAAATCGTATTTTCAAAAAAGTCGTTGAATGAAAAACAGAAAATAAAAAATCCGCAATCGAATGGATAAAAATGGTGTTATTTATTTCAGCGTGAGATAAAATCGCGGGTTTTAGGGAAACCGATATGACTTTGTTTTTTTTTTTTTGGTCCCTCGAACGAGATCGATTGTACAGCTAGTACATGCAATAACATTCACAATCCGCATTTTTTTTTGTTTCCAGTGAAAATGTTAAAACATTGGGAGTGATCTATCTTCGTTATACGTCTGATTCAGGGGCACGTGGGATGTATGTACCGGCAGGAGAACAAACTTTTGATTCCTCCTGCCTGTGTTTTTCGCAAATCGACCTACGGGCTGTTGCGGCACGTGTAATTGGAGAACTCATTCCCTCCCTCTCTTTCTCTTATTCCCTCTGACTCCCTGTATCTCTCTCCTACTTTTTCCTATTCTCTCCGCCTCCCTGCATCTTTTTCTCTCTCTTTTTCTCATTCCCTCCGACAATCTGCAACGCTCTCTCGCTATCTCTCTCTCTCTCCCTCTCTCTGTACGTGAACACTACACGCATTCCACGCTGCTTTTACTTTACGCGATAAAGTGTACATATATGTTGTACCAGTACAACCCCCAGTACACTTTATTGAAAGCCCTGGAGAATTTCATTTAGGCTAGAGCTCGTCCATATGGCTTCGCGCTGGTGCGGAAGGAATTGACGTCGAGCGATGCTGGTAGGTTTGGAAATACCTGACGATATATGTATACGGTGAGCGATGTGCTCAAACTGTTCACGAAATAGAACAGCGGACTAATAATCGTGCCAATATTTTTTTATATCCACGTTTTTACAATACTATTTAACTTTAAAAAATGTTAAGCTTTTCCATAGAGGGAGCTTTATATTTCCGTCACAATAGCTAATCACGTGAAAATTGTTTCAGCAATACAGCTTAAATTCCGTACACAATTGAAATAGCAGCCTATTTTGAATTATTGTTATTTTCGGGAAAAAATTTCGGCGATTGCGCTAAACAATACTTTATGAGGTGGACACGCTCGAGGCTGTTTCATATTAAATTTAACTGAAATCGACGAACCGGATCCACTTTTATTAAATTTTGAATTCTTAAAAAAAAATTGCGTTACTTCATTAAATTTCACAAGAATTTTTCATACATACGAAATACAATTTCGATATGCCGTGATTCAATTATTCAATGTCAATCAGTAGAAACATTCGGTTATAATTGGAATTTAAATTTTCGTTAATTATTTCCTGACGAAATCTCATTAAACTGCCGTTTATACATTTTTTCCTCGTTCTTTTTTACTTCATACCAATTTTTCAATATTTATCATTTCCAAGAGAATATTTCGTAAATATTCTTGCCACTAAAAACAAAGAAGTGCGTATTCTTAAAATCCCCAAAAATTCATAATCAGCTTATTGACAATGGAAATTTCTTTGGCAGCCCCACTAAGAAAAAGCCGCTGCCATCGGTAAAATGATTGTCCGTTCGTCGCGCTAAAAACGTTTCAAAGTCATTGCGTGTTACCAAGAGGAAAAACCCGTGAAAAAATGCGTGACCTCCAGATATTGTCGAGAGATGCAATTAGAGCATTCGTCGGGTTGGTTGGTGTCTGTCGTCTGACAAGTCGGCGGTCCCAGGGAGTGATCGAGGGGATCAAGGCGAGGCATCGGTGATCTCGCGTGAAACGAGCTCGCACCGTGCGCCGCAGAGAGGATCGCGGCCTCGGTCATGTGGATCACGCCCATGAGGATTTCTCGTATCTTTACCCGATGTGAGAATTGAAATTCAAAGGATATCACTCGGCACCGGTTTTCATCGACAGAAGTGCGCGCGGAGTCGTCCGTCTCCTGCGGCTCGACTCGCACGCGGTGCGAATGAGTAGCGGAGTGTGCGTGCAGTGCAAATACATATATTTTTCAGTATAGGCCTCTAGTATACGGTATGAAAGGTTGCTTGAAAATTTACGATTGCGCCTATAAAGAGCATAGCGCGTCGATCGCAGTCTGACGCCTCGATGGCGCGGCGGATTTCTCGTCGTAGCCGTCACCGAGATCGCGGTAAAACTAATAAATAATACATTTCTGATACGGGTGGTCGAGTGTGCGCGGGTATCGAGAGAGAGAACCCGCAAGAAAATGTCTCTCGCGCCGCCTTTGAAGCGAAGAGAGAAGCGGAGCGGTAGTAGCAGCTCTTAGCGAAAGCGCGACGACCATCAAGAGAAGAGACGATGAGAGTGAACGAGAGAAACGAGCAAAGTTGGCTTGGGAGCTCACCACGCGTGTATATATACTTCGCCGTACGTATATGTATTATAAGCCTCTATTCCGGAATGTCGGCATCCTCATTAAGCCAGTATAATGTCAGTATATCCTTAATACGAACGTACGTGCGGCTCACGCATATATATATATGTATTTATATATAGTGATATAAACGGTCATAGCGCGTGTACTTGCATAAAATGTATATAGGATGTATATATGTATACACGCAAGGCCAGTACAGTTTTCTTCTTCTACTGCGTCGAGACCTTTTGCCACTGTGCGTCGCCACGGTGACGTTCCTTATATATTGTGTGTACGAGCTCAAACGTTGCTACGCTTCGCCTCGACGACTACGACGACGACGACGACGCAGTGTACACAGGGCAGTGAGCAATATTCACCCAGTGCTGCAAAAGTGCTAAGCAGAATGGGCTCTCTGTGTTGGCGCCACCGTGCGTTAAATTTCCCCGCGGTAGACATTTCTATTATGCCAGATATTTCCGAGTATAACAGGTGGAGGCGGATTTTAGTTTAAGCCGCAGGCGAATTTGCCGTTTTCGACGCGTTTTAATGTGGCTGAAGTATGAGGAAATAGATTAAATGTTCATTGTGGATTACTAAAAATGGCAACGGTGTCAATATTGAGAAAATAAAGCAAAGATATGTGCAGAAATACAAGAGGTATGATGTACTTTGTGTTTTTCTTTATTTTTATATATTTCAGAATCTATTATTGTCAGCAAAGTCTGTAAAGTGAAAACTTGCTTACCCAAATTCTATGCATTTGTTGTCAACTCGCGTTCGTACCAAGGAGCGCGATTGGTACGAACATCATTTGAGACATTTTCCTCCAACCATTTTTACGACATTCTGCATCACTAGTGCATTCTGCCATTGAAATCTTGATCGTTTTGCCATGAAATCAATACTGTGCAGAAGTAAACCAATCCCAATTATTAATTTCCACGAAAGATTCATCGTATGTGCCATTTATAAACATTTTATCCATAAGACATTCCTGCACCTACTGGCAAAAGTAATTTTGCAATCGGTAACATCAATTACTTTAAGAAAAACGTTTCTGAGGCACCAAGTCACCAAATGTCTCTCTTAACTCATTGATCCCCTCCTTCGACAGATGAACCAGCATCTCCATCCAGCCTCCGTGTCTTCGCACAAGCTTAACTTCCTACAGCCAGACAATTATCCGCACGACAATGAGCGAATGCATGTAATTAATTAGGTCGACAATGCTTATTTTCTCTGAAAGGTCTGTACAGCAAGGGGCCAACTACAGTCAACAGTCGAGGAATGGAGACGCAAAACGTAGGTTTGCGGTAGTGTAGTAGCTGAAGAAGACGAAGAAGGCGAGGTAAGAAGCCGCGAAGTAGCAGAAGAAAGGCGAAGAGAGGTGAAGAGGCGAAAAGGGAAGAACGTCGAGGAGTAGAACACGACTATCGTGACAACAACGACGACAACGACAACGACAACGCTGAGAGACTCGGAGGGAACGAGCGAAATGCCAAGGAGACCGGTCGTCGCAATCGTCGTCGTCGTTTCGCCGTTCCTCTTCTCTCCCTTTGATCCAAGGATTTGCGGCTCTATTTTGCATTCCGTCTCGTCTACCACGTTGCCTGAGATTCTCTCGCGTACTTTGTCTCCCTTATACTCGCTTCCCCTCCCTTTTCTCCTGACCCCTCTCCTATCTCGTTTCTCCAGTTTTTCCCCTTCCTCTTTGTCACCCGTATAGTATAAACTGCATTGTAGTATACATGTACGCAGTACTGTTGTATATAGTTTCTTTCCCTTCCCTTCTTTCCTCCTCCCTTCTCAGCAAATCTTTCTTCCAGCACTGTGAACGCGCGCGGCATCGCTTTAAAACGAATAAAATTAAGACGAGCGAAGAAGGCAAAAGCTCGGGTATTGTCAAGCAACCGCTAGGCCGAGCAATTAGCCCACGCCTTGTCCCTCGCGTACGTTTTCATCTCGTCCCCTTTAGCCCTTCCTGACGTTCTTCTTTTCCCGCTGCTATCACTCGAACCATTCCTCTTCGTTTATTTCCAAGTTTCTTGCTCTGTGCATTGCGCTGGAAAGGAGAAAGAGAGACGGGAAGGATGATACAGAGTGGAATGGTTGGGAGATGCCAAAGTCAAAGAGCGATCTTTGGTTTACCCGCGGGAAGGCGATGCTTTCACCCCGTCCTCCTCCTCCTACCCCCTCATTCTATTCCTTTCCTTCGAGCTTCTCTCCTCGAGCCAAGAAGTCCGCGTTCTTTGCGGCCAATCGGACGGGTTACAAGGCTATGCCTTTTCGTGTTGCCACAGCCGCCGGCACATCAACGCGAAATAGACTTGCTAACCGCGTGGTGTCTGCGACGCTCGACGAAATTAGCGACCACGCGGATCCTCGCAATTTTTGGCACGCGTCTACGGCTTTCACCAGACGCACGTGCGACGACTATGTGGGTTGGAGGTTTACTGTGGACGGGGAACCTACCAAATGAACTTGCGTGCGTCGAATAATTACGGTGCGCACGATTATCGGATGCGAAATTTCGGCAGAGGCTTTGAAGGACCGGCTCGGTACATCAATCAGGCGACGCATGTGATTTTCACATCACTTTCTTAGGTGTCTTTTTTTTATTTACGGAATGTAAATTAAAATTGACAGGGCGAAATCTTACATGGGCTCGCGGCGAAAAGGGACAAAGTATTGTTGGAGGATGCTATTATTGCAATAATGACGAGACCTGATTGGCAATTCAGTTGAATTAGTTTACTTAGTGCCAATGTTCAAGTTCACTCATAAGAGGTGTACTTTTCGCCCCTCGAGCCACCCGCCCCGACGTTTTTATTTTTAACCAATACTTCACTAACCAGACCTGGTATTTTTACTTTCAGGAAAAATTGGGCCCTATGAATTTTTTTCGATCTCCTGGATGATTTGGAAGATCATTATCGGAATTTTTTTTTCAACGACCTTGAGATTATCACATAAAAAATGATTAATTAAAACAGTACATTTAAACACAATAATTCCGAAAATCTCAGGTATTTTGAAAAATAAGCAAACTGTCGTAATAACACTAAGTTTACCATTTTCTAATATTCTAAATTGTACATCGATTGTCATTTACGGATTCACACTAACTGTTTCTCATTATTATTATACAAGACCAACATTTTTAGTACCTTCGACGACATTGCCATTTTTTCACAAAATTTCTAAATTTCAATCCATCCAGACTTTTGGTTGAAAATTAATGTGGTGATGGAGTATAAGTACCGTGGCCGTCAATTCTATCTATTCGTTGCTGCAATCCAAATGGTACAAAGGATTTTGAACATAATTTTTCAAATATCTAGGTATTCTAAGCATATTCGATGTCCAGTTTGCTTCGATTCATGTAAAATTATTTCAATTAGTATAATTTGAATATATTGAAGCAATGATGAAGTAATAATACATATTGTGTGTGGCCACTGATAGTATATCTACCCTTAATCCTACATTTATAATTTTTATCGGGAACCTGAAATACAACTTTTATCATTTCATATTCCTTTTATCTAATTTGCATAAATACTTCTGTATCATTATGCTGGATTCCATTAACGGGTTAAAGATGTTCCTTGAGCTTGTCACATATTCTCGTTGAGCGAGAGAAACGATTTCACAATATAACTATCGCAGGCGAACTGAGAGGGGAAGCGAACGTCTAATTAGAGGCACAGGTCCGTGCCAAAGTCAGCCAGCATGTCGGGATCAGAGGATGAGAGTTATAGTACATAAGGCGAGAGCGGGCCAGTTAGTCACGCCTCTCGATCATCGACTGAATTTATTGGTGAAATGAGATGGTGGATCGTGTGATACCAAGGTAGACACACGTATGTATAATTCCAGCCGAAGTAGCAAGACGGAGCGAATGAGAATCTTAGTCGGAGCTTGCAGAAGATCCAAACGAGCAGAGAAACCAGCGAAGAGGTAGTAAACGACGCGTGTCTCTCGAGTGGCGCCTCGTCTGCCTCGAGGTCGACGGGCGGAAACCCGAATAACCGAGTGAAGGTGTCGATGAAAACGACCCTTCTCCACAAATGCGTATTACAAATGTACATGGGACCTTTTAGATCAAGTTTCAATATTCGCGATAAAAAAATTGAATTGTCTTCCAAATTTTTATTTTTTGTCTGAGTATTTGAGGCTATTATAAGAAAGACAACGAACATTTTAATTCATTCCAATTCGACGAAAGGGCAACATAATAACAGGATTATGTAATGTTATTTTATTCATTTTAAAAATTATTCCGACGTTAATTTGAATATTTTAAAATAAGTTGAAGTAAACACAAGGGTTACAATACATTGGTTTGAAGTTTAAAATTTGTATACTATAGAAAATTGTTTTGAAAAATTGCATTATTTGATTAATTTGAATAATTGTATCGCTGATAATTTCAATATTTAGAATGCTAGATTGGCTTCTTAGGAGAATCCGATATTCTCGCGGTGAATTTTTGGCTTGGAGTAGCCCATATATAATACAGAGGTAGAAAAATTACACGACCGTTTATTATGAAGTTGAATAACACCAGAGCTTTTATATAATAGTTTATATTAGGAAGTCTTGGGAATACAGAAATTTATTGTTAGGAGTGAGTGGAAAAATAGCTCGTAAAAATAAAGGAGCTGGGAGAATCGCATTTCGTGGAGGGGAAATGGTAGCCAGAAAGTGCTCGTGTTACCAGAAGGGACAGAATTCATTTGTGACGCTTAAATTGCGTTTTAAAGTCGCTTTTCCTCAGCGCAGCCAGGATAGAAGCTTGCAGCTGAACGAGAGAAAGAGAGAAAACAGCAGGAATAGAGAACAGTGAAGAATCTCGGCGTAGGATTTTATTCGGTTCGCCTCTGGCAGTGGGCCAATCCACCAATAAAATTTCTCTTTATTCTCCTGCCGACAATGTGCCCCCAACCCTCGAGAACGTTTCTTTTTCTCGTTGCCGCGCTTCACGGCGCCCATCTCTTTTGGTCCGCTCTGTGAAAGGACTTCCTATTGGAGCACGCGCCCGCGCGTACATACAGCGCGGAAAAACTTTCGCGGTGCATTTGCAGCACGTGTTAATCCTGTCGAGAGAGTTTATGTGTCGTGGAGAGATTATAAGTCACCGAGACAGACGCTTCCTGAGCATCTCCGTATTTTATCTACTTCCTGCAAGCTTTTTTTGTGCAAATGCTGATAATTGTTCAAAGAATATCGACCCCCCTGAAATCTAATGAGAATTAGCGTGTTAAATAAATTTGCTGATTTTTTTAAGCCCGTAGGGTTTTTAAAAATAATTTTTTGTAAAATCATTACACTTCAGATTTTATTTTTGAAAAAGAGTTAAAAAGTTGCCAATTTTCTGTAAATTTTCTTAGGTTATATTTTATATAAAGAAGTTTGACGATGAATGAAACGGGACGACGAAAGAATTATTATAAAAAATTATGTAATAAATGAGTTTTAAAACTGTGAAAATAAGATGTAGAAACAAGATTATATACTGCTACACAATGGAACACAACACAAATAGAGTGTAAACTACATGTATGTAGCAGTGGATTTCGAAAAATGTTAACACGTCCCAAAAGTTGTTTTTTCCTTTTTTTCAAAACATCTTTTTTCTATTTAGATCTACAAAATTGGAAACATTGGAAAACCAGCGAAGTTTGATTAGAAATGCATCCAATTTTCTAATTTCATGGAAAAAGCGTATCCATTTAGAACTGAAATATGTACATTGTCCATGGAAAATGGAATAAGTTGTCCTATTCTACAACGTTCTTTGTGTAGCAAGGTTTTAGATATTTCATTTTCTTCCGATCGCAAATCTCACGGGTTTTTCTCAAGATCGGACATAGTTTATGCCTCCTTAATTACCTGGAGCATAGGCAACATTTGAAGTGTTTTTAAACAACCCAAGTGTAAATTCCACGCTGCAATAACAGTGTGGCAGTGTCTCTTAAGTGTCTTTGTGTGAGATTCTTTCTAATATCCTGAGGCGCGAGTATGCAGTAGTTGACGCCATTAGCGTGGCTCTTAAGCCCTCGTGTGCCATTCCGGCTGTCGCAGTGCGAGCTGGGAACGCTCGAGCGAAAAGCCTGCGAGTAAAAAGCTCTCGTGTGCACGTTTCTTCTTCGTTTCTGTTGCTGCTGATGTTGGATCAGAGCTCGAATCTGTTGCGGTCTTTTCTCCCGGCCCGAATCGCTTTGGCGCAAGCGCGGCCTCGAACGAGATGAGACCGAAACTTACTCCTTCCATTGGCTCCGAAAACAAGTTAGCCGTGTGTTCTGCACATAAGTGCGTATCGCGCGCGCGAACCTCGCGCGACAACTCGAAGAAACCGACTGCATTACTTAATGGCGTGCGTGCTCGGGCTGCCGTTTACCTCTCGGAGGATTCGGGGCAAAAAGCGCAATGGCGGCTCGCGCAGACCCAACAGCATCTTATGGGTCCTATGGGTACGTGACTACCTTGAAACACGTCGACAAAAGTGCCGGATAATTACGTCACCGTTGGTACGTGTCTCACGATTCTTTCGGTTGTACCTACTACGTATTCGGACTTGTCAGACTTTACTGAAAAATTATACTGACGTATACGCGATACTCGCAAATCCAAGAACTGGCAACAGCTTGTAATGCGGTTTCGAAACAGGAAATTTGCGGTATTGTTTATGGACATTGTTATTGGCATGGGGTAAAGTTAATAATGGATGATTTTGTTAAAGATAAATCATAAATGCATCCCGAAAAATTTTGATTGGAATTTGAGTACTTGGCAGAAACAGATATTTTTGTATAAAATCAACATCATTGGCGAGAACGTTTTTAATTAGATCTATGTCATCTGCCTGTAAATTCTGAATAATATTAATGTTAATGTTATTGACCGGAAGATTACAAATAGAGTCATTGACCATAAGATTTTGAATAAACCAACGTCACTGACCAGGCAATGTTAAATAAAATTAATACTTTATTAACGAGAAAATTTGAGCTCAAATCTACGTTATTGAAGAAACTAACAACATCTATTATGGTATATATTAATCTACAATCGTTAATAAATGAGAGAATATAAATGTCAAATTTGATGTAAGAGTCGGTCACTTTTGCAATTAAATTAGAGTGAATTTTAAACTTCAAGTACTTCTACAGTTTAATTAAAGCAGATTATCAAAATTACTGTACCAAAAACAAATTCGACTTTGCACTCGTACAATAAATTTAGTATACCAGTTAATGGATAAGAACTTCCAGTATATGTACATCAAATTTCACATCAATTTTATTTCTCAGTATTACGATTGCAAAATAAATCTAAAAAATTTAAAATTGTCTTAAATTTTCAGATGAATCCACATACATTCATAAATTGACATTTGGCCCCAACTTGTAATGGTAACGAAGTTTTAAAAGAGGATTTAGTTATTCATTCTTTATCGCTGGTCATCTACTGATAACTTCACCCTGAGACCACTTCACTTCCGCTTTCGTTGCGGTTCCCATCAGCGACTTTGTCGAATCTCATTGATAACTTAAATATCGCAAGGGTGAGATTATATTTCGAAGTTCATGGCGACATTCAGTGTTATCTCAGTCAATAAATATCCTAATAACTAGCGTCTTCGGAACTTACAGGATTTTCAACTTAAATTAAACTGGAATGTTGCTATTTTTATCCACATAAGCCCAAGCGATCACCAGCCATATGAGACCATAGCCTTTTCCATAATCGGTCAGCAAGTGGGACATTCCGCTCAGTATCGTTGATATCGTCCTGGTACGCGTATAATATACATATATATACGTAAATATATATCTATATATATATACACTACATTATAACCATACGAATAAGCATACGAATTCCTGTGTATGACACACTTTTAATCAAACCCACAGCACGTCTGTCAGATGATTTTTAACTTATCTGTAGTATTAAGCACCCACAAGTGGACCTAGAAATCTCACGTCTTGGATAAAGCGAGAGAACTGGGATTTCGTGGTGGTCAAGACGCGAGACTAACGACGAGAATTCGTTCGTTATCTTAATGGGATGGGAATATATTCTTCTTCGTTCTTCTTCAACTAAAGACATCATCGTCTCTTTTCTTTCCCTACAGTATATATACATATATATATGCGTATATATTTATATTTATATATATATATGTACCATTTGTATTGTATATCAAAGGCAAGCTCTATACTCCATCTTTACTTCTCTCCGTAGCGGTTAATGGCGGATTTTACGGTTTGGCGACGGCTTTCTATAAATTAACCGGTTTTACGATCGAACGATATTCAATAATAATAACAACATTACTATCATTATGACTATTTTATGGATTTTCGTCAGGGCGTATTTACGATCGCCATTAATTCACGGCTGCTACTTCTCTCCGAAGCGAGAGCTAGAAGTATGTACTTATATTCTTTGCGCTCACCGATGTTGCTGTCTCTTCTCACTCATGAGATCCGCACGTTGACAGCTGCACAAAGCGACATTCACGTTTCATTCCCGGCGATCGCCGTCTTGTTTTCGCACCCGAGTAAAACATCGCTTAAACCATGGACCGACACTTTTGCTACAGTGAGATTGTAAATCGACTTTTTTGTTTTGTTTAAGCGACCTTGAAGCGAGTGTCGATGATTCAGCTCGAGGATGCCAGCAGAACAGTCGGCGAACTACATTTTCAGGTTGTGGTACCAAGCATCATATCAAGCGCTACATTTATTTACTTGCATTTAACAAATTATGATTGCGAGCTGGTATTTACATACAGTCGAGTGTTGTTACTGATACGAAGTATGATGAAGATTCGTTAAATGAAATTTATAGCTTTAATAAATAGCCGTGTATGATGATCAAATAAAGAGGATTGTAAAAGTGTTAAATGTTATTTACAAAGTAAATTGAGTAGAGTAAGTGAAACCACTGTTTTATGTGATCCTGGCACGATATTCAATAATTCAACTTAACGATGCCAACAGGATAGTTGCTGAACTACATTTTCAGGTTGTGGTACCAAGTATCATATCAAGTGCTACATTAATTTGCTTGCATTAAATAATTATCAATGCGAGTTCGTTGTTGCAAGCATTAACATATAGAAAACCCACTTTGAATGTTATCGTCGAACACAGTCTTTCTGAAAAGTTCTCGTATTCTCGTACATCACAGAAAGCAGACCGTCAAAAACAGTAACACCAGAGACATCAATTTTTCTTGAAATGGAATATTTTCCACTTATTACATACTTTGTATGTGATGAAAAATTAAAAAAAAACTTATGCAAACAAATATTGCTTTATGAGGTAGCAATCAATATTAACCCAACGATGGATAAGTGAATAAACCGGCTTTCAAGGTGTCGACAGTTGTTAATCTCATGTCTTCTCGCATTTATCCCTCAATTTAATCTCGACTCCTCTATTTCCACAAACCACCGATATTTTCGCCCGAAGAAATTTAGCATGCGTGACAGTCTCCGCTACATAATCGTGCGAAAGGTATACAAATCTGGCGGCATCGTGCAGTTAAGTTTCAAATACCAATACAGAAGCGTGAGGTTCGCTGAGCGAGAGTATAGCAATCTGATGTTCACGCGGGCACGCAACGCACATTCGAAAGCGCACGCTACGTGTGTATAAGTTCCTGAGGTTGCTGCGCGGATACCGATGGAATGGAGCGTGCGGAGACTTTGCGTTTGCATGCAGGTGTCAGGTAGTGTTCAACATAGATCCACTCGTACTGTCGTACGGATGCTGGGGTAGTACAACGACGCCTGGAGCTTCCATGTATTGGATACATATGCATATATAGCCTGTACCACGAGTGCTTTATACAACAGAACAGCACATAGTGTATATACCGAATAGATCCGCTATCTGGGGAAACGAACCGACTCGCCGATACATCATTTGTCGTTGGCGCTCCGCGTCCTCGCGTCGATGTGACTCAATTATCGGCATGCCGCCGGCTCTCACAAAATACGAGAGCGCTGTACGTGTTCCCATAAATACATTTAAGCATTTTGCATTTGATTCCGTTGACTCGTTTAGCTCAAAGTAAAAAGGGTATTTGAAAAAACGTTATTTCAATTGCACGAATGTTCAATAGCTCGGAAAGTCTGCTATTTCCATTAGATCTTTCCATAACGCTCTGTGATTCTATTAGATTTTTAATCAACATTCTGGGTCCAACAAAGACTCTTGCCCATCGGGAAGAAAAGTTTAGCGCGTCTACATCACAGAAAATTTGAAAAATATTGTTTGGATTTAAAAGGTAATTGCTATAACATTTCGAAGTTTATGATCTCAATAAATCGGCCTTTATTCAAAATATTGATCTGTACGCAGAGTATGATAAAACAAATGACATTGCCGATAATGAGTGTCCTGACATAATAAAACCGATATATGTATTTTTTTCAATATTTCAACCTGCGATAACTTATGAACTTTGCACGGTCCCAAAAATAAAATGCTAAAAATTGACGATTTTCATACACAATTGGCAACCATTTTTTCGATGCCACTTTCCGGCGTCCTTTTCGCAAAAAAAAATATATTTTCATAAATTATGTAATAAAATATAGTCTGAGATAACACAATTAATTCGGAATTAGTTATTTTCCTGTGGGCCATAAAAAAACGCACATTTTCGTTTTTTTGAGATGTCGATACGATTAATCGTTCCCGAGATATCATAGGTTAAACAAAAAATGAAAAATATGTCATATATCGCCAGAAATTTTTTTTTTCAATTAAAATTTGGTGTATCTATTATAACCACGAAACCTGAATTTTGGTCATTTTTTCGATTTTTTTTTTGTTGCTGAAGTCATGTGGAATGCCTCATATATAAGTGAAGATGACACTCGCGTATAGAAATTGGCAAGCGTACGAGCGCGAAAGCGTTTACCGTGTCGTTTTCATAGTACGGTGGGTATATATGGTATAACTATGCACACTAATGGTAGTGTTAGAGAGAATAGAGAGCCAGAGCACAGGCAACGAAACTTGTCGAGTGCGCGCGTGGACATGCAGTGATAAAAGCCACGCTGCTGCCAGACACCGGCAGCGACGATGCTAGTCGATGTCACCGTGGTAATATACCTTCGGTTCGGAGCGCAAGCGACAACAAGGCAAAAGCACCTGAGTGAGTGCACAGCGAGATCATTTTGTCCTGCAACCATACCGGGCTGGTGGTCACCAGTACATCCCGTGGTGACTCGAACGATTACGATACACCTCCGAGGACTCGAGAAGACGTAATTATTATTATCCTAACGCTCTCGCCATGTGCTCCCGAGTGCTGAAGCTTCACCCGAGGTATTATGGTTATTTAATCGACCTCGCATACACATAGAGTCTGGAGACTCTACTAACCATCGTCTAAGGGATAATTATATTTTTATCCCTTTTTGATTATATAAATTTTTCATCACCTTACAAAGAAAATTCATTTTAATTATGATCTAAAATATTGATAGGATTAATATTTTATTACTTTACCATTAACGACCAGAACCATTTTCTGGTAATGAAAATATGTCGGAAAAGTGTTGAGCAATTTTCTCAATCAAAGTTACAGGGGATTGTAGTTATGGTTCTCCTTCAATTTCCACGGAAGTGCTTTGACTGTTAACTTTTTTTGTAATAGAGCATATGGTATCAGGAAAAAATGGCCGATGGAAAAAACGGCCGCAGAAAAAAGGCTGCTTTTGAAAAAGTATTCGGATAATTTGTTGAATCATTTTTTCACGGATTTGTTCTACGATTGTCCTACGAGAACCCACAATTATTCGACTATTTTTCTATCGCCCATTTTTTCATAGATTCGGAGTATGTAATGAAATTTCATTGCTTGTGGATTTGTTCCAGAATTTTCGGTTCACAATGAAACGAGACATCGCCGAAAATTTTTAATATAATTTATCCTATGGAATATTTTATGTATGTCAATGAGAATAATTGCCGAAAAAATGAGCTCGATTCGGAATATGTCTCAATATGGGAAAACCAAAAAAAAATTAAATAAAAATAATCCTTAGGACGAAAATAGACCGTGAAGTTTTGTATCTCAGCGATGTATCATCCTTCTTTATATTTTTATCGATCATACACTGCTTTTTTTCGTAACATCTCTCGAACTGTGAGAACCTAACGATTCAACCACATCAACAGCACCAGTCGCAGGTTTCATCTCATGCGTTCCGTTATTTAGCGAGAAGGATGTTGAATCTCCGATAACAGGTGGCACACAGAGTTAGTACCACAGATCGTTAGGTGTAAAATCCTTTGACCTCCCGACGACAAGCTGTATAGAGATAGACGCACTCCAGCACACTCGTACCATAGATCATCGATCGTTGTGGATAAGCCCTGCAAGCTCTTTCGCGCCATCATTTTTCCAACATTCCACATACCTCGTACAACCTCGAAGCCTTGTAGCGATTGTGGCTTCGCGATTATGGCTCTGTATCATACGCGTTAAATTACACGTTAAAATAAAGCTAAAAAAATTATAAAAACAAAAATTTCGAAAAATAACTCTACAAGAATGGAAGATAAGATATCATCACGCCGTAACTTTCGCTGAGACGTGTTCCGCGTGTCTAACATCCTGCAATTCATAATGTAACACATCCGGCCTCATATTATTCACCTCTTCACATTATAAAACGATCTCACGATCAACATCCCAATAATTTAGTGTAGTTACCGATTGTACACATCCCGATCTCTAAGAATTCATAAAAGGAGCCAAAATAATCAGACGCAGGGGACGTTATAATCTCTTTGGTACAACCTCAAAATATTGTAGTGATTGTGGCAATGCGATTATGGATCTGTATTATTACAGAAAAATTACCTGTCAAAATGAATCTGACAGAATCAAAATAATGTAAATCAAGACAAATGAAAGATCGGAAATCATCAGGTCATAAGTTTCACTCTAACGTACTCCGCATGTCTGACATCCCGCAATTCATAATGTAGCACATCTGACTACATATACATATATATATTTACATATCTGTACCAAAGTAGGTATGCAATTCTGCTATTTACATACTTATTACGAACGTGTCGAAAAGGGGTGCAAGAGCGTTGAAGTATTATATAGGTGAGTTTGTGCGTGCGTGCAGTTCTGGTGGTAGCAACCAGACATTGACTCTCTGACTGGTTGACTGGCGCGTGTTAATGTTAATGGTACCGGCAGCCTTGGCTGTCCTTCCACATTCTCCGATCCTGTACCGTTTTGCTGTATCGCGGTTAACAGGCAGGTAAGAAGCGAAGGATCTCGGGGTAATGGGACGAGGACGAGGAATGGGAGAGAGACTCTCTGTGTGCTGTTTCTGCTGTTGCGGGCTTCGAGGAGAAACGCGCAGGGAGATCAGGAAAGAGGAGCGAACGGAGCAGCAATCTTCGTCCCACTCGAGTAATCTACTGGGCTTCTAGTGGAGTGAGAGTGAGAAAAAGGTAGTGCACGGCGCTTGCGGGCAAGCCAGTCACTTTTTCTCAACTTAGCACATTTTTCAAAGCCCGTTGACAGCTATCCGGCGTTCTTTAGCCTTTCTCCTTCCTGCCGCCGCTCAGCCACCGCCGACTCGCCCGCGCTCCACGATCTCCACGATGTTTCACCACCTTTGCGATGGGAAACGAAGGTACAAATGAGAGAAATAGGAAGAGGAGATTCAAAAAGGACCTTATGACTTTTCTTGCCAAGCGCCTTTGATTTTTTACAAAGTTTTTATTTATCTTTCATTTCTTATAAAGGAATCGTTGATTTCTTGAAAAATGATCGAAGCACTGTAATTGAAAAAAAAAAAACGTCTGGCATGTGCGTAGATGTGTATGACAAGAATTTTGCCACTTAAACTGTCTGACTAAGTTTTAGTACGCTAAGCAGACAGAATAGGAAATTGAACGGCATAGAAAATGGTTGACGATTTGCGCTGTTAAATTTGTACAACATCACTGTAATTTAGTCCGTTTTACAATAACCCTATTTTTGTAACACTTCAATCCATATATTCTTAAATATTCAATCTTTTTTTCTCCACATTTCAGACTATAATTTTTCAAACATTCTAACCAGCATTTTATTCACATTTTAATCCTAATTTTCTCGCCACTTTACACAGCTTCTTCATCCGGTTCTTCTAGTGTGCATCACCTTTGCCCTCGCCCAAGCTCTGCATGTTCTTCTCCCTTCGCATTTTTTAACCCCTAATGCCTCCCTCTCCCTGGCAGTACAAGCTACGGACAAATCCACGATAAATCTTAAGACGGCATGGATATAACCTCACATGTGTGCCCGGAGGTGAATATATACCAACGTACCGAGCTATGAGACTCAGCACATAGTTAGAGAGCCTCAGTTTCAGTGAGTGAGAGAGCGAGAACGAGGAATATAGCATTTCAGTGAAGGAAGAGGCGGAGGTAAGCAAGCCAAGGCAAAGCAGGAGCAGCAGTCATGCAGACTATCTCCGATCTGGCATAAATCAACTCAATGCTCGCTCTTAGAGTCTCTCGCGCCCTCCCCTAAGTCCATATTGCCTTCCTTCCTCACAACTACAAGTGATACTACCGCCCAACTACTATTATACTCCTACACATTATACACTCGACTCCATAGCGAGATTTCCTTGCCTGAGCGAACTATACAGCTACGAGTGAGGGCTGGAAGCGCACTTCCCAGTAGTGTACGCTATCCCTGGCGATCTGCCGATTATTAATTCAACTTTTGAGCGAGATAGAGCGGAACGGGATCCACCTTGCTCACAGGTTTCTCTGCGAGACTATGGACAGACTCCGACAGTCTGCCCTGGCGCTCAGCACATAATCGCTCGACTACCAGACGAGGGATCATCTCGCCGCGTTGGGTGCAATGCTTTCCATGATCTCACCTCCGACTAACCGGCCACTGCGTCTGACACAACGCCGGTACCTGAACGATTATCGCAATAGAGCCTCTTCCACTCTATGGCTGCGGTATTCCAGAATCATTGTGCGTGCGAGCAGTTCACACCTTTGGAGCCATAACATCTCAAACCGTACAGTCTAACTTCGCGTAACTTATCCTAGCAAAATATAAAGAAGCGGGGTCGAAATCCATCTTCTCATTCAGTCCCAACATTAGTTCAGTCTTGTCAGATTAAAAGTCATTTGTACAAAATTGATGGCAGCGCCTCTTATCCACTGTTGCTTGTTTTATAAAATTTTGATGATGACCTGCGCTTTTCCTGACGATCTACTAATAATTTATTCAACTTTTGATCCAGACGGATTCTGACAGTCTGCCCTGGCGCTGAGCACATAATCGCTCGACTAACAAGCGGAGAATCATCTCGCCGTGTTGGGCCATTGTTGGCCATTGACTTTTCATCATGCCTTGTGTAAATTCATATAATGGTATAAGTCTTGAGCGATACTGGTCTTAGAGTCATACAATGATTTACAACGATACTAGAAAGTTCTCTTCGTTCAAAAAGTCAGAATTGCCTGTCGAATCCTCACACTACAAACTGAATCAAGATGCAGCAGCGCAAAAGCATGAAACAACAAGTCATCGAATGGAGAACAACAGCGTCGTCAGATCGCTTGGTTCTTATTTCGGCTTTGACTGTACCGAGACTCGAAGTACGAAAAATTCACAAAGAAATTGGTGAGAACCGAGTGCGAGGCTACTAGAGAGTATCTCCGTTCTTCTTTGCAGAGCTTTGTAGAGCCCTTTCCGAGAGATAGTCCGATGGGTACCTAAGCGGACGTGGGTACTACTCCACATTTCTCAAAGAGCCGGGCGTTCTCTTGCAATACGTACAGAAATGTGCAGTAGTACAGTACATGGCTGTATAAAATACGTTCACAGTGCTTTAGAGATCCTTCGTTCCTCGACGCAGATCGGATAACGAGGCGTAACAAAGGAGTGTCGTATACATTGCAATTGTGAGGGTTTATATTGTAAGTATATGTGGGTAGGTATAGGCCCTCTGTACAGTGTACTCGTGTAGTGCAGAATCGTACTGAAGGCTGAATACCCCTTACGCTATCTCGGCTATCGTGAGCATTGCAGCTGAGGGCTCGACAGACCCGCGCGCGGAAAAGTAGATCCTTCCGCTCGCATTCGCGCCTCGCGCGAATCCCAAGAGCTATAAATCTAGCGAGCTCCAGGCTTTGGCGTTCAGGTTAGACTGGTTGGTATGATTCATGATCACGCGTGTACGCTTAGGTGTCTACCTCTGGGGAATTGTATCTGCCACCATTGCTAGGTGTGATTGTGGTTTTTAAAGGCACGAAGTCTGAATCTGCCGGGGCATATGAGCTGGAAATCCTCCTTGAAAAGTTAGCTGCAACGATATTTTATATCGAAATAACGAACATGCTGAATCGATTAGTGGAGATTACCATTATTGCCTTTTTATTCGTGCTGTAAGTGGGTGCGACAGTTCTCATAAGATCTTTTGCAATATGTATAAAGGAGGTTAGTTTATTGAAATTTAGTGCAGAAGTGGGACGGTTATATGCACTGCAGAATGATGCACTTCCACACGAAAAAGTAGGTGGTTCGAAATATCGCGTCCATATCAAAATAATTGCAGATACCTCGCGAATATCGAGATAATCGAAGATCTCTCGCAAATATTGAAATATGGAGACGCCTTCAAAAACCATATCTTAGAAAAAAAAAACATGAGGGAGTCATTTATTACATTTTGCGACAACATGTCAGAACCAAATTTTCTGAAATCACGAATGTTATAAATCATATACATATGAATTATAGAACGATGTTCAACCTACTCATCCATCAATTTATGAATTTGCGTCGTATAATGTATAATGTATGAATTCAGTGATCAATTTTTCAATTTACAAATTGTTCAGATTTGTAGAAAATAGAAAAGAGGGGAGTAAAAAGAGCGCGTGAGTAAATCAATCGCCTGTCATTTGCATGCATTGATAGAAAACACCAGGCAGAGGGGCTTTAGCAATTCAGGGGTTGCCTCGAGGCCATCTCACCTCGCTTCGTAGGACGCCAAAAAGCTGACTGAGAGGGATAAACGAGAGTGAGGTTCAAAGGAGGCAAAGAGATTGAAAACAAAAGGTAGATGAAAAGCAGTTCTGCAGCCAGCAGTACGGAACGATGGAGCAGAATTTAAGCAAGTTTTTGCTGATACGGAAGCTGCGCTACTCTGTCAATGCAGATGATTGGTGCGCGTGGAAATAAGACGAAACACACGCTGTTGCTGAAGGAGATAAACTTCCCTCTCACATGTCTTATTCACGGCAGAATCTTTTTGTTGGTCACCGGACAAGTCTGAAAGTTGGTTGAAAAATTGTCGTCCGAAGACTTCATCAAACTTGCCAACAAGAAAAATCTCATAACATAGATCTTAGTTAAGGATTTCAACAACAGATTCCTGCAAGTCGCCATTAACGTCAAGCATTAGTGCTTTGATCATTCGTTAAAATTAGTTGCAAATGATGAAATGGAAAGATCCTACTGAATACCTACTGATTACTGGGATCTTTTCATTGTAGAAGAGCATCATCAATGTTCAGCTCTCCTAAAGATTACTAGCTTGCCGATCCACTTGCATTCGTAAACCTCGTATATGTCAAAGAATTCTGCATGGCAATGATTTACCGATAAGGGCCTAAAACCTAAATAGAAAGTCAACCCTTCCGGATGGCAAAGAGCTACGTGAATCGATGCGGTCCAACCAGGACTAATGAGATTGCAAAGTGATGGTTGATGAATGAGGTCCTTAGTCTGGTTCGAATCGTTCCAATGACACTTTCATTTCGTCCCTAAATTTTTCTCTATATGATGAATGGTGAAGATATCCATAAGTGTCCAAAGCAAAAATAAAAGGGGATTTAACGTTTTCGATGGCAACGAAGCTACGTAAAATAATTTCTATCGCGTTTTGCCCTTGAAGATCGAAGCACAAGGTAACGCCGCGAAATTCGTGAGACGTGCAGTAGTGTAAAGTCCGTTCTGGTCATCCTACGTGGTCGGGTTAGCATTGGACGTTGACTTTCAGTCGATGCGTTCCGGAGTCTGGTTGGAATACCTCGGAGGACTCTTTCGCCGAACATAAAAGCCGTAGTTTCGTTGGTCAGGATCACTCGAGTATGTCCTCGGCAATGGCTTAAGCTGAGGTTCTTCGTCTGTTCCAGCTATCTCTCACTTCAACTCTGGCTCACATGAGCAAAAAGGAGCGATGTTCTTGGAATTCCGCCAGCTTTCGTTCCGTTCTCGCTCCAGTTCGTTCCAGCTCTATCCTCTTTGGCCTGCGGCGCGATACAACGATGCAACGTTAGACTCTTACGAGCCAGTCAACTTGGTCTCACCAGGAAAAGCGAGTTATCCCTATGACGACCATCACGTTTCCTAGTTCCTTCAGGGCATAGCACAGAGTTTAACGTTCTCAGTTCATACATACGCTGTCTTGTCAAGGCTCTCTCTTATATTCATTACAACTAGATGTAATTGATTATTTATATTTGTATACATAACCAACGGGCAGTAAATGTACTACAACTTTGCTGCTATTAAATTGTATGATTTGCATACCAGAGACGTACATACTATGGTAGACACTTGCTGTCGTTTGGCTGTATTATAACCCCAGACATATCATAGATTGTCAAGACGCGTTATCCGCACCGCTGACTTTCTGGCGCACGTATGCAACGTACAGGGCATTGAGCCAGAAATGAGAAGAATTTCTCGTATCCTATTAAAAAGGCGAAACGGTTCATCCCGGCTTTTACGTACCTTTGCATAATCTTCTCGTTCTATGGAATTCCGAATTTTTAGGATACTGTGTCTTCTCCAGCAGATTCTTTCGTTCTTTGACTAACAGAGCTCAGAAAAGGCAAGCAAACTGGTGGTATTATTGAATATATGCAGTTTCCGTCTTTAAATGATCATTAAAGTATTACTACAACCTGGTGAGTTCGAATGACGTTTTGTAGCGAAATAGCTACTTACCAAATAATTCATCCCTAAGAAAAAAAATCATTTCCTATTCGCGCCTGCGTCTTCAGGTTACAATATGGCTAAGCAACCTCATTTCCCTTAATCAGCTTAGTCGAGCTTCTGTTCACGAGCGATCATTTCGATATTTTCACCATCCACCGTTTCATTTACTCACAGCACACTTCATGTTGGAGCTCCCACCTCATTACTCTTCTCACCTTTTTTCTCCACTCTTCTTGAATTCCACTCTTCGTTGAAACTTTCCAGCTGACTAACAAACGACACGCAGCATTGGGATCGCCGTTCAAGCGACGTGCCGCTTAATATGATTCTCGGAGATGGCGGCTGTCCAAACTCATTGATCGTAATACCAGGTCTCTCGGTATCTCAACGGCCGCGACTACGAGGACATGGATGCGGCCTGGCAAATGTTTGCCTCTCGGCGAAAGAGCTCCTCCATGCTTTGCTAACAAGTTCACAACTGAACTCGTTCAGAACTCCCCTCAAAACTCTGGGGAAAACCTTGGAAAGCGAAAGTTTCGGTCACACTCGAGGTTCAAGACCCATCGGACTTTGCACGATAAATTATGTATATTCACCCATAATACACATCAGTGATATATTATTATGAAGTAAATAAAAAAATGGAGCTGCGAGACGAGATAAAATGGCAGATATATATGATGACACGTAGGGTTGAATTTATAAAAGACAGGTATATCAAGAATATGAAGACAAGAATTTGTGTTTTTATTGCGCTGAAAACCATCTCGAGGTCTTGAGGTAAGAAAGGATGTGGGCAAACCACCTGCGGTAAAGCGATGCGTGCAAAAGTCGTGGAGCACTGAAGCTTTCCGTGACTTTTTGAGATAAAGACACAGGGAGTAAGGTACAGGCTATACCAACACGGGAGACGGCAAAGAGTCATAAAAAGCACATTCTCGAACTGCTGATATAACGAAATTGAAGATTTAGGTTGCTTGATAGAAATAAATCTCTGAAATAAAGTTGGAGGAGCTCTTTTGCAGCTTCTGTATATTAAACGCTACGTACCTCGAGGTACTTGGGATAAACAGTAACGCGTTATGCGCCAAGAATTGAATGCGTTATAAAAAATCTTGAATAAAAATGGATGCAAATATAGGAAGGCTCTGATTCTGCATTATTTACGGTTATATTAAATTTTCAACATCCGACATGAAGATTATAATTTTTTTTACTATCTCAAAAAAAATCTTGAGATTGGCCAGCCCGTATAAATAATCAAGAAAAAGGTAAAATACCATTATGCCAGGAAATGTAAGAAGAGAGAATGCAATCAGCCTTTTCTGTCACCACCACAAGGTTTTGGGGCGTGTAATTTGGAATGCAGTAACGCCTTCGCAACTAATAATACACTTTTGTCGAATGACTCGACGTAACGAAGTGTCGACTCGCAGCGTAAGCTCTAAAAAGGCGCTGGATAGGTCTTCTTTTCCAATATCGTTTGTTCAGCTTACACGAAGGAAAATAAGTGGACAGAGCATCAATACCAATTAAATAAAATGCGCTTTGAAGTGCGTAATGTGCGAACGAGTATAGAAAGACTGCTTAAAGGAGAAAGAAGGGAAAGACAAGGGAAGGAGAGAACAAGAGGAGGGCTTAAATAAGAATCACGTTGCAGAGAGCTCCGGCATCCAGCGTCAGACGCCGCTGCTTGAAGTAGTACAAAAAAATGAATAAGACGGCTATAAGTATACCCTCCGAGCAAAGGTGCAAACAAAAGAGAGCAAAAAAGAGATATAGAAAGAAGCAGAAAAGGATAGATCGAAAAGCAGACTGAATCGTTCGGTACAAACGCCTTCTCGCACAATCCAGACTCGAGCCGTCTGTCAGTTCACACGTCTACCACTCGTTTTTGCCCTTACTCCTCACACCTGTCAGTTTAATTTCGACTTTTCTCACCTTACTTATCTCAACGTAGATCTAATAGTAGTTTTACTCCTAGTTCTAGTGGTAATCTATTTATTTTATTTTCATAGTCCTTTGTTGTACCATTATAATGCACTGTCATAAGAAATAGAATAATGTATGATCCCACTGACAAGCATACTTCGTTTTTTTTTTTTTGTTATTTTGACAATGGTGATAAAATTGACAGCTTTAATACTGAATGACACCAATAAAGCTTAATATGAATTAAATAATCTACAGCTTGTCGTTTTCGCGGTAAACATCATTTTTATAATAATTATAATCTTATTGAAACTGTGACCACTATATATTTAAGTGCTAATTCATAGAGAATTTGGAAAGAAACAGAATAGTGGCATTGATAAGATTCAAAAGCCCCAGATTATTTGAAAAAAAAATTTCTCATTCCATATTACCAGATACCATTATTTTCACATGGAAATATATACATATTTTCGTAAGACAACCCTCACAACTATTTCTCTGAGATTGTCAACTCATTCAGTGGTGGAAACTTACTGCACTCATATAACTTGCAGAACGACCCGTAAACAAAATTAAATTGAAAACAAGACTAATTTCACTAGTGCGAAACATTCCAACGTCCTTATGAATGGCTCCATGAAAATCATACATTGCTATTTAGAAAATTGTCGAATAAAATCGAGTCCCAAATAGCAAGTCCAAAAAATCCTTAAGTTTTAGTAGTGAGGTCCTTGGAATTCTATCAATTTCGTGAGTCCCGTCTCCGAAGCTCACGACAACACGAATTCGTTCGAACGAGAATAGAATTCGCGGCAGTGTTTAGTTTGTACCGCGTGGACTTTGCCAGTTCAACTGTATAGTGAGTCCAGACGACGGTGAACGTTCGTTATTTGCCCTCGCACCTCCCCTAAAGCAGGTTCTTAGCTGTCTCCCTGAAATCAACTACGAATAGTTTTGTCATGGGATTGTCTGTCACTACTGTCCGACTGAATAGGGGAGGGACTACTAGCCGCCACGCTGTCTCGGAGGCTCGAACCTTGTTAACTTGTATCTTTTGTTCGTTTTTTTCGTTCTTGCATGCGAACGTCGGACCCTTTCGCCACGTGTATATTCCTCACTGGTTGCTTTTCGCTTTGAAGCCGTTATACCCGAAATCATGAGGCCACGATTGGACTGAACCGCGGCTTCGGAGGCGTGAAACAATGGTGGCCCCATTAATTATTACCGTTCCAACACAACTCGCGAGCGTATCTCGACAACGTGTTATTTGGGCCATGCGTGATACGGCGTTATTATAAAACGCTATTAAGATGTACGATAATTACTGTACCCCGGCTTAGCCGACCAACGAATATTCTGCGCAATTTCGTAAATAATTATCGGTGAGGCGGATGCGGCACACCGGGGGAGAAACGAGTAATGGTGATTTGGCGAATTGATATCAGAAATCGTGCAAGCAAGGGAAATTATATTCATAGCTATGTGCAAGGAGCCTTTGAAGTTCGCTTTACAAGGTATGGGTCAAAATTATAAAGTGGAAACAAGATCAGTGGTATTTCCAGACTAAGTATGGCCCTAGTATGTAATCAGATATTCATTACCAAGACGTTGCACGTCAAAAAAGATGGTGTTGCCACGTCATCATCTTACGATAGGTTCATTACTTTTTATATCGAAAAGTGGTTACTTCAACAAAGTCGCGAAAATTTCTTTCAATTTGTTCCGAGATTTTTCATCTTTATTTTTACGGTATAAAAGTGTTTTTCGTTTCCTGTGATCATCATTATTTTTTCCCGATGATTTTTTTTTGCGATTCAATTTTCTTCAATGAAATATATTCATACTTTGGTTAAAATTTAGCTAAAATCTTTTCCATATTTAACATTAAACAAAAAACTTTACTCAATGAGGAATGAATCTGCAATGAGTAATCAATTTTAACCTGAATTTATTTCAAAAATCTATACTGAATAATTTGAGATTGCCAGACATATTCTACTATCGAGCGTATTTAATTCGTCTTGAAACAGTAGATGATTGAGATGTGTCGTTGGTTTGCAATTTCATTAACGTATCTCATTATGTGAAAATCGGGACTGCCTTTGATGCAGGGCAGACAGACTAAGAATAAAGCTGGTATGGAATTGGCAAAGCAAGGTACGGTTCTTCTTTGCAGCTTGTGCCTGTCGGAGAAGGAGATTCCATAGTTTGACGGATGTTTAATACCGAGTAATTACGTTAATTGACCTTCGCTCCGAATATTGCCTCGCGTACGTGCGTCTTCGCTTTATGTATATATATATACATACATTTACTGCATAAAGCCATGGTTTTCTCTCTCAGTCAGCCTTTTGTCTCATTGCTTTCACTGAAGGTGGTTTCAGTTTCCCTCTTTACATTCAACGTAGCTCATTTGCACTTCAAAGTTCATCTACTGCGATAGAATTTTAAGGAAACTGTCATCACAAGACCTCTGACTCTGTCTCGACTAATCGTTTCGTTGTGTTAAGTTTGTCTTTCCGTTTGGGGAAGACTGAGAAAAGCATCAAAGTGAGTGGTGAAAATAAGCTAAGAGAACAGATCAGACCAGCAAAAAGGTTATTGCATAATTTCTTGTACAAGATATTGAAGAGCTTCTGAGTCTTGGTTTATCGGGATGAAAAGGTATTTTACGTTGAATGCTATTTCACTGAGTTTAATTTCTTTAACACGTATCTTTCTTTCGCTGTAAAATGAGGAGATATTCGGAAATGCTTTTCCTTTTGGAAGCATTCGTTGTACATTAAATTTGCTCTTAATGAATATCGAAAGTATTTGACGGCTATGAGGGGGGAAACTTAGCTGGAAGGTACGAAATGATTGCCAATTAGTGATTTCTTGGAAAGAAAATCATAATTCTTATATGTATGACTTTAATGCTATTGAAGTATATTTTGCGTGGAAGAAGCGAACTGCCTCGTTGGATATGGATTTTTTTTTCATTTTTTTCATGATATGGCTTCAATTGCCTTTTACCGCCCTTACCATTCTGATTACTATCACTCTCTACCGGCACTTCACTAAGCTAATCGTTCGCACACCACACTATACCGCATTCGCCATGGGCACGTGGGAACTGCGGAAAACCCTTACCGATACAGACGGCCTCAGAAAAACTGAGGCCTCAGAAAAACTGATCTCGTGCTCACTGCTTCATAAGCCAGCCGGTGCACGGCTAACCGGTGGCCTATCCAAGTTATGGCCGCAAACAATGCTGCTCAACTCGGAGGATCGCAAGACCCGCCACCGACTGCGCAACCACCAGTGTCAGTTTTTGTAAAACATAACTTTTTTATATACTTCGTGTAATACAGAGTATTATAAAGTATTTTGAAAAGTAAAAGGCTTGTGTAACACAAAATCCATGTACAACACAAGGGAAACCTAGAAGGGCTGTCGAAGATCCGAGCCTTCACCGCCAGAGAGCAGCGGAGACATATTATAGTGAGATTCGTAGTTACAGTGTGGATAATACAGCAAGTGGGTAGTATAGAGGACACAATGCCACAGCACAATGGTATACGAGTTACAGGTTCTCGCGCGACGGCCATTAGCAGTGGCTATTGTGTCCAACGAAGACAATGCTCGCGGACATCGCTTGTATTAATAACCCAAAACCAATATGCCGTAAACTGTGTGTGCTGACGTTGGTGGAACACCTCGAGGATCAGCCGGAGTTGTGTAGTACCTAACATCGGGGGTCGTCGTCGACATTCGCTCGGCGACAGCGGCGAAGCCACAAGGCATACCAGCTAAGGGAACAATGGATGCATCCTACAAGAAAATCGGTATTAATCGAGAATTTAGCTGTACCGAATAGAGCGAGTGTCTCTTGCTGGAGTCGGGAAGTTCACTTGCGAAAACCAACGATCACTTAAAGTCCGTAATAACTTGTCACCTGGCTCATATCCACGTAAAACAACATCGCCAAGTGTTGCCTAGGAAAGTGACGAGATTTATTTCATGGAAAATTTCGGAGTGAACTTCTAATCTACACATTTGCCTTTGAGCGACGTTCCCTCTTCGCATAAGCGGGGAGAACGGGGAGCGCATGCCACCCCACTGGAAAGTACGATAGTCAGAAGCGTCATCGTTGAAGCAGCCGCAGACTCTCCAAGTTTATACGGTACCGTAACTTAGAGAGCCGAAACGACGAGTGAGATGGAAGGCACAAACTATGTCGCCCGCAGAAACTGACTACTCTTGCGCATCCTGTCTCTAATAAGGGAACGTCGCCAGGATGACGAGAAAGAGCTTCTACTTCGTCGTGAGAGCCAAAAGCATAATACCAACCATATTGCCGCCGGGGGGAGAGGGGGGGGGGAGGGGGGGCTACGTCCTATTTGTTCTTACCTTCCATTTGAGGTGTTGCACCAGCGCATCGTTAACTCTATAATTTACTTGTGTTTTGAATATGGAATTAGTAATTTATACTACTACTCCAGACACTTTAGAACTGAACTGCCTTCTGATTGATCACTCATGTATTTTTGTGGAATACATTTTAGGTAAAGGTTTTGTAGTATAATAGTATGTTTTGATGATCTTTTTCATTCGTCGTTCAGCTATTGATAGCAACGGGCATAATAAAAAAAACAAAATGTAAGATTGCAACATAAATTTAGACATAAACAAAGTTTCGAAAGGTGTTACACAAACAACAAAATTACCCGAACATTCCTGTAACATATTTGGAACGTTTTGAGATGCGTCGCGTTTGAGACTCACTTAATGATTGAGAAATATTAATTTTCCAATTATTAAAAGCGACTTGAAAAAAAAAAGATTATTATTTTACAAAAAATTTCAGTATATAAGTGTAATATCTTCCAATCACTTATCAGCTTTGCCTAAATAACTGCTAACAAGAATTCTGTTGTAAGATAATGCAATGTAAATTCAGGCGAGATTTTATATCGTCTGAAGTTCAACGAACTTTGATGTAAGGATGTTCAACCGTCATAACTGCATCAAACATCATCATCAAGAATAGCCATATTGCTCAGTTTTATCTATACGACGAAGCCTCAAATTGCAAATCCATTTAATTTTAACTCTATAAAATGAGAAGAAAAAAAAAAGAAATGTGTTTTCAAGACCCAATCACAGTCATCAAGCCTTGACGCACGCCTTATGTCCTGTAGATAGTGTAACTACGACATACTCCTCCATATCGCTTTCTCGGTTTGTCTCTTTCGTCTCATTCCTCGGTCGGTGCGGATCGCATACACCGCCGAGCGTTCACGTTCTCCCCGAGCTATCGTAAGGACCTCTATCTACGATCCCAGGCGCGTTCGCCGCTCATAAAACGGACTGCACCGCTCAGGAATATAACCCATTGCTTGGATAGCACCTACGTAACGATTCAAGCACTTCCTCGCATTCCAACGCTTTCCACCTTCGCTTATCTCATTTTTCTTCTCTTTCTTCTTCTCAGCCTCCTGTCTTTCTTTTGTTCTCTGCCGTGCTCGTTGGCAAGCCCTGCTCTCGTCTTCTATCTACAGTCAGCAATAATTTCTTTGTGGGAGCAAGAAGTGGCTTTTCTCGATACGTCGAACGCCGTGTGCGAGCCAATGAAGAAACGAACGCGTACGTCGATAGCCGTAAGACTTCACGAGAACGCACATTTCGCACTCGAGAATCTTGTCGACTGTGCGTCGAATCTTCTTCTGGTATCGAGAACGCGTTTTGCAGGAACGAGACTCAACTTGGAGGCTACGGCGTAAATCGATATATAATTCTGAAAAGACGCACCGCACATGTTCACAGCAGTAGAACTTCTCAGCACCCTCGGTATATTTTTTCTCTGGATGAGGCCACGAGACACTGACGCTAAGTTACGACTGGAATTCTTGGCAACCTTCGGTAGTTCGCAATTTTCTCAAACGTTTCGTAGACTCTGCAACGGAATATGGAACCTGGAGGTATAGAGCAGAAAAGAGGACATTAAAATGAAATTATATCCGTCTCGACGTCGGCTGATCTTCCTCGTCGGCGCAATACGGTCGACAACCCTCGAAAATAATGTCGGTTAGCCCAAACAAAATATTTAAAAAAAAATTAAATCATTGCGATGTGGAAAATTTTATTGAAAATTTTCATGAGGCGATGATAACTAAGTGTCAAGAATTCAATTGTGAATTAAATCTTTTATTTTGCAATGCAATCAAAATTGATGCACATCAATATTTGTCTAAGCATTTAAATAAAATTTATGTACTTCGCGTAATAAAAAAAAAAAAAAATGTTGATATTGTTGAAGATACTGAGAATACTGAGTTTTGTGTCAATAATTTGTCAATAATTAGTATTGAAACAACGATTTACCCAAGATTTATTAAACCTTTTTCCTTTGTGTTGAGTTTGCTAGATACATTTGATTTTTTTGAAGATGGTCTTGACAATGTTCCAATGCGTTTTCGGAACTTATTAAGGCTATTTTTTTAGAACATCATAATCGTGAAATGCAAAAAAAAATCAAATTTTGTAAAAGTTTGATAACCTATTTTTATCTCTATGCAAGTTTATTTAGAACTTTGTAGCTTTATCACGATCAAAAACAGTGTATTTGGCGATGGAATGAAGTTGATTTATTCTATTTCTCTCGTCGAGAATATCTCGATTTCAAATACAATCAAACTATTGATTAGAAATATACAATCGGAACATATCCCTGATTTTAAAAAACGCAGTTTCTTTACTACATTTCTTACCATATATGTCTCGATAAGCGTGGAACATAATTTCCATTTCAAGCCGAGACCGTTTCACATCTCATTAGCATCTCTCAAAGACCGACCAATCTGTTTGCTCATAGGAAAGCCAACGAAGTAATGATCCCCAACCGGGAAATCCCTCGTCGGTTTGAAATCTGTACCGGGATTAAGGAATAGCATCCTCGCAGAAGCGAAGCAGAAAGCAGTTGCATCAGCACGTAGTGTAGAGGAAACGTTCTCAAGCAAACGGTATTTGTCCAATTTGCACCCCCAAAGCATCCGATTATATGTATTACACCGGTCTCCAGGATCGTGGAACTCAAGGGATGACCGTAGCTTTAATACGTACCAAGGGGTAGCTTTGATGCAAGGAGGGGATTCAGAGAAACCAGTAAGGGATCTCCAAATGCTGCCGGGTTCCACCTCCGGCGCAACATAATTAACAATTACGCAAGATCTGTCAAACGGGCCACAAATTAGTGGACACTCGACGGTCTAATCTACGATTACATTGCGAGAGGCAGAGAGTATCCTACGTCCCTATTGGCTAGTGACGTTTCCCGTTATCGTCTCATCAGTGGCACCCGACGTGAAGCTTTCAGGCGGATAATCGAATCCATAAACGGCTTTTTATGATGGATTTTATTTAATGGAATTTGGTCTTCAAAGATTTCATTTCCGTGGATTTATATTTGTTCGATACGCTTGTGCCAGTAAGTGATGTACACGCTTATAGCAAAAGGTGTCGGGAACGTGAAAAGTAAGCAGAGGGCAGAAGCACAGCATGAGAGGGAACGAAATGGCTCGTTGACCTGCTGGCGAGTGTGCAAGAGCCCCAAGTGGAAACGGTGCCGTGTGAGAACCGAGGCTCATGGTGATTTCCATAGTTATTCAAGATAGCCGTGGTAGAGACGCCAAGCATCGTGTGCGCCGGGCGAACTGAACGAAAGAGCGCGAGAGATATTTTGCCGTCTTCCGACCGGCTACATATCCCCTATTATTTTGGTTCTCTCGCCCGCACGAACGCTTTTCTCCATCTCTCGCATGCATCCCCCTATTCTTCTTTGTGAACATACGTTTTTCGAACGAGCTGTTGCACTTTGATAAGTACGAACGTCGCTTCGAAAAAAAGGACCGTTTAGTTATCATGATTCCAATTGTAGCATGGTTTACGTGAGCAAGGTAATTGGGATAATTTTTCAAAAGACGATTAGTCAACGACAATTGGTCCAATGTCCGATAACATTAATCTTATTGTCCCGTGGGATGAAATGTCCTTCGGATGAATCGTTCTGGTAAATCGATTCGATTGGGATAAATCGTGTACTACGTGAAGGAGGATAAAAACAGTACATGCACAGAACATTTGGTTCAACTGATCTGATGACTTCGGGCTTACTGTATCTTTGGTCTAATCGGCCATTGAACGAATTGTCTTTCTAGATGCATCGAGTTTGGATGTTTCTTGTCTAACTGCTTAATAGATCACGTTAAGATATCGTACTAAGAATAAAGGCTACCAAAAGTATTCGCCGGGTTAGGAAGTCTTTACCATTTTTTGATTTTCAGGATTTCGGATTGAATGGACTCATCAACTATGATGGTTAATAGAAGCAGAAACAATAACACAAGGTTTTACTGTACCCTTTGATATCCAAAACTTTTTCCATTTTTTTATAGATCCTTCACATCTTGCATACCTGACTGTTACGTCTCACTGGTATCATGGACGCGATTGTAAAAAAGTACAACAGCGAACGTGCTGGGTGGTGAATGGACTCCCTGGGGTACAGGTCTCCCTTTTTGCCCGGGGAATTTCTCTCCGCCTTTAGGTTTTGATGTTCCTCCACAGAACACGTGATGAAGCCCACTCTCAGCAGGTGGAGAGCAATTCCCGTTTGAAATTCATGATAAACACGAAAGGACGACCGTACGATTGAAATGTTTTGTCCGCGTAATTCCTTCACTTTTCGATGCAAAATAAGGCATCGGGGACGTCCAGTAATTCGGCTGTTGGCCCGCCTCTGGGTGTTTCAAGAACCGAAAGGGCTGCCTATGGGATAAAGGCTTTTGCCAATTTGTGACCTCCAAGTATTTTCAATAAAGCCTGTACTTGACGTAATGGCGCGTGCGAGAGACGGGTCCAGCAACCATGTGATGGAAGGGGCTAGTTAGCACCGAATTCGCTTGATCGAAGCATCCAGAGCAGCTTTTATACCATGTAGGTACCTCGGCACGTGAAAATACGTTAGCAAGCGAGATCGGCTTGCTGCCAGGCAACGAAACCCTCCGTGAAACAACGTTGATGCTTTTCGCTTTACGTATATAGCATATGATAATGATGTTGCCTTTCGCATAGCTGGGTAACCTCCCATTGCCCGGAAGGTGTATCAGGATTGCCGGGTTCTTCCAGGATATTGGGACCGCGTTTAAGTGCTGTATTTTGTCGATGCTGGAGAATTGAGTCCAGCGCACCTGATCATTATTATTGATCGTACCATCGCATCTTCGAAACCCTACGCCCCCTATAGCTGCGTTAAAGAGAATCTACCAGACAAAGTAACAGCATTTACTTTGTAGTTTACTTACAAAAAACACATCAATTTCAGAAAAACAGTTGAGAATCCATGGAGCGGAAAGTTTGTAAGATAACATTGTTTGAAGGTTCGAAATCACCGTACATGAAATAACCAATGGAAAATTTGTTTGATTAACAAAATCCAGCGGTCACGGAGTATCAAATAAATGTTCACTAACTGCTAAAGCTCTGTGGTCAGCTTAAAAAAGTTACTATTATTTGTACTGAAGGACTGTTAAAAAAATGAGAACCTTTGTTGACAAAAAAAATTCTGATGAAAAAAACTTTCGGTAGCCAACGATTACGAGATGTCTTTGACCCAAGAAACATTTTTTTTCTCAGTCCGAAAACTATCATGCAATTCCCATCACGGTCTGAACTACCGGCAAAGAACTTATGACGTCAAATATCGCGTGTGTGAATCTCCTCATCCCATAACACACACGTACTTTAAACCAGACTACGTGTTTCGTCCGTGCAAAAAAAACAAACGACAGAACCATGGGGCGTAATCAAGAAAAAATGCGTGAACGGATGAGAGGGATACGCGGGCAACCGGTCAGAAAATCGGTGTACCGTTCTGCTGGACAAGGCAGCAGAGCCAAAGAGTGTAGAACTGCGGCTGCACTGTTCTTTCGAGCCTTTGCCAAGATGGATAGATAAATAGAGAGAGAAACATCTGAACAGTGGAGGGTAAACGGATGAGTGGAAAAGGAACATACGGCCGCAGGAGGGCAAAAGGGTCTGGGCAGATGCAGGATACTTGCGGAGACTGGCGGTGCAAAAGTTGGAACTATACGCCGCGAAGAAACGGAGGTGCCGTGCGCGGCCCACGCAAACCGGCCCCTGCCGAGCGGTAGAGCGCACGGATGCGCGACTCACTGGCCCCCGGGGCCTAATGGGGCATACTCGACGCCTTGGCCCCGCAAAGCAAGCCTATATACAGCAGACCGTATACATACTGAAGGTAACACACACGCTACGCATCTCTACCATCTTCGATCCATAATACCCTCGTGTTTACGAGTAAATGTTATACGGGCATGATGCGCCCGGCACAGGAAATACCGCTGAGGGACGGAGAGAGAAAAGGGACTGCACGACCGAGGAATGGTGCTACGATGCACTCTCCGACCGCCTTACCCCTGGAATAAGCGCCTCCAGGACTTGCATCGCCTTCGATCATCATATTCCTCCGTCGGGAATTATTGGTTTCGACACACGTATCGGGTGTTCGATAGGAAAGAGGGCTTTAAACTCTTTTCCGCTTTAGCAACAGAAGAAATAATGGTGCAGTAAGTAGTCCAAATCATTGTGGAAGATTCGCCCGGATTGATCATTTTGGCTAGGACCTATCACGGTCTGGCAAAATTTGACTTTTGTCTACCTGAGTTTAGCTCGTCACAGTAATTGAAACAATAGTTTATGAAGGGAACATAATAGAATGTCGATAATTTTGTATCCAGACCTTATCAATTGAATTGTCCCTCCACTTCCAGTTCTCTAAGCAACCCAAGTAATGACAGCGTGCGGTTTCGAATTTTAACCTCGTAACCCTATTAAGTTTCGGAAACCTAATCGCACTGTGAAACCTTGCCTGTAAACAACTTCAAATTGCATATCGAAGTTATCGATAAGGCTCTACGTGCTGAGTTGGCTTTACGATTGAGAAGGAAACTTGAAGAAAAATTCAAGGCAGGGTTAAAAGAAAAAGGACTAATGTTTATACCTAGCACGTTTTCCAATCCCACAAGGACGTCGTCCCTCTCGCGTCTTGCAATATAGGAAGGGCGCTCACGATAATCCTCACTCATCGCACGTCCCACCTGCATTCCCGTGGGTTAACTCAAGCAATCAGTCTTTGGCACACGGTCTGGTTGATTCGGTATTACTCGACGTATCCGCTCCCGCTATCTCTGCTTCAATGCAGACTGCTTCACATCAGGGAATGACGATAGCTCTTGCCTCACGAGGCTACAAAATTCGATGTTCGTCGGAATGAATACTAGACGATCAAGTATATGGCAACCATAGAGTAGTCACAGATAAATACTATCATAGACCTAGTGATAGTATCAAGTGCCAAGAAGCGACAAGAGTTTATTAAGGTACTGTACACCAAGGCATCAGTAAGGAAGAACCGCGTTGCATGTTTTACTGCTGACGATGTGTAGAAACAGCTACAGCATATATTCTCTATACCGTTCGCCATTGTAAACCATAGAAACCTACGGAGAGTGTTATACTGCAGAGCTGTTCGTATATTGCGGACAGTGATGTGTCCACAAATTTCTAGCGTGTCGTTGCATCCTTGCGGGCCTTTGCTGCGTTGGGATGGAAAGAGCCAGTACAGGAATTGCCTCGTCGTCTATTCTGGTCATCGAGAACCTCGCCGAGACTGCATACTGAACCTTTAACGCAGGCATTTATGCTCTCGACTCAATTTCCGCGGGTCTGCACCCTGTAGAGTCCTTAGGCTACGTATAATATGAATACACCCGGTGTATGTGCTTGCAACGGTGTATGTGTTCAGGTCTTGCCGACAGCCATGCACTTACGCGCCTCATAGACACGTCTCTATCACCTCCTCCTGCTGGGAGAAGAGTATCATGACCGCATAACCGTCAACGTATACATATAGTAGTACCAGTTTCTTCCGCGACCAGGAGTTCCATTTCATTGCTTATCCAATAACCCGGCTATGCTTCGGAACGGTTATTCTGATCGGTGCATCGATAGGATTCAAGGAAGTTTCAAAGATGTCTAGGAATTGACATCAGCCAGATTATTTGCATATAGCATATTGGTGAAAGGACAAGAATGTCTTTCGTCTTGGATATTATTTCCTTGCTCGATTAATGAGAACTAAGAGTTACTCACACGTCTACGAATCTTCCGAAGCGGAGGAATTTCCGTGGTCTGATCTGGTCTTAACCGCTTCTTGACTTGCCAATCGGCTGGCGTGCGCAACCATTCCGAGCGGAAGTGGAAGGGAGTGTATTTATGTTGCAAAGATGAAATAAGGCGAGCGTATCGTCCTCTCCTCGCCTCGCAGAGGCTCCCGCGATGCCACCCAAGAGATGGCCCAGGGATGAAACCAATTTTCGACTGGGGCCCATATAAATCAGATCTCGTTACAATCTCCGGAGTCGGGCTGTGTCTTATGTAGGGCTATACACTGTTGCAATAAGGTTGATATTCCTCGTCCCACTTTGTACCTTTTAGCCCGACTAGCGGCCGCAACTCAAGAGCAGCAGCTTCGGACGACCTGTTAAACCGAGTTAAAGAGGCACTCCAGCCACCATCGCAATATTTATTACCGTCTCTGTCTAATGGAACATTTTAAATGCATGGAATACGATCCTTGAGCATAAAAGACGATCACAAGAGGCAGAACTCAACTGGATTCCTGTAACGCAAGGATTGTCTGGCTTTACCCAACTAATGAACTCACTAACAAATGATCAGATTCGAAAGTACGAATTCTGCTTGAGAAAATCGAATTCTATTAGGACGGAATGAGGGATTTCGAAAATCCTAGAGATCTAGGATGTGCATCCGATCAATAAATACGCTTCGCTGGAACGGAAACATGATTGTCCAATTCCTTTAGGATGGAACCTCCTATGGTCCTATTGGACTGTCCTTAGTTTCAAATAGTGGCTATCCAGTATATCGACTGGACTATTAACCGCATGTGATAGACTCGCAACCATGATAGTATCAAAACACCGGCACTCCTTGAACCTGGCTAGCGTCTCTACTGTTTGCTCTAAGGTTTTGTCTCTAGAGCTCCGTGCTTCTACAACTCTCCAGCCGGTTAAAGTATTGACCCGATTCTAACTTCGCTGCTTGCTTGGTTCGTCGAAGTGAATCGAACCGTTCAACTTCTACCGGCTGCAAGCTCGCACTAGCTGTTCTTGCGCGTCTCCTTCACTCGGATTAAGCATTCGTACTTCACGGATCACAGACCTTTGCAACAGAGAGAAATCTCTTGCTCTGTCTATATTCTACATATACACCGTAGTGAGAAAAGGAAATGGACCTTTAAGAGTAGTCCAACGTCTATTTCATCCTCCCCAAAAATCATTGTGCCACACGTACCAGATTCCACCATGGTTCAAACTCCATATCAATTTGATGCAATCTGTAAGAACACTTTTCTCGACAAACTATACAATGGATTTTTGAGACCGTTTGACCCTTTTGTATTTTTCAAAACAAACGAGCTTCAATATTAATTAACCCAAAAAAAAAAAAAACAAGTGTTCTATCTATCGCGTTCATTTACCCGGAAGATCTGTATTCATACGCCTTGGAAAAAAAACCAGCCCATTAAGTTTTTTGCAGAAACATTATATCGGTACTTCCGAACTGCACTTTATCAAAATTCCCTAATTTAAAACCATGTTGTACATACCCCCTGTTACAGGTTTGACGGTCATATACAGTCTGCTATCGTGACGTCCCAATATTCTCTTGCGTCAGACGCACGCCCTCTCTTTTTCTAAGAAAAAAAAAAAAAAATTAACTCTGCGGGAAACGAAGTGCATAGCACACGACGGAAGCGAGTAGCATGTCACACACCAGTGGGTCCCACGAATGACGTCTTATGTACGGCCCAGCTTGGCTTTGCTCGTTCATTCCTTCGAGCTTGGGATAAGTTCGGTTGGGTGCAACACGGTATAAGACGATGCTGTTGGTCGTTGCGGTGGGGCGCGTTCTACTTAGTACCTATCCCGGTAAGTGAGTAACTAACTAATCACCCGTACTACATACTACTGTACCATGTATATATAAACCCATATACCGGCATTATAAATATATCTATCTATATACATATGCATTATATACTATAAGCACCTCGCTACGTCTCGTTTCTTCTTACCTCGATCAAGCTTATTTGAGAGCTCCAGCTTCGATAGTCTCATGTATATCTATATATGTATAGCAGATACATTGGAGTATGAGGGGAAGGGGTACGTTCCGTCCTCCGATTAATCTCCGCTAATACCTACTCGGTACCTCGACACCAGCCTCCCTTTAACCGACTTTGCCTCGGTTCAGCCTTACCTTCCTCACCGCGTTCACTTGCTCACTCCCATCCGCAATCTCCGTCGTAGCTACATCCCCGCCCAAAGATAATTTAACCTCCGGCTATGTCTCTTCTTTAGACCGAGCGCGTCTATCGGTTAGTTATACCACCTCGTCGTCGCTCTATCGTGCTAGTTGAGCAAAACGGAGTGCGAGGGAGAAAGAGAGAGAAAGACAGAGAAAGATGACGTGACTATAGCTGTCTGCTGACTACCTTTCCGCGCAGGAGTTCATCTCTCGCTGAGGCTAACATCGCTACGCCGATCGAGCCGAGCCAAGCGGAAATGTCCCCAGCAGAAGAGAAACTGTGATGTAATAAACGTTTCGGTACGATCTAACCGAGCGAAGGAGGACCAGGTATAGATTCTTCGAATTAAATTACCGTGAACGATGCCGTTATTAGAAAGATAGTAGTCGGGTTAATAATTGTTGGAGTTAATAGAAAAGATGATGGATCACATAACTGGACCGAGTAAAATGGAGCACTTTTCTCACTATGACGGTATTGCATTTTTCGGGTAGTACTTGCTATAGAAGAGGAACTTTTAATATATAAGGTATTCTATGTCAATTTCGTCACGGTTTTCTCATTTATTCATGATGCTTATCATAATTGGACATAATAGGAATCACCCTATTTCTGACACTAGCGCAGTTGCAGACGCGACTACCTTAGCGTAGGCCTAACCTAACACCGGTTAGGTCCTTATTTAGGAAATTTGTATTCCTGCATACATTTTTGTAAAAATAAGATCAATTCAGAAGGACTAATGCTATAACTCGTGTCTTGAAATTTAGCTCCACTGTAAGATCGATTATTGAGTTAAAGCCATTTCAATTCGTGAAGTTGGGAACATATAAATATACACAAACACAGAAACATTTCTTATAGAGCACCTTTATCGTGATTCAGTTCAAGTATTCAGACATAAAATACTGGAACAAGTTGTTCTCTTATTCTTCATGATGTTTCGAATAAAGCGAAAGATCGGGTTACCAAAAAGTTGCTGAATACCTGAAAAATACCTAATGTCATTTTGGATGAAAAATATTTGTCAATCTTAGAAATTCCCTTCTGCAAAAGCTTCGTCAGCCGGATATTTGATTTTTATCATGGTGCTATATGAAGAATTTTTTTATAGGCATTAAAGTCGTATTGTGCGGAATGATAATGGATGTCGACGTGAATTCTGCGCACGATTTTTCAGAGTTATCACACACTCTGGCTCTGGGTGCGTTGATGAAATGACGGTTCGTTGAGCCCAGCCGGAAATGCTGACTCCACTCGCACGTTATTACAATTCTCCGAATTCACCATCACACCTGGCACCTGTGAACTTCTCTCGCACACCATTCTACTCTATACTATACAAACTACACTGCAATCTAGAGCTCGCATAGAAATTTCGTTACAGCAAAGTCTAGAGGAATTCCCAGCTGGTGTGCTGTCGCTAGCATACGCGACGAACCGGCAAAGTAGAGAGAGGAGGAACCTCTTGAAACCGATAATAGACGCCCGAATGCAGTCGATTCGGTTGTACAAATATTTGCCGTGTTCAAAGAGGGGAAAAAGCTAAGAACGCCGCTCACTCGCTTGTGACAGTTGCCTGGAAAGAACGGCCACGCGTAAAGTTTGTCCAAGAACCATAAAAAGAAAGGAAAAAAATAAAGAAAGCTGCGTGCCTCGAATACCCGAGAGACACGAAGGACTTAAGTGAAAGTCAATCATTTTCGTGCTCAGAAAAACTTTTACACGGAATCTGCATGAACGACTATAAGTTCTATGAACAATACATAATATATTTCTTCTTTCATAGGCTAAAATTATTGTAGCTGTTACCGATAAAAAATTTGTTTGTTCACGAACGTTACAAATAATCGATATTATGACTATAAATAATTGCAATTTTGTCTCATGAAATGGAACAAACTTCATAATCTGTGACAAAAATTAATAGATCTTATTAACGTAATTATCTACAACGTTATCATTTAATTAATTTATAATTTTATGGCCTAGAAAATCGCATCTCTATATATATTTCTTGAAAATGTCCGCACCTTTCACGCTACCCCCATGTTTCCCATATATTCTATCTAATGTATATACGCACGACAGTTAATTTCGTTAGTATATACAATCGATTCACGCATGATTCTGCAAACGTAATTCGATTGCATCTACACAAATTCTCTCTCACACACACACACACACACACTCATGTATATATACATTTATATATGTATATTCATCTTTCTCGCTTTGTACGGTTTAACGAACCAGCCCCAGTAGTCATAGTCGTCGCAGTGCACGGCACAGCGGTGATTCATTTTATTGAGCCTCCGGCATTTGTTTATTTTCCGAGAAAGAGATGGAAAGAGCGTAGGTACGTGATTGGAGCAAGTGAGACCAAGATACAAGCTGCCGCCAGCGGACGCGACCACCGGCGAGTATTTAATTAGCTATGGACCCATTTACGCCACGATCGCGGGCACGATCATGTAAAGCGAGCGTTGCGCCCTCTGCGGGACCGAGAGAGACATACGGACAAACCGTACACGGCGCTGCACCGTGAGTTCGATGCTTCGGATCCGCGCGCGCGAAATATTAATTGGGAAGTAATGTCGACGGTGGGAATTTGCGATAATGGCGAAGCGGACGGTCAGGCGAGAGGAAAAGAGCGAGAAAGACACTGGCGAGTGCTCCAGTACACCCAAGTGTCAGTGCCAGTGACCGTGAGTGTGTTGGTGAGCGGAAAATAAAAAGGAAACGCCCCGTGGTTCGCTCGGTTTATTAAGTGCGATGGGCACCCATATAGGGCGTTCCGCGCAAATGCAACCAACTTCTGTGGGTTTTTTGAATGCCTAAAAAAAATGTAAGCAGCTAATGCTGAAAATAATAGCCTTCCGCTGCACCGCAGAGTTCTGAGCGTTTTTTTAATTGAAAACAGTTTTTTTAAATTTATTCCACAATTAGTTTGAAATCTTAGGAAAATCATTTTCTGTCATATTGGTGAAACAAACATCTAATTAAAAATCGACAGAATATTTTATTCGATATATATTCGCTTGAAAATAGCATCAGCAGGAAGTTAATAGCTCTTCTGACAAGTTTGTTGAAGAGCTTTATAAAAATATGAATATAGAATTATTAGTGTAATAAATAAACAAATGTCGTGAAATTTAGAATAATTGACCTTGCATCACGTTCATTAGTTTTGTTAGTCATTACAGTTGTTCAATAGCTTTGTTTTTTTAAGGCACACCATTCAATTACCCGAAGGTATTTGATTTCCAAATTACTAATGATATTTTTTAAATTAATTATGTGGAACTACCCTTTGAAAAACGTATCAAGTCTTTCAATAAGTAACCGCTTTGACTTTGGTTGAGGATCTCGCTCATAGAATTAATCCTCTAGGATAAGTTCGTTGAGCGGGCATGGAATGCTCCATGCACAAAAGTTTTTGCGTATTATAGTGTGGTCCAGAAAATATATTGTGATATGGTATGCTCAGTACTATAGTGTAATATATGCCCACGCCTCGATTCGCCTTTGACTCGTTAGCAGTTAGCAATAACATTAGTTATTTTTATCATATCTCTCCTCCTCCTCAGTTTGTTCATTTCTCTCGCACGGCCGGACTATACTCTACGGTTGTTAGTACACTGTACACACGTAGGTATGCACTATAGATGTATACTCCACTGTGGCCTTTATTCGGCAAGAAACACGTTTTGGTACTCGAGCCACGAGATAGCACGAGATAGCCCGACTATGTTCCTCGAACTCCTATATCGCTCGGTCACGATATTTCCTCGGCTCAACCACCGCAGCTACAGGGTAGCTTGAGTCTGAACCCTAGAGCGAGCTCGCGACATTGAAAAATCACAAAGATCGCGTACCTAAAAAAAATTGATTCAAGCATACAAAGTATTCGGATAAGGTGCTAAAAATCTAGACTATATGTTCACCAGATAAGATTTCACGTGATGTTCGAGCCTAATTCGTTCAGCAATATACATCAATTCAATTCAATTTTTGGCAAATTAAAAATAAATTATGTATACAACTCTGGGCGAAATTGTAGGCAGATTTTTCAAAAATCAATGCGTAAATCAAATAGATTTACAAATGGTGACAGAATATCTAAACAATTTATTCATAAGATGAGATTTCACTCGATGTTCGAGCCTAATCCGTTTGGAAAGATAAATTGTTGAATTTCATTTTGACCAAATAAAAATGATCTATAAATACATTCATAGAATAGACTGTGAGCATGTCTTTTTTTAACGCGCCTCTAACAAAAAAAAAGTATAAAAGTATAATAAGTAAAGAGATGAAAAAACAACAAATAAAAGATATTCACTAAAAGTGGTGAAAAATCAAGACAATACATTCGTTAAATGAAATCCATTCAGTGTTCAATATGATCGGGACGGTATGACTACTGAATCCAATTTTTAGTAAGTGAAAAACAAATGGAATGAACAATTTTGGGACATACTGTCCATTTTTTTCTTAAGGAATAATTTTTTTTCATTGACTTGTTTCAGCAACGGTCATCGCACCATGTTTGGGTGGCACGATGTCCTAAACGAGATCGCGCTTGTCGAGCAAAGCCTGCTTTGCTCGACACAAGCCAGTCGATCTCGTCTTGTGCAGGAAACGAGTGTACCTACGCGTCGACCTTATCGTACACCTCGTTGACAACCTCTCAATTATAATTTAATCCACCGGGCCCTCCCCGAACTTGTCCTTTTTTATTTTTTCTTTTATTTTTTCGAATCCTTCGGAGTATATTCAAATTTGGTGATAAAGGTACGAGACGAGAGGATGAGGACTGATCGAGTCAAGGTGCCAAATCGTTTAGTGGGACAAGCCGTTAATAGGTGGCATGTGTTATGTGCACCATTCTTTCTTTTCTGTCTCTCCCTTTCACTCGGTTCTCTTTTCATATACATAACCAGTTATGTACTTCTCAGGACCGCCCAACGAAAATTATGAGAGTGCTCATAGCGACCGTCTGGCTCAAAATCGTAACTAGGTTGGAGAACAGATTTGCCTTCCATTGAAAATGGAGCCCTGCCTACTATTCGGGTGACAATAATTAATTGGTGGTCCATACGTTCTTTTCTAATGTTATGGCTGCCTTAATTTATTAACCGTTGCAGTAATTATCGGTCAATGTCGAAATGAAAGAAGTATTAAAAAACACGGCTCACATATAAAATGTTGAGACCATATGTATTAGAAATACGTTTAGATATTTATGCTATAGTTTTTATTTCTTGGTCTTCAATACAGCGACATTTAAATATATTTGAAAAATGCTCTCTGCACGAAATGTCGTACAGTAAAAATGCGAACGAACTTTTCAGAAAACACAATCAGAAAAATTATGTCCAATATTTACGAAAAATTGAACGTATCATAAAATGCTCTTCGTTAAAAACAAAAAATAAAATTTCTCCAACACTGTCAAAATTTATTAATTTCATTCTTCATTATACCATTTCATTTTCAAGCCACATACGGAAATCATGAAACACTTTTTCAAATAGCTACCAAAAATATGCTACCCACATTAAAATACCAGTAAAATCGGTAGGTATAATGAAATTGTATTCGACTCCTTTCATAAAAAAAAAAATCGTTTCCAAATCATTTGAATATACGATGTCGCTCCGCATAATTGCCCGACGAGCCGAAAGTATGATTATACGAATACTCGAATTTAACTTATTCGCTGTGCCACCCGAAAAAGCGTAACGTTCATTACACGTGCTACGGCGTTTATTGCGTTACACGAGCGTCGAACGGCGTCCGAGGAGCCAGGGATAATATAGGCAGCGTACTTTGAGACTGGCAGTGCATTTACATAACATAAAACACACGTAAGAACACGGAGACTGCAGCGAGGCGTGGAGCGTGTGCAATCTGTGCGCGTTTGCACTTACGCGAAGTGAATGCATTCACACGCGTATATATATCCATATATATTCACATATATATACATATGACGCCCTGGTATATGTTTAACCGATGCGAATAGAGAGAAAGGAAGATACGAAGAGGGAGATGTTCGTCGTACGTGCCTTACGTGTCGTATATCGCGCACTCACGTCTTGAACGTTCTTGGTTCACCAGTCATAAATATCGTATTTATTGGGTTTGTAATTATCGGTAATTAACATGGCCGAGTACACAAGAGTGAGAGAAGGCGACTCTCTGCTGTCGTCTTTTTCTTGTGGCAAAGGGGACGATCGAATTCTTATTACCGTGTCAGTAGGGGGACGTGGGGAGAAACAAGGAAGGGGAAGAAGGCTCGTTACCGACGAGGAACTGCATCTGTTTTGCATACGCACGCGTCTTAATACTTGGCGCCTATGTACGCACCACGATCGCGACGAGAATGGAGACGAAGATCCTGGTGCCGTGCTTATATGTTCTGAGGTCTCCAAATCGATTTCGAATTGAGAATGCCTGAAGACATTACGACATCCTTTTTCATACAATCTACGTCAATGATATAAAGGAAGAATTATTACATGATTAATGTTTGATGTTATAAGTATGGGGTTTTTTTTGGTGCGAATTATATTTTTATTTTGTATGGGAATAAAAATGGTGAATTGAGTAATAGCGAGATATTTGCAGTCATATTTTTATTCACGTTCCGGTAATTTGGACTGCAGTACGTAATTTACTTGCCATTAGTTGAAAATTCCTTTTTGGGCGCTTTGCTTTTGATGGAATAAAAGTTTGAAGTGGAAGTTTATAAGTAAGTTTTTGGAGAGACCGGAAGAGCCTAAAAAGAAGATTTCTCGCCACTTAGTGCGATACGATGTATATGCTAAGAACCCAAAATCAATTTCAAATCGATAATGACTAAAGGCAATATGAGGTCATTTTTTTTTTCAACGTGTTGATTATTCGGACTGCAGTACGTAATTTACTCGTTATCAGTTGAAAATTCCATTTCAATTAAGGTGTTACGACGGCCGTCACTATTTGGTCGAATAAAATTTGTGGATACGAATTTATATATATATTATTACAGGGCCTGGTTATTAAAGTCTGGTCATTAGTGACTAAGTGGCAGCCTATGTACATACTGAGGACTGACAGTTATTTAAAATGTAGCGCGCATCGTCATTCAGACATTCCGAGATCTTCTTTCAAGTCTTTCAATTATTGTTGATATAAAGTATCGCGTGTATTGCTATTATAACTTGCCAAATTTTTGATGTCATAAAATAATCGAATTGTGCATAACGTTTTTGTTTTTTTGGAGAAATGAAAGAGCAGAATTAAATAGTAGCGAGGTATTCGCGGTCACATGTTTATTCACATTTGGATAATTCAGGCAGCAGAGAGGTACGTAATTCACTTGTCATTCGTTAAAAATTCCATCGTAATTAGCGTATTGCGACGGGAGAAGGTAGAGAGCGATATTATACAAAGTATTGGTAGAGTGTCTGCATTGAAGCTGTGGCCGTGTGTTGCGTATTGCAAACAATGACTTGTACATAATCAAGAGAATTTTACGGCAGTCCAATCACTACCAACCGTATGTCGATTTGGTTTGTTTTTTAATAATTTCAGGGATGCAGGAAATCGGAATTTCGAGCGCATTTCAAGTAAAAACAATTATAAACTTTAAAAATTAATTTCTTTATATGCATTGCAAAATAAAATCATTCAAAAACTATGCAGCTTTCCACAACGTCAACATCCCTCATGTAAATTTGCGTGCATTCTGATTTAAAAAATGTTACTTTTCCCACTCAAAAAGCCGGAATGTATTCGGTGAAAAGTTTTCATACTGGAAAGAAACTTATGGTTAAAAACGGCCCAAAGTTTAGTTCGATAACGTATCTGTACCAATCCAATATAACAATCCCCGAAGATATTTCTCCAAAAATAGATATATTCATCACACTCAGCGTCAAAAATTCATAATAAAACAAGACTTGCAATTAAAGCCGTCTGAAACGTTGGATTGTCGTCCAAATTCGCTGATGTTTCGTGAATTACGCTGGAAATCAAGATGAAATCAATGTTGCCGATGTGGGCAGACGAGCTTATTTCAGCATTTATAGAACTTAGCGAAGGAAGCCCCGCTTTCATTGACAAAGTGGGTGAAAGGGTTGGCACAGGCTTTACTTCAGTATATACGTAAAAGTGAACGACCGGCTGTGGAGAGAAACAGAGAACGTTGCTGGTGAAGGCGAAGAGAACAGAGGCAATGGGGATGACGTTGGGGTGGCTTTCCGTACTCCTCCCTCTTTCATCTGCCCCCCCCCTGCCCCCCCTCTTCTTCTCGTTCTATTTCACCCCCATCAGGCCAGGGTGGAAGGCGGACAGGCAGAAATTCATGTTAGGCGTTTGCATTTATTATTAATACGCTCAGCGGGCTGTCACCGACGGGGCTGCTGTCAGCTACCGGGTTCTCTAGGTAGCAAGAGCGTTCCGTCCACCCCTTTTCAGACGCCCGACCGCCGGCCTCTCAGGGGTTTGCGCTGTCGCCCCGTCGTCGTTGTCGTTGTCGTCGTCGTCGTCTTCGTCGTCGAGCTCGACGTCCTTCGCCTCCTCCTTCTCTTGCTCTTCCTACCAGACGTTTTCCAACGCGCGTACTTTGCCTTTCCTCATTCCGCGTGCACCGACACGAGCCCTCACAAACTTAGCCTCCCCCTCTCTCTCTCTCTCTCGCTCGCTCTTTCTCCCCTGGACGATCGATCGACTGGTCGTTTAATTATTTAACCTAAAAGCTCTCTCGCTACGAGCTAAGCTCTCCGTCAGTGGCGACTTCTCTCGCTACTGGCTTCATCTCACGGCAAATCGTGACGTCTCACCTGATCTTTCTCACACTTTAATCTGCTTTTACCGTTGCATACATGCTTTTGCGTTGGTACTTAGGGTATAAAAAAATTAACTTGACTTCGACGATTGGACAGGAAACAGACACATGTGAAAAAAGATTGTATATTCGGGTACAAGTGCGGTAAAAGGTTTATTAATGAGTTTGAGTTTGCTATATCAGCCGGAAGCGAGTATTACAATTATGGGATTTGAGAAAAAGTTTGCTCTGATAAAAAATGCACGGAATCTTAATTCGCAAAGTGGGGAGTAAAAAAGCCTAAGAACAGGAACTTGCACATTTTTTGCTTTTTACACGGTTTTCTCTGTGAGGAAGTATCAAGTTGATCAACTTTGGCTTTATCATGAAAGGAGTTTTGTGAAAAGTAAAAAATAAAAAAGTAATTTGCACGGATCTATTTTGCAGGCTTGTTTCACTTTGGATATTATTGACAAAATATTTATACTATTACATACATATTTAAGCTATTTTACTGTTCTTTAATCTTATTAATTATTTCTCGGATTAATTTTGTTTGGTATCATATTTTCGGAAATGATAACTTTGTATTGTTTGCATTTCTCATTTTTTTTTTGCAAGATAATCCAATTCTCATTGCAACAATCGTTTGCCTATATTATCATATTTATGATTAGCAGACACATGATGAAAATATGTCAATCCACGGAACGAAAAGTTCTCGTTTGGATTTCCGAAAAGGGATATTTTCCAGTCACAATTTTTTTGTTAATATCCTCGGGCCAAGCTTCACTTCCAATCCGAGTCTTTTATTGCTGCATTTATTACACAATTGTGTGGAAATCGATATGCGACTTGCAGTACTAAGTTTATTCAGCCTGATGCGAAAACACGATTGAGAAACGAAGGTCGTTTATTGGTATTTCATGTAGAAGAGGATACATGGCAGTCCGGACGTCAATGGTGGTGGAGTTGCGAGGACAAGCAGCCACGAGTAGAATAACCGTCTGTCGTTCACCTGGGCAAGCCTCCCGCGTTTATTTGCTAAAATAATAACGCCGGAGACACGGAGTGAGACTTGGGACATGTACCGAGTGAGCGAAGGAGAAAAGGGTCGGAGAGCTGAAATTCGATAATCCCATTAAACTGACGCCAGGCCAAACATTCGGCAAACTCACTTACCGTGTCCAATACAGCACGTGCTATACATACACCTAGCACTACATACTGTATAGAATATTATACGAGCCATAGAGTGACGTATGCCACGTGAAATCGACGTATGGCACTGTTGACTTAAAGCGATAAAGATCGGAAGCAAAAGGGCAGGGGGAGGGGCTGGAGGTAAGGAAGGAAAGGGGCGTTTAAGGGCAGAGTGTAGAAGGGGGAAGAGGGGTCAACGGAAGAGACGGAAGGGGGCGTTTATGGAGTTTAGAGGAGAAGGAAGGTGAATGGAAGGAAGGAAAGGAGGGGTCTTATCAGTGAAAACGCTCCAAAATTAAGTGACGTTTAGATTTTTTTTTCAAAAAGTAATTATTAGATCGAATATACGAAACTTAAGAGATGTATTCATTTATGATTGAACTATATGAGATAATTTTTGGGTTTAAAAATAATGAAATGCAAGCAACTTATGCGCTATCCCCCGACATGCTCTTAATAATAAGTTGCAATCACTGCTCTTGTGATTGGGGCCGTTAGAGTGCTGAAAAAAAAGAAAAAAAACAAGAATGATCATATAGTAGTAGGTATTCTTCGTACCATAATGGAGAATTTTTGAAAGACATTGAAATCTGAAGAAGTGGTTAAGTCGTGAAAAACATTTTTGAAATTTCGCCTCAAGCAAGAGGTTGCTTTTTAAATGCGTAATTGACATTTTTTATGCAATGAAGAAAATCCTAGATCGTTGTGTGACAAAATATGCTAAGAATACACCGCCAAAATTTCATATCAATCGGATAATTTTTTTCTGAGTTAGAGCTGCAGCAAATTAGAATCATTCTCGAATTATTTAAAATTCAACCTTGCAGTCTCGATATGGTATTGAAATTCCGAAGAATGGGAAAAAATTTAATATTCAAAACAATATAAGATTTACGAAACGGGAATGAATTCTCTGTTAAGATACTTTTATTTAAAATTAAAGAATACCATAAGAATTCTACGTTACTGGTATAAAGATATATGCATTTGAAATTTATGACCGGTATATTCATTGTCGAGAAGAAGATTTTTGCAGTGTACACTGGAACCTTAAGGGCACAATGTAGAAGTAGGAAGGGGTAAAGAGAAGAAAAAAAAGTGTTTTGAAGGGAAGGAAGGAAAGGAGAGGGTAAAATGTACGCAGTAGGTTCGAACGTCTAACCAATCGCCCTAATGCTTTTGCTACCTTGTGCTTCTTCTGCATTATACAGTGACAAGGGGTTTCCTCAATGCGTCCAACCACTCTCATGTCTTCCCTCGATTTTCTTCTACGTATTTTCGCGTACCCGTGAAACCGTGAGAAGAAAAGAAAAGAAAAAGCTCACATCGACCGTACGTGATCTTTGGCTCGACGAGGTCGTAAATCATACTACACAACCCCTCTACTATACCGTTGATGCCCTTACGAGCGTGGCACGAGGGCGCATAAGCGCCGTTTGATGCGGTCGATAGATTCCAGACTCTTTTTCACAGCTCGTGCCAAATGCCACCTCTATCGGTTGCTCTGCCCCTCTCGAGCAAGAAGAACATTCACTTCCGCAATCACAAAAGTTTTGCGGCGAATTGGAAAAATCTTTTTCACCATCCGAGAATTTGTTGAACGATTGGGTCAACTTGGGCCCAAGTTTCGTGATGCGATTTTTTATAAGTCCTCAAATTGTTGGAAGAGATTTAGCGGAATGATTGCTTGATTGCTCACGTGCCGCTGAACGATTAGTAGATTCGAGGTCAAGTTTGGTGACTCGTTTTTTTTATGAGGTGTGAAATAATTGGAGGAGATTCAGCGGGTACATTGTCGTTTGATTGGCACTAGGAATTAATTGCTCGGCATAAAAACTTTCGAAATCTGATCGTTGATCATAAAGCGAAGGTATTAATGTTGAGTGGGACTAGGATAGCCCATTTTACAGCCATTTAATGATACTTCGGCCGGTTCGGTCGCTGTAAAATCAGTTCTAATGTGCTTTCACGTAATTCGAGAAAGATCATTGATGCATTAAGACATATTTCGGTGGATTGCCTTAATCTCTTTGAGACGGCACGCAAATTGAATTAATCGAAATAGTATCTGGAATAAGTAGCGTGAAAACGATTTTTCCAAAATTTAAAAAATGCTGTACGAAAGAAATGTTTCAACCGATTCGCGTCAAACACAATCCCAAACTTCTTTATATGATAACCTCCTCAAGTGCCAAATTAGAAGAAAATCCATAGAAAATTACGACAGTTGTCGTGCGTACAAGGAAATCTGCACATACACACGCACACACACACACATATAGACATTTCGTAAAAACCATTTTTCTCGATGTTTTAGACCATTTTCAGTTCCTGACATGAAAATGTCGAAAAAAAATTTTTTCACGAAAACAAAGATTCCCATATGAGGGAGCAAAAAATCAAATGAAGCTGTCTTGAATATACTTTTTATTGTCACCAACAACTCATTTTTATTTTAAAATTAAGTTGAATCGGATTGAATCCCAGATACAATTGGTAGAATGACTATATCAAGCTATTTTGAAGACCGAAATATTGTTCCATTTTTCTGGCGCAAACATGGGTACATGCTCCACATCTCGGTTGCTGGACGCATAGTCGATATCTGCGTTTGACATTTTCATTCTAATACACGTCTGATATAAACCAGTGGCAGTAGTTTGGCATACGTATCTCGTGCAGAGCCTACGAAACGTGTATACGTTCATGTTGAAATGTCGAACAACGTGAATTCTCGATGCTGGGTTAATGGAGCTACAAGCCATGTTGAATTTCACCCTCAACAAGGGTCACATACACGCGCATATTCATACTCAGCAATGCACTGAGTTCAATAATATCTTTGCTACTCCTGGAAAATTAAAGCAGCATAGAACAACTCGTTGGCAGTTTGACTGCCTCTGCATGACCTTACCGCCATTGTTATCTCGTACAAGTTTGTGTTATCTTTCACATATGACCTATTGCACTTTCGATCGCTTGCGATTTTGTACTTCACTGCAATTCGCGTCGAGAAGTTTCCAGACTGTCATCCATTTTAGTCATTCATTTGTGGAGCATGCCATTTCATTTCGTCCAGCATGTTATGTATGCGGGATATTTCAGGCCCATAAACTTTAGTGACTGTTACTTTCATGCCGAGAGATTCTTATTTATTTTTTGATTGAAAATGTATTTTAATATAACTAGCCTAGTAGCGGCCAATCATACATGGAATTAATGAATTTCACATACCGAAAATATACTGACACAGTTGCATATTTTTGTCCATCTTTTGTCGAAAAATATTTATGTCCAAGACATAATCAAAATACATTTGATATGTCAAGATTCGATAATTTAATATAACTTTTTACTATATTATATATACATTATCTTTGTACAGGAGTATTTCTGTTAAAGTAAATAACGCATTTTATGAAACACGATTAACCATAAACAATCAGATATAAATCCAGTATAAATTCTTTGTTTCGGGGGGAAACACAAATCTTTAAAAAAAATAGTGGCTTTATATGAAAAAAGAAAGACCTACAAAGAAAAGGGACGAAGAAGGGAAATACGATATACCATGAAATATGATACAAAAGGAGATACAAAGTTGATTTATGTGACAATATGAAACACTGCCAAATTAATTTTACATGGAATGCCCTGTGCGTATATTACTGGTAGATGAGTGAGTCGCTCATTTGATGAAAGCCTGAGTTCTGTGTTGCCAACATATCAGCAAGCAAGCGTTTTGTACATGAGTCCCGTTCAGTGAAATTGACCGGTCCTACATGAAGTGTACCGTGAATTTTGTATGGCAGAAATAGTAGCAATGTGATCAGCTTCACCGTGACGCGTCGATATATAACATGCAATGTTGGCACGCTCAGAGCCTCGGAGAGAATGGCATTGTATGTGTGAAGTTTGCCCGAGGCACGAGAGATCTCCTTACGCCTCGTTAGCTTCTTGTTTCGTGTATCTCGAACGAAGCTATACGGGTGTATAACACCATGTATATGGTGTATGCACTGCATACAGTGCAGCTGTAATATCTTGGTGCGCGCCAGCAGTCTCGGACTCTGAATGCAATAGATTTTAATGGTGCCCTTTCGCTTCGACTCATCCCCTACATTTCTTATCTAAACTCACTCTAGGCGACTGTGTTGCGAGTACGGAGTGTAATAATGCTAATTGCTCGACAATTTACCACGATTTTAATGATCTCTGGTGTGAGGCAGGGAAATTAACTAGTAATTTTTATTCCATTTTCATTATTTCAGTGTAAATATCAGCATGCAACCTCTTCCCTTAAAAGTGTACACTCCAGTAACCAAACGTGTTGCAAGTATGTTGATGCCTATCTTCTACATCGTGGCGGGTTTTCACACTCTTACAAGTGTATACCTTTCACGTATCATGAACATAGATAAGTGAACTGGAAAGTGTGTAAAAAGTGGTGAAAATGTAAAAGATTGGAACACACTTGGCAATACGTTTGGATTATAGTGTGTATGTGGGTCAAGTATGCGTAAAAAACAAGTATGCAATCTACGAAAATATGTTGAACACTTATTTTATACATTTAAGAAATGTTTTTAATTCAAATATCTATATTCGACATTCCACGCAAATTTCATTTTATATATTTTGTGCGCCTAAAATTCCGACAATTCTATTATACTTCTCGCATATATTTTCACCTATTCATATTGTAAGAAATTGGCGGAACGATGATTTTTTCTTGTTCACGTAAAAATCCATGGAACATTAATAGTTATAGTAATTTGCATATTTATTGTAGGACTTCATTGCAATTTTATATTTTATTATAATCATCGCGTTTTTTATTTCACTCATTACGAACATTATTTTTAATACCTTGTTCCTGATATTATTTGTAGACATAATACTGTTTTTCGCAATTAAATAAGGTAAAGATTTGACCGAAAGATTGATTATTTTACTGAGAATTTAGTGAAAAATAGTATCGACACGTGAGAAGACAAAACTATTGCCGCCGGAGCTGTTGCAGATATTCACCGTGGATGGCAGCACGTCCTTGTACGTCAACTGGAGAATATTTAACATCGTGAAGAGTGGGGATAGCCACTACGTCGTGGCGCAGAATCGCAGCCTTGTTCCGCTGCAGCAATACTGCAAGAGCCTTTTTCTCTTCCGTGAGTCTGGTGACTCTGGCATTAGAGCGGCGCTCACCGAGCCGTTCGCATGTCCGGACCTCCGCATTACTGACATTTTTCGAGACCATCGTCGAACATACAGTTTTCATTTTTTCATCCAACTAAAATAACATTAGTGTCTTCTTCATTTACTTCAGGGTAAGAAAAACCACCTTAACATTCCTGTCTACGTCCTCACGATTTTATCTACTTAAAATAGTCGTAGCTATTTTTATTTACTACTGTAAATGATCTCATAGTAGCAATCCTCCTAGAAATCTTCATTTATAGTAGACATGGAAGAAGATGATTGTCATGTAATTGAATTATAATTTAACTGAAGACTTTATTCACTGGTAGAATTTTTTTTCAAGCTTTGATACAATACATACCCTAGAATAAAAAACAACCTAGACCAAGCAATTTATTTTACCTCCAATATTCTCACGATTTTTGTTGACATAGAAAATTGGATTTACAAACTGAATTTGAAAGAATAATATAGTGTACGATAGATCCTCGAGCCACGTAAAAGAGAGGCCCTATTCAAAATAAGGGTAAGCCAAATCTTCACAAGAGGCGCTAGCTGGTTAACCAACCAATGGTAGTATTTACATTAATCAATTAATTATCTACCTTACTCAACTACGTTAATTAATCAAGTTTATTGACAAACTAGCGAGAGTTGACATGTTCTTTTAAACTCGAACATAATGAAAAACAATTCAATTACGTTTCAGGTTCGAATCGCGAATGAATTATGTCATACCCAATATTCATAATGTTACGTTCACGGACTACAATCCTAAAGATACATAAAAAATAGTTGTAGCTTTCTCATTAAGCCCCAATCTGACCTCAAGTAGACTCCTTAAAATTTGCATACAGTAGGCCTGAAAAAATCCTTTCTATTTATCTCTCTCTATTATGATCAATTAAAATAAATATTTACTACTACAATAGTTAAATGGGACTTTTGAAACTTAGATCCTCAATATTCAGTAAATAAATATTGCAGGATAATGTACTGCCTAAATTTATTCCATATAGGAAATATATCAATTATGCATTCAGCATATCCCGTGCAGCCTAGTAGGTCGTTTGTATATACATATAGTACGACACTCCACATATTTGCTATACAGCACAACACTCCATATAAGTACTATATACAGCTTCGGAAGCCATTCGCAGTGATGGGAATTAATTTAACTGGCGATTAGCTTTTGTGTCGGGATGAGTTCTTCGTTAAGTGATGAGTGTGTCGGAGCAGAGAGGGAGAAATAGAAAGGTAGAGTTAAATAGAGGAAGAAGACCGAGGGTTGTTTCTGGGAACCGTGAACAGAGACGACTCGACCAATGGAAGGGGTTTCCTAGCGGCTCGCGCGAACAGGGCTTCCCGGTGCAGCCTCATTGGGGTTGGGGGTCGGGAGCTGTGAGCAAGCTTAGTACAAGTGAGCTCGTAGCATGCGAACCACCGGAATTTTTCAAAAATGAAATTTCCGGAAAAGGGATGATGAGTAAAACTTTGCACATTGCTTTCTTATAATTTTTGCGATTTCCAAAGCTGCTTCTATGAGGAAATATGTTAATCAATAAAGGCTTCATCATAGAGAAAGTTTTGTATACAATGGAAAAAATAATGACGAAGTAATGTGCAAGGTCCTACTTTCTTTGTCTTTGACTTTGTCGGAAATAGATCAAACTTTGGTTTAAATAGTTAAATAATCATGACTGAGTGGTTTTTTTGCATGCTAAAGTTGGTCTAACTATCTCGAGTTTTGTGAAACTTAATGCGGTAAAGTGATTTTTTTAAGTAATTTCAAGTTTCATAGAATCAACATTTTTTACTGTTTATCACTAATTTATATCTAGCTGAACATAATTTTTTCTACATGGTAAATTTGATATTGTCATTTTTATTTTTACCGAAGGTGATGCGATAACGTTATTTTTAAAAATAATTCTAAATTTCGTAAATTGAGAATTTTTATGTCATAATTTTTTAATTATCATTTAATTATATATATATTCATCGCGGCTGAATATTATAATACTCACATTATTATATTTCTGATCACATACTAAATTTAGGCTTGTTATTTCAGATAAGATTTTAAAGAATTCCATGCCGTAACGTCAATTAAAAAAAACAAACTCGAAATCCCTTAAAATATGAACGACTTTACCAACACTCGCTAAATAACATGCCAAGCAACACCAAGTGCATCTCCTCTTATAAAAATCTTTGCCCAATTTAGCGTAATAGACTAATTTTTACGGAACTTAGAACCCCAGGGGATTATTTTTGGGAACAGTGCACCCAAACTCCTTGTCAAAAAGAAGGGGTTTCCTCGTGGCTCGCGCGAGGAGGGTTTTCTGGTATGGCCTCATTGGGGTTGGGGGTGGAGGCTGCGAGGGAGCTTAGTACAAGTGAGCTTGTAGCATGCGAACTACCGGAAGTCGGACGAACTAGCTCGCGCGCAGTTCGACTTGCACGCGAGCCACATTCGTCCCAACCCTTTTTCCCAAACCCCCATCTGCAACACCCTCCTACCACCCCCAACCCGCCCACCCTCTCAGCTCGATCGTTTCTTCGAGCTCGTTTATTTTCCTTCGCTTATTTTCTTTCTTTCTTTCCTTCGCGTTCGTTCTTCGAGGCAATACCTCTGCTCTACACTATGCTCTGCAACGCGGCTGCTCCGGTTTCTTCATTCATTCGTTCCACGTCTCAGTTATGTGAGTAATGAATCGTCGGGGCACTCCGAGTCGCGCGCGGAACAAGAGCACACGCTCGATCGGTTTTACTGTGTACTGTGTGTATATATAGGTATGTATTTATTGGATATATATGTCGATATATGTGTATGTGTGCATACTGTTGAACCTATGTAGGAACCAGCTTACCGAAGCTCACTGGTAATCGGTAGCCTATATTTTTCTTGCGAGCACGTAATTACGCCTGGACGACTTGTACTCAAGGCGCATGTTTTATTTTCTTTCACGCCGATCGATCGAGGAACAGTAACGTTTGTTTTGTATATACGTAGCACACGAGTATATATGAGTGCTTTCGCATTAACCGAATATGTATTGTAACAAATGTGTGAAGCTAGGAGACGTGAAATGACCCATAACCTTCATTGACAATTGACAGATTAATAGCAAATGGCTGACAGCTTATGACAAAAGAGTCTTGGCGTTACTGTCTATGAGAATGACGTGAATTTATCGAGTGATAACGGTGGAAATATGGATATTTATGTAACAAATATGATACGTGTCATGAAGATAGAAATACGTCCCTTTTCACGCGGATAAGATGTGTAGTTTATTGTAAAAAAGTTTCATCGTGATTTGTGCAGTTAATGGTTCGATAATGTAAAATTTGGTAAATGAAAAAATTGGCGGTGAGGATGTTGAAATTCCGAAAAAATAAAATCATTATAGATGTCATAACCGTTGATGCCTATTTTCAATCCCGGCAAAACTTATTCTCATGCCATCTTATTCGCAAGTAGATTCACGCGGAATACTTCGATTTTGGTAGTTTAATATTAGTCGAAGTTGGTGAGCTTTCATTGTTTTATATAAATGTATTATTTTTCAAAAATGAACTTGGCGAAGGAAAGAGAGGTTAAAGGAAATAATTATTACTTTAGAACTAAATTGCGATTGTATTTCATACAAATGTAATACACCGAAATATTGACGTCAATTCATTTCTCATTAAAAATCGTAATATATTCATAACTATATGAAAATCAGTCTTTTTCTCATGAACAGAAAACCGGAAATTACGGGCCTTCTTTTTTTCTGTACGAAATTAAGTGAGTGGATTCCGTTCACAAGCTAGCCATAGTGCCCAATGAGTTGCAATACAATAGCAAGTATATTTTTCACAATTTTAGTAGCGATACAATTCTAATTATCTATTTCATACGAATTAAACACATATATATCGACATTTCGGAACCACTTTATTTCTAATTAAAAATCGATGCGTAACGATAGTCATCAATAAATTAGTTTTTTTTTCTTGGACGAAAATTAGAAAATAATGGTGTGTCCATTTTTCTGTAAAAAAATAACACCCAATTCTGTAATGAGCAATCTACCGATTGCTGAATAAAGAATTGTTGAAGTGTTCAACGCGTTGCAAAATAGTAATTGTATTCTATACAAGTTTAGTACAAATACACCGAAATATTGAAAAGGATTAATTTCTAATTAAAAATCAATGTAAACCCATAGTCATCAACCAATTAGGGTCTTTTTCTCGGACGTAAGTTAGAAAATAATGGTGTTCTCATTTTTCTGTAGAAAAATAAACGCCTGTAGTGGGTAGATTCCTGCGCACAGGATTGCCGAAGTTCCGCAGCGAGATGTATCTCGCTCACACGCCGCCCACGGCCACCATTATTCTTCTTTTCGATAAATTGGACGGCGGCGAGTTTGACTGAAGCGGGAAGGAAGCCCGAGGGGTTTCCATGCGGTGCCCCGTTTGCGAAAGGTTCGAGGTGACACCTGTGCGCGTAATTCTCACTCTGTGTGCCTCCCGTACCTTCCTCCCCCCTTTTTCTTGTATTCCTCGATAACTCCTCTTGCACGTACTACAGATTCCGTGGTATTTCGTTGACTGAATTCAGAGGAGAGAAAGAAAAAGTAAGAAGCCGGAAATAATAACGCAAACGGTGGATGTAATTGAGGCGAAAGACGGTCGCGCGTTTAAGCGACGATGAAGCGCTACGATAATTCATCGCTAAGTATCCAATCTTCGAAGGAAAAGGAAAGAAGAATAGAAAGGGAGAGAAAGAGGCAGAAAAAAAATTCCTCCTCGTCCCTCATCTATTTCCGCTTCTTATATAGAGCTCTTTTTTTCTCTCTTTCTCTCCATCTCTTTCTGTCCTTTCGTATTAGTATGGAAGAAAAATAAATTTCTGGAAGGAAGTCCATTAAATCGTCGACTATTTCCGAAGTCATTACAGTTGTGAATGAATCTCGCCCCCAGCTGCACACCAACGTCTTCGGGGTCCTTCTATGGTGCCAAGAAGGGTTGGGGATGGCGAATATACGGAAAGCTAGCTTTCATTCGATTCGAGTATAGTACCACATCTTTCCAGCTCTCTATGCCGTTCTACAGCGCCTAGTGTGCCCGCTACCGCTTAACTAGATGGCATGCTGTAGTACTATACGTACTGTGAATTATTGATACGACGAGCAAATTGAAAATCGATAGGCGTTCTCTCGCTCGTTCGTTCCGGCTTATCTCTAACTCTATCTCATTTCGTAATCCCAAATCACGGAACTAACACAGATAAACGGCGGTGGTTGGCCCGTTTACCATCCCACGTTTACCGAACTTGAGTACAACGGACTCCGGGCAACGATACTACGGGAGAATAGTGATTGCGAGTACTGCTGTGATTTTAACTTTTTCGAATCACTCAATCGTTTTGTTTGATACAAATTCCTCGAATAAATTTAATTAACCACTACAATGACAGCTTACAAAAAGGATTTGGAATTTAATCAACATGGATTGTCAGGTTTTATGCATAATTTGAAATGGTAAATGAAATATACAAGTGCGATGTTAAATTAGAACACTATTGAAAATTCTAGAGTTATATAATTCATTTAAAACTTATTAAACGGATGTAAGAAGGTAACAAGTTATAAGAAAAACACAGCTCAAGATTCAATGTGCACGTGTCGAAAGTTCTTAGGCATAAATTGTTATCCGAAATTGATTATGAAAGTGTGGTGTAAAATAGATGCATAGTACAGTAAGAACAGCGGAGGATTAAATTTTTATAATTCGAAATGAATTTTACTGAAAAAGTATATTAATTTCAGGTCACAATTATAGATTTGATGTAATTTACCCGCTTATTTATAAAAATTTCAAAATATTCTGAATAATATGATGTATTGAGAAAAAAGTTTTTGTGAACTAATTTCATATGTTGAAAAATCAATCGGAGTTTTTGTACTTGCAATAAAAAGCTATTGTCTATAAAACAAAATAAAAACTGTATTAATAGGTGCGTTTTCGAAAATCATCAATAGACAATATTTGTAAAAATCTGTTGCAATCAATACTTTTGTAAAAATCGATTCGAGGCCACATCGTGTAACCCACGTTTCCATGCAGTACTTTTACTTATTGCGAGAAACTTAACAGGAACGCTCAGAAAAATTGAGCGTGATATTGACTGTCATAAACTGGTCCAATTGCAGATTAATCATACGCATTGCTACATTTACCACTTTCCACACGAAAGATTAAATTCTTGTCGATAAAAAAAAATGCCATTAAACTAAGGAATAACGGATATTTCGTAATCAGCAGCGCCCTTTGAAATTGCGCTATATCAACCTTGTAATGTCCTAGATAGTGCACTACAAAAAATAGCACAAGATTTCAAATTAATTGACTAATCATAAACTTCAACCAGGTCATAATTTCAGGCCATATATAATTCGAGATAATAAATAACCTCGTTTAAAACATATTAATGTATTCATAATTCACATCTCAATAAAGCCATTCTTCATTACTCCAAAAAATTATAATTCAGATCATTTTTCTCAATATGGCAACTCCGTTTCGCAGTTGATTTTATGCCAATTTATACGTTCATTTGTCATCAGTCAATCGCTCAAGGCTATGTTACAGGGCGAACAAGTATAAGGAGGGTAAAAAAACGAGGGTTGTCGACGAAATAGGAACAGATATGACGAATGTCTCTTGAAATAAGTTTCGCACTCAAGGCTAGACTTTTCACCATCGTTCTCAGGGCACAGAGCGAATAGCTGTCGACGCTCTCGACCATTATCGATCTTCTGGCTTCCTCTCGCTCGCCGTCACTCCTTTTTCGCTTCGCGACTCAGGCATTTCTAATAGCATCGATTTGTAACATTCATCTCCGAATGCCCGATCACATTAAGGTTTTTTTTGCTCTTTCTCTCTCTCTCTCTCTCTCTCGGGAGCCACTACTTTCTGGACGGCGGCTCGGGTATACGGTGACAGCGGAAGCTCGCGGATCGCTTACATTTTTCAACAAGACATTTGTCCTGCTCAACCAGACCCATTCAGGCCATGGACCTCGCTACAATTCTGTTGAGATTTGTGAAACGAAAAAAAAATTGCTTTTTTGTCGTACCAAGTATAATTGATATTATACATTATCGGAGTATTGAAGAAAAATTCATAAATCCAATAACATTTTAGAAATAATTTAATCCCATACAATTTTTAATTAACATATCGATTGATTAAGTATATCTCGCAAAAATATTCCGAAAAAAAACTGTAATTGTATAAAGATCTTTATTTTTCTATCTATAAAAAATTTTGAACAGCTGTTCGAAATATGCTGATCATTATTTCCAATAAAAAATGACATTAGTTGTACGATAACTACTAATTTTGGAACATCTCACGGAACTACGACTTGTAAACCATTTTTTACCACAACACCTAAAACATGGGACCGAAAAAATTGATTGAGCTCAGCTTCGTAGCGAATTACGACAGCAGTGAGGTCAACAACATCGAGTAAAGTTGATGTAACTTTCATAGATCTTCTCATCGTAATATGTAATTATGGATTGACGGGGCGCGTCGAGACTGGACTAACGTGTTTGATGGACGGGAATCGTTCACTGTCAATTGCAATCATTGCTGACCCCCAGCTCGATTACCGACATACAACTGATACCTATAGCTGTAAGGTATATTACGGCGCGAGCAAGCCGTGCTGCGAGTTAAACTAGTCCTACTATACTCGTGCTATATATATATGTATATATGTATATGTGTATTCGTAGGAAACCCGGGTTTTGAACCTAACGGGCGTACAACGCGAACCACGTTGACCCCATGATTAATGAATTTAGGTTGTCCGCTCGACAATGCTCTCGGTACGTAATAGGTATAGATGTGCGTGTACAGATACCACGTCCGAATATCAGTTAACCGTGCGTTTCTAGGCCCAGGAAAATTACATGTTTTATAGCGATACTTGTGCACCTGTAGAGATCGGATATATACTGTGCATGTCCAAATTTACATCCTGAATAACAAATTTGATGGACAATGCATGTCACCTAAAATAGGATTACACCCTATAAAAAAAATTATGTTTATTCTTAAATGAGAAAATAGCTAACTACTCTTGTTATCACCAAAAAGTGCTGGGAAAATCTGATAAACAATGAGATTACATTAAATGGGGGCTTGGATGATAATAGATTCCATTATCGACCGCAAAAATAATTTAATAGATGGTTATAAAAATATCAATTTCATTTTATAGTCAGTAATGAACAGTTTGCAAGCCACAGCTGTATAATCGTTCCACGCCCCTGGTTTGTACGCCACGACCATCAAATAATTGTGAGCCACTAGTTTTTGAGTTTGGAATATTTAATAGTTATAAGAAGTTGTTCTAACCATGTAATAAGTTATTGAAATTATTTAGCAATGGGCAATGACAAGTTCGCGATTGTCGTGAATATGAAAGAATTAGAAAAGATGAATTGAACTATAAAAGTGGTTTCTTAAATTAACAACTTTTTTTTTCTCGTTTACAGTTACTATAATTATTAACATTTTTTTCAGTGCATACTTTAAGGATTTTTTTGTTTAAAAAAATGTTAGCGGACACTAAAAAGCTTTTTGCCAGGTCACGGTAGTTGCCGTTCTCTAATTTACTTCACAAACGAATTGAACCCAAACTGCCAGCACATTGTAACAAACGTCACGTCAAATTATTCCAAGCACTCGCATAGCCAGTGAAATACCATTTGGTGTACCGATCGGAATGGCCAAGCGCAGACGAAAACCCATCAATCGCAGCTGACGCAACTAATCAGCGAGATTAGAAGGACGAGAGAAAAAAAACCGACAATTCCCCGACTGTATTACTCTCACATCGTACGCAGCGATAAAGTCATACACAGATTCAGATGGACCTGAGATTGTATTGCGATAGGTATGTGAAAAAGTGGAGAATCATTCAGTCTCTTCTGTGCGGCAAGGCAAAGACGATGACTCGTATAATATGAAAGTAACGAACATTTATATATAGTATCAGTGTTGTAAAATCTCATCACTGCTTAAAATATAAATTTACGGTACGATAATTCTTATAATTATTATTTCATAGTCGTTACCTGCAACGTTTTCAAACTATGGTTAATCTTCAGAATAACTGTAACTAATAATCGTTTTCTACGAAACACCAGAAAAGAATGTGAGATGAAAATCTTACCCCTTTCTAAATAAAATAATTCAATTATCAAGCAACAGCAATGGGTTTTCCTAAAAGTTGTTAAAATTTGAAATATTATGTTATGAATGTTATGAAACAAAATTATGATATTTTTTAAATACTTTCCGCGCAAAAAAAAGTATTAAAAGAGTATTCAAAAAGTATTTAAAAAGAAAAGTATTAAGAGTCTCGCGTATTGAATTGTATAATACTCAGTTTAATACTTTTTTTCGAGACTTGAGTATTAAAAAAGTTTTAAATGGTATTAAGTATCAAAACAAGTATTAAATCGTATTTTTTTCCGACGATTTTAATACTTTTTAAATACTCTTTTAACATGTTTTTTTGCGCGGGTTATTGGAATAGTTGGACATGAAAATAAACAATGTACAGATATAACTATTAGGTTCGATGGCACGGTAAGTTCGACGACACGCTAATGTTCGTCGATTACTAAATAAATTTAAAAAACAAAACAAAAAACGATAAAGAGGTAAAACTGACGTTCTCCCTCGTAGCTCATTGTCGAGAACGTTTCGCGCTTCAGGCGTCACGTCCTCTTGACCGGATTTCATTCTCGCACATTGCCCGAATACCCGCGCGATTCAACGGACGAACCGCACCTCACCTCGATCCACACTCGCGGCCAGGAGGCACACAGCGGATCGCCGAGGCGAAATTACAGCGCGGACCAAGCGACGAGCGAGCTGTTCTCGCCTAATACCCTCGGGTATGACCCAACTGCCGGTGCCGACGCGCGGTCCTCCTGGCATGAATAATTTCGCCGACCTTTCATTAAGCGTTGCCGTGTGCCCGCAAGAGAGAGAGAGAGAGAGAGAGAGAGAGAGAGGAAGGGAGAGAGAGGGAGAGAGGCCATTCGCTCTCGCGCAAGAGCGGCTCTTGGCGACCTCGTCGATCCTCGTTAGACGCCGTTTAACGCTAGCACACTCTGTAGTACTATATACTTGTAAATTCCGCACTATGTGGCGTATTCTCGTCAAGAAACGTATTTTCTGACACGCTTTGACTCGAGCCATCATGAAATTATATGTAACAGTTTCACTTATCTACTGTAGGTAAGCACGTAATGCCCTGAGAAACGAGACGTGACTTCAACGGAACCGATCTCTTAGGGAAATCATTTTCAATATATGCGGCTTCGTGAGGTCTGCTAGAGTTCACGCCGGGTCATCATTTTTCTAACCGGATATGCACTCGCGAGAAATTCTTCGTGTGAGGCATGGGATTTGAAAGTTCGGGGGAACGTGAGCATCATGAAATAAATTAAGAATTATGATTTCTATTGAAAATGGTAATAAACGCTACGGATGGTAGGGCTTCTATGTCTTAATAGAAGCTCATTGGAACCTGATGATTCTTACTCCGTATTAAGGGTTCTGATTACTTTAAGTCCTATCAAGAATCTCCTAACCCAGGTCCTGGTTGCTATACGTCCCAATAAGGGCCATCCGTTCCATGGAGGCCACCTCCAGCTTTCTTATTCTGAGGTAATACTGAATTATTCTACTCTTTGCTAGGGGCCTCCTTTATGGCTCTAATTAATGTAAAACACTCTAAGGGTCCTTCATCCAAGGCCTGGTTATTTTAAGCTTACCTAGGAATCGCTATTGCTGCCCAGGTTATTCCAAGTCCACTTAAGGAACCTCAACTAGGCCCTGATTATTTTAGTTCCACCGGGACTTGAATATCTAAGCCCTGATTATTTCGAACAGCCTGAGAGGTCATTCTCCAGTCCCGTATTCTGAAAATCACGTTAGGCTTTTTGTTGACGCTTTTGTAGCGTTCTTGGGAGAACCTCAGTTCTAACTAAACATTTTTTTTTATTATGAAGGCGTCGGGTCATTGTCTCTTATCTACTCTGAGTTACATCCAGCGTAAAAATTTGGTGACATCCAAGCGGACAATTATTTATCAGATCCTTGGAAAGACTAAAACCTACCGTCAGAGGTTTATCCGGTCAGCAGACATAGTTACGTGGTCCCTCAACGCAACAATTAATTTCCGGCATGGTCGCGTTAACCATATTAGTTTTTAGAGTGCGAGCCGCCACACGTTCGCTTTCCCGGAGTTATGTTAATTAACAAAGGGCATCAGAGTAGGATTGGACTCGTGGCCGCAACTCCCGGTCGTGCCATTTGCCCCTGGTCCTTTCATTGCATTGGAAGCTCGGACTGCCCGGGGAGATTATATACTCGCTTTGAAAATCCTCACTATGAAAAGTGCAGCATATTTCAACTAAAGTTGAGACTTATTAACTTTGTCTGCCTCCAGGGAACGGTTAAAAATAATAATAAAAAACCAAATTTTTAATTGAAAAGACGGAATTGGGTCTAATCTTTTGGGCTGTAATTAAAAAAAGGCGCTTAAAAATTAGATCGCTGTTCCGCAATACTCACAATTCCATAATTACAAGCCAGTGCGTCGTGCTGAGTTGACTGAACTTACCTGAAACAAAGAAACAGAAATAACTATTAGGAAAATACCGTTTTCTACTCTATTCCTGGAAACTCCCAATATAACCTTTATACTACTTTCTTATTAATAATTAAGAGTGTATCTTCCTCGATATACCGAACTCTCTGCCAGTCGTGTAACGATCGATACTTGAGAAACCTCATAGTCGGCTAGAAGCCGAGTAAATTATTCGCTATCCCAAGGGTCTAAATGATAGACACGTCGAGGGAGGTGGTTTAGGGGGTGGGGGTCAAAACAATCGTGGTAATGTCGGAAGAAGTGTGGGGGCAAAAGGGTGTCCTTGGGTTGTTTCCCCCGAGGCACTGGAGGGAAATAAGGGAGGAATCGTTCCTCTTGCCTTTTCTCTCACTTGCCCACGTAGACTTCCTTAACATCCACTCTTCCCTTTCTATCCAAGTCAGCTGTCTGCCTTCCCACATAGATTATCCTCGGTGAATTCTGTTCCTCGGCACCTTAGAATCCCTTACCCCGAGCGCTTCAAACCAGTAGCAGCAGCAGTAGTACGACTCGGCGACTTCTAGTCGTACTATGTTCTACTACCGGATATACTATAGCGTCAGTGACGCAGACTGCTGTCAGGAAGTCGCAGTAAATTGTCGACGAGATATATATTCTCTACTCTCCAGAGCTTATCCCGGTCGGGGATTCTCTATCGTCTTCGCTACCTCCGCTATCTCACCTGATTCTCCTTCCATCTATACTATATCGGTTAAATCGCAAATCACAGACACCACTGCATACGCTCTGCTTGCTTTCATTCTACATGTATATATATACGTGTGTATGGAATATATATCCTCATCGAAATTATTCTGGCCAAATTCCCGGATACTTGTGCGCACACGAAGACACTTCAGTGGATTTCTCAGGAGCTGCCGTTGCATACGCTCCTACGAGTTTCGCTACACAATCGCCAGCCGGAGTAATCTCGTCGATATAGCATCCATATCGTGCGATAATCGGCCAAGTTAGTCTGGAAGTCTGGTTTATGCGCGACGGCTAATCCTATCTCACTCCTGATTTACTCGCCTTCCTTAGAATCCTCCCTCGTTGCCGTATTATTGGGCGAATGCATAAACTTAGCCAGCCATCCATCTGTTTTATTCGAATAATTTCATTAGAGATCCAACTTCTCTGTGTCTACTCTCCAATTTCTTGAGGTTGAAAGTTTGGCTCTAATCATTCGAACCACTAATTACGGATAAAGTATTGCGTCTGAATGACGCCGGCTATTTTAGTGGAACATAATGGGATTATTAAAATTATGTACGTTATTTATTAATCGGTTTTTTAAATATTTAATTATCTCGTGTATTTTCTATTTTCTGTTTGTTGAAAGTTATCGGTGCATGTTTGAAGTAACTTGATGAGAATAAGACGGCAAAGTATGTCGTTTCCGTTTGAATCTGTACCAGTTTCGAATATTCTTCAAAGTACAAACAAAAACACAAATAAAAATGGTAAAAGCTTAAATCACGTGATATTCTGTGAGCAATCTCATTTGATTGAATTTAGCAAATGAAAGGCATAATAAAAGTTACTCATCCGACCTAATCATAAACATAATTATGATCATCAATCGATACACATGTTATAGATTTTCAATATCTCCGGTGTTTACACAGATAATTCTATATGTTCTTTTAGTACAAGTACGTAGGAAAACTTGTCTTGACTCTTCCAATGCTTGAACGAATTAGCATTAATTTGCGTCGAAAGCTACTGGGACAGAAATAGCTGATGTAGTTGAGGGTAGGTTTTTCTCAGCCTCCTCGGAATCCATGACACCACGAACTCGAATGGAGTGCACGAGCGCGGTAAATATGTATAAACCGCGAGAGAACTTCCTCCTCTGCATCAAGAGAGTGGGAGAGAGAGAAAAACGTCTCGGCGGGAATGGAGGTCAAGTATCCCTGAATGTAAATGGAACGAGAAGATTTAAACGTAATGCGGGTATAAGCCAACGGGCAAGCTTTTATACTTCTCTCCCTTACTCTCATGGCAGAGAGACACGTCTTTTTCAGTCCGGAAATCCTTGAAGCACCGCGAGACTTCGGCCTGCCGTGTTCGTCTGAAGAAAAGGGGGTTAAGAACTGCGGACAGGAGCGGCTAGGGGTCGTCTCGTGGCTGGAGCTGTTATTTAAGAAAGTAGCAGCAGCCGACCACCCGCCCGCCTCTTTCTCGCTCGTCTCTCACTCCAGAAGTTACAAATTGGACTATACCTACACTTAAAGCCCGTCCCGATTAAGGATCCTTCACTGAAGCTATCCAGGCGCACTTTTTTTGTTGCCTCTCCCTCATTCCATTCCTCACTTTGTCGGTCCTACGCTGTTGCTATCTCTTCCTTCGCGATTTCGATATTCTGTCCCGCTAGAAAGTCCCACGAAGACGGAGAAAAGGCCGAAGAGGACGGGAGCTTCATCGTGTTTTCATCCCATTCAGAATAAAAACTTCTGGTCCTTCAAGTTTCTTATTATCATCGGCGAAAGAATAGAGACAGTTTTGTGCGGCAGTCAATTCTGTATCTGTGTATAGAAGTAGTCAGAAGCTTTCCTCGTGTTGTTTCACTCCGTCCGCACTCAGCTTGTTCCACCAACTGATTAAGAATAAAGTGGAGCCTAAATCGAAAATAATTACTACTCCTGTTGTCCTCGTCTAGCTGTTCTTCAAGAGACGATAATTATGGAGTTTTATTTTATGTTACAGACTCGACATCAAGCTTGAATTTTTTTTCTTATTGCAAGGTTAATTAGATATAATGGACGGTTGAACGACTCGGCTGACAAATGACAAGAAGTTACTTTTTATTATTTAAATTTACCTTCATTCTGTCTTAACCGCTACCAGAGCTTCGATAGTGTCTGTAAAATTAGAAGTCTTCTTCAATAACAGTCATTTTTCAGATCGGTTCTTACAATGTCTGAAAAAGCCAATCTCCTCAACTCCAAGAAATTATTTACGGTTGGGGATTGACATGACATCCCTTCGTCCTCGTTACGTGACCTTCAGGTTATTTACTTCTTCGCTGTATATATGAAAGTGGTTCTGCCTGTGCACGCCCTCCAAATTAGATAACTCGTTTCTATCTTGCTTTGAGGGTTGGGAGGGCATTGCGTTGGAACCAGTCAAGGATAAAGACACGTTTTCCACGTCGGGTCTCGGGACGAAGGGCTACGCGCCCTTATCCGCTCGCGCGGCAACTACGATGCCGAAGAACCCATAGCAGCTACACACCACTCTGCTTTCGTTGCGGCGCGACCATCGAGCCGTGCTGACAGACGACGAATTTTCTGCAGACATGCTTTCACGTATGGGATGCTTCCCCGCTCGTGTGACCCGACCACATCCAACCCTCCCGATATGCAGAATTGTACGAAGCTTCGGAAGTCCCGGGGATTTTACCAACCACCCTGTTATCTCTCAGAATGCTGTACCGCCAGCGCAATCATCGACTGCTAAGGGTTGACAACAAGAATCGTGGAAACATGGATTTCGCACTTCATTCAAGTAGATAAAATGGCGTAACCCTTCTGCGGGAAGACGAAGCTTGTATTCAAAGTCCTAACGAAATGACTGTTTCCAACCAAGCCGCATCGTTGCACATGACATTTAAAAGCAATCCCAGGGCATAACTAATTTTCGGTGATTGGATGAAATAAGTCTGCATATTCAAGTAATCAATAATCAACTGATTGATCAATAAGGCAACAATTGGTAACGCTAATCATCAAACTAATAGCACCAACAAACTTCGAACTCAACATAACTTCAAACATTGGAAAGTCGGCCTATCAAACTAACATTTTTTTTCCTTCAAAGAAATAAGTCACATTTATGGAGTAGTTGTCTAATTTTAAGTGACATGTTTTGTTTAATAGCAAAACGAAGCGAAGTATAAAGAATGTAATGGTGTAAAGATAATACTATAAAATAAGATCCAGCTATCTGTTTTCTTAGCTGGAATAACAATAATAATGATATATTACAAAATGTGTTTGTGTTCTAGCCTTTCCCCGCGTTTTCATTCTCCATATCAGCGTAGCTACTGCTACGAGCTTTCTGGTATACGTTAGTCGCGTCTGGATAAAACGCTTGAGTGCTGCATTTCTGGTACACGGTGCTTCTGTTACGTTCTTGCTCTTCAGGCGGCGGTTGAGCGAGAACATCCTAGAGAAGCTCGAGAGCGAACGTCATTAGCCGCGGTCGAGACGCCTTCGCTGTTTACACTCCAAATACGAGAGCGTGCCATTTGCATCGCTTTACATAACCGATGTTTTTAAAATAAAGCGTTCTACGGGTTGGTTTGGTTGGGAGACTAGTGGGGGAAGTGGGGGAGGGGGCACTGACACCGCGGATCTCTGAAGCCTGAATCCGTATCGCGATTCGGCGAGTGAGGAAGTGCAAGGTAAAATGAGAAGGATGATTCTGAAATGAAGCTGAGTTCAGAGTAAAGCTATGGCGAAAATACGAAGATGAACCAACCAGCTCATGTGCTGTCTTTCTCTCGATCTCTCTCTCTTTCACTCTCTTTCACTCTATCTACAGTAGACTCCTCTCGTTATCAAGCTGTTTACAGGGAATGATTATTGTTTACACGGGACGCAAAGGTAGGAGAGAGGAGGCAAAAGCGAGTGGAGCAGCGCACTGAGTATTCTCAAACCAACAATGTAAAATTTTCATCCCTAACTGGTTAAGGTTAAAATAAGCATGCGAATGGTTTTTTCCATTATGAATGCGCTCCAAGACCTTTTTGCTCAGATCCAATTACAAGTGATCCAAAATGCTAGATATGCTAATGAGAATTTCGTGGAATCAGCGTACAGAGTTTTTGGGATGGCGATGCGAGAAACTTGCTTATAGTGTATCTTAATACTTAGTCTGTGAAAGCTTTTGTAATGACGCGGTAGAATTTTTGTTCTTGTATAATGGTTCAATAATTAATGCTGAATCAATCATCTGCATCAAATCGCTTGCTTAATTTATTTCAGAGTGATTTTCGGTGATTTCGCAATACGTAGTCGAAATAGTTCGTCGCAATTTTTTTAATCGGATTAAATTGATGTAATTCACTCATTGTTACATACGTCCAATGACTCATTTTAGAATTTTACTGAATGTTTTTAGAACTTTGCTTTCATGTTAGATCTAAATTTTCATGTAGGATTGGCTTAAGGTTAACGATAACAAACTTTATGAAGGATACCTTATGGTACTGTGAGCGCTTAGATCGTATGACAGTCGGCAGAGAAACGCGATAGGTCTACGGATATCAAGCTCCTTTCGTTATCCGGTCCAATTTCGTCTCAACCTTACAGCAGGAAAAGGAAATGCGAAGCGTTGATGGCATGTAGATCAACGATGTGGAGGGCGCGATAGCTCTCGACTTGGGTAGAAGGAAGACGACGGCACCAGAAAACTGACATATTCTGCTAGAGCAGCACCAGCCGTTCTGGTCCTGAGCAGGAACAAGTGAGAGAGATAGTGAGAAGGCACTTGGCATGCCGGGACGGAAAGCGTGGTTTCCTGCGGGGAATCGGAAAAAGACGAGCTCCCCTAGCGTGGAGAGAAAGGGATCTGGGAAACGAGCCCGGCGAGGCGAGACGAGACGAGGAAAACGGGTTCAACCAATTTGCAAGGATAACAGCCAGCCTCACTACCCTCTTTTTCTTCTATCTCAACCTCCCGTTCTTGGAGAGAACGTTAGACGCGTAACGGCACGTCGGCAGAGCAAGCTGCTGGGCTCGGAATCACGGGAAGACCGAATGCGGGTAGAAGCGACAAGGAAAGGAAGATACCAGTGTCCATAACTATCTTCGTCCCTTGTGAATAGCGATTGCTGATGTTACGAAAGTTATATCGCTGTAATCGCTGAAAATCGTAGCGGTAGCGAATCATTAGGATTATCATGGAAGACATTTAATTTTACTCCGATTGCACTAATTAGCTTATCATTATCATTACTTTCAATTCACTTTATAGTCCGCCCTTTCAAAACAGTTTATTCCGACTGGCCGTCATCACCAAATAAAAATCCAAATTATTGACATTACCCGTAACGTATCTACGCTTGGTGCTGTTGACATCTATCAGAACAGCCACAAAGGAATACTTTTTCGGAGCTGATGGTTTCAGCAAGTTCTAAACTCACCGGAAGTCTCATCGTGAACTGCTGGTCAACTTCATTCTATAGAACTGGTACACACAGTAGTTTGAGAGAAAATGGAAAATGGAGGAAGTACAGAAATCCAGCGCCAGGATAAAGAGTGAAAAGCGGAAAGGGTGAGCGACTGTGGGCTAGGAGACGCCGTCCGAGGGGTTTGGAAAAAGAAATGAAAGAGACACATGAGCGGGCGGCATTTGTGGCAGTGACTGAGACCCGGGATGACGGAAACTACCACCAGGGATGAACTGGAATAGGGCGGAAGGGGTGAGAGAGATGGATATAGCAGATCAGATCGGATCGAGTAGGAGATCGGATCGGATCAGATACTGCACGGCCGTACGCGGAAAGGTTTGGGTGGCGGCAGCCACGATGGTGGTAACCGGGTGGCTGCGGTAAGCGCAGAACCGTGTCGCGGATAAAGTGGTGCCCGTCACTGTCTGTCAACAGCCCTTGTCGAGGTATATCTCTTTCTTGTTTCCTCCACTCATCCTCCGTATACATCGTCGCAGCACCACCATAGGGTTCCCCTATACCAACATTACGTATATATGTATATAAGTACAACATCCTGATCCTTTTTCCCTGGTTGTCTTTTCCCGCTAGTGCTTTTGGTAGTCTCATGCACATATGTGCAAAGCTGTCACCGGTGAGCACCATTGAACAATCATTTTTGATAGGTAGACACCAACCAGGACAGTTGATAGGGATTGTGTCCTTATGAACCTTTTCGTCAGTTATCGGCCAAGCTTGCAGAGTTTTTATATCAAAACGACGGAAGACTGTCGAATTTTAGAGATCCTGATAAGTACTATCGTTTTCTTCTGAGAAACGACAAACAGTTTTTACTCAGACATTTCTTGCTGTCGTCACAATTCCGAACTACAAACAAACTTTTATTTCAAGACTCTTGTTATTTACAGTCGGAAATGATTCTCGACGCTCCACTTATTGAGCCACCCGCATTTCTTTCTTCATTGTTAGGTTCCATTTTATAATTAACCGGATGAGGCTACAGTCCTCTGTCTTGAGCGCCAGCACGATGTAAGCGTAATTCCTACTTACGTTGCACTATGCATAGCAACGAGAAATAGACGAGGTGAAGCCCTGAGGGCTCGTGGAAGGTGAGAACAGTGCATTACCCTCGCACCGAGTCGTGTCCCTTTCTTTTGTACTGCCCGTATTCTAATCCTCACCCTCACCCTCTGCTCTCTCACTTGACTGTAGTGTCCTTCCCCCTTTGCTCGTCACTCACCCTACATCTCTATTTCACTCCTCCTGCTTTCCTTCATTCTAATACACAGCAGTGGAGCTTCTCGAGTTCTACAAAAGATGTAAAACGAGAGAAGAAGGTATCCTATATACTACATGTCCATGTATATATGTGTAAATATATAAATATGTGCTACGAAAACCGCTGATTCAAAAACTTTACGGCGTAACTCGCGGAATCGAGAAAATATACGAGCGATCACCCTCGCGGGTGTGCCCTCCTAAATCCCCTGGTCTCGGCGGGAGCCGAGGACGTTACTGCCGTTCAGAAAGCAATGTTTTTCTATTTAGGAAATACTGGAACCCAAGATAAAAAAATGCCAGAGAAAAACGTCAAGCGGAAAGACCGATGCGCTTACCCTCTCGATAGAAGTACACTTGATAATTTATGCGGCGTCAACTGTCCTTCCTTTTAAACTTGTGTGAGTTATTATTTTTACAGATAATCGGACATCCCTCAAGACACGAAACGGCAATTCTGAAAGATCCAGCTTTGGACAGAGTCTTCTGAGCAAATCGGTAAATACATACTGGGCAGATACATGGTTTGAATGAACTAAGAGTATAGGAGAGTCATTATCAGAATTTGTCTCGCGTGAGAAAGAGGATCGGAAAGACATTACCATAATGGAATTGCAATTAGCAGCGGCATTACGAAAACGTTGTGTTCCCGTTGGTTCTTGAGAGGGCTTTGTGTTCTTAGAAAAGACAAAGCCACGATAGCAAACGTACGAAGAGGTAAAGAATCGTCGTACTTCATGTTAAACTCGGGGCCGTCTAGTTTCTCGAATGAGGTGAGCGAGTTTTGTGGACAGGGTAAATAACTCAAAGCCGCTGGAAAAATGAAAACCAAGTAAAAGTAGAATTCAAAAAGAATGAACTTAAGCCAGCATTTAGCGAATCTTTCTGTCTTCATCTTATTAAGTAGCTAATTTATCAAGAGCGAGCAGATCCTGATTATGGGGTATCTAAACGTTTCCTAACAGAATTGAAACGGAATCTTAATTGAAAATTTAAATAAAATAAGACAGTTGGAAATATTGCTACTCTAAATTTAATGCAAGGATGTTTTATGAGCCTTGATAACCAGATAAATGACAGGTCTTCTTCAATGAATTATAAGTACCTAAAAGGGCTGGAACAGGAGACTTGATTAATAAGTTTTAACTTCAGTTCGCACATTCTTGCACCGCAAGAGAAGCGCTAGAAACGAGTTACGCGAAGTTTTGGGCTTTTCAGACGGTGAAAAGGATGACGTGGTCTCCGGAACTCTGACTCGCTTTCTCTTTCTATTTACTTCTCTGTTTCCCGTAGTGACGTAAACAACTACACCCTCGGGAATTCTTTGTGCATTTTCCTCTCCGTTCACCCTTCAGTATCTGTCTTTGGTACATTCATTTCCGTCAGGTATGTCACCGAGGTTTGTATTCACTATGTAGGAACTCACCATCGACTTGGATAACATTGTCTTCGCTCTTAGTTCCAGTTCGTAGTCATTAATTCAAATACTGTGGACTGTGAACAAAGAGGTTGCTGAAAATAATCTTCCTCTTACACTCACGTAAGGAGTTTCTTAGCAACAAAACTTTCAAGCTCCGCTTTACCTTATTCGACTCGTCCGTGGCTGATATACGTCAATGTCCTATCACAAGATGCTTTCCAATAATTTCAATGAATCTGACCGATAATTTAGCAGAATTATTACAGGCCATGTGAATTTGATCAAGGAAGCCTTTCGGCTAACAACATTTTAAGATATATTTTCTTCTCGCCGAACTCTGAACTATAATATACAAGTAATTCTTGTCTTCATCTCGTTTTCTAGCGTATTGCAACTTTTTTATGCTCTCAGGGGTGATCATCCCTCGGGGTTGCGTTATTATGGCTGCGTCTTCCTCTCTCTCTCTCTCTCACTCTCTACTAAATTTCATCCATGATGTTGTTTTATTTTCAGAGGATTTCAGCGGGTCTGGAAATTTATTCGCGGTTGATCGGGCCAACTCTGCGGGACTGTGTCTTACGTTCACAATACTGAAAGCTTTTGCGCCGAGAAAAGCCTGAAGGGACCTAGGCTGTGAGTCAACGCAGAGGAGCTTAGAAATAAAGTCGTTCTCTGCGGACATGCCCCAGTTTTTGGATTACGCTCGGACTTTGTTTGTCTAATGTATTGTATAGATAAGGATTATATGAGAATTGAAATTTTCAACAGAGCTTTCTGTGGGCAAACAAAATACGAATATATATTTTCCCTTCTTTTGCTTTCAAAGCTTCCAGAGATCGTCATGAACACAATGCACTTACACAGCATGGGCTGCTATGTATGTCGTGATTTCCTGAGAAACGCGTTAAGTCCCAAGGGTACTATCGTTTGACCGTGGCGATTCCATATATCCTGATCCTGGAGCCGTTCGTAATTCGCCTGGTCGTTTGTTGGCGAGGTCAGCGAAGCAACCAACACAGTTCACAACAGACACGTTGAATACGATCCACTAGCTCGACTCGATCCCAAGAGTGCAACTAACACAAAATTGAATGTGGACCTTGCATATACTATAGGATTAACGTTTTGTTGCAGATGTGTAATCAAAAACACTGAAAACACCGAATGTTTGAAGTTTTCTAAGTTTTTACCGGATATTTAAAGATTTCTGTAGACCACTTTATGAGTAAAATGGCAAATGGTGATTAATAGCATTAAACTGATTCTAGTATGTACCGACCACTTTAATACAGATTGGTTTTTCAGAGGAGTTTGAATTAGGCATTAGTTACGAATACATGGCTTTCCATAAGATATCATGGGCGGACAACAGTTGCACTGAATCGCAATGAGACACACCAGAGCATCGTGCAGGATAGTTCTCACCGTCGAAGTCGGAATGGCTCGATGTTTTGCATATGAGAAGGGAAGCTATGAATGCATTCACTAGATGTTGGATGCGAGGCATGTGTGATTCAGACGTCGAGTAAAGATCCGGATCATGCGAATGTATCAAACAATTCTAGATGTGTGAATTGTCATGGATCTAGATTTCTGCAGGAAACGCAACCTCCGAAATTGTAATAACTCGTTAATTGTGACAGTTTTTCCGTTCATTGCATGTTTCCACTATCATCATATCAATGATGTTAACGATGAAATAAGGTTAACGATGAAATTAGGTTAACGAAAGCAATGCTGGGAATAAGTTTTGGCATTCTTTGACCACCGCATAATTCTGATCTGCTTCACCCTCCATAGCTTGAAATTTTTATTGCATTCGAAATAGCGATTCTGTTGTTCCACATTCTTGTAGCATCTGCGTCATACCTTTGGATCTATTTATGTATGCACTTCACCAATAGAATTTCTTCTCTTTCCGAACGTTTGCCTCCAGGCAAGCAAACTGTATCACCTGAATACTTCATTCCTCAGAGACTACGTGAGGTGGTCGAAGTACTTTATAGTAAGAAACCTTCCGTACGCAAAAATGCATTACACATCCGCCGCATTCCTCCACTAAAAGGAGACCCTACACCTCTGCAAAAAAATCAGGAGCAGTCGCACTGGATTGGCAGCTGAAAAGTGGGTTCTTGAGTGGTCGATAAATAATTCTGACTCAGGGTATGTCATGCCCATTAGTGTCTCCAAGCACAAACCCCATATACATAAAACTCTTGAACTTTCTTCCATAACCCCACCGACTGTAATCGAGTTGTTCGCAGCATTGCGCCGCTTTCCGTCCCAATTCTCTTTATTACGTACATACTACGTTAGTTCCAATGCAGGAAAAAGATGCGCAGGAGTGGAGATTAAGCAGAGCACGTTCCCGGGGCTAGGATCCTTCGGTTCTCAGGCGGAACAGTTCTAATGGTCCACGGGTCTATGGGTCATTTAATCAAGTCTGGACCGTACATGCACAAGCCCTAAACCAGAACAGCCGATAGCTTTGCGGCCGCAGTGACTCGGGATGGAGGTTGGTCTGTGTCCGCCCGCGAACATGTGATTCAGAGCTTCAACCTTAAGGGGGGTGTAGTGGGAAAGGGCTTTAAACGAGAATGAGAAGGCGCAGATATAGAAGGAAAACGAGATGCGAACTAGAGAACGACGAATAGCATGCCCACCACCGGAAGGAGGGTTTCGCCACCGACGACGTCGTCGCTCTGCGCGTCGCTCCCTGAATTATATGACGACTCGTTGCCCGAGTGGTTGTAACTTGAATTCGAACGATTTATCGGCGCTGTTACTCTGTCGCCGCCAGACGGGACTCTGGCCCCCCAACCCCCTCCCTCTTGCCCCCTGAGCTGAACCGCCGCGTACGCTCGCGCTGTGTTCATCCGACGGGAACAACCCCCTAAAAGCGATTACAGGGGCTGCTGCTATCCCGGACCGCGCACGTCTTCCAACATCGACGAACATCGAACTAGGGGAATCCTTGCAGCAGTACCTATGTCGACTCCCTGATGCTTTTAAGCTCGGTCGCAAACGCCTGAATAACTTGGAATCCTTCAGCCATGACGACAAACTCATGGAAGTTCATGGCTTTATCTGATGTGTTCACGGATATCCGGATCTTGCACCTAAACTATCATATTTAGCTCTTCATTGAGCGGTACAGAAATGTATACCTTTTACTTCGATTTCAATAATTCCTTTCGATCATTGTGCTTCATTTGGGATTTTTTCTGTAATTAGTTTATTCAATGTATCACTTATTAAACTTTGTCAATTTGTTTAGTTTACATCACGACCTGTAATTTGAAAAATAAATATAATTTTAGAGCCAAATATTATTATAACAGGTATAATTAACGGGTGAATAATATTCATGATAAGAATTAGTGTTATCATTATTAGTATTACCATAAAGTACAAAGAAATTAGGATTTGCCGTGGTGAGAACAGAAGTACAGATAAAGGAATTTACTCACAGACATCAGTCTAGCACAGGTAACCATAAAATGACGTCTTTCAATTTTTAGTCGATGCAATTATTTTAATGCTTACGGTAACTAATAAAATAAGCAACTATGGAATAAATTTTAGTAGAAAATATTCTGAATACAAGTTTACAATCTCAACAAACTGAATTACTGAAAAGAAAGCAGTCACAATTACATTGTCGAGGTTTTACCTTGTAATATTTAAATATTTTTCTCTGCTGCCTTCGAAATGGCGAGGATAAGGCATTCATCGATCGGAAGGCACTGGACCAAGTTCTAAAGGAAAAAGAAGATAGGAGGGATGGAAGAAGAGGAAAGATAAGAAATAAAAGTACAAGAACAGATTTACATCGCGAATCGAATGACACGGTATTGCGTCACCTTGGCGTGTATTTTAAATCGGGGTTAACGAGAGTAACCCAGGAACGAGAAGAAACAGAAGAGAGGAGAGGCAGAGAGACTCCCTTTGAGAGGAAAGCAACAGAGTTCCGATTCCATACCCGCACAGAACAACTTGTGCCGCGGCATCGTTCGTTCGCGCTTTCCCATTTACCGCAGATGCGATAACCGTTGGAGCTCGCGTTTTCTAACCGGAATCTCGCGAGAAGACAGTATTATGTCGAGCGGTATTCGTACTTTTGCCTTTCGCGAGAGCATGAACGAAAGCTGAGAGACGAGCCAATCCGTGGCGAGGAATAAATTTAATCCCAAAGTGGATTTATCTACCCTTCACTCTCACCAAGCAGAACCGTCGATAAGGTTAATCCGAGTTTCTTGCATCTCTAAACTATACAACTACATTTATACACAGATACACTGAGACGTGTAATAGATGAATGGATAAGAGTCGAGATTATCCTTGAGTGCGCAGAGTATTTCGATGTTGGCACCACTTGTAGTAATAATGATGGGTGTAAATGGCAGTCAATGAAACTAAAAAAAGTGGAAGTTTCGGGAAATCGGTTTTCTCAATCATCTTCCTCATAGTCAGGAAGAGTTACACATACTGTCTTTCGGTGTAAAGTGCTATTTATGTTTCCGCATTTTATGGAAGATTTTCAAACGCGTTTACAGCAGAAATCTTTCGATGAGTTTAATAATCGTGAGCGAACTAACGTTATTGGACAACCGCAAGGAAAATGTCTCATTAACCAACCATCTAAGAGTACGTTTCAAGACTGTTCAACCACGTTCAATCATAGGTCTCTTTCTCTCGTAGTGAAAAAACACACAACTTTCTGTACTCAGTGTTGCTAATTGTTAGTCTAAAAATATTCAAAATATATCGTTTGATGTCGATAACAAGAATTTAACAAATTGTAATAACAAAGATCATGAAAATGAAGCTCCTTTTCTTAATTGTCCAATATGAATGTACATAAGGAAAAAAAATGGTGAGAAAACTGAAAATTTCCAACAATTATGAAATAATAATCGTTCGAAAGTGTTTACGTCTACAAATTAATGAACGACATCGCAAAACCTAATTCTTTTCGCCGCAATTCGAAAATATTTTACACAAGTAACAAAATTGTAACAGCAAACAAATACATGATTTTTTTACCGCATTTCGATAAGTCAACTTTTGAAACCATTTGGTGAAGTTCAAGCGAAAGAGTTAATAATCTCGACCGTGACGTTGGAAGGTATATCGTCTATGCAAAGATTAAGTCAGTACCAGCTTTCGACGTAACTGTGGCGCAAGCGAGTCTAGGATTTAGTTCCTCCGTCTACAAAGAAGCTGGCGCAGAAACGTAGGGGTAGCTTTGTCGAGGTTCGAGCACACACGAGAATCCGGAATGCGGTTTCGTCTTTCTCTGTTCGGTACAGTATATATACGGCGTGCCTAGTCTTATTTTAACCCGGAGGCTAGCTCTCCTTTCGATTTACTTTTGCTTTTGTCCGTGGCCGCCTAGCGGCTCGTACGTCCACCAAAGAAAGCCCAGAGATGCATGCATCTCGATGTTACCTCTGAGCTTGCCGGACGCTGAGGTCGCCGGACCTTTCGCAGTCTCGGCGCGTCTTTTTCCTGTATATCAGCTTTATATGTATATATCGTAAAGCTCGCCCAGGGTAGTACGCCCCCTGAGATTCAGAGACGCCAGCTTCATCCTCCGTTACCATCTTTGGACAGACGCGGACGTGAAAAGCTTGGAATCCGTCCGAAAAGTCAGTCTTTTTTTAAATTCGATTCAAACTGTACATTTCCTGTATACATTGCAGCGAAGTGAGCTCAGAGGTCTATGCTAATCTGAGTACATTAAAGCTCCTTGACCGTGGTCATTCCATTTGTGTACAAAGAATAAAACCGCAGCCATTCAAAAAGTTGGGTCTTTGATGACATCAGCTTACAGATTTCAGCGTCTTGAAACATAAGCGAGTTCATCTGCCTACTAAATATGCCGACCGAACCAACCTCCCATATAAGACTCGGAGTCTTATTATTCTCAGTTTATAATATTGTGGTGTTTTTGAATTGAACAATAATATTGTTGTTTTTTGAAATTCGGTCCAGATGACTTACAGACTTATTCTGAACGTGTAACAAAATAATCGCAATTCGGAGCCAACGATTTGTAGCTACTTTTATTCCAATAACATGTTTTTTCCAAGTCTATTTAAAAAGTGACTTTCGTATTTCAGAACGAAAATGTTTTTAAATATTTTATTCTGTGATTTCATACACGTATCATAAAAATGACAATACTAGTGATCGATGGCACGCCACGATGTATACGATATGTGTTTTCTTGGTAACAAAATAAATTAAAAAACCGCTCCGTTGCCGTCTAAGCGTAAATCATTTTTTTGTCATTACCACAGAGATTTACTTCATGGGCCCCATTAATTTTCATACAAATATCAAAACTTTTTTTAATAATTAAGACACTAGACAACAAAATTTGGACAAAAAATAAATCGTCATGGATTATATAAATCTTACGATCATCACATGGTAGGATTTATCAGAGCTAAGTGCGTGTGTGTGTGTGTGTGTGTGTGTACAGTAGGAGTGGAGTGAGCAGTATGACATAGGGGTGATTGTGTGCGGATCCGAAGGGGGTTGACGGCAGGCCAATTAAGTGAGCAGCCGTCCGCTATCTCTCGTGCCCAGCTATGGGACCAGCACGCACCTCATTATAGCCTACAGATATCCGAGAGGGTGAGTGAGAGGAAACGCTTGGCGCGCGCGTTATAATCCCGGCGTGCTTTCCTGCGTTACAGCATTATTCGCAATATCATAATATCTTTCTCAACCGGGTTCGAGAGGACTTCTCTTCGTTTATTTCTTCCTTTTCCATTTTCGCCTCCGCAGCTCCACTGGACGGTTACCGCAATTGCTGGGTGTTTCGACGTCAACGAGAGAAGAGGATGACCAAAATCGTCGGCACAGCACGCCCCGCTAATACGAGACTACATTCCATTAACGCTACTGGTAATAACATTTCTCCGTTGAGCTGCGGCCAGTACTCGACCTTCCCTCTTGGCCTCAATTCACGCTTCGGCCTTCTCCACCCATAGCGTCGCCATGTTTAAGAGATGCTCATCATATTATAGGAAAATTGCTCCAGATTTCAACCGAGACTTTGTAAAAGTGAGCATAGATTATATTGGCACCTTCCAACCTGTACATTAGAAATTTTTTATTTCCGCTCAATGGGATATGCCTCAGTTTTCGCAGTTGCGTTTTACAGCTGTACGCAACATTCTTTGTAGTTGCAATTTTTAGTTCAGCCCGAAATTTGTGATCGTTGCAATTTTCAACTGTACGCGACATTTTTTCTAGTTACGATTTTGGGCTTGACGCAAAATTTTCTGCTGGTGCGGTTCCTAGCTGTATGCACTATTTTCGTAGCTGCGATCCTTAGCTGTACGCAACATTTTTCGTTGATGCGATTTTTGACGGTGCGGAAAAATTTTCGTTGTTGCTATATTTTGCCTGGTACGGAGTTTTCATTGCTGTGATTTTCCATCTGGTGCGCGGAATTTGCATTATTGTGATTTGCTGCTTGGCTCGAAATTTCCGTTTCGCGAAATTTTCCGCTTTACAAAATTTGTCGTCGTTCTGATTCAGCTGACACAACCCTATTTAGCGTTGGAAGCGCTATTTCTGAGAATACGAATTTCTATGGCGATTTTTTTCCTGACGCGGAAATTACACCTCCAAAATATATTTTTTTGTACCCTTTGTGTACAACAATGAAAGCGAAGGGAGTTGATAGCAAAGTTTCCGGCGTTTTTCCGGGCGTAGCAAGCAGGGTCCAAAACCGCCTTGTTATTAAAAATATTCCTAATCAATAAATCATACACAGCCTTTGAGCGCAATTGCGATTTAATGCTGTCGCGAAATATAATGAAACCAACACCTAAGAGCAAAAAACGTGGGTCCTGTGCGTATCACCGAGTCCGCCAACACCATGACGAAGGGTCGGGAACGCGAGCGCACGGAAAAGCCAGTGATCGACGTGTAATGAAAGAGAACGCTAATTACCAAGGGTGTGCGACACAGCGTTGAAGCATGTTATCCGCCGTCCCGTTCGGGGCTGTTCAACACAGAACCGTGTGCCGCTAGCGCTGAAACGTTGCAGGTACGGTGGAAAAAAAAAAGAAAAATCGTCGCAAACCTTTATCTCGAGGGTGGCGTTGCCCGGCCGCGCGGATTCGCCTGCACCATAAAGAATTTCGCGCACGCGGCCGCAGCGTGACGCGCGAGAGAAATTCTTTATGGGACTTTAATTAAAAATATTAATAATGGCGCGCGGCGCGCAGCGGGAGGACCGAGTCCGGCGCGTCTCTCTCTCCCCCTCGGGGGTGTGTGTTGCGTTGGAGTTCTCTGGATAGTACGGTATATCCCGCTATACAAACGGACAACAAACGCGGCCGACCCTCTCTGCTCTCTGGCTAGACAACAATGGAGTGCGTACGCGGAAGTTGGTGTTGGTGTTATGGAAGTCATAAGGGTGTGTACTGGTGGTAGCGGCCGAAAAAAAATCATTTTCAAATATCAAACGATATTTTTCTCATTAACCTGAACGCGACATGTTGTCGAAGGGAAATATACAGAACGACTCATGCAATGCAACATTCGTGTGCCTGCACATGTGCATCCGGCATATTCTGCTTTATTGTGAACGCTTATTCCCGCGGCGTTTTTTTATTCTCTCTTGAGGCAAACGCTATAATTAAGGCATTTTCTTTAAATTGTATTGAATTATATCACCTTTGAAGTCAGCGTTTGAAGAAAAAACTTAGTTTTATTGAAATAATGTTGGCAGTAGCATTATATTTTTATTCTTCTTCAAACTGAAGTGATGCATTGGTATTGGATGTTTCTATGCATTGTATATCGGGGGATCGTACGAATAGCCGGACGCGTAACAAACTTCAGTCCACCAGCTCATGTATTGCATGGATCAGAGTGTTCTTCAAAAAGAATAATCGTCTATTGAAATTGTATCTACTGTTTATAATCTATGGTCAGAGGAACAATATAAAAAGCCCAAGTTACGTATAATTATCTTTAGCAACGTTTGAAGAAGCATTTGGTTTTTTCATTGGCAAAGCACATTTTCAAGAAGATTCGCTAAGAATTGATTGACTCTTCCGGAAACTATCATATTTTCTCTTCTGCTATTTCCAAAAACGTGTATATCGTTGTGAATCAATGGAGGAGAAAGAAATGCATAACTGATGTCCAAATTGCTATATGATGACCATTGAAGGGTTAATTTTCATGGTTGGCTATTCGGAAATATCATCCGTGTGCTTGTATCAATATCCAAATATGTATCATCAACACGGCATTTGATCAGCAAAGGAAACAAACTCTCATTGGAGGCATCAGATTCATATTGATTTCTGAATCACCGCAATTAGTAAAAAGTAAGTGGCCATATAATTATTTGTATACTTCGTATACATCCAACCTAATATCATAAACGGCCGGTTAGCGGGAAGTTAACGTCCGGACCGCAGTACATAACCAAAAATCAATAGTTGGCATCTGAGGCATTCGCTTTTCTTGTCATTTTAATGAAATAGAAAACGGTAGAAATTCGGAGACACTACAAATATCTAGCTTTCAGTTATACCCACAGTCGACATTGATAAAAATTTGTTTTAACATGAGAAAAATCGTTTTGTAAAAAGATTTTCTCTTCGATGGCCGTTTATTAATACCTTCTGTCTTTTATTTCAATGAGAATAACCATAATTACACCAAAAAAAATTTGGCCAAACTTTAAATTCAATATTTTTCATCCCTAAATATAGTCGCTTGAGATAAAGAGAATTTTTATGTTACACACTACGCCTATAACCTCTTTTACTACTTACTCAGAAATATAGAATTATTATTATGAACCCCGCGCGATTAGTCGTCACGTACGCTGCGTTGGAACGGGTTGGGGGGAGGGGGCAGGTTACGTCCGGACTCTGTACATAGACGCGGGCGGTGAATACTCGGTGCAAGTAAAGAGCAGACAGGAAATTCCGTGTGCGTGTACACACAGCGTATGATGCAACAAATAAAAAATTACGAGAACAATGCGGCCTGGCGGGCTCATGTATCGCGTATATATAGTAGGCGGTGAATGTACTTGCGTATGGAAATCGAGGTAGACCATAGTGAAAGAGGGGTTCCAAGCAAATGATGCTGTTCGGGTATGCATACGAGTCGCACAATTCATAAATCAACGTTGGCACGCGCGTTGTTCCGATAGTTAGATATAGATATACACCATTAGAGCATATGTATAGGTTAAAAGAAAAAGTACTAGCGAGAGGTACTCATCGCGTGCGATATACCGCGGCGCTCTTTCAATGCAGATTAATCTCCGTTATAAGCACATGCGGTATTATCGTCGCGCTCCCAGACCTTTTTTAAAAATCTTTTTATTATTGATCGGGGCGTTTGCGATTGAGGGTTTCCAAGCTGATTCGATAGAAAAAAAACGAATTATGGTAAATCAATAATGAATAGACATTGGAAATTATAATTTTCTGGTCACTACGAAAGTGTTGATGGATACGAGGACATGTAGTCGATGACGAGGACGATGCGGAGACGGAGAACGGGCGTTATATTCCACATTCAATTGTCCCACGTGGAAGATTAATCGACAGGGATGGTACGAGGATGGTTAAAGGATGGCTGTGCTCGTTTCTCAACGGTTTTCGGCGTGACGATAGCTAGGCGCACCCAGCCAGCGAGAGAATTCAGGGACAAATGGGGGTGGGAGACAGTGCGACAATGGCACACTCGCTTCATTTCACCGAAGGGACACCAGACTAATTAGACTGGGGGTCTTCGAGTGCGGTTCAGGTCTAGCGAATGAAAGGGCTTGTACACACGTATACTGTGCTGCCGACCAGTAATGTAGATAGAGCTACTGGAAATACTCCTCTTTTGCAAACAAGAAAAATGCCAAGGCTTTGGCGTGGTTGATAAATCGATGACGTTGACCCACTAACACGATCGTAACCTCCTTACCGCTTAGCCCGACGCAGAATATTCAGTTATTGACGATTTTTTGACTAGTTATAAGTCTACCATCATCGAAATTCACTACGAAATCATTGGAAACAGTCGTCAAATGTTTTGTTACGTTTTTTTAAATAGATAAAAAGTCTATAACGGATGCATCCATGAAAAATAATCATGAGGTTTATAAGTAACCATTAATTGAGGAGAGCAAGATTTTCTGAATCGATCAATTTTTGCTTAACTGCCGATATGTATTTCTTGACTCGATTAAGATTTGAAAGGTGGAATGATAGAGGAAATATTCAAGCCGTAATAATGTTGACGCAACTTTTAGGTTAATGGTCATTTTCGACTAATTCTTCATTCAGTTCACGCGTACGGTGAAAATTCAAATTAATTAATAATTATGCTATTAATGTCGAATCTATTAGTTAAAATTTGGCATCTTCCAAGGTCTCAGAAAATTCCCCAGATTTTAGAAGTAGTCAAAGTTGAGTGCTCATATGGGTCTTCACAAGAGCGCGTACACGAAAAGTGTGAGACGCATGTTTTCCACAATCTTGAATGATCAAGAGAACGACAACAGGGTCGTCTTGTAAAATCGTCAAAAGAAAAAAAAAAAATACGCTCCCAGAGAAAAGTATTTCAGTGCGAGTATGATGCTCTGCACGTACAAGTTCAACGAGAGGTTCTGAAGGGTCCTCAGGGGCTCGCGGTATGAGAGTTTGAGATCCTTCACAAGAATCCTTGGCGTTCTCTGATTCCTGACAGAATCGGAACGCGTTGACGATAGGACGGATGGAGGAGGAAGAATTGGAGGGTGATAACGAGGATGATCGTGAACCGGAATCACTATTGAGGTTACATAACATCATCACCAGCTCACATCGAGTAAAGGACGTTATGAGTGGAAGGTCCAATGTTCAGTATGGCGTATGACGACATCATAGTTTCGTACATCACAGTGAAAGCTGCAATCGTCCACTCGACAATTGGACCAATGTGGACATTTTCTCTCGATAAATGGGATTGAGCTAAGCCATTCCCTTGCGGTACTATGCTGGTAATCGTAGTGGTCTTGGTCTTGGTGCATCCCGATTTCCGGCTCCCGCTTGGTGCGGTTCTTGAAACCCGGTCAGGAAGCTCAGAACGTGTAACGTACGCTACCGACCAAAGAGATAGGAGAACGTCGGCATTGCACATTGCCGAGACGGCTTGTGGTAACGAGAGATGACTCTGCGAAATTGGCCTGGCGTCGTCACCACCCACAGTTTCATGACTACCTCGCCAACACTGCCGGGTGAACCAGTGAAGACGCTCAGAACCGTAGCAGCTATCGCAGATGCAGCAGCATTCGGCTGTTAAGTTTGCAAGCTAGTCGCGTGCCACTCTCGAAGGGAGGTCGAGTTGCCGGAGGCCTCAGCAACCACTGTTGGCTGTAATACGGATCTTCCTCTCCGTGCAACTACATATGTACAAGAATTCTTGGTTCTAGGTGATTAGCCGGTTGAAATGAAGCTCTCTGCGAAGGATAGGATAAAAACGAAGAAAATACCGTACCGACGACAACACATGGCGACAGATTTGTATTTGGACAGTTCCGCTACGATCCTTCTAAGCATCAACATAATAAAAGGTTTGCGAGTACATCGACAGATACATTCAATTAGTTCTATCGTGGAAATCAGTGGTTACTGATTAAATCTATTCAATGGCGATCGATTAATGATACATACAGGGCTAACTTGTAAAATACGAGTAGATACGAATGGATGCTATCGAAATGTGCAGAGGTGGGATTTTTGCAATATTGGCGAACTTTTTTTATATCGGTTCTGATATGGAATTCTGTGCTTTCATTATCACTTCATCCCAGAATAGCCCACTTTTAAGTGGTAATATCGTATAATTCATTTTATAAAACAAACAAAAATATGTTTTTTTTCTAAACTCAGTACGAATAAGTACACCAATTGTCTACTAAACAAAGTGGAAAGGCAGACAAGTAATTCGTAATGAACATGCCGCTGAAAATAAATAAAAAATAAATTGTCGGTTTTAATACGCTGAGAACTTGAAAAGTAACGAGTTGCATTATGAGACGAAAATTACGGCTCATGTCTAATAAAACCGTTCGACTGTCACAATTGAATTCAATTTGTCCGTTTGACAGATGGTTAACGTGGTTGAATGATCTTTTGTTTTGTATATATAGGAACAGACAAAATTATGAAAAAATGATCAGTATAATTTCGTGTAGGTTGTACCACGCGACGTCGAATGGTGTAATTCTATTGGTCTAAATTTGGATGGGAAAGATAATCGCAATAATATAACCTGCCGTTTACTGTGGTCGATGAGCTGAACGTATGTCTTCTCTACCGAGGTATTCTTCTACCATCTCCCATCCCTGTACCATTTGTATCCGTCCTCCATTCTCAGCTTCGTAACAATCGAAACACGTGCCGTGTCATTCCAGTTGTTGTCCCAATGGTGCAATAAATGGTAGTTCGTCCGCGAGTTTATATCGCGCTTTCCACTTTATGCAAAGTTAAAAAGAAACGAGATATAAGCGTTTCTCTCGAGCAAAACATGCCTCCGCTTCAAGACCCCGAAGCTGTTCGGGAACAAAATTATACATTTTTACTCGAAAACCATCAAAATACATACGGGTAGACGAGAACGAGCGATAATTTTCGCGTAAGTACCGAGACCCGTCTGAGTGATCGGTGGGAACTGACAAGTATGGCGAGAAGCCGACGGAAGATTCGTGTACCATCCTCCAATCGCCCGCTATACACATGTACATTTGAATACACAGGAGCGAGCGTGGGAGCATCGTAAAATGAATTTTTACGCAATGCGGAAGTAAGTGCGGTGCAAGGGGAAGCCTCAATAGTCCGGCGAGGAGAATACCGAAAGAGCGCAGACGCCGAAGAGATGGAACGGTACGCAGAGTGCGAAAGGAGCTAAAATAAAAAGTCAGAAGACTGAAAGCGTTGCCTTTAACGGTCAAATGCGTAAGCACTTTCCGGGCCCTCTTGCTCTCATTGTAAAACTTTTTACGTCTGCCGGCCCGAGAGAACCTCCACCGTGTTTTTACTTACACGTACTCCCTGCATTTCGGCCCATTGCACTGTAGGCCCACCCGTTGTGGCGACGGACAAGCGAGGAAACCCGAACGGTCCATATTTTTTAGAACTCACGCTAAAACGCCCACGTCTGCAGGGCTACTATAGTTACGTTGTGCAGGTATTATATGGCGGTGAAGAAAGAAAAGGGGCAGAGGTAAAATAGTATGGGTTTCCCGGCGGCGTGTAACTTACCAACATGATAGCGATGCTGCAGAACTTGAAGCCTGTCTGTAAATCGTAGAAAGTCGTTACACCGTGCAAACGTTATATTTGACGAATAAAGTTTGCTCACCGCTATCACTGCTCCCGTTTAATACAGTCTATGTTGCTTTCTCTCTCTCTCTCTCTCTTGCTCTTTCTCTTGTGGTCCCTACGTTGCATGCGTTCCGAAACGTATTAATGCGTTATGTGCACGGGACCTGGTCTCTCGCAAGCTCCTATATTATACCGTTATAACCGTACATAAACCGGTATGAAGTTAGACCGTGAAAGCACACATTTTGCCGTAAGTAAGCTGACCCTCTCGCCTTCTCTTTAGCTCCTGGCATATTATGAGGCATACTGTTACAATGTACCCTACTCTACCCACGAAGCGTTCTCGCTAGCCACAAAAGCTTGTGCAACCATCAGATTTTTAGTTACACACCTACTTTTTCGTGTTATTGCAAAGCGGCATGTAGCTTTCTTCATCAGGGCACATATTTTTCAAGCTGGATAACGTTCTGCCGGTGTATTGTTCTCGAGTCGAGGAAATTGAGATTTTCATAGTCACACAGCGGTGGATTATAGAAGAGTTATATGCGCAAATGGTCTTATTTAATTTTACGTAGGAACAGAATGTAACTGGAATCGTTACTTCAGATTGACTTCGTTTATTTAGTCTATAAATGATTGAGAATCTTTTTTTATTTTAAATGAATAAATTACACCAATTGTGAGAACTTGCGTAAATACAAATAGTTCTCAGAAAGAAAAAAGTACAAAATAACATAATAATAATTAATAAAAATGTTATTACGAAAAAAAATAATAACCGTGATGAGACAAATAACGTCCTGTTTTTATGAAGTTTATGACTTTTTGGATTGAATTTCTCTAATAATAATTTTGAAAAATTATAAGCCATACTGCTAAAGTATATCCGACAATTCCCATGAAGCGTTCTCGCTAACAACAAAAGCTTGCGCAACCACTAGAGTCTAAGTTAACACCTTTCACTTTTATTAGTGCAAAGCAAAGTAGCTCTCTTTATAACAGCACATATTTTTGAAGCTTTATAATGTTGCACCGGAAGATTTTCTCGGCTCGCGGAAATGGGAATTTTCAGAGTCACTAAGTAATATATTATACGAGAGTTGTGTGCACAAATGGTCTTATTTAATTTTGCGCAGAGAAACAATGTAAGTGAAACCATAATTTCTCAGTAACTTTGTATATTTACTCGATTAATAAATAAATAACAAAAACAACTTTTTCCAGAATTTATTTGTAAGTATAGGTGCAGGAATAAATATTCGCGTATTTACCAATTCAGCGACTTAACGAACCAACTAATTTGTCAAGTGGTTTTCAATTATCTCGTTTCAGATGAGGAACTCGACCTGAGCTCATTAGCAGTAAACTTCGCGGAAGATCGAAGCACGTACTTCGTGCAGATATCCCAGTGAAAGCACCTAATCTACAACAGCATCAGCTGCAAGGGAAGTATTTTCCCCAACTAGCAGAATCCTTCCCATACTTTTGCCAAGAAATGCAGAATAGCGCAGGTGGATCCTGCATCCTCTCAACTTGAGGCAAACATCGTCACACACCATTAAAGGAGTTATGACGCCATTACAGTCTCCGCTCGTGCATCACTACCAATTCAAATAAACATCACATGAAAGACAGACTTTTTATTTATTAATATCTCGATAGCAATTTTATGACTAACACTCTACTTTCTGAAAATTTTTGTGAGGGGTTTTTTAATGGATATCTTGGGTATCCGTGGAAAAAAATTATTGACGTGGACCAATTCGCTTGCGAACTGCCAACAACAAGCGATATGAACTTCATACGCGTTTGAAATTATAACTCTAAAACAGGCAGAAAAATATTTTATTATTTCAATATCATATAGGATTGTAGTAATAGAAATGAAAATTACATTTGGAAACCCTTGGTTCGCGCACTCGTGAGCGAATTGTTTTTTAATTAATAACATTTTTCCACAGTGCAATAAGAAATGAAGAAGTTGAAAAAAAATATGAAAAAAGATTCAAATGGAGAACGCAAGTAGAAGAGAAAAATCGATATCTTACATTATGCCGATGGATCGATGAAATTTATATCAAACAGTTAAAAATCTTTGGAAAAATCTCAAAAACTTTATTCCAAATGTATGCAATAAGATTAGAGTTATTTTCCATATGTCAATGCTTAAAAATACTATTGAAACATAAAAATGAGCTGTCTATTGTTAAAAACAAATAACAATGGATAACAATAGTGGAATGCATGATAGATATTCGTCGGCAGCAGTAAAACTTTACGTGTAATACGTGAAACCAGTTTTCAACGTGACGGTTTTTTTTTAAGCGCACGATTCATAGTCCAGTGGATGCTCAGTCAACACGAAATTCAAACCTCGTTATACGTATTCTATACAATTTTCGACAAGCTGTTCTTCGTACCAGAAAACTTTTTCCTGGTAATAAACTCGTTTTCCATTGTATCCCGGTGACAATATAATGGAATAGAAAATAACGATACTAGTTAATGTTTCCGACGTTATTGCAAACGACTGTAACTGCTCGGTTTTCATTTGTAGTCCTATTGTGCTACTCTCAGTTACAATTATTCGGCTTGCATCAGATTTTCCATGAAGCAAAAAGTTTCTTTTACGAACGAAACATTTCGTTAATATATATATATATATATAGACGTTATATATATATATATATATATATGTATCGCTCCACCCGCCGGATTTCGAAGCTCGACGTTTCAAAAAATATATATTCGTGAATGACACGTAGGATGCGAAACTCACGCCCGTCTGGCTCCTCTCACTGTTAGCCCAACTCCACTGAATCCGGCAATGAAGACGCGGCGTCCGATGGGTGTAGGGAAAAGGGATATGAATGGATTATGGAGACGCGTTGAGCTCGGAGGATTTGCGTTCGCGTCCGCTTGCTTATACATAAACGTACTTGGAGCCCTACTGTCATCCTCTGGACAGACTTTAGTCGCGAACGGATGCTGCGTTCTGCACACGCTCGGAGAAAGCTTAACCGTCCCAGGATTTTGGGATACAAAATAAATAAAATAACGCTTCACCGGTATATCGATCGTACAGGTCCTTTAATATATAAAATATCAAATTCTCAGAGCCAAAATTTTCTTTAGATGGTGAACTTGACAAGGACAACATTGACATAAGCGATTTCATAAATTTATTTATCAACTTTTCGCCCTCAAAGTGTTAAGTATTGTGAGATTTCAACGTATCACTTATTATTTTCAAATATCAGTGTTGAAGTGACTATAAACGAGTAAAATTAACTTCTGTGATTGAAAGTAATTGTAGGGTTTTTAATTCTATTAATAAAGCGTTTGTAATTTCTACATTTCTTAATTCAAGCTTCAATATTTTTTTCCTCCAAAAGAATATGAGTCATTATGAGTTTTCGATTTTTCGTTGAAGTATCACAATTAATTTCAGTTAATATCTGTTTCCTTTAGGCAATGGAGACGATTTTGAGACTTCTGATATGAAAATGGTGAAAAAAAAGAATGGAAAAAAACCATTTTCATTGAAACTACTTTTAATGAAAACTCCTTTCGAAACGACATGATGTATGAAAAAATTAATGTTATTAGAATATTGAGATCAGTTTATTTAAAGTGAATTTACGCGAGCTTACATCTTCATTGTTATTTTCCTTAATTTTCGGTGAACCTTTCCCTTAACATAGTCGAATTCTCCCTTTTTGTGCACACGGAGCAAGAGTCAAGGTTGGTAGGGGCTTTATCACATATTTTAACGCGTCCAGTATACAAGAGAGATGGAAATAGCGTTAGAAACAAAAGCATTCACGGCTTGTCAAGCTCCGACGTTGGTATCGTCCCCTTGCTCGCCAACTCTCGCGCCATCGTGCCATTATCATAATTTTATTCAGAGGCTAAAAATCAGTCGTGCAGTCCTGAAGACAGCTCCACTCCGTCGACGACAATATATTCACTAACTATACTTTTGTTACTCTCCTCATAATCAAGGGTCGCTTATCCTTTGTTCGTATTTTTGTGGCCTCCAAAACTCGACCTTGCCTTAAGAATTTTTCTCGCTAACTTCGGACACTCAAGCTTCACTTTTGTTATAAAATAGTAAATCTTTTACAAAGAGAAAGTTAACTAAAATATTTCTACTTTGGGCAAAAAAGGTGTATTACGATAGAAGTGCAGGAAAACTTTTCTGCAGGTTGTTGAAAAGTTTTTCCAAGATGTATTGTCAGAAATGTTGTTTTATAAGGTATGGAGCTTTTCATGGGCGCGAAGCATTCTCTAGCAAATACCACATATCATTTTTATAAAAAAAAAAAAACTCAGGTTGACTGCTTATTCGTTAAACAATTGTTTTTTCTTCACCGATTTGTTAATAACATTTTGGGATTGTTATTATGCTAAATCAATCTTTTCAGGGCGTTTTATGTGCATTTTTTTTTTCCGAAAATTATCGAAAACTTATTATTTTCCTGAAATATTCGATTACAATAGATAATTCGAATACAATAAATATGTATATATATATTTTACATAAACATTTTATTTAGATAAGACATTTCTAAAAGAATGTAAATATATATATTTATTTTCTGGAACACTTACATCAATATCTATCACGATCGTTTAAATGATAACTATTCCTCCAATACATTAAAATCGAACATTTCCGGTTGAACCGATAGAAACGCTATCGACTGTAATTAGTCGTAGATAAACCTGGGACCAAACGATAAATCTATAGTTCTAATACCAATTGTGAGGTTGCGGCGATATAGATGACAATGAGTATCGAAGGACCTGTAGGAGCCCGTGATGTTGCTCTGAGGTCAGATTTGGGGTTAAATGTACTTCCCTGATCCTTAGTGACCTATCGTCACTGCATCAATTTCCTGTTCGCCGCAATATCATCTCCACCGCACATAGGACATATCGGATGTCGCCTCCACGTTGATGCTCTCATCTAACTAACGGCTGTCCCGAATCTTCATTAATCAGCACCTCGTGATTTTCCTCGATATCGATTCCAAGCAAGCATCGAGAGTTACAGGCCCGTGTTCATCGGATTATACCAGGTTAACGGAGGCGATCTCCTCGTCCACCTGGTAGTGCAAGGCGTTCGTCCTCCTTTACTTACTCCCTGTCACGCTCCCTCTCTCTTCTGCCAAACTAACCAGTAATTAACTCTGTAATTGATCGGTCTTAATTATCGCAAAATTTTATTACGGTTTGGGTTAATATAGGCTTAATAAGCCAGCGGCGAGTCAGGGATCACCGATCGGATTTCATCCCTCGGAAAACTTCGTTGAGATGCGAGGTCTTCCATGCCTTGCCATCACCAGCTTTCTGAATCATCCATTTCGTGAGGTAGATTAGTTGGCCCAAGCGCAAAAGTGGCATCAGCCAAAAAAGATCCATATATTGGTTCCACGCAAAGGAAATTTTCATTTCATTAACAGTTTTGTATTTTATCAAGTTTTTTATATTATAGCATTCTATGAAACACGAAAAATAATGGTAAGTGTGAAAAAAGATAGTTCACAAAATATGATCACATGAAATTTCATCATTTGTACCACTAGAACTACCCAATCCGTTAAAGCAGATTTTGGCCGGCAGGCCAAGTATCGACACCACAGTGATGTATTGTGATGTACCACAGCGACGCATTTTTTTGAACGTACTTTAACGTCAACGTTAGGGTTCAAACTAGTTTTTTTTTTCGCATTGAACCACTAAAGATCAGTCTGATCTGTTTCATGTTGCGTCCGTGAATTTTCCTTGTTCTTTGACAACCTGCAACTTGATATAGCCTGATTCGCTTGTTTGGATTCGAATGAAAGCTGAACATATTTGGGCGTTTTCTACTAGCCTAGCAGTAATGATATTCGTTTAATTCTATTCTCCATACGGTCAGTGTTGTCCCAATAGACTCCCCGTTACTATCACATACAAACATACCGATCCCAATACGTGTACACCACGAACTTGCCGCACTAACAATTATTTGTGTTTGAACAACGTTTCCAATATACGTGGAAGCTTGATTACTAATCGAATGAGGCTTTCGGCGAATGTTCCAGTCGTAGAGCACACTTGATAGGAAATTCAAGCCCCGTTTCATCAATAGAACATGGAAACTAGTGTATAACATGGCGGTAAGCTGGGCCTACAAACTCATTTAGATAAAATACATCGACGTGCGGATAATAAATAATCAAGTGACCAGAAGTTCGAGGGGTTGGTATTAATATTTTCATTAGAGCTAAATATCCCGTCAGAGGATGATGATTAACCTCCGTACTGACCAAAAACGTTTCGCTCTTCCGCTTACCAAGCCGTAAGCGTAATTTATTCCTAGAATTATATTAACCGCGGAAAATTCATTGTAATATTCATTAACAGTGGGCTTAAATGTACTGCCATTAGATTTTGAATGAATGTTCAGTCATAAGTAATTGGCACATATACTGCCTACTCATGTCCATAACGGAGGCAATTGATACCGACATTTTGTAATTGTTTCTTGCACAATAGATTTTACATAAAGTATTGTATTAGAATGATTGAGAGGTTTTCCAAAATCTTACCGTCCATCATCAAATAGCATTTCACGCGAAAAGAAAACCTCACACGCCATTAAAAAAAAATAAGTTGACACAACCAATTGATTTTCCTTATAAATCAAATCTTACTGCCAACGATTCGAATGGTAATGTCGACGATTTAAATGGGCGAACCATTGAATTGGTTAAGCTGACTATCTGGCAAAAACTGATCGCAAATACCTGATATGACTATTCGCTATGGTTGGGATAAATAATTGAAACTATTTTTCTAAGATTATTATTTCTGTTGCCATGAATATAAATGATTATTATTTCTGATTTTTCTCTTGGCATAAATTCCACAATTTCATATCAGATCAATATAAACATTCGTATGGCAAAGTGAACTATACGTCGAAGAGTGGTCAACAATGGTTGATACCGGGTAATCCAGCTTATCAATGAGCTGGAATAGACATCCCTATTATCGGGTTAAATATTTGTGCACGTCCGCAAAGTCCCGAACATAATACAGGAAGCTCGAATCACCCGATAATTACCGTGGCCATACATGGTTACTTTTGTGCTGACGAAAAACGTAAATACATTGAAAGTTTTGTGTGGTCGGCACATTGGGGAAATAGATTGAACAAGCATTGCGTCTGATATTTAGAGGGTTGCGAGCGGCGGCGAGACAAGGGTTATCGGCCTTACTTGACGCAGGATCCCAAAAGGAAGGGATCAGGGAGTCGAGTATATAACTAACGCGATTCCAATTATTTCCTCTAGTGGATAATGGCCGGATAGTTGGTGGTTAGGCGTGTGCGCGGTACTCCCTACGTCGGCTGATTAATTGAAAGGTAAACTCACCGGTTGGCCATGGCCAGACTTGGAAGAGCTCAAGGTACATACTAACCGCTCTACAACGCGGGGTATGCTGCCGTTGGGATGAGCATCAGACGAACGGAGAGTGATCCCATCTGTGAGGTAGAAAGGTTGCGGCCCGTGCATGAGAAGCTTGAGGAAAAGGGATGATAGAGAGAGACAGAGAGAAGAGGAAAGGGTGAAAGAGCGTGAGCAAGTGAGGCAAGTGAAGAGAAACGTTGTGGACCGCGAACTGGTAGGAGATGGGCTATGAGAGATCGCTCGCCGAATAAGGGTTGAAAGCAACTGACGTACAATCACCAACGAGAGTCCCCGCGAAACGTCCGCAGTTCGATGGAGCACTTACCTGGAAATAGAAAAGAGACAGTTCGTTAGGTAAACTAATCAAGACTGGCGGATAGGGATCTCAGTCGTCGTGACGATTAAGAACCGTACTTATATATCTGGGGCCATTGAAAAAACTGTCCATCTGGATGGAATTATTCTCGACTTAAGTGAAAAGAGTTGTGAGCCTCGATTACTTTTCTTTATGAGAAGAAACGACTCGGTGTCATTGTGTAGGTCAATTGAGAGTAAGGGGAGGAGATTGTAATTAGGGTCGCCCACAAATTGTAATTATTCAAATCACCTCGATGAGTTGACCCTCTCTTGGTCATAAGTATTTTAAGCCTTTCCTCTAATTATTCAACCCCTTGCCCCACTATTACCCGGCCTTAATCATTCTAAGACTTTCTCTAATATGCCAGCATATTATTTTTCTTAGAATTCATATTAATTATTTTAGGAGCTAGTTGTCTTGAGCAATCCCTTAGACCTTAAATTTGTAAGGGCACTGATTATACTAACTGCCCCAAATAGTTAGTTTTGAAGAAGGAGGGACATGCTTGTATTGTTTGGGTTTTTTTAAATTCATGATATAAACTAGGATTACAATTCTGAATTTAATCCACAAGCATCTACGATGTCAGTATTCGAATTTTCTTTTTTTTTTAATTCATCAAGAAGAATTGATAGTAATAATTAACGACAAGACCTAGGAAAAAATTTCATAAACCGTTTTATGTGCATTTTTTTCGACGAGATTACACATTTTTGTTCTAGAAACGAAAGTGAAGCAATCACGAACTGCGTATGCGCCAATTTATGTTTTCATTCCTGCCATAGAATGGGCCAGTTTTCTCCCGCAAAACTGCAATAAGAGAAACGGCTTTTTATGCACGTATAACAAGAGAAAATTCACTATAAATGTTACTACTTTCTTATTCTTAAGTTTAGAAGCAATTTGTGTGCGATAAGATCTTCAGAACATCGCTTATATGCAATTGCCGAAAGGGTATAATTACGATATCATAGAAATAGATAAATTATCAAATATTAATTTAAAAAAGGATATGAAACAAATCACTCTGTTAAGTACTAGATGCATTCCAGAAACGTTTATATGGAAAGTGTAATCATCGTTCGGTAGCGATAATTGCATGTTTCCTCCACATTATCTAATTTATCTGGAGCTACTGTAGAAATAATTTGCAATAATTTTCATTCACATCTAGCGAAACCAACATTCGACCTGTCTACAACGTATCGTCGTACCCTGTATATCACAAGTTACGAAGCCCAGCGTCGGATTCTATCTTTTCATTGCTTATACGAGATCCTCGCGCAGCAAACGCGTTTCCCTCTAGTTAAACGTTAATTGCCCAGGATGCAAATTGACGGTTACGCCTCCTGCAGACCTGCTAAAATGGCTACCCGGTCTGTCCGCTCGATCGTTTCCAACCTCCCTGCTCGTATCATCTCCACACACACGTTTCCCTCTCGCGGAATCTCGAACACGATAGACTGATATTCACTTCTGACTGATATGTTGAGCTCGTTGGCAATAGTTGCGAACGAAAAATCCAATTCCGAGCGTGAGCCCTCCTGTATTCTGGAAATAACCGCGTTATACCGATACGATTGAAATATCTCTTTTTTCCGGGCATCCCCATTTAAACCACATATAATGGAAATTTAAAAAATGTGAAGCTCAATACAGGTAGAGCGATACGTTTTTATCGTGAAATGTGCGAACACGAACTTAACAACTCGGTTCATCGAACGTACTGAACGTGCCGATATATCAATGGAAGCATTTATGTATCCATTTTTTGCCTATCTGTTTTCAACTTGGCGTAATGGAGTTTCGCTGCTACCAACAGTCGTCAAAACGAACTGCTAATTTGTCTTACGCACAGAATTCCGCTCTGTGTTTATACGATTTTTAACAGAAACCCGCACTGGTCATTTTTTTTTTTAAATATCGTTTAATTCCTCGTGTGATGTGTTTTTTGATTGAATAAAAAGTTATGCCAATTCTCTTTTAAATCTGTAGCTTTCTGTATGTTTTGTGAAAAAAAAAATGATATTTTTCACGCAAATAAAAAATGTTTTTGATGATTTTATATGTGACTATGAATAATGTAAACTAACATTTAACAGTCAAGGTAAGATTATTTCTACATCAAAGGAATATTGAATATTGTTAAAGACATCATGTTTTAATTCCTTTGAATGAAAATTGCATGTAGACATAGGAGTCAACAGTGAATTTTTGAAAAATGCTATGTATCCATTATTTTGAGTGAGAAAAGTGTGCAAGATTCAAAGAAAACTGTAATGTTGAAATTGACGTGAATCGAAAATTTAGCTGCCATTAATTATTCGAAAAATCATACGACACCATTAATCGTAATAAAGAATAATTAATGACTTTGAAATCACTAATAATTACTTGTGCGTCGTGCAAAATGTAATCAACAAAATTACATTTTCGAAACTAAATTTATAACGAACGTATATTTTTCAAATCAAATTCATGTAAAGAATGCATTTTTCGAATAACATTGATAACGAAATTATATTTTCAAACGACACGACTGATAGAATTTCATTATTCGAACGATATTGATAACAAAATTAGTTTTCTCTATGTAAATTATATCGCTCTTGTACTTGAAAGCTAACTTTCGTCTAAAGTTAGCGGTAAAATAGTGACTCCCATATATCGTACACATGTACGAGAACGTGGTGCCATATCTAGCAATTTCTCCGTCCATCGCGCCTGTATCACGAGCCACTCGAAGCATCGCGATCCATCTAACGCGGGCCGGCCAAATTAATCGAGTTTCGATCCTGTATCGGGCGCTCTGCTCCCCCAGCGCAAATTGGAAACTACCCTCAGGAAGTAGTTTCGCATAATTTGGATGGGAAAACGAATCTCGGGAGTGGAAAATGCGCGGCTTCGGCCGAGGTACCCGTTGACTCCGCAACCTATATATCAGCATCAACGTAATTTCTATCTAGGTACTTATACATGCCTTCAATCACTATGCATATACTACACAAGCGTTACACTCGCAGTGATGTACTTCTGTATGCATATATACCGTATAGTCTGATACGATGTACAATTTAACCATTGATATATCGTGATTGACTTCCATCCAATATACCATTACAAATGACGAATCATAATGCATGGATTCATCGTCGTGAAGGGACTCAAAAACAGTTACCATTTGATTCCGAAAATAATATAAGATACAAAAATATCTCAACGCCAAAATATCCCAACGTATAAATATCCCACACAAAAATATCCCAGGACTATATCCTCATGCCTAAAAATTTTCAAAATATTTAAAGTTTTCAAAATTTTCAAAATAAATCGCTCAACAACGGTGTACATCGATCACACTATGGCTCTACGCTTATTCGCTGCATGAAAATCACATTTATGCATTTTACACTCTGCACATGATCCAGAGCAAACTGTTCAAAGAATTGGCTTCTCTAGGTCCCATTCTCTCTGCAGTTACAAAAAAGTGGCTCCAGTTAAAACCTGTGCGGTATAACTGCGAAGAAAACGGGACTAACCGAAGGTCGTCTTTCAAGCAGTGTTCCCTGAATCATGTGCAGTAACGCATATACAACCCGTGAATTTGCTTCCAATGCAACCAACCAACCCAACCGGTTGGTCAAGTAACAAAAAATCCTTTGAAGTCATCCTGAAGGAAGAACATTATTTCGTTTTCTTTTTTCAGTGAAGAGGAAAGCATTCTTCATAATTGAAGAAAAATTAGCAGTTTATTGACTCACTATTATCATCTCCTTCAATATAAATATTTGATGGTGCAAACTGATGATTTCATAGCACTCCTATTAATAAGCAGATATTTGTTCGTCTATTAACTCCTCGTTCGTTGAGTCACTGACAAAATGCAATTTACGATTTAGAAAAACTTAAATTACGTAAAAAATATTTTTAATTGGCGCAGTCATTACGGGGTCACCGATCCCTCGGCTCAGTGACTGCCGCGTTCGTTCTCGGTCGACACCTCTTGCCCGACGAACCCACCGGGTCGCGTCTCATTTCATTCGCTGTGAAAACGAATGGGCGAGGTTATGTTTGCATGCCTCCTCGTGTCGTACGTGTAAGTTCGTGCAGGTGTGGTTCTGCATGCGGTCATGTAGAACGCTCGGAGCTGGTACAGCAGCAGCCCATAAACTGGGGGTAGGTATACGCGATTGAGGCGAAGCTTCCCACTGAAGAGAAGCATATGTGGGAGAGGTGCGCATGCATACTCTAGCCTGAAGAGTCGAGAGTATCTGGAGGGTGTGAATGAGAGAACGGGCAGCTCTGCAAAAGCGCGAGCGACGTGGCATATAAAGTAGTGAGAAAGATAGAAGCACGCGACCCCGACACAAAACTGAAATGCATACGTGCCTCGATTGTTTTTTTTCCCTCCGCGTCGTGCGCACTTCCCCCTCACCACGTCTGACGCATGTCTAGTTGATGTAACGTACAGGGTCTTCAAAAAGTTCCGGAGTTACCAAGATATACGAAAACTTGTTGTCCAATGTTGTTCACCGCACAAAGGACAATCTTTTACTTTCTCATCGCGTACGGAGTATGTCAAAAGAGAAAGTATTGCAATAAAAAAAAAATCTGTTGGCTTTTGATGGAAATACGTATTCCGTATGTCCCAAATTCCAAGAAACACAATATCTTATTTCTGTCTGTCTGTCCATCCGTCTGTCTATTTGTCTGTCTGTCTGTCAGGTGTCTGTCTGTCATGTCCAGAAACAACTTTTCGCACAAACGACTTTTCTCGACGTTTTGGACCGTTCCTGACATGAAAATCTCGAAAAAAAATTTTTTACGAAAACAAAGCTTCCTCTATGAGAAAGCAAAAATGTAATGTAAATGTAATGAATCGAATCATCTGTTCATATTTTTCAAGTCTAACTTGTCATAACTGATAATTTCTAAAAATTTATATTTTTTTTCAGTAGACGTTCTATAATTCATTATTAATTTTGATATATTTTTTGCCACGGTGAAGAAATTCAGTACTTCCGTTTGAGGGTGTCGTCTCAGAGAGAGCGTAGGTGCTCGTTAACGTCGAGACACTGGGAAGAGAGAAGCGTGCCCGATGCTGTATAATATACGCACGGAGGACTAACGGTGTGTACAACAAACAGAGGGGCCGAGAAAGTACAAATGAAAAAAAAGCAAAGAGCAGAAGAGTTGAAGAGGAGTCGGGTGTATTATTTTCCGGTACTTCGAGAAATCGCGTGTACTACCGTAACTTATTATGCACGGCTGTAAAACTATCGCGAGTTGAGGGATGCATAAGTCACACACTCATGTACGCGCACGATTCACGTCTCTTATGAGTTTACGATCGCGAGGGTGTGCCCATGACGAACGCAGCTTTGCGGCCTCCGTTCTAAACAAATATAAAAAAAAATACTGCCAATTATGTCTGGCACGACTTGGAGCAAATCGTCAAGGAAAAATACTTTGTATTTTATTAATAATTCAATTTATTTAAAGGGAATGTTTTTCCATGGCTTTAGTGGCTAATTAACTCACATGAGAAATCAATTTCGTGATTCAACGAAATGTATATCGTTTTTCTTAGATATTTTGGAGAATGTTAAGTTTTTCAATATCAAAAATTAATTGAGACTATTTTCATAAGACTGTTTGTCCGGTGATCGTTACAGTTTTTATGTGGCATATGAAAAGTTGGACTAAAATATATCCGTAATTAGTTGCTGTTTCATCTTAAACGAAATAAAGAAAAATTTTGAATTGTTGAAAATTATACATGAAACAAAATTGTTTTTACGGAAAAAAAAAATTGTTTCATCATAGTTCCTCAAAAATAGGCAACTAGATTTGTAAGATAATATTTTAATACGCATTTATGAATGTTTTTTGGAATTACTGTTATGCAAAATCAATGTTCTCAGTATTTACGAGAACAGTAATTTTCTAAGGATTTTTGTTTAAGTGAAATGCTATAAAATGATAAATTAAATATTTCACTCTCTACCTCACACAATATTCGTATATTCGTATGTCTTCACAGAAATTCAGAATAATAATGTTCAATTTGTACTTTATAAAGTATAAATTTGAGATTATCAAAAGGCGGCTATCATCAGCAAAATCGTTGTCATTCTCAATTTTCTCAGCTATCACAGTCCCTCCAAGTAATAAGTTGCCCTAACTTTTTTACAAGTAACATTCCCGCAAGAAAAATCCACAAAACTACTTAACTCCTCGCAGAAGACATTGTTATCAACATCAATTCCTCACTAATTTAATTTGAACTTCAGAAATTAACCAGATATTTCGAATAAGGGGTCCGAAACTTCATTCTTTAAATTACAAAATCAGCGTATCTTTGCTGTCATTATTTTTCCTGTAGCTGTAAAGTGAAGAGTAGTGCCGCAGGGTAAGATACGATTGAACGAGAGCTGGAAAAAAAGGTTAAAGAAACTTTCGCGCGTCTTTCTCGAGTGCGCGTACGGGGGGGCGGGTGTCGATTTCGCACCGAGATCGAGCGCAGGTCGGCACTTTGGCCTGCTCCTCGCGCGGTCGCTATACGGCGGTCAGGAACCAGTTTAACGATTTCTCATTATCCACTTACGGGGAATCGTTTCTGTAAGTGGTTCTCTTGGGCCCGGGAGGACCTGGGTTTCAACCGGCGAGCTTGGTTAGCTATCGTCCTGGCGAACAAACCCGTGTGAAGAAGAGAAGATGAGAGCGCGAGGAGCAAACTCGCCGGAGCTCTTCGTGCCGGGTCAAACGCACTGTACATAACGTACATTACAGTAAGGGTGAAATACACGTACAAGTGGAACCCAAAAGTGGTATGAACTCGAAGGTGCGAACGTAAGTAATAATTTCACCTTGAGTTTCCATGCCAGCTCGCTCGTGCTCTACGTATACAGAACGTGCAATTGAAACCTTGTCAATTCCAACGATTCACATCATACGAGTGTCCCAGTTACTGACCGTGATCTAATTTTTTATCATACTAGGAAATAGCTATATATCCGTTATTCCGACTTCATTAGAGCTTTAATAATTCTTGTTATAGTAGAATTGATATTTATTTTATTTTATTAAGTTATTCACATCATATTAAGGAAGCCTGGTCAATCAGAAATTGGAATTTGTAATGGCATTTGTTACATAATTTAAATAAAAATGTAATCCAGTAACTGGAATGAAGAATTTGTCTATCGATTTGTAAGTGATTTAGCTCTCAGGTTATCTCTATTTGTTAAAAATAAATGGTAGTGTATAAAACTATTTCCTCGTGGCAACTTTTGGCACTTGTGGCACTGTAGTTGATACCACTGATTATTTATAACGATAGACATTTAAGAAGAACATCCTCTGAACAACAACATTATTTTGACATTTTTCAAAACAATGGACAGTTTAACTATGTGGAAGTGAACTAAAATTGCCTTAGGTAAAACGATGTTGAAGGAATATTGATGCGGAAAAAAAAATTATCAAGCGCAATTTTTTTGGTAGCTTAATCAGAATCGCTCGCATAGTAAATGAAAGCGAATCTGATTGACCGAGCAAAAAAATCTTATTTCAATATTTCCAGACGCAATTGAGAACGGCCATACAGAAAACTCACTACTAAACAAACTATGCCTGGACATTATTAATATGAGCCTCATGATAAAAAACATGACAAAATCTTCCACGCAAAGATATGGTCGATCCCATTCATTCTCAAAGAATACAAAATACCTCATTTCTAACATAAATCTGATTTAAAGTCAGATGCTGGTGTCGTAATTTTTTCTATAGCGTCAGAACGCTGTATGGTTTACACCAATTCCGCCGTCGAAGTGGTTGGTGTGGACAAGATACTGAACCTCCACTAATGTTGACAATGACGTAAAGTGATTTTACGTTTAAAATGGATTTGACAACACGGTCGTAGTCGGACGTTCATTAGCTTTTATTGAGATAATTTTCCGGTCCAGCTTATAGAGCATGGTAGTATAGAATCCCGCAGTACAGTTCCTATTCCCGCATGATCAACAGTCTGAACCTAAAACGTATGCCTTCCTTGTTGGTCTACTAAACCTGGGCTACCAGACCGCTATTACTTTCACCCTCGCTAATCGAGCTGAGTTTTGCGAGTGGGCCACACCGGGCAAGATAGAGTGGCAAGAGGCCTGCCAGGGAGTAGAACATCAGAACGTAGACGTACATAGCTATCCAGGGCAGCAATGTAGTAGCGGCGGTAGCAGAAACCTCGCCCCAGACTCCCTAATCCATATCCAATTGGTTTGAGTGGTTTCAATTATGCTAATGAGGCGGCACACCAACGCCTTAAACACGACCGGCAACGATCGCACTCGGATTCCGGCGAATCAGCATTAAGACTCAACGGACATAAGACGGACAAAGAAAGACTATCAAGCTCAGCTTAGCTTAGCTTAGCTTTTACTCCTTCCTGAATTTGCCTCGCGAAATTAGCTTATCCTACGGATTGCAACAACTTGAAAGTTGTTTAGGAAAACTGTAGCATTGTTACAAGCAAAACACGATCGGTACTCTTGATAAATGTGTTTGAACTTACCAACCGTCAAATCGAAAATGGCGATGATTGATGTTCAAACGATACTGGAAAAGCTCTAGTAAAAAAGGTTTGAGGTATCATCGATTACTTCATCCTAACCATATTGTGAACTACTACAAAATCATTTTGAAAACATTGCATTCCACGGATGACCCTGCAAAATTACTACAGACAAGAACCCTCCTCCAACCGAGGTTTAAACAAACTCTATGCTTAACAACAACGAAATAATATTTAAAAAATGCATTTTACAGATGACCCTGCCAAACAACAATAGAAAAGAATACTCCGCATACTGAGAACTGAACAAAGTGTAATGAAGATGAGGATAGACAGAGCGATAGAAATTAAAAAGAAAAAAAAATAGGGGCATGAAAAGTGACAACGTGAGAGTGTGTTCATGAGAAAGAAGGGAAAAAAGAGAGACGGAGGTACGTTGAATAGAGAAATGAAAACGCACCACTGGCTGCGGGTGCTGTTGGTTGGATATACACGTATGCGCATATGCGTACGATTTGAGAGTGCGGTAGCGTATAGGAGAAATTCACACCCCGTTGGCACTCTCAGGGGGTCGAGGAATATACGAGAGCATTGAGCACCAGCAGCAGCAGAGGAAGTGGCAAGAGGGTGATGGCAGAGGCAAAGGAGGAAGCAGGGATGCATGAGGGTGCAGAGCGCGGGTCTATTGGTGGGTCTGCCAATTTACACGCGTTTTGTTCTCCCTGTGACAAAAGGTGTAAGCGAAAGGTGGGAGTGAGTGAGGGTGACATACAGCGTGCACAAAGGTTGAGCTAACGCCGGAGGAGAGCGAGACAGGCGGGAGGGGTGGGCTGGTTGACGCAACGTGTTCTTCGCCTGTATGACAGAGAAAGAGGAAAAATTAAAACACTGTACGGACACGAAAAGTGAAAAGAGAAAAAGCTTACGGAGATCGAAAGTGAAAAGAAATGTAAAGGACGAAAAATTGTACTATGCAATCCTGAGAAAGGTCGGTGTCATAATTATAGCAATACTTTTGTTTTCCTCGATTAACTATGAATGTCACGTAGTCGGTCAAAAGATTTGACAATGATCCTCTGGAAAGAGATGGTATATGAATGCATGTTATTTTAACAACAAATTGGCCATCATCAATGTTTTATTCTGTTCAAATCAATACGGTTTTCTTACACGTTGCTAAGTCGAAATTTTCTTGGTTGCACATTAATTACCCTGGGGAGTCTCCCGCAGCTGCACGGAGAAAACTAGTTAGTTGAGAAAACCAATCTTTAAATGTTCGGGCCGTTGTGTCGTTTGGTTGGCATTGCCAATCGGTTGGTTAGCAATACCAATCAGTGAGTGAGTGAGAGTGTCGCGTGATGTGAATACACCAGTAGGAACTTCTCTTCGCCTATTTTTTTGTCTGCCCTAACGAGAAAAACCATATGAAGTTTCCAACACTTTGATCACTTGAAATTTTCCCTGGTTACATTTGAGACACTGCGTCTCCTAATGTTGGGATTGTATTTATATGACTGCAAAATGGTTTGTACCTCCGTAGATTGCACGTCATAGAGTGCAAGCGCTGCGCACTAAAAGTCGAACGATATAAAAAGACGGGTAATTCCGCACGATGGCTAAGGGCTGGCGGATGTATCTCAAGCTTACTTCGCTTCGGAAGGTTGCCTTCGTCGAATGAGGATTTCGAGCTCTGCACTAAACCGGTGCACGCGGTGAGTTTTAAATTGTGAGTTTTAAGGCAAAAAAGTTGTCTTCTTTTCCCTCTTATCCCGCCTCTATTTTCTATCTTCGTTTTCTTTTAAGCTCGCCTCCGATTTTTATCGACGGTAGTTTGCTACCAGGCTGCAAGAAGCTTTGCCGTCGTGATTTGTCTTTCAACGGACAAGAGGATGAAGCCATACTCACGAAATCTCCCCTGAAATCCGGAGCTTGGTGTTCTCGTAAGATTCAACGAACGCGTAACATTTCGCAGAAAAAGGCGAATCAAATAAGTTTGCACCGCGAAGATTCCGTGAGCGCGAAGGCGAGTCTGCTCCGCAGGACTTTTACCCAGCTAACACCGTGAAACCGTAGCGTCGAAGTCCGTGATCGATGGAGTTCGATATCGAGGGAAATTCAATTCATTTCGATTCGTGACGGCGGCGGTAATGAAAGTCTCTGGGAAAACGAGTCGAACGAGTTTGAACTCTCGCACAGCAGACTTCAGTGCTCCCGGATCTGATGCCTTCCTCACTTGCAGCTAGCAAACTAGCGCCAGTGTGTGGATGTACGAATACGTCTGCATCATTGAGTGGCGTGCATCGAAATTGCTGATATCATCCCAGATTGGCTTCATCTCCGCTCACCGTGTTCGCTTGGTGCTGCTACTTCTTCAAATGTACTTATATTTTCAGATCAAGGCTCTTGCAAGCTTTTTGAAAGCACATTATTCATCTAAGTGTTCCATTACTTTTCGTATAAGAGAGAAGCTCTTATGTTACATCTCAGAAGTTCTGCTGTTTCCCAGCTTACACTTTTCATTGGACACCAACGGACGGGGTTCATAGAACAAAATGCGATGATTGTGATAACACATACTCTTATTAATACTGCTCACTTTGATTTTTTTTTGATTGTTTTGCTTGTACGTAAATTTCTTTTTTCTAGAACACAAAATTGGTGCTGCTTTTTTTTAGACGAGACCTAGGATTATTCGTTCCAAGTTCGTGCAAGTTTCTCGGAATTCAAGCACATTATGTATCGGTTTATTTTGAGAGTTTCGTAATGAAGTCGATACTTTTTCATTGCTGAATTACTGTCCCATGAAGACTCTTTACATGTAGATGGTGCATCGAAAAACATTTGATTAGCGAAGTATGGTATAGAACTACGAAAAATCTCCTCAGATGTAGCGAAACTAACTTACTTTGAGGTAACCGAATTTCGTTAGATCGAAGGAAATGTTATTGAACGAATGTGATAGAAATTGGTTTAACTTCACTGTGGGTTAGATACGTCGAAACATACGGCTAATTGAAGTCATCCATATCATACAGTTAAATAATCTGAACAAATGCTTGATGCATCTGTATGATGTTTGAATCAAATTTGAGCCAAGAAAATTTAGTGACATATACATTTATGAAGTTTTCTAAAATGGACTATTTCTCCCAGTAGAGTACTTATTCGGTAGTTGACGAAAATTGATCAAATAAACCATTTGTAATATGCATCATCACAGGTAGTTTCTGGCTAGACTGTACGACATTTTTTCGGATCCACAATGTAATATGTATTTTCAGAAAATAATTTCTATGATTGAAATTTCAGAAACTCCATATTGATTTTGTTTTGCTGGATCAAAAAAATGATGTCCATTTCCCTTACTGATAGCGCATATAATAAAATTAAAATTATCTTATATGTCTTTTTTAGGGAGTCATTTTAGGGTAATATCCGTATATTATGATGCTGGAATCTTGGATCATAAGCTGCAGACTCAAACGCCGAATTGCAGTCCTGTACAGTTGGTAGACTTCTGTAGACAAATCTCTCATCCAAACTATCTAGCCGAGCAGGGTTGGTAATGGGTTTACTAGAAATCACTCGATCATCTTCATAGAAGTTCTAGGAGTGCATCCGCAGTTATCCACTAACTAAGCTAAGGCTAAGGTAAATCGCCAGGTAACTATTGGTGCGACGAGAGCATAATAAAGGGCCGACTAGCTTTGGAAAGTCCGTAATTAGATGATAGCGGTTAACAGTTGGTAGATAGTTAACTAGGTAGAACTTGGCCGAGTTCTAACCATACTGTGGTACGTTAGCACATGAATATTGAATTTGGATCTGTTTTGTTGCGGTTCATGATTCCTCATTTTAAGACCTATGATAAGAGGAAAAATAAAAAAATTGAGCAAGCAAATATGTGGTCGATTAAATTTATTCTCAGAGAATTGAAAATAGCTCGTTTTTAACACAAATATGATATCAGTCCAGTTCCTGCTATTGTAATTTTATTTTAAAGCGGTGTAAATACTGCAGTATTTTGATCGATTCTATTGTCGAAGTTAATTTGCACAAGATTTATCTTACAAAGTAATTTCAAAGAAAAACATATTTTAAAAAACTTGTATTTGTAATTCTGTGTTGTCTCATGCACCACACATTATAGCAGTAAATATTATGTGCTCTTCTCGCAAACAAGCACCAGTTGCAGGGAATACTTTGCTATTTGCTTGTAAAGCAAACATATGATGCTGCGATGTCAAATAAATAAATGCGTCTACAGCGAATGCTATATTCTCGGTTAGTAAATCGAAGTGCAGCATACGACCTTTGTTACAACATTAAATGTATGTGTTGTTACTGTTTTAGCAAACAACATTTCTACCTCTGGGTTCTGTAATGGCTTTTCTCCCTCTCATCGACCTACATTTCTACATCACTTATATGAAACCAGCAGATTTTTCTCTCCTAAACGCAAGTCACAATACCATACAAACTTCCTGACGTTGAATATGCTTATCAAGAAGTACACTCAAAGTTCACTAGGTGAAGCCACAATTAAACAGTAAAGTGAACTGAAAGTGCGTAGTAATGCCGTGCGGAGGGAAGTTAGGTTGGAGTCATCGGGAAGAGCGAGACAAAGAACAAGGAAAATTGCAAACGGATGAAAGCTGAAGGGAGAGAAAGCACCTATTCTCTTGCGCAATTCCAACTCGGGCTACTTCACGAAGGAAGCGAGTGAAGCTACTTAGCTCGGGTCTTATGGCACAGAGAGTTAGTAAGAGTTCCCTCTCCGACTCTACGTGGCAGGACCAAGAAACGGAAGCTCGTCGTCGTCGTCGTCGTCGTTCCTCGTAGTCGTCGGGTTGACGTGTTCAAAGTGAAAGCAGTCCTCGAAAGAGCTGGGTATGACGCATGCAAATTTCACTAGCGTTGAATTATGTGAAATATATTAACGTGAACCTTGCAGTTCTGTGTTAAACGCTATTCCTGCTTTTCTGAATTACGTTCTCTACAGTTGATAATTAAATCAATTATTAATAGTAATAATAGCATCAGCCTCGGTTTAATACTAAATTTAATTATATTGGCATTGATTCAATCATTCAATGTAAGCCTTTGAATTCTATATGAATAAGGAAATTGAATTGACTGGTAATTTATTTCGTAGCTTTCAATTATGTTTTTTTAAAGATGATTTCTGTTTTACCTGTGTAAGAAATCTGACAATCGTAGCCATAATTCAACCGCAAGAAGGTACTTTATGTAGCTCCGTGAACGAAAAAGAACCACTAAAATTGAATGTGCAGCAGATCATTTTTTGCGTACGCTCCTTCAAGATGTGCTTTCAGTAGATGATGATCTGAAGCACAGAGATTCGAACTTTCGGGACGGCAGTTTCTACAGAAAATAATATGTGGGGCACGAGCGCAATAGATATTCGAGATTTATGTGAAGTGTCGTATCAACTCGTGGAAAATGTCCGTTTCTCGACTTTGTGACATTAATGAGTTTTAATTAATTTTCACAGATAAGCTCGATTCATGATTTTCTGAATGATGTTTCTTCGTTCTGCAGTTATTAATAAATTGGATTATTAAGAATAAGAATAATACAGACTTCATTGTAATTTGCGATCCATTTATCAAAATAGTTCTAAGATCATGAATCTGGATTGAATTGATTTGATCATTCCATAACGAGATGTTAGATGTAATATGAATTATCTAATAATATTTGCTACTGATCAATTTTCGAAACTTCGATACTTCAGACAGGAGGGAAGTTATTTTTTGTACTTGTTAATTTATTCGAATAAAATTTTTTTAATTTCGGTCCACAGATGCAGTGCAGAAACGGTGTCGGTTTTTCTGCGCAATGGAAAGCTCCAGACCACTTCCATTTCAGCGTCTATTGGCGTCCGTAGAAACTGTTTCAGGAGGGGAGTGTATAAGGGAAGTAGCTTTTTACCGTAGAGTGCGAAACAAGAAGCGAACCGAGTCGAGATATTGGCTCTCGGAGGACTGCTGCAGTCCATGCAACGACGACGAAGAAACGCCACTTTGCTCTTCGACTCTCTGACTACACAGCTATAGAGTTCAGCAGTAGTATAGCTCCGGCGGGAGTCACTCCTGTGGTTTTTTTATTTATTTCCATCCAGCTCGGTATCCACCCAACCTCCTTCGTATACTATCTTTTCACCTGCTCAGACTGGCAATTTTTACAGCTAGGTCGTCGTCATTGCCATCTCTATTTCTTTCTCCTCCTTTGCGCGCCATGATACCACCGCCTTTATGATAGGGTATTACTACTGAAACAGACTCCACTACAGTAGTCTCATGTTCCCATTGTATACTGGGAGTAATTGCGAATTTCATATAAGGTAAATTGCGCCATTGAGGTTCAAAAAAAATCGCGTCGTATTTCAATGAAGAGGTACTCTAAGCTAAGCATAAATAAGAAGTGAGAATAAACACAATTTCAATTTATTCATGGTCTAAGACAATATGAAAAAGATTCTTTGCTGAATTACTTAACTATTTCCACTGAAAAACATATGGTCACTAGAGCAACTGTATTTTTTTCCTCTTGCTTATTCCTTGAATATCATTATATTAATGGAGGCGATAACAACATTGGGATAAAATAATACATCTCTTACTGCACACTTGATGATTCTTTAAAAAAATGCTCAGAACCATTTACTTTTTTAAATTATTGCCACAGACTGATCGATATACATTCATGTATACCACGAAATAGTAATAAATACGATCATCAAGATTGGATTAAAATACTCTTATGGAACGTTGACCTATAAACCTGCAAATCGATGTCCCACCTGGCAGCGAATCTCGCTAATCGTCAAGAAACCTAGGCTTCTCAACGCTTTCAACTCCCTCAGCAAAATTGCTGTAGACGTGACGAGAGTTTTAAACCAGGTTAACTGAAAATTGGTAAAAATCTTCACACGCATAACGTCGCTATGGCAACATAGCCGCAGGAGATTCGAGCGTAGTCGAAGTTCTCTGTTGTAACGATAGTGCAATAGTGAGCCGCTAGGATGCCACAATGCAGTGTACCTTCACCCTGTTCACCAGCTTAGCTATATCGGCTATCGTATCACGCCAGTCGCTATGGCGGTTATAAGGGATGCTCGGAGGGTCGGAAAAGCAAAAGAAGAGGAGGAGGAGGAGGAGGATGAGGAGAAGAGCTATAGCTCCCGGCTAGGGGGCGCGACTCGCCAGCAGAGTATTAAGTTTATGGGTGCATTGCGGTGGTCCGGGAGTCGCATGGCTGGTTGGCTGTCCGAGTAGGGGATGCTTGGCATGAGAGTCACGCGTCCCGACAATTATTTCACCCTCTCTGCTCTCATACCTAGCTATAGCACGGTTCGCCTTGGCTTTCCTTATTGGTGAACATTGGAGGGCAGGAATGAAACCCGTACTGGTGTCGTAGGGAGAAAGGGCGGGGGACGTGCCACGAAGGGTACGGTAGTACTGTTCGAGGGGGACGGGCATCCGAGCGCCCGGTACATAAGGAAGCCCAACGCGACCTTAACGGTTGCCAGCCCCACTAATCTTAGCGCACCTGGCTCTATGGGTGCATTACCGCACGACGATCGTCATAATTATTCCATAACTCAGTGGCATTGGAGAAGGAGGCGAAGGAAAAGCGAAGGAGGAGGCTTACAAGTGCGAGAAACACACGCCCCTTTATACAGTACTCCTTCAAGTACTTATGTCGTAGTCTAGGACTAGTACCACGTAATTCGGGAATCCGTAACCGGCTACCTTGTACTGTGGGAAGTTCTCACCCGCGCTCTCGATTACACCCAGCGGCAAAATCCCCAAGACCATACATATCTGGATTTAGGGGAGTAAGGTTGATGTACAGCCCTCGTATACAGTACTTACATAAAGCATTTCATGTTCAACGAAAGGGCCTGAATTTTGTGGTCGTCTGTAAGTCCCGAATATTCGTTATGAGTACGTGAATGAGTAGGGCATTTTGTTTTCTTATAGACGAAGGTTTGTTATCATTAAAGAGTTTTTTTTTTTCATGGAGATTTCAATATTCAATATTTGAGATTTTTATGTCACTCGGAATGGTCCAAGATATCACGACAAGGACATGTTCATCCAATTAATTAGACAAGTATTATCGAGAACAGATTGTATACGTGTATACGTCACCTTTTTGATGCATTTCAGTCTATATGATAAAAACCTTATCAGAAATCAGATACTGTGACCGTGATTTTCGAACATATGATTTCCTAACGTTTCTGATTCATAACTAATTGATCTGGTTATATCAACTTTTTTCCTATACTTCCAGTCATAAATTTCATATCCAATCACAAAAAAGCTTTAAACCATTTTCATAGTAATTTTTTAAAAAGTCATTTTTCGATGGTTCTTATCCCATAGTTCACAGATCAGATTTCTGAATGAAGAATTCTACATAACGGATAAATAATGCCACTTTTGCCATTTTTTAGTTCTTCGTAAAGCTCAATTGACTTGTTGCGATGACATTAATTAATTAGACATAAAAAACCTCATATACAGCAGCTCGATACAATATTGTGCGAGCTTTTAGCGATCAGTCTCTCGCCTCTGCGACGTCGCCCTGGAGAAAGTCACGTATCAGCAGAGGTGGTTGGGGCGCAGCGGATTGCGGGTGCCTCGTCCTATAGAGAGCATGCGGTGCACGTCCATAGCGGAGGATAATTCGTCGGGAATTAGCGTTAGGCGATAGAGAAAAGAGGTTCGAAACGAGAAGGTCATGCGGGAACGAGGATTTCTAGTATAAAAGCTTTCGTCCTCCGAGGTAGCCCAGAGATGAGAGAGGGATTTAATGGTGTAAGTATTTATAGCTATATATACATATATATAGATATATAGTACAGGAGATAGTACGGTTGACCGTTCATCGGTGAACTGTGCAGTTCATCGTTCTGGTGGACCGGACTTCTCTTTATACTATAAGTATATCTATATTTCCTCTAGGTAGGGGAGACCGGGGCTATTTGCGCCACATGGCAAGTTAAATTACTCGCCGTAATATTCAGATGCTTCATATGAATTTCAAACCGTCTCGTTTCCCTAAAACTTCCGTCGAACTTTCAGAAAGATTCGATCCAATCTGAAATAATCATAATAAGAAATATCATTTAATGGTGAAAAAGTATAGCTTATCGACACATTAAAAAAATTTTCAATCTTTTAGAATTTGATTCAAAATTATTAATGAAAAAGGATCCGTTGGAACGTCTTTAACTTTGAAGCTTACTCTATTAACAACAATTACAGTCTATGTAGATCCAATGTGGTGCTTTCGATGCCGAGAGGTCACAATACAATGAAGAAATGCGTGTTGAATTGTTGAAAAATAGTTAAGATGCAATTTTGAAATCCAATTTTGATATGCAATTCTACTATTGAATATAAGTCCGGTGTCAAAGAATAAATAAAATGTAAAAATGCGATCAATGGACTCACGAAAAATGTTACATAACATTTTGAATAAAACTGTAATTTATACTTGTAAAAAAATCGATTGAAATGTCTTCAAGTTTATATGGACTTTTACCCCCAGCTAATTTTCCCCGGGCTAATTCAAAACGACTCGCGAATTATTCTCTAATGATAAATACACGTAAGAATCAGTAGGACGTTTAAAATTGTACATTACATAGCCGATCGTTCGCGGTATATAAGCCTAGCATGATTACTGCGATTTATTGAGTCAATTTTTTTATCGTACATCTGAAGTAAAAAATGATTCAATTAACCCCAGTCATCCTTAGTTTATACTGGACGTCCGTGCACTACAATCCTGCTCGGAAGCTACTATTGGCATGGCTCGGACTAACGCTGACGGGAGCCAATAAAAAGCCAGCTAAATCACCCTCTGGGAATCTAAATTATCTTCAGCGTGGAACGCGGGTACTTTGAGGGAGATGCTGTGCCGGTAAGAGCACCACGGACGAACGGTACTGAAGGCCCTGTGGAATTTATCGAACGGTAACCACCGCGGACAACATTCCGCGCCGAAAGTATTTCGTAACGCCCGACACGACCCTGAACTGCCGGTGGCTGTCTCGACTCTAGGGTGGTGAGCCAGCACGAAGGTTCCAACGGAACGCGACAAGTACCCTAAAGTCATGAAGAAAAATACAATTCAATAAGAGAAAAAATGCCTTGAAATTCTGGTTGCTCATCATTATATATTCAATTATGTCTTCGAATTATTATTTATTTTGAACAAAGTCTCTTCATGGGGTATTTAATTTTCACATCAAAGGGTTAGATTCTTTCCATGAAAGCAACTTTCTGTACCATAAAAACTCCTTTTTTTCTGATTAATCATATTTTTATTTAATTACGGAAACTTGAAAAAATACCAATTACATAATTATTCATTCTCATGGTCTGTACACTAGACAATATCAACTAATCTCAATAAATCCTATTGAACTAAGCTCTGAATAAAAGTTCAATCGAACATTTCGAAATTTTATCCGCGGTATGAATTTCGTTACTTATATTATTATTTTTTAAATATTTTTTTAAACAAAAACCGCTTCATGTATCATGAAAAAAAAATCAGATGAAAAGTCGATAAGGAGTTCAATAATTAAGAAAATGGATAATGCAGACGCAACATTTTACAAATTATCAAAATCGTTAATAAAAAACGGAGAACGGACAATTTTCGCTAGGGTTTCCACGCAGTAGTTCATTTGGTGCTGAGAGGCGCACGCACACTATATCCGGTTTGCAATTATTCAAGGAGAATTATAAAAACAAATAGGGGTTGGCTCAAGGGGTGGGAGGGGAGCGTTGGTTGAGGTGAGCCAGGCGAGAGCTGAGTGGGTGGTGAATAGGATGGTACTAGATGAAGGGGTGTTGGGCCAGGACTGATTCAGTGCTGGGAGGTAGCCACAGCAACTACACACCTCTCTTCTGGCCACGTTGTTTCGTTCACATAAATATGAATGCGCCCGCGGCACTCATTAAGTCGCTCTACCTTCATTTATCTACCCCGGAGCTGTACTCGAGCTACCCTGCGCTAGTCCCAGCCGTTGCTCTGAACCTTTTCTCCTGATAGCTCTCCTTTATTCGTTCTTTTTTTCTTTTTTTTCCCTCGCTTTGCTTACCCATGAAACTCACTCCTAAGAACAACAATAACAACAACAAAAACAGAATCAGTTTTTTTTAAACGTCTGAGCTTTTTTTCAGTCGTCACTCCGTCTCCAATTCAACGGAATTTCTCGTAAAAACACTGAGCAAGATTTTTCACTCATGTTTGGAATCATCCCTCATATAACTGCTGCGAAGATCAGAGACATCCTGATGAATATTTAGCTCCACAATCCGTGCACCCTCAAGGCTCTTCGTGTCGTCTTCTGCCACAGATATCACCATCTTCTTGCACTTAACACGTAACCTACCCTGCCATATCAACTCGTCTTTCCCCAACTGGTTTCATGACCCGTGATAAATCAAGAAACATAATCTCGGTCTCCTCAAATTACGCATTCCAAGACGATTTCGTGAAGGCTTGCATATCTCGAGGAGCACCGCCTCGGGTATTAAAGGAGAACGTTCTCTCTATAGCTCGGCAGGTAAATATTTGTATTAACAAATGCACACTCAGAGATAGCTGCGCTGTGACAAAATTGGATTTCATGTTATATATACTTGCTCTTATGGAGATCGTACTTGAAAGAGAGCAACTCGTAAAAATATTAGTAGGGTGGTATTTGCTAGAAATAATTATATTTATTCATCTAAGGAGAAGTAAAAAAAAACTACCTCTATGTGGAAGTATTTGAATCGATGTTGGCTTCCCCATACAAGAAGCTTCGTAAAAAGCGAAAAATATTGAGGACACAATATGCAAGAGTCTAATTTACATCCCAGTTTTAAATAGACTAGGGTTAGACAAAAACGGCCGCTGCAGAGACCATGACATTTGTCTACATTTGTGAGTTTTGACGTTTGTCATAAGTAAAACGTTTCAATGCGTCGCCTTCGGCGAATCACAGCGTGAATAAAACGATGATTGCGAGATTTTCGAGATACATCGAGTCACAAACTTTAAAAAAAAGATAGATGAACATGGCTGAGAGTTATTTTGTTTACATACAATATTTTGACCCGATATTTCAAGTTTTGCAAAAGTGAGTGCGGTAAAGGGAGATTTTTGATAATTCAAAAATAAACTGAATTTAAATTTTTTGAACGATCATAAATAAATTATATATTCATGATGGCTGCGTATTATTCTGTTTAAATATTTAATTACGAATTGATATCTGAATCTTGGCCACAGTTAATTTAATATCGTTAATTTTATTAATAGGTTAATTTTTACTTTCAATAATGCGCCTAATGCAATTACTGAGGCGTGGCACACAGCGTATTTTCATGAGGAACTACGAGCATTCAATATTACAAAAAAAGGAAGTTTTTCAGTTATAGACCTCGCAATGTTACATCACAAATGTTCCTATGTTATAAGCCTGCATGACAGCACAGATAATTATACTTGACCAAAACTTGCAATTTCCTCAATTAGAAAAAAAAAAATACTCCAATACTCCAGTATTCCACACATTTTTTGATCAGCTTTATTCAAAAAGTAGTGTCTGGATTTCTCTAATAAAATAAATGTCAATTTTATGCTACCAATAATACACTGAAGGCACCCGGACAAAAATTTGGAATGGGAAACCCTTTTACAGATTTTATGTTCATCTGATCAAAAAAATGCATCTACAGGTTCTGTTTTACTGCACCTGCTCGTGATACAGTTTCCTCCCATCCAAGTCCGAGCACAAAGTCCAGAAGCGCGAGATGTCTGCATCTCGTGCGCTACGATCACGACGCATGATTGGAAAACTTTTTATATAATGTCGAGGCGTGCGTCCATCTGTCTGTTCGTTGGTTCATTCAGTCGTCGTCGTCGCCCTGGTACCTTCATCGCATCGTGCTATCGTCGGAGTGGTGATAGAGAACAGGCTGGTCATCCTAGTCGAAGCTTCCTTGACCTGGAAATTTTCATGGGAACGCGTTGCGAAAATTTCCTACTTTCCAGGAAAGCGCGATGAGTACGACGATGCTGGCATCTTCATCCATAACCTTTCAACACGCGGGCGAACTTTTCCGAACCGTTTGGAGAGGGTGAAGCAGCTTCACCAGCCTCTACTCGAGTTCATCTTGGCATTCTGGATGTTAGCCGGGGATCGATCGCCTCTTCGATGTTTGCCATTAATGTTAAATACGTACTTGCAGTCGTTTTTACAAAGTATTCATAACGAACTTGATCAAATATACAGAACTATTCTATTATCGAAAAATAGTTTGGGCTGCAGTTGGTGCAGAAAAATATTTACTCAGCATTGGCTTTGACTATACCTATACATAATTTTTTATGCTAGATTTTCAAGTGTGAATAAAAACTCATTCTTAAGATAGCTGTTTCATTCCAAGTTTTTCGACTTGTAAAGACATTAATAATATCGGTTGGAATAATAAAAGTATAAATTAAATTGAAGGATAAAAAACGACGTAGTTTATATAGGTAGTTGAAAAAATTCCTCTGAAAATCTTAGTGAATCATAATGGGAATACAAAAGTCCGAAAAACAACGTTTCTCTAGATCGTTTCATAAAAGGTGGTAATTCATGAAAGAGTCTGTAAAATGATTATATTTCATATCGAACTTCAGATTGATCAGGGAAAGCTGCTTAATGACGTTTTTCAATCTCGGATCACATTATCGAAGTTATTCAAGGTATCATATATATTTAGACAAAGCCCTCGACGATATTACAAAGAACAGGACACCGTTGAGACACGCTGCAGTTATATAAATTACACTCATTTCAAAAGGTTTCACAGTCTCAAACGTAGCTTTCATCAGCTCATTGTTTCCCGAAGTTCCTTGCTTCTCTTCACTGATAATAGAATTCTTTCGCGGACGTGAAATAAGAACCGAAGCTTGGCAGAAAAAGAAGGAACTTCTGTGAGAGTAGAGCTTCAGAGAAAGATGACGAATATATGAGGTGTAGGAGTTGAAAGGTCGAGATAGCGGATGGTGAAGCAAAAGTAACCGGAGCCTCCAAGAGAAGAGCATAAGGGCGTAAAGGATTCGTGGAGTGGGTGGAAAATTGAAAAGAAAAGACTGAAAGTCGCGACACCCCCGGTAAAGAGTGAGCAGAAAAAAAGGAACACAGAATGAAGAGAGATGGGTAAAAAAAGGGGGAGAAGGTAGGTACGACGCCGAATAAAACATGGACAAGGACCGGGCACGCTCTCGATCGGCCGGTTAATGAAAAATAGCGACACCCTCTACAAGGAAAAAGAGGATGAAATCGAGAGAGACGATTGCAAGGACCAGAGTGAGAGAAACTGCCGTGCCAGGCACTCCTGCTGGGAGTTGGATTGCTTGCTCTACGCTTTCGCTTGATTCGCTCACTTCGGTGTACCAGGTTTTGCGTGATTCCATTGCTCTCCCTGTGTAGGGAAAGAGAGAGCAGAATTCACCGAGAGTTTCCGTCTGGATTCACGCTGCGATGTCATATTACAACGCCCCGTCGTGCTCTACTACTGCCACTGCTCCTGCGCCTCGGGACCAAGGGAATGAAGAGCTCTGTGGGGTTGAAAGCTCTCTGTCCGTTCTCGCTCGCGCCCTGCCGTTTTTCCCTCTGCTACCACACGATCCTCGGCCACTCGCGCGATTCCGTTCGCTTCCCTCTTTCACCCTCAACATACCCCGTGGAAGCGCATAACTACCCTTTTCACTCTTTCGTTTTTCATCCCTCAACGTTTCTCTTCCCGAGCTTTTTCTCTATCGCTCATCCTCCACCTCCGGTTTTTTCCTGACTTTTATCGTGCCGTCAGGGCTCTGTTATCGTTCCCTTTTCGCGCCGCACACAGCTTTTATGAACTTCACTTGATGCCTACAGGTATCGAGGAAAGGGTGGAAATTCCCCTTTCAAAATTGTATACTTTGCTGGATCCTGGACTCAAAAACAGTCATGATGTCGAAGGAAAATTTATCGGATTGCGCATGTGCAGGTTTTCATCGTAGCAGGGATCATAACAGTCTTTTCGTTGACACTGTTTTGGATTTTGTGCGAGGATTAATTATATCATGATAACACGGTTGCAGAAGCAGATTGAGGGCATCACAAAAAGTAATGATGACGATGGTCTATTTAATCTTCTTTCTATATCATTCTTTTTTTTAAAAATGTAATCTTAATTTCATCGGCGATTAATGACAGCTATCCAAATGATGTGGTCGATCGACGGTCACTTGTGAAACGGACCTTATTGAGTTTTACATCTGAACTTGTACATTTTTCGCAATACTAGGTGCAGCATAGTAGCGATATTGAGCAAGGGATCTGGCTATGTGATTACAGTTAATTATGAGCTGTAGCAAGTGAAATTAGTCTTTCCATGGACGTTCCAGAATATTCAAGATTGGTGCTATATATTTTACTTTCTTTCGTTGATAACCAAGTTTAGGTAGCAGAAATCTCGGGAAAAATTTTCCGCTTTAGCAAAAAAATCTACTTTAACGAAACGGTATCCGAGGCTATCTTTCAGGAGGCAGCAGGCGAAGTAAAGCGAGAGGCTCAGAAAGTTTTTCGCCGTATGAAGGAGAGTTGCTAACTCATCGTTGGGTGTGCGCTGCTTCCTGAAAAATATGTAGGTCCATGCTATACCGCGTGTATATATCACACGTATAAAACTGTTATATACCGCTACCAAAAGCTTTGCACGTTTCTCCACAGGCATCCAAAGTTCTCCTGGGGTGTTATATGCATTCATGCTTGAAATATTGCACTCACTCGAATTTTTCAAATGGCTCTTTGAGTACATAGTGCATTCGATGGTTTGCCCCACTCACGACCGAATTTCCGATGCACGTACAAATGTCACTCGTTCCTCTATTGCTATTTCTAACACAGAGTGAATTGAAAAAATGACGAAGAGAGCACTTGTTGATGCTACAAAAGGCAGAAAGCGTTTTTGAACGAATCTATGTTCAAAATTCGGGGATTTTCTAAATCCTCTCTGATCAACACTTTCGGTTTACCTCCATTTTTTTTTATTTCGACCACTCACGTCAAATTAGAACGAGTGTGTATTATTTAATGACAAAAACGCTTTCGAGATCACGTACATTCGCCTCAGCTTCGAAAGCTCGTTCAACCGTTGCCCATTATTTACCGATTGGGAATAGCGCGGTCTACACAGCCACATACGTGACCAAAAGTTTTAATTAAAACCTGAAAATTTACGAACGAGCTTGGCTATGGTTATGCCAGCGATTCTGCTGGCTGATCGAATATGATTTTACGATTGTCTGTTATCGCATGACCGCTGCTTCGGTGTGAATATATGCGTGTTTAGAGGAAGGCGAATGAGCAGAGATGAGGCTGTCCGATATATATACCTAGGATACTGATTATCGATCCACACATTTCCGTGAAAATAGCAGTATGTGAACGATGACGCAGTGAGAGCGAACTTCGACTCTCAATGAAAATGTACACTCGATAGTTTAAATCGGTATTTTCGCTTGCTGCCACGGTACGAAACGCATCGTTTGGTCTCGTTACGGCGTTTCAGTGAACGCGGGTTGTAATATTGTGCAGCTTCGTTTTCACATACTGAGCGAGTGCCACGCCAGGAAACTGGTCGAAAATTTGAAATTTTGTATGTGATAATGTGCTATCAGCGCAAGTGCATCATCCAACATTATGGAGTATGTTCTACGCGACAAGTGTATGGCTTGGTGGGGATAACAATCACATGATAACGATGAAAGTTCAATTTACACAGATTTATCGCTTCCCGGACACACCCGGTTAATGTAACTGAATTGATCTCCCTCGTTCACGTTCATTATTTACTTATTGCTTGATTTGCAACGGTTGGAATCTGCGTTCCGCTCTCTGTAGGAATCTACACTGTTGTAGCGAGATTTATCCAATTATCAAAGCCGTTGGTTGCACCACAGAAGTTACATGATTAATTATTTTTTATTTGTAAATGTAATTTCAATGCGATACACATGGGATACTTTCGCCACTTTGTACATAATACCTAACAGACGGACAGTCCAAATATTTTATGACCCAAAATCCTTGATCATAAATGCACTATTCTATAAAAGGATATGTCATGTGTTTCAAAAACGGACACTTTAAATGTCATATTTGTCAAAAATAAACGATCCGAATGTCACCCCTGTAACTCGGAAGGTCCAAATACCGTATCCCTGGGGAAATCATAAAGTTCAAATGTCGTATTCTTAAAAAATTCCTCGTGTAATATCGTAACGTACCTGTTTTGACAGTTTAAGTTGTCTGGCGGGTATGTTGTATCAAAAGTTGCTACCGGCGCACTTACATCACGTGACGTATATCACGTTTATTACTCGTGTGAAATTATTGTGGACGAGTTACGAATTGTCCTTACATATTTTAAGAAGTCCGAATTCATCCCTTCTCGGTTATTCCCTACTTAACTTGCCCACTTAGAAGAATTGCAAGTCAATGTCATATAATCGTCCACAGTAAATGTCAGTTGCGGAAACCCTTGTCATCTTGACGGGTCCAAACCTGTGGCGGAATGAACCACGACTTGAAATGAGTTATTAGGTAATTACTTATTACCTTCCCTTTATTTTTACACATTCAAAAGTTTGCGAATGTATGTGTATATCGCGCATTAGCTAATCAAAATTCTACATTATCTAATATCTAGAAATTCCACCACCACGGCGGCGCTACCGGCGTTATTCGTATGGCTTATACGACCGCTGAGGGATATAAGCGTAACCAGCTCATATATTTAGGTGGAAAATGTTCTATTCTTGACCTCCTTGAAGCAGAATGCTTCAGTCTGTGTGTTTTATGTAGGCCCCAATTCCCGCGCGAATTCACAGCACGACACAGTTATATACAAAGCATACGCGATTCGTTCTTCGGCGAAGCGAGGCCCAAGTGCGGGAATGGTCATACGGCAACGATGGAAACTCTCGGGTACAATGGAGGCAGTAACTGGGTGACCAACTTGAAACTCGAAAGTTTACGACAAGTTTCGAGCCGGAGCAGAGGTGGTGGAGGATATAGAGACACGAAAAGGGGAGAGGAGACTCCAGGCAGGGTACAGCGGTATATATTCTCGCCAATGGCGAGGACCAAGCTGCTCATAAATTGTCCAGATATAACTTCCTTACGCTTGTGGACCGGCCGGGCGTTCAGTCGATTGTTCTAGCGGTGCATGGGCGCATTTATAGTTAGAATAATCATATCTTTGTTCGCGCCTGTCCCTATTCGTCCTCCTCGTGAAGTCTCCGACTCCAAGCCGAATAATATTCTCCAGCAAAGTGAAATTTATTCGGAAACTCGTCATTGCAAGCTCAACGCAAATTAAATCTACCACTTGGTGAACTGTCTTTCGCACACATCACTAAACACTAGTGAAGTTGGTCAGCTCATGGATTTACCAACAGTCCACGCAGCTACTCGGAAATACTGGCTATCCTGGCTAGTCACTGTTGTCCTGCGCGCAGCGATGATGCGAAGGACTCAGGAGTTTCGTAAAATTACGGAAAACAACGTTGCGACTCTCGTTGTCCTCTGCAGAATCCCATTTGCCTCACCTATTTCGCAGATTTCCGGGTACGTACGTGTCTCTCGAGTTCCGGGGACGAGAGCCACTCATGGCACAGGTCACAGCTAACTCGCTGATGTGATTTTCCCTCTGGCTGTTTTCGTCCCCTTTCTCGCTTCCTATCCCGTTTTCTCATGCTTCACCGCAGCGCCAACATGCATCTACGGATTAGTCGGTAGATTCTGTTATAGTGTTGCATTTGGACGTTGACACAGTATTCATGGAACAAGGGTTTTCAAGACCACCTGGCATATTTCTCTAAACAACGATTGAAGCACAATAAACGTATTCCATTATAACACATTTGAGTTTTGATTCACACAGAAGCCACTATTTTTTGGCATGGTGATTAGTTATCACCGTCTGTGTTTATTTCTTACAATGTTCGAAGAACGAAGCTCGTGACAGCATTTACGATCGATCACCGAATTTCGAGAAATAATGCCATTCCATCTATAGCTGTCCGTGAATTTCTTGCGAGGTACTCTGTTCGTGGGTATTTGGGGATGAGGATGGTGAATACGAGGAGCCAGGATTTCCCCAGCGTCGAAACGCTCCAAGGAAAGCACCGCCCACTTTCTTCTTGCTCCATCAGAACACACGCAGACAAGCAAAATCGTCATCTGCAGGCTAGACAATGGGGAAGAATGAAAAACAATAATGGCTAACGGGCATCGATGGATGGCAAAAACGCTGGGATTCTAGCTCTTGCCTTGCGATTCCCCAACCATCAATCTATCACCAAGATAAGGAAACCCTCGATTCCACCATCGTATTAACGTGTTGACGTCAGAGTTTTTTGGCACAGATAATACGACTCCGAAAAAGACGAATATAGACTTCAGGTCCGATGAAGTAAGTTCTTTTTATAAAAAAAACGTATTAAGGTTGTTTTATCCCAACGTTTCTTATCATAAAGAGAACGCTGTATTCTTGTGTTGTAATTGTAATTGAGAGACGATCCTTGATTATTTACGGTTACCACATCGGCTGAAAGGCTCAGCTACTCTACCGGTATTTCAGTTATTGCGTTAAGAAATTGGTCATTTGATGGAAAGGTGATATGACTTTTTTAACTGATCAATTTTTTTTCCCCACCTTCAATTCCCATGTAATGTAAAATGTTTCATGTAACGTATATATTGACTATTTACAGAATCATTTCGTCATATCTCAATGCTTACCAGACCGATTGAATTCAGAGCCTATTTCTGCAAGAATGACCCGGAAAGGTATCATTTATTCTTCAATTCGTCGGCGACTACGTCTGCCACAGTAGTGACAAAATTTTTTCAATTTATTCCAGACGGGGCCTGCGCTACGAGGAAATAAAAAAGAAAAGCCACAGGGAAGTATCCCCCAAAACCTGTGCAGTCTCTCTCGACGCCATTTCTTTGCAGTGCTTCGGTAGGTCGGCGCACCCTGCCACTCTAAATTAAATCGAGAATATCAGACACGTTTTATTTAATCAGTTAGAACGTCGTCGAAACCATTCACTTTTTCTCTCTCTCTCTCTCACTCACTATCCTCAGTGGGGATCGTTCTGCGAACAATTTCCGAGGTAATACTAGGGCGTCCGGGCCCATACTCCACAGTTTCCAGCTATACCGCGCGATCGACCCGTTAATCGCGACGAAATTACTGTCGCAAGGGCGTTAGACACCCAGACGCGGTGAATTTACAAGGGTGACGTTCCGTAAAATTGGTAAACGACGAACGAAGACATCGACGAAGATACAAGTTGCTTACGACTCACCGCGTCGAGTCGATCGGTACTTTTTTTAAACGGACAAGTGTCGTCTCAAGATTTCTGACTATCCTGTTGCATTGTCACAAGAGGATATAACTTCGAACTAGATGGACGGCATGCAGATGAAAAGATAACACGTCTTTGAATGACTTTGGCAAGAATTTAGGTAATGAAGAGATAGAAGAAAAGGCCGTCAGTATTGTACTGTCTTATAACTCTTGAGCTATTGGTTTTTTTTAACTTCGTGGATAATCTAAAATTGTTCCTTTCTTTTTAAGTTGTGATATAGAGGTAATATTGAAGTAAAGTTCCGTAAAATTGGTGAACGTTAAACGAAGACATCGGCAAGTTTCCTATGAGTCATCGCATCGAGTCGATCAGTTCGTTATTCTTTCATGGATGAATGTCGTCGTAAGCTTTCAAAGCTGCCCTGTGGCATTGCCACTAAACTATATAATTTCTATCGCACTCACTGGACTGGGCAGATAAAAAAATAACGCAACATCTCTGATTGACTTCAGCAAGAATTTAAGTAACGAAGCGATGGAATCAACAGCCGTCAGTAATCTATAGTCTCATTATTGGTATACAATTTGTTTCATTAGTCTGTGAATAATTTGAAAGAGGTTTGAAAAAAAGTGTACTCAATGTTACACCTTCTGAAAAAAAGTCAACCTAGATTTCAAGACAAAAACGTTTTGATATTAGGGATTGTAAGTTATTCATTCGAACCTTTCTTTGACTTTTTTTGCCAGATCGAGTACACAAATTGATAGAATAATTACCTTAGAAAGGATAACCATATCGCGGAAAAGATGTTCCAAGTGGAACAAGATAATAAGAACAATGGATAAAAATCTAATTAATGCTGCACATCTTTGTAATTTTCCATCTGGTGTTTATTAGTTTCTCCAGGCAATACATACTCTCACTAAGACGGTTAGGAACCATAGACGAGGAGTTTTCTAAAGGGAACATCATCGGTTACATTCAAGGAGAAAGGAAACATCGTCATGCCAATTACAAGGAAAGGGTAAAGCAGACGGAGCACAATCTCAGTAGAGAGAAACTGGTGCGAGCTCCGTGAACAAAACTGCGAAGGGCCTGCGACCTCCGCGTCTTTGAACTCTGATAAGACGCAAAAGATAGAAAGCAACATCGTTCGCAGTGAGGCATCATAAGGCAGGCATCTTTTAAACGCCGAGATTCTTATCTACGGATTTAATATTAACCGGATTCCTTTTGATATAGCTTTAAGACGGTGTTGAGAAGAGTTTCCTCATCGGGTTTCCGCTCATCGAGACGCGAAGGCCACCCTTTCCTTTCTCTACCTTGAAACTGTGAGAATGTAACGTTGCCCTTCCGCCTGCAAAATAAAATATTAGGTGACTTACTTTTTCTTTGATGAAGTGAACGGTCTCCAAGGTTCAACCCTTTGAGCGGCTAATCGTATAAACGCTTCAGTTTATATTCATTCCTTCGAGACACCCTCATTCCTGAAGTAACCTCGAAAGGGACTTCACATAACTTAAAAAAGATGCAAATCTTGTTCGGCAAAATTTAATTGAACTTCTTTTAAAAATACATAACATGCACATTCCCAACGCAAAGCCTGATCAGATTAGAATTTAAAAGGAGATTTAAAGGAATGAAATTTGATAATTGAAAGGAATTCCATTTTAAAAAGTTATAATGGCAAAAAGTCAATAATAAGTTAATGATGCAGAAGCATTTATCAAGTCTTAGAACTCAAGTTCTTGCTTTATGAAATATGTCTTTATATTATCTTTTCGAAAAGTATTTAAGACTGCTTTTCTAAAACTCATTTAAAAACAAACAGAAAACGCAATTTATCAAGAATTTTTCAAAATTGATGGAAAAGGTTTCTCCCTAGAAGGAACATTTTTCGGAGCAATATAATATATTTAGAACAATTTTTTATACATGAAAATTGTCTGATTTTTTCTAATAAAGGAGGTCGTGTTTTCCAAAATATTTTTAGATTCTATAATAGTCATAAAGTTTAAAAAATTTTATCCAATAAAATGTGTAGTTAGGAAGGTATGTGTAATATATTCTTAAAGTTCATTAGAATTGATTGCGATTGTGTAGTTGTATTGCAAACGAGATGTATTTTTGATTCAACAGAAAATTAGCTGATTATCATTTGGTACATTAAACTGAACAAACTTACTTAATTCTAGACCTCCAGACGAATTAAATTTCCATTGAGTCTCAAGAGATTTCGTAGCTTATCTGAGAGTCTCGCAGCATCGCGAGATTTTTAATGGTTCGTATCGAATCGTCTGGCACTCGTTGCCCAGTACACTTCCGAAAGTGCAAACTACCCTCTCCAGACAGAGGAGGGGTAGTCGTCTCGACTGAAGATTGTAAAACGCGCTCGGATACTCGTCGACTCCTGCACATAAATAGCGAGGAATACGGTCGAGACCACAAAACCCGTACTTATTTCTCGAAACGTGATATTTACGATTTTGTGCACCCGGTGTGTCGGTAAAAGAGGCTGCTATTTGACTGTTAAACCAAGCTACGATTCGCTATGACCATCAAGGCTCAAAATTGCTCCATCAATCCTTCAGAAAATAAAATGTTGACTAGACAAACATTTTTACATTATTATTATCCTATTTAGGTTTTTTTTGTTTCTTTAAGTTAAAGATATGGAAAAAAATTATATGTCCAATACTTTTATTGGACATATCACTTAATATTTATTTGTACATCTTCTTCTTTAAGAAGATGAAAAAAAATACATCTATAAAAAATCATGCTCATGATAATACCCCAATTTTATGACTGTATTTTTTTTTGTTAGAATAAAGTTTCCTTCGTTTTAGTAGACAATTGTTGTTCAAGTTTAGTAATTGATTACATAAAAATATGAGACTCCATTTCTTATATCTCCTGCAATAAAATGAAAAGTGGAAAAAGTGTGACATTTTTTATCACGAAAAGCTTAATTTAAATGCTACATCGCATAATCATTATCATGATCGCGTGAGAGACCTTCATTTGTATATCCTCTTTTGCAGCAGTACAAAGTTGGAACGAGTGTTATTTATCATCGTCAAGCTTTCACCCTGGGTCTTCACCCTCGTCCTCCTTGTGCCAGAAAGGCCAAGGCACTCGCGCCCGCCAGAGACCCGCCGATATAATATATCGATCGCATTACTCAGGAGCTATACGCAGCTACATAGCTTTTGTGCGTATACACACAAACATACACAGACAGACACGTTCTTCGCGGTATCCTGTCACGCTCTCACCAGTCTGCAGACTTATTACATATTTTTCCTTTTCGGAGATATTACCAGCAGGTGTCGTAGCTCCCAGAAGCACAACGATGGTATTATTAGTGACAAAACCTATTGAAAAAAAAACCGCACTCGTCATCTTTCACAAAAACACGGAAACATAATATTTGTCAATCATACTTGTGAAATATAAATTGATATTACGATATTATTACGTAGATATTGCGTAGACCGGGACAAAGAAAGATGCTTTGAACAGCTAAACTGATGACAGAAACTGATGTACGTCGATTTCCGGTTTATGCTGCATCATAAAAGAAGCTCTGTTTTTCCTAGTTTTTATCGAGATTCTGTTTTCAAGATACTTGGAAAATGTCTAACGTCAATAAGAATGTTCAATAAATGTGATATGAAAATATTCAGTAAATATTGTATGTAAGAGACGTCATTGCAAAAACAGTTTTATGAAAACACTCGTGAAAATTTTCTCTAAGAATCGTGTGTATTCAGGGGAAAAAAACACAATTCATTTAAAAAGATTATAAAAACATCTTTTACTGCTCGAATAAATACTTTAATTTTTTCGGAATATGTATGATTTTTTTTCGATACGATATAACATTGTAGAAATAACATTTTCTTCGTTCAGAAAAATGGAGTTTATTAATGATCCTGCTTACTCTTCACGTAATAAATTTCAGGATGATTAAAAATACAGTTTAAAGAAAAGACTCTCAAACAAAAAAAGAACCGTTAATAACAGAAACTTCAAATCAGTAAGAAAAATCTCAAAATGTTATATGAACGCGAGAAAATTACAGACATAACTTCACATTTAAAATTACGTCAACAAGAGTTGAATACTTGAAAAATATTGGAAACTGGTAAGAATTGTTCAACAAAAGACTTTTTTGGAATAATTTCTGTTATTCGCCCATATGATCATTTCGTATTTTTAGTACATATGATTTATTTCGGTATTTTTTACCATTGTTTTTATTCTGAGGAATAAAGTTTTTGTTTATTCAAGGAATATTTTGGTTATATTTCACATAAGAATTTTTAGTATTATCGAAACAACAGCTCGTGAAAACCTCTTTTATAACGTTATCAGAAAATGAAATGCAATCGGAAAAATAACAGAACTAAATTTCAATGATTATTAGCTCGAAGCATTTAAAAATATCAAGCTGCAAACCGTGTGCATCCGTTACAGAATCATGAAAACATAATATTCATCCGTCATACTCAAGAAATAAAGATAAATATAGAAAAATTCCGCCATTAACTAGAGCAGGATCAAGGTTTTAGCACTTCTCTTCTACATAGCCAAACGGAAACTTCTCAGAGGGGTTGAGGTGATGAGAGATCCGAGAGAAACGCCCAAGATAAAACGGGAGTATACGAGAGACTCTCCCTGTATATATGTATATAATGTAACGCGGTGCTTTAATATTTCACGTGAAGCTTAAGGTGGTTATAAGCGACCTTGCATTGCTGCATCCGCAATGAGGCGAACTGCTCTCTCGTTGGATGATGGGCGCGGGTGGCGCCTCGGTTAGAAGACGTGGTAAGAGAAGAGCGGTATATGGTATAGTCGCCGAGAGAGGTGGTCTAGGCTAAGAGAACGAGCTACTGCACACTCGATGCGTTCGAGGTGCTCCTATTTTCATTTCCGTGGTAGTCAGCTGCGCAAAGGGTGCGAGACGATGGGAAGGAAGTAAGATGAAGGCGAGAACGGAGACTGGCGGTATAAGCGGAAATGGAAGTGGAGAGGCAGCGAGGCTAAGCCCGCAGCACAGCCACCGCAGCAAGAGCACATATCTGTGTAGGAAGTGGGAGAAACTATATCAAGGACGCAATATTGAAATTTTATCTGCATGAACTGCAGAAACTTCAACACCATATGATGATTTGTTTTTATGGCATTGTTGAACGGATGTGCTTTTACTGAATATCTGTAACTTTCATTATCATTATCAATGGATATTGCAAACGAATAATCGACCTCAAAGTGTTTATTGAATAAATGGACAAACATTGATTGGAATGATTGCAACGCTGATGCTCATTCAGTTGTTCTCTTTTATCCTAGCAATCTGGACATTGGTTGATTGAAAAACAGGGCGAATGTATGTGGATACACAGTCATCATCCGTGACTCATGTTCGATCATGTTGTATCAATTGATGCCGATTGCGCATAAATAATTAATTGAAAATAAAAAAGGGCTTTCCTATGAAAATTCATTACGAAAATGATACGTAAAGCAAAATACTAAAAAACGTAATCGGCCATTATTTTCCTGTTGTTCCCGTTTATTTTCATTGCTCTAACGAACGGATGTACAATGTTTGTTCTCTAAATTGAACGCCTGTTACTTTTATTACCAATATGGATGGATGTATTCCAGACGAATCATTGAGCTTTCAGTGTTTAACCAATACATAGAAATAAACGAACATTGACTGGAATAATTGCAACACTGATGCTCATTTACGTGGATGAGTACTCATGATGTCCATTGGTGTTTCAGTTCATGTCCTCCATCCTAGCAATGTTGACATTGGTTGAAGGAGAAACAGCGACGAGTGCATGTGGATGAACAGTCATCAACCGTGGCCTAAACGGCGAATGACTGAATCGTTTACGCCGTGTCAATTGATGCCCCGCGAAAGATCCAAGAGAGATCTCATCGACAGCACTGCTGGCCTCTTCTGAATGCGGTCTACCCGTAAACCTGTACCACACGTTCCGAATCGTCATTTAGGTTACGTGCTGCGGCTATCACGATGAGGCTATCGCGACAGAGACTGAGAGCTATTCGCACGCCCTCATCACGTTCCATCGGTTCTATCTCACTCAGAACGTCGATTTCTCCCTCTCCACCAAAGTGCCGCAAACGATGATGTACGACCTCGTGATGTACATGCTGACGTCATTCGGTTGTAGGACCGTACCGCACATTACATGGACATATACGCCTTCCTTCCTCTGTACTCTGCTCGGGAGTAGTAATTCTTTTTATATCGCACAGCGAAGCCGAATTGCGAAACGTACAGCGTCAGTACAGAATAAAAAAAACTACTGATAAAATCTTGAGTCGTCAAAATCACTCGGTAGGTCTACATTCGTCACATTTTTACACATACCAGCACCAATACTTACTTGTTTTCGAAGCATTGTTCCATTTTTCCTTAAATGTCAATCAAATATCTTTATCTTAAAAGTTTACCCTAAAGTGTCTTTCTTGACAGTTCTACTAGAAGGCATTTCTCTAAGAAATCAATTTAAAAACTTTTGCCGTCAATTTAACCTCATGATTTTTTATTCAGTGACAGTTTAATTTTTCTTAATTAATTCAATCCATTTGGCCTCTAAGTGCCACCGGCAGAAAAACGTCGTAAGGTTGATCTGTCGATAAAGTTTCCCAGTTGAAGGGACCAAAAGAAAATTAGACTTCCAATAAAAGTCTTTAGCAAAAACTGTCAATGAGAGTTTATGTTGATCTGTCGATAAGAATTTTTATGTTTAACTTCGAAAGGAAGTCTTGGGATTGAGCTGTCGATAAAATTCGTTAGGTTAAACCGTCGTCAGGGGAGAACTGTTTTGACGGCGAAGTTCAACGATCCTCAAAGAGCTGTTTAAAGCATCCGGGATCCCTGTCTGTACTTCTTATTGTATTTTCAATTGGTTTTCCGGCATATATGTGGAGTGCAATAGCTCACTTCTCTATTTTCTGGTCTGATGCTGATGCCTACAAAAGCCACACGATTTCTCACTGCGGCTACGCTTTCGGTAATACTGCGCCACTCGCTATTCTGTGACCTCCCACTCTGTCGCGTATTTACGGCGATAATAACTCTCGCCATGAGCAGAGCAGCCGGCGAAGTGGCTACCACCGATAAAACTACCTAATATACACTGCATGAGAAGTCATGCTATGGATAGCCTCTCTATAGTATATAGTAAACCATAACGGTTGAGCTTTATGCTACACCAACGCACAGACACATATATAAATTTTTCAGCCGAAAGAATGAAAGATCTCCAACGAGCTGGAGGACGGGACATGAAATTTTTCGAGCGTAGGGAATAACGTGACTTCGTCGTCAACTATACGAATGATTCTGAACTAAATCCCCTTTGCCTAGATTTCCATTCTGGTTCCTGCGATTGGGTATCAGAACTTTCTGGCCGCTTCAATGAGTACTGAATGATTTTTTTTCAGGTAACATTTCCTATAGTAAAAGATAAAATTAAAATGAGATGTGGTCATTACTCAAAATGGCATTTATCCAAGGCTGAACCGCTTCCAAAATCTGTTAAACATCAGAAACGTCCAAACGACAAATCTAAATCCAATCATTTATAAGATTGTTCATGATCCGAACTGTCCAGCTGATCCGATGGATGGTTAACAAATGTTGTTCTTTTCCGGCAACATATCTCATGATTAATAACAGAGTACTTCGAAATGTAAGAACCATTTACAATTACGTTTACCCGAATCGACCACGATCAGTTTTTAAATAAAATTCTCTCGAATAAAATGTCAGTGGCGGATCGATAGAAGGTACAAGAAATAGTATGTTAAACTTAGACACGTCAGGGAAAAGACATAGGAATGGGTTAAACCCTGCGGTCACAACTGCGTCCTAAATATATTTCTAGCACGTGACCGAATGAGCTATCTTAACATCGGTGGTCCATTGATTAGTCGTGGCTATAAATGTGACAGTTCTAATACTGTCTGACGAGTTCACAGACTAAATAGCGCGTTCCAATAAATTCTAATGACGTTTTTCTTAAATCGGTACCAGGTCATGCCAAAAATCGTTTATGTATCTGAACTGGCAAGCAGATTGAATGAATATTAAATGGATGCTGTTTATTTCAGATAACATAACCCATTATCAACAACCAAATCCTTTCGAAATGTGTCAATAATTTATAATGACAATTTCGTAAATCTGAACGTGATCGTTTCTCGAATGAAATCCCGGTAGCGGATCGACAGGCGATACAGGAAATGGTATGTTATACTTAGACACGTCGTGAAAAAGAGATAGAAAACGAACACGGGTCAAACCCGACGGTCCCAACTGCGGCATAAACATATTTCCAGCGCGTGACCGAGTTAGCATGGGTTATCCAGTGGTCCATTGGTCAGTCGTGGCTATATATGCGGTGACCATACTGGGCAGCCGGGAGCGCACCAGCAGGAACGTACGGCATCGGGGCAGAAAAGGTACAGCAGTGTGGTCCACACGTTGCACCCCCTCAGTGTAAAATAGTGCCTGGCCACGATCCAACCTCGTACGTTACTTCCGTTTATACGTATAACGTACCTGCCAACCTCCTTTTGCCAGCGAATGAGAACCGGCTTCCTCGTCTTATGCTATATATCTTGAACGCGGTCGCTTGAGTTTTCTCTTTTCAGCTACGTTACAGCTACGCTTGGACCCGACGACGACCCACACGTCCTCGTCACGCTACTACCGACCGGTAACCACCTCCCTTATCAGAAAGATTGCACTCGCGCCAAAAATGTCATCCACGAGATCTTCGAAAGACCTGGTCTGGATGGATCTATGGGATAGGTCGACTCGATCGTTTAAAAGCTGAATGAAAGACAATTTATGATCGCGAGTGTTAAGTGAATTTATACAATTGTATTATGCTCAAACGTGTTTTCTATTTACTTAGACATTGATGGGGATGGACATGCAAATTATTGATCCAGTATTCACCGACATTTTCCATCGAAAAAAACTTAATTTAATCATTAATGAAATAAGAACATTACAAGCATAACTCGTTTTTCCTAAAGTTAAGTAAGCCTACAAATTTGATTGTACTCTTTTTCCATGCCAAACGGAGAATAGACTTAGACGAGCACACTTAAGAAGTGGTTGTACGAACTCACGTTTCGTTAGTACATATAACTACTTCTTTGTGAGTTAGGAGAGCCACTTATCTCTTGTTCCTACTTATGAAATGGTTATAGGCATCAAGTGGGAGTTTTTAAAAAACCAACCTTTTTCTTTCGTGCAATGCTTACGGACACGAATACGAGTAATGGAAAAATGTGGCGTTATGGTTTAAAGTATTTTCCGTAAAATGAAAATAAAACTTCTTTCAATGAACGGGAAAGTTAGCTCTTTTACCCTCAGCTTCTCGTATAGTACAAATTATGGTCATTCTATGAATTCTATTCCGCCATTTATGCTCTCGCTCTGATACTTGCAAAGCGGCTATCTGGTGTTCTCCTCGTACAGACTCTACAGTACCTAGTCTGCTCTTTCTGGATCTCCAAGCCCAGCATTGCTATCCTCTCGTTCTCTGGGTGCCAGCAAAAACTGCGATAAACTAGAACTTAGTGCCCTCGAGTTAGTCCATAGTACTAATTACTCGCTCATGTATGTATGCGTTGGATAAGCGGCGGCGTCCACTAGTGGTTTTAACAACCGGGAAGTTGAAGGATATTGGGTTACCTGCTATTCACACACGTATGTTTTTTTGACTCATTCATATAATTTTTTCACATTTTGGTCGCGCAGGTCTTCGTCGTTTCCGTGAGATGTAAGGGCTTTTCGCTCGTTACACAACTTAGCAAATTGCAAGAGCATAACGGAAAAATAATGGAGAAGGACTGCGTCGCTTAGACGGGCTTCCGCCATCGACTCTCAAAATAAGTGTACGTATGTATACACTTACGGATTTTAATCAGTTACGGTAACTGGCACGTTTGATTTTCCTTTTTTTCTCTTATTATTGCAGCTTCATCTCACGGCATCGCTCCACGTGTATCTTTGTAACTCTATCTCTCTTTCTCTTACTTCATTATTTCATGGCGCGTTACAGATTCGTTACGTCGTCGGGCAACACGCCCGAGCGAAATGCGGTGTATCCTCGGCTGTAGCTTTAACGAGGTCCAATTTACGTCAAGGGCTGCTACGGCAGAGTACGCGTCCCTGTATGCGACCCTCGAATACTCTCTCAGGCATGTATATTGTCATGAAACAGGCTAACTCCAACACAATCTTTTGTGATGAATTGGGTGAAGTTGTAACAATATCCGAATATACGACAGTCACTACCATTCTCTATTTTTGGAGCACTCGTCAATATTCCCTACCTAGCAAAGAGCATTCATGTGATTATCCTTTTTACATCCAGTGCAACTTACAGAAAAATTATTCGGTAGCCACATCAACTTCTTCACCGAAAACTTTGAAAAATTGATTATGAATGTATAAAGAAAGAAATTTAAAGTAAAAATTTCAAGTAAAAATTTCAATTCTCTTTTTTTTCAATATTTGGCGTCGAGTCTATACTGCAACTCTCGATTAGCGTTACAGGAAATATTCATTCGTCACAAATAATGGCAACGTGTACACGGACCATATGATTGAACGATAATCTTTTACTAGAAGGAATGGTTTTTTGGCTATTGGCGACCAATAAATCAAAGAAGAATGTGATCTTCAATAAACGTTTCGGCCCTAATGTGGGTCCTCTTCAGTATATTTTATAGGACATTGCTTTCATCTATAAATAATTAAATTGTTATTGATATTACAATGTATATAACTTAATATCTTACATATATCCTAAATATTATACAATATACTTTCTAATTGGTGCATGTAATTGTTATTAATTGTCAAGTAAAGAGAAATAACTTACTATTATTGATATAAATTGGGTGGATCTAACTAAAGGTGGCTGGATTGCTTGGTTATGTGGTTTATTGTTTTGAGGTTAGTCTAATAAAAAAAAAAAAAAAGAAAGATAAGAAATATTTTCAAGTCGTATTAATTTAATTCAATGTCGAACTTAACGAGTGGGTGGGATAAATCATACCTTGATGTCGTAGATAATAAAACGGTGTTCATGTTATATGTCAATTAAATAAAAAAGTCACATTTTTATAAAATAAATAGGGCCAGGCAACCCAGCCAGCTTTTAACATGAGAGTAAACGGTTATATGCTATTTAATCACTGTGTGACTGGTAGAATTACTTATCATGATGGCGGTGGTAATATATAAAGGGCGGGAATAAATTAAAAATTTGAAATTGTGAGTATTCTGTTCGTTTGATAAATGTTATGTAATTTAACTGTGTGTGATAGTGAAGTTAAGTCAGTAATTGTGTTATAGGTTAATTAAATTTAATCAATTGCTAGTTATTAAATAACGGAATTATATATGTTACTGAGTTTTTCTATATCTTGATGGAAATTAATTGAGTTTTCGTGTTTCTTTATGTAGATCATTTCTCTAATTAATCTTTTTTTGTAGTTTGATTCAATTTTCAAAATTTTAGTTTTTTCAAAATCAAAAGTATGTTTTGTGGTTGCAGTGTGTGAGGCTAAGGCTGTGTGTGGGTGGTCCGGGTGGTTCTGACTGTTTTTATGTTCATTTAGTCTTGTTTTTAAGTATCTTTTGGTTTGGCCGATATATGTACTATTACAATTTTGGCATGGGATATGGTATATTAGTTTTGATTTGTTTATTAACGGAGTTTGGTCTTTTGTCGAACCGATAATTTTTTGTAAGTTGTATTTATTATTGTTTACTAAATTTATGTCTAATGATTTAAATAATCTATGTAGCGGACCTTGAATTTGCTTTATGTAAGGGAAATTCATAAGTCTTTTTGTGTCAAATACCTCTTTGTCAAGTGTGTTGTTGTTGTTATTATTGAGACTATTTAAACGGATGTTGATGTATTTTTCAATAAGATGTGTGGGGTAGAAATTTTTATAAAGTGTATCTTTAATGAGGTTAATGTTTTCAGTCCAAAACCGTTTATCGGCAAGTTTTATGCCTCTGTCAACTAACATTAGAATAATTCCAATTTTCTGCTGTTTGGGATGTTCGGAGAAAAAGTTTAGAAATCTACCAGACCATGTTGGTTTCCTGTACCAATTGGTAGTGATTTTGTTGTTTTCTCTAATTAATAGTAAATCTAAAAACGGAATGGAGTTTGAGTTGTTTTCTTTCTCTATAGTGAATTGTAATTTGGGGTTGTGATTATTGAAAATATTTAAGGTTTCATCTATTTTGTTTATTGGTAGTGCTATGATAATATCATCAACATATCGTTTATATAGTGAGGGTGTGAAAGTGAGTTGTCCTAAACATGCTTCTTCCAGATCAATCATGACTATGTCTGAAAGGATTGGGGCTAGAGGTGATCCCATCGGAAGTCCAGAAATTTGTTTGTAAAAGACGTTTTGAAATGTGAAATAAGTAGAAAACATGATGAGTTCTATTGCTTTTTTAAGTTCAATTATTGAGAATTTGTCTATAAAAAAATCTTTCCTTTTATCTATGCTTTGTAATACAGATTTTAATGGGATGTTGGTGTAAAGTGATGTTACATCAAATGAGACTAGTACATGATTATCTGGAAGTTGTATCTCTGAAACTAATTTTTTTAATTGAAAGCTATCTTTAATATGTGAGTTTGCAACCGGTAAGTTATGGGAAATTAATTTGTTAATAAAATTCGCTAAGTTGTAGGTTGGGGAATCAGTCGAAGAGACAATCGGTCTCATTGGATAATTCTGTTTGTGTATTTTTGGTAATGTGTATAGTCTGGATAAATGACAGTATTCTGGTTTGAGAAAGTGATATATGTCATTAGATATTAATTCTGAGTTTTTCCATCTAACTAGCAATTGATCAATAGATTTGTGTAAAATGTTGGTTGGATCTTTTTTTATGATTTGGTAGGTGGTGTTATCAGTTAGTAGTAATTTTGTTTTTTCTATGTATTCATTTTTATTCATAATGACTGTTGAGTTACCTTTATCAGCTCGTGTAATGATAATATCGTCTTGGTGTATTTTTAAAAAACGTGAGGTCTCTGAGATGATTTTTTTTGTGTCTTTTTTTGTGTTGTTATTCGTGTATTTACTTATAATGTTGGTTAGTAATCCTCTATTCTTGTCTAAAAGTTTCGGATTTATGAGGTGTGATTTAGATTCGAATTCAGTGATAATATCATATTTTGCGTCTTTAATTGTGGAATCGTTGAGTCTCGGTAAACAAAATTTCGGACCAAGCGACAAGAAAAGTTGTAGATGTTGAGGTATTTCAATAGTAGATAGATTTATTAACCATTTTCCAAATTTTATATTATTATTTAGTAAACTGGTTTTTTTTAAGAGGTTATTAAATGGATCATTATTGTCTCTAAGTGCGTAGTTATTATTGAATGGGAAGTGGTGAAAGTTATTACTATTGTTGTTATTATTGTTTATATCATTAGTTCTGTGTTGATGATTATTATGTCGTTGTGAGTATAAGGTAATGAGAAAATCATTGGTTGAGTGATTGTATTTATGTAGGTCAAGATTCCGAAATTGTCTCAAGTAGAATAATTTTTTGTTGTAAGTGAAATATAGCGCATTGGTTAGCTTATTGAATTTAATTGATTCTAAGTGAAAAAATTTTTTTTGTATTGAGATGGGAGTAGAAGTGATTATGAACTTATTGTTGTGAATTTTATTATTTATGTGTTTGATTTTAATATTAAGATCGGTGATTTCTAAATTGATTATTTTTTTGCAGGTAGAATTTAAAGTTTTTTGAAGTTTGTAAGAGTTATTCAGCGTGAAAAATTTCAGATTATTTATTCTTGAAGTATTAAGATGTTTTGGTATAAGACCTTCTTGCCGACATCTGAGTAGGAATTTTAGTTTGTTAGTGGCTTTTATTTTTTGAATTATGTTTTTGCTCCAATTAGAAAAGGCGTTACGTATCTTGTTTCCAAATTGATGATTAATAGTGTTAATCTTAATAGATAATCTTTTACATCTAATTCGACATAAAATTTAATGGTCCAAGATCATTCAATTTTGCAGCATTCAGGGTGAAATGATAAGAAAATTAAAATCATTTTCATTTATTAAAATTGAAATAAAATTTATAAAAGTCTAACATCTTGACCAACCATTTTCTCAACCTCTTCGCTTTTGAAGCTGAACAAAAATAGAGAAATCTGACATTGGAAAAATGATGTTTCGAGAATTATTTAAAGATTGATTTAAATCAATCTTTAAATAATTAATTGATTAAAAAAAAAAACTGTGGAATATTTTAGGCTTGGTATTTATTTTTGCTTTCCTTCGTATGCCATAAATTACAGTGCGTAGGTAACAAGTCAATAAAAATTAGAATGAGACGTGACTAATTCTGGTAAAAATAGCCAATTAATGGCTTCCAGAATGTAGGATATTTTTTATTTTACTGCTCGAAATCTATTCTTAACATGGCGATAAAATGCAGCTCATTGTCTGGATCGAATTCGTAATGCGTTATTTAGACGCGGCACGTCGACTGCATTAACATCCGCAATCGGTACAATATTTAGTGGTGCTCGGAGGACCGCATATCGGCTAAATTCGAACCGTGCTACCGGATTCTCTGCAGCCAACAAAGACCAGCAGCCGAACGTCCTGCTCGTGACGTTTATCATATTTTATTACCTTTGCCCGCAAGCGCGTCATTGTTCGTTCGTCTGTTTAGTTTCCGGTTATTATATTTGGTGGACGCGCCTCCCTATTGCCCACCCGCCTGGCCATTACACACCACTCGGCAGCCACAGCACCAACCGACGAAGCCAATGAAGTGAAGTTACGACTTTTCTGTCTGACGATCCCAACTGCAACGATCGTCCCATTAATTCTATACGTGGCGACCAAACACTGAGATCCGTCGGCGAGTCTCTCGATGCTTTGTTTTTCTTCTACACTTGATCTTTTTCATTGGACCGTTCATAACATTCAATTTTAATCTTTGCTTCCATTAATACTAAATTTATCGTAATGGGTTACTCGGCTTGAGAGGAGTAAACTTCTTTTGATAGTCCATTTTGTAAACGGTGCAGAATTAATTCTCCATAAAATATATATAGATTCAGTTAACCCCTTAACGACCAATTCTCCCTACAAAAAAAATGTTAAATTTGGTCGCTTTTGTGAATAAGGGTGGCCAGAAAAAATATTTTCCCAGAGTTTTTTTTAGAACGCTGTCAATCTTATTGAATTAAACGCACTTTAAAGGCAATCTCAGTATTTATAAAATTTGCTTTAAGGTGATTCACCTAAAATTGTTTTGAGGCAAACGTAAAAACAAATAAATAGCAGTTTCTTGATGATTGAATTTGTGAACTGCATTGTAGCTTCAGAATAAAAAATATGAAAACTTAGTTATACAGGGTAAAACTTTGAATCGCTTTAATAAAAGTTTCTCGTGGAGACTCAACAAATGTTGATTAAGAGAAAAGCAATTTTCTTCATTAGGAAAAATCTATTCGCGTTTTAGGGGATGAAGCGAGGTTGGTTCTCAAATGCTGTTGTACTAAGGTGGAGGCACTGGAAAAAGTAAGAACTTATTTTCTCACAGGTTTCCGCTCCTTGGCGTCTCTCTAAGCGGCACGTGCTCCAAATAGGACGATGACGAAGACGAGGAGGTGAGGCTGAAAAACGAGAAGAGACTCAACTACCTAGCGCTTTTTCTCGTGAATGAGAGAGACGGAGTAACGGGTGAGTGTTTTCCGGTTTGATTAAAATCAGAAATGATTTATTCCAGGGGCCAACGAGCCTTCACTCCACCTCGCCAACCCCGGACGCTTTTCCGCAGTGGCACTGCCTCGACGTCTCGTTCTATCACGGCAAACGTGCGCGACCCCGGGCATACATTCACCATCTCCATCTTCATTCCAAGCCGGGAGCTCGATTTTAATCTCGATATCGAAGTGAGCTCTGGGATTCGGGCGAGCGCGTCGACGTACGTAACTCCTAAAGGGTCTTAGATGATGAGCAAACCTCCTATTAATGCTGTTTATCAAATAATTTTATACAAAATATAAATCGATAATTACATTAATTTTAATCAAGAAATTTAAACGATGAAGATTAAAAAGACATGTATGTCACTAAGAGTTTACGATTTAACAATAATCAAAAAGTCTCTGGCTAAGAAACAAATGCGAGAATCAGAAGATCGAAAGAAAAATACAATTCTGAATAATCACAATCTTATTCTGTAATGGATGTTGATAAGAGTTCAATACTTGATTTGGCAAATGTTCAATAATGTCGTACGGGTCTTGTTACCAATGAAAAAAGTCTCGGTTTCAAGAGTTCAGAAAATGGTTTAATAAAAAAATGTTATTAAATTTTTTTTGTGGCAGCTCAAACTTTCTACATCTACAAAATTTGTTCAACTTTGTATTTCAACGGAGAAAAAAATCACGATATAAGTAGTCATTGATAAGCATGACTTGATCAGCTTATAACACTTTTTAAGTAGTTTGAAATCAGGTCGAAGTTTGCGCGTGATTTCGAGCAAACTTTGATCAAACTTTAGTATTGAGAAAGAACTTACGTCCAAAAATGTTAAACTTGCAACCTAACTTTTGAGTACGTGTAGGGAATAGCTTTGCAAGGCCTGAAAATCCAATAATGACGTAATGTTCAAGTCATAATATGAGTAACCCGCAACAGATTTCTTCAGAAGTTGTTATCCTGTTTGTCAGAGTGTTGGATTTTTGCACCATGTTGTGAAGTAACTGAGCAATAACTAGGTCTCCACGGAACAGATGATTATTGGCCTGAGATAGGAGCGTATGTCGTATATGCACACACAACGCTAATGGGGGCGGTTAGTAATTGCAGCTATTAGCGCGAGAGATACCTGTGTAACGCGAAGGACGAGCCTGCCCAAGGTACATGTTGCCTCTCCTGAATAATCGATGATAAGTGTACAAGCCATCGTCCCGAAGCTATGAACAGCGATAATCATCAGCTTTGCTGTCTCAGGATAACACCTACAATGGTCTCGTAGTTACCTTTTTTTCAACACTTGCTTATGCCTGCTTAGAATTGTTATTATCCACTTAAGAAAAGAAACCAAAATGCCTCCTATACAAAAAAAACATGATTTTATGATATTAATTCAATCAACATTGGATTGTGGCAACACAATGGAAGTTCAATTAATGCGCCAAATTCTTGTGATTAGTTGAAGTCAATTTCACGGCATCGTAAAGGTTTTATAGCAATGACACCAATGATACACATTTTTATATCGTTGATTAGATCTTTGGAAATTCCGGAAATCATAAAGCATTTTGAAAGATTGTGAAAACAAAAAAATTCCAAATATTTTACATTTGCTGTTGGTTTTGTAGTCAACTTTCTACATATTGAGGTGATAATTGCAACCGATTGTAAATTACACTGATTTTTATATGGATAACAATAACAGAAAGGAAAAAATATACCTTTTTCCATACTTATTATCGATTGTCAAATAGTTCAACCAGTAAATGATTTTAACCGACATTTAAAATATTCGTAGAACTATCAAAACTAAACTTAATTTTTTTTACTTAATGAGAGTTTACTGTGCACAATGTAACCCTAATACAAATTAAATATAAGTAATGATGTTGGATCAGTTCAAGGATAGTACCAGGAAAAAAAAAGATGCTTTTTTAGAATTTTTTCTTGGAAACTACACTTTTAATCACATTCGGCTTCATTGCAGTATAAATTAAATACATAATGAAATGTTCAGGAGAAGGAAATGAAAGCAGACTCGGTATTTCGGAGCTTGTACTGAAGACCTGACCCTTAATGAACAAAATTTCACTCTTATCTGAAAGTTCTCAGTAGGTCTTCGCTTTAGCAAGTTTCCCAGATACTCGTGGGACTTTGCTAGCGAGGGGAGTAAAAAATGGTATCGCTGTTCCCCTGCAGAACAATAGGAGGGGAAGGAGGTGTTTCAGCAGGGTTACAAGACCATGATATCCTTAACAAGGTCCGTGTTTAGACTGTACGGTCTCGCTTTCTCTCGCTCCATGTAAGTTAACCCACTACAGAGCGTTATCCCTGTTACGAACGAACCCTATGTTAATTATTTTTACGTGCTCATTTCGAACGATCATTAAATACCTTTTTTGGAAATGAGGATACGTGAGTTGGTAAAATTCTTGTGGTTAACCCGCGAGAAGTCAGGATTCTGTCGAGGTCGAGCGTATGCACCGTTGACTTCCACTAAATTCCCAAAAAGGTTTTCTTCAACATAAATACGAACTTCTTGTTTTACTTAAAAAATATGAAGAATGGTAGAAAATTAATAGGCGGAACTCGACCTTACAGAGGAAATAAAGAATTTTCATTGTTTGAGGTTTTTTTTTACTCCACACCTGCATTTTTTTATTCCAAAGTTCCAAAAAGTGATAGAGTGTTAGATAAACAATTACAAAAATAGCCGATACACAATAAAATTACATGACATTTTCGAATAACTTAAATAATAATAAAATCTGAACTAACCCACTAACTTGAAGCTGTACGAAAAATATACAACCGCACCCAAGATTATTCAAATAAGGATAATTTATAAGAATCTGCTGTGACACCATATTTTCAGCAGATTCGTTGTGTTCTGTGATTAGTTAATATGGTTGAAATTGTTGACTCACATGATTCTTTCATAACACACAAAAATTAAAGTTCGAGAAGTTACATAAAGCAGAGCAAAATTTACAAAGCATTATCATTATTCACAGACGGATTATTGGTGTTCTTGCCAGTTTACCGTGGAATCGCTCGAACTGTAGCCATACTTAAAAATAAATGGGATCGGTTGAAAAATTAGTGTATTTTTTTATTTCCTAATCGAATTCCGCGCGTCGACGTGAATCAAATGCTGTGGGAGTCAATATAACTAGCAGAAACGGGTTCAAAGCCGAGCTTCTTGCTGAAATATTGACTACGTGTGTCTAATAAGTTATGATTTTCTCGTTTATTACTCCAAATATTCAAGTTTAGCTTGGTATGTGTTACGTCTATATACAAAGGTGCTATATATCTCGTTTCGTTTGAGTTCTGGGTGTCTATTCACCTTTGAAGGAGATAGTCAATCCTTTCGCAGACTCAATCGTTGCTTCCGCAACCACCTGCCCTCAGATATAGACTTCCTCTTTTTCACTCATTCTACTTCGTCTCTCCGTTCATCGATTTTACCCTTTTTCCTCTGCTTCCACTACCAAACCTTGCCAGGACTCTTGGCCTGAGATCGGGTATTGGAAATTTTTTTTACCAGCACCAGCGAAGAAACGTCGAGCCGATTTCCGGTGCTACATTCTCGCCTCTTCTCCTCGCGCTTTCTCGATCTTCGTGAAGGGGATGTCGGACAATTTTTCCATTTTTATAGCAATCAAGGCACGAAGGTTGAGCGAAAAATTGAACTCCGCTACACCGGCGTTTTTTCACATCGGGAAATACCAATGGAATGCTTGATGCTCGTCATGCACTCTCAAGCGTTTCGTTGTAAATCAGAACTACGAAAAACCTAGGAAATACGTCACAACTGATAATCTCGGTTCCCTCTAAAAATAGCTGGCTAAAAGAGTCTTACGATAAATCACTGTACTTCCAAAAATCTCATATCGACAATTCAAACTAAATCGGAACGTTTGTACTGTTTATAAAAAGTCTGTTCACGAGCGACTACATAATTTTTAATTGTAAGTGAAGAAATCGTCCTTCTTTGAATGTTGAGAGTTTTTACGGAATATAGGCATCCATTTCGATTTTATGTCATTTTGTAAAAAGCGCAAAACGATGAGGAAGCAATGTGCAAAATTCTACTCTTTTTCTTAAAACTTTTTTTTTTATTGACTTTACAAATTTGTGTACATTAGATTAATTCCCCATTATGATTTTGAGGGAGTAAAAACATATTTCTGTTATCTATAATTCTGTTGATAGACTCATACGTAACTTGAACACTTTGGAAAGTTAACAGCATTTTACAATGGTATTTTTCTCTGCGTACACTAAAACTATAAAAGGGTTAGCACGGCAAAACAAAAACCGATTTTCCGAAATTCTGTTGAAATGACATCCGTTATGAAGTATTCACAAAGATATCCGAGGTCAAGTTTTTTATTTCGTTTCCGAGGCCGTCTCACTCTTATAATTTTTTTCGCGATCTGTATAAATATTCATGTGATTACTACCGGGAAGGGGATGAGTGTCTTGTCTAAAGATTTATGCAAATTTGCGGAGACTTTGCGTGTCAAGAGGTGGAAAATAATATAAAAATTCCATTGCAATAATGTGAAAAGAGAGCGAGATATAAAAGGAGAAGAAGTTAACTCGTGGAAAAACTGGAACTCCTCTCAGACTCGCACCGCGTAACGAAACGAGTTTTTTCCCCTTTCCGTCTTTCTTTCTCTCTTCCACTCTCGTTGCCCTCCTTGTGTCTCACTTCAAATACCTCTCGTTTATCAGGTGTACTTTAATACATTAAACGTGACGACGTCGACGTCGCAAAGTGAAACAAGTATTAAGCGGATGAGTGCGTTCGAACAAGGATACACCTTGTGGGCAGAAAATAATGCTACACGCTCAGAAGACATATCTTGCCAAAACAAATGTTAGCTCTCGGTGACAAAAATGTCGAGAGCCCACAGGACCTACTTATTTTCTCTACCTCATTGCAAGTAGAATGAAAGGAGACAAAATGAACGATTACACTAAACCGACAAAGGGTCAAACAACTAATGGCCTTTGAATCTTTCAATGATCCTGGTAAAATGCAACATCAATTCGATGCTAATCTCGATTGAATCAATGCACAATTTCATTAATTTTCGTAATTTATGATTCAAAAAATCGTCATGTCAAGAATTATAACACGCAGAGAAAAAATTAGCTCTACGTGCCCGCTATGTTTCAGCTTGGCATTAAAGCGATTTTAAAGTTGTAAGCGATAAAAATACATTTTTCGACTTGTGAGAGAATTCTGAGAAATTCGATCCTAACATTGCGAGAACAAATCTCTTCAAAAATTTCCCTCGCGTGTAGAAGAAGGCAAAAAGCTTGCCTCGTGGGCCAAAAAGCCAAGAGCCGATCACTGACAGAGTGCCAATGTCTGTACCATGTTATTCATGTAGCAGAAGAGCACCACGCAATGGACCGACGAGTTTTTATCGCATGATGCTCCGGCTGTGCGTAATTTTGTTCGTCGAACCGAATGCGTAAGAGTGCTTGACGCATATTTCGAATTCGTCGCACCACACGCGAACTCTTGAGGCTTGGGTCTCCGTTGTAGCGGTGGAACCCCGCGTCGCCTGTGGCAGTCGAAATACTTACAAACACGTATCCCCACGTCCATACTGGTTGGTAGCCCTTGTACGCATACTCGTAAAAGTACGATCAACGAGCTACAGGTAACGTGATCTATATTATACCGAAGCGGCGTAGCGTTAATTATTTTCGTCTTCTCTCTTACTCTCGTTTTAATTATGACCAATTAAATGATCGGCATAGCAGCGGCCCACCACACGTGGGATCCACGTGTCCAAAATGGGATTCCTCATCGGGAGGATCGCGTGATGAATAAATGCTCGCCGATCCATCGACCGAACAACAATTTATATAAAAAGCACATGACAATAAAATTTGGACAACGCTCCCGGAAACTTTTTCTCCTGATATCGATGCCAATAGAATTCGTAAGTTTTTTTTTGTCACTCTCACAATGATAAATTTATCGCATTCCTAAAATATTCTTACGGCGCTAATTTCTAATTTGTCACCGTCAATGAATAAAAAAGGTAATCAAGACATCATAAATCTTTAGGTTGTATGAACGATCCTACGGAAACTCAGCCGATAAAATGTTACTGTTCGACAAAACAATTATTAAAAAATTGCATTTTATCATCGTAACAACTTTATCGAATTTCAATACGATAAGATAGAAATCTGATAATATATTATTTTTTGATTTTTCATTTAAACGGCTCTATCCTTAGACAGTTCCATCATACGTACATTAATGAAAAATGTAAATATGTCGAATTGTATGGCATGTAATAACAAAATAAATTCAGATTTATAAATGAAATTTCAGCTCAAATCAACTCAAATTTCCCAAAAAATGTTATTCTACATAAGGAGAACGCTCATTAGTTTTCAATCAGTTATCCGATTTTCAATGTCGTAAGGGCAAAAAATTAGCTACAGCTGGAAACAACATAATATGCACAAGTTCTACAGGCTCGTACTCTGTTTCGATCTTAACATGTCTATACAAAGCCGCAGGAAATTCATTTCACATTTATGATATTCTTTGCGATATAAATTGCATTAATTTCTTTGGTTGAGTCAGAATGTTTTCATTGATTATATTGATTATATTATCGGGACGAAGTCAGCAGATGTATATCTCATAGTGTCACGGGGCGTATTCAAGGAATAAAGTTTTTGTCGTCAGTTTGTGCAAGTGAGTGTTATTCATTAACGCATTGTCCGAATTGGAAATAACGTATACGTTTATGCAGAGAATTATAAGGGCGACGAGACCCGTCAGCCCTTTGTCCTCGTCACTGAACCTGAACCGGTTTGAGAGCCGGTTGTACTTTGCCTCGTTGGCGGGAACCTTCGTCTCTGTCACATAACGAGAAACGCATTAATTAGTCAATTAATTAACGATCCGTGGGATCGTTGACACTCGTACTCTTTGTACGATTTATTCTCATCAGAATTATACTTACAGAAGTAGAATAGTAGAAATCAACTAAAGGTAATAATAAAAGGATGCAGTTGTAAGTGTCTTATTTCTGTTCTCGCTCACCAGATTAATAATATATGCCTCACATGTTACCAATTTAGTCATTTCTTCCAATACCTCTTTGGGATGTCGTTTATTTAGCCCGATTCTGTTATCACTTCCTAATATTTTCGATAAATTTTTCACATATTTTTCTTATCGTATCTTATATTGCTTATGTGAAAAACAATTAATGTTTGATAAGGCAACATACGTAAAAAAAAAGATACATCTGTTTTCCTGTTAATGACTGTACGGTTAGAAAAATAAAAAGAAGACTGTATGGTATTTTTCGACTGTAGAACATTTCGGTCCATTTGTTGGGGTTTGATGTGATTTAGAGAAAAAAATTGTTTTTACGAAAAATTCCAAATCCTATAAAACCGGAACCGCTTTACCAATTTCGCTGAACTTCAATACCAAACATCATTTGACATGCCTTTATTTATATAGAACTATTCAGCTAAATTGACGAACTTTTACAAAAGTTGGAGCAATCACGACATTTTTTTGAAATATTGAAAATTCTATAAAATCTGTATACATTGAAACATTTCATTAAAAATCCCGTCAATTACAGAGGAGTCAATACTCTGGTTGCGTGCCGAATTCGAGCTCGATTCATTGTGCCGTTCGTGAGTAATGGACAATTGAATTTCCGGTGTCTGGAACAAACACACACACACACATACACACATGTTTTCTAGACCACTTTCCTCGACGTTTTAGGTGATTCTAAGTACGTTAAGATCAAAACCTCGAAAAAAAAAATTTTCACGACAACAAAGCATGCTCTATGAGGAAGCAATATATTTCAAATCATCGAGAAAAAAATATGAAAAATACCGACAAAATATATTTTAGTGGTAGTAACGTCCAAACAATTATGTGTAATTCCAAAGAAATTCAGGAAAAAGTACCTGAAGTGCGGAAAAATTCTTCATATCTAAATTTACAAAATATTCAAATCACCTACACAGCCAATACCAATTCTGATGACCATCACAGTTTGGAGTCGTAACCATGAAAAATAGACTGAGAAGTGAAAACCTGAAAGTGGACATCAAAAAGTATCGGAGGGATAACAACTGAAGAAGCTTAAGCAGACCCACTGATATTCATCGCGGGTGCACGTTCCCCGACACCGAATCCCGCCAATCCATCCCAGCATCAACTTTTTTGGATCAGTCGGATAATTTTGGTTATTCGTACCGTCCATTTCACTGACGGAGAGTGCAGTATAGAATAGGGAAAAGGAAAGCAATAACAGAAATCGAGAGCGACACATCGAGTCGATGGAAAAAGACGGAACGACAGAAGATCGAGGGGGTTAGGGGATTTTATTGCTAATGCAATCGTCGGTCACCGAGCGTATCGACCGGAGAAAACGAATGAACGTGGGCGCCCGGCGTGACGCGAGTGTCGAGTACCAACATAGTCCGTACTACGGATTCGTATAGCCAATACAAGAGCAAAATGCCAATGTGCCAAACCTCCACTGGTTCTGTACTTCAAGTGTGGATCTTTCGATCCCAGACCCTTGCAGGAATTGCGGGAGCCCGACACTGCAATTTTATGCAAGCCTCGATCATTAATCAATCACCCAGCGCGTTTTCGAGCGACGGAAGAGGATGCGATGGTTGTATCGATGCCGGCGGCGTCCAAGTGCTGCTACCTCGTCTGATGGCCAAATGGTCCGATCGTCCAGTTGTCCTGACGAACGGTGAGAAAGAGAGAAACAGGTGAACTGTTGGACGAACGAAGGAAAAGGATAGCGACTGTACGAGTGTCGGCAAGGATACAAAACCGAGTGACTCGCTTTACGAGAGTGCGTGAGTATTCGCAGGAGAATGGCTATGGTGCTGAAGCTGAGAAAGGGATAGAGGGGGCTACCCCGATAAATATTGTTTTTGTCGCGAGAAGCATGGTGCCGCTTGTTTCTCTTCTATCTCGGTTCCTCTCTCTGATCTCATAGCTTCTATGTGGTCGGTGGTAGTCGTTTCCAAGTATCCTGTCGGAGGAAAAACGCCACCCAACCCCTTCGCCTCCTCCCAACCCCTGAACAACACTCGAGGAGCTTCCTATCTCAAAGTCCTTATACACTGACAAGGAAGACCAACCAACACTCGTAGATGCAACGTGGAATTGGTGGTAGTAGCCTTTTTGCACTTGCTTTAGGTACGTCCATCGATCGATTTTATCGCAGATCTTGGGTGAGTTGGGATCTTGGTGAAATTACTGTCGATGGCGATTCAGTGGTTTTTATTTTGGCTACTGTTTGTAAAGGACAATAGTGTGATAAACATTGATGCTGTACTGAGAAAAAATTGTGGTTAACAGGAGTAAGTCGAGAACAGAAAGGAAATGATAGTAAATTAATAAATAGTAGTAATTGGGCTAATGAGCTAATTGGCTAGTTCAACAAAAATTGTAATTTTGTTACTGCCCTACAACTTATCCAATCGTTTATTCCCTCCTTAATGAATTTTTAGATATTTCAACATTCCAGTATAAATGTATATTAGTCTATTCCTAAATTCAATATTAAAAAACAATTATATGTTTATTCATTTTGTTACTTTGTATTGTCAAATTGTAATTAATTGCAGGATAATGCTGGACCTTACTAGACTTACTTAACAATCAATATGATCGCCCGTCCTGGAAATTATATCGGTATAGTTGGATCTGCTATTCTACTATATATTTTTCTCAGAGCAATATCTCAGGGTTAGCTACATTAAAAAAAAAAGTGAAACCCCATTAATCCGCGTACAATAACTTCCCGTCCTAATTCCAGCGTCAGAAAATCACTACCCGTAAATTTTCCAGCCTCAACGCCTTTTATACTCAGCACCACCTCCGCAGAATACTTTTTGTCCGTATTTTGCATAAGCCGATACCTCGGCCTCACCGTATATCTTGAGTAGAATCTCGGAAAAAATAATGCCTTTAGAATATCCTCATAGTTTTTATACCATGCATAGTGGCGTTAACAATAGGACGATAAACCTAGTTCCCGAGATTCTGTTTTTTTCATTCTTTTTCCGTCGCTAACTGCTCTGCCTTGTCGTCGGCGTGTACGTTTTATCAGGAAGGTTGAACGACGTCGAAGTTACGAGAGTGAGTTCAGGTCGCCTCCGAGAGGAGAGCCGAAGAGCACCAACAGTCTTTGACGTTGCTGGCCAAGTACCAAGCGCAGCAGGAAGAAGATCCTTGTGTAAGAGGAAGCTCGAGTATACCATGCTATTACAACGGCAGTATCACGTCCTATAGGGTGAAGGCATTCTGCTGGTCCTGTTGGAGGATTTAGCGCTGGTGCTACAGTCAGGTTTAACGATTGTATTAATATAGAGCAACGTGAATGAGGTTCTCCAGCCACGTTCCCGGTGAGCATCCACTGTGAGTGTTAAGAAAAGGGAAGGCATCATATAGAAGTCGGAAGAAGATGCCTCGAGTTTTACAGGCTCTTATGCTCAACTTAATTACTTACTGCTTCGCTGTACTGTATATAGTATCGATATATATATATATCACAGTAGTGAAGTGAACGGTAGTAGCACAGAGAGCTTAAGCCAATAAGAGCCGCTTACTCACCTGGAACAGAAAAAACAAGAGGGAGGGTTAGCGTAATTGATTTAACGTATGTGTAGAAAAAAAGTGAGTGTGTCCGTTAGCTACCTCTGTAGAAGAGGTATAGTTAACGCACTGCCGAGCCTCCAACATATACAAGCGGACCACCCGACTACCGGCCCAGGGATTAATCCCAGCTTTGGCGACGTTACGCTAAAAATAGATTAAAAAAGGTAACTAGAGACCGAAATGTAGCCATGGTATAGTGGACACAGTGGACAGAGGTGGTAGTAATTGAACCCACTGGGGCACAGGGACTACCGTTATTTCAGTGAAAACAACACTAGTGAGGATAGAGTCGAATGGATTACAAGGGGTTAACGCTGAGATAGAACAAATTTGATTTAAAACATTAAAGAGAAGTCTCTTACTAAACGCGCTTGATATAGCGATGCTTCAAGTCTAGACACCTATTTAAGCGTAGCATAACGAATCAGTTATAGCTTGGTACCAGACCCAGAGCTGCCAGTACAGGCAATATGACAGACCGCCGTTTTCCAGTAGTTTAAAAATATTATCCATCAATACCATTACTGGCAGAAGTCTTAATATACCATACTCTCGGCTGATGTCAATAATGTCTGAGAAGTCTTATTTGCAGCAGTTGCCAGTACACAAGTATGGCCATAAGCCAGTACATCTCCGCTAATATGATGGCTCTCGGTAACCAGTAAAAAAATGCTACTGACCCAAAAAATATTTTCCCGAATGTGGACCAATATTGTTCGCCAGTACCAAACATAACTAACATTGACACTCCGAACGGGATCAGTTTCATCATTCCAACATTATTACAACAATGATTTTGATTTGCGCAACTGCTGGCTCTAAGCATCCGAATAGGTACGCGTACACTACTAGCACTAACTCCAAGTTAAAACAAGCATATACAGGCAGCTGGCTGAGTTCGGCTTATCCTATATTAGGCTGCGTATAGTTGGTGAAATCTCTGTGGTATCTCATCGATAATTCGTCTACACATGCATATCGTTAAATTTGACGAATGTGGCTATCACATGCAGCGATAACACACGCGAATCACTGCAGACATGTAGAATAAATTCTCGGTTAGTATCTCGCTGTGCGTGTAAGGGCTGTGTTTTAAATTAGGATTGTGTGCGTATGCAAAGCTGAGTATCAGGTGCTCGTGTGTATTCTAGTATGACAGTACAGATGTTCCATCAACGTGGATTTAATGGCTGCGATATTAACAACGAGACGAGCCAACACCGAATGATAGAGTCATATCCTAACGTAATGTCATTGGCATACACGGCTTAGTGTAAGCGTAAAACAGGTGCGGGTATGATGGTCGTAGCTTGGATAGAGAGTTTCTGAGTGACGAGAAGTGGTTCGGTATTTTCGATCCTAACTATGTAGATAGAAAAGGGGGAGAAAATAAGAGGTGCTGTAATCTGGAAGCTGGTCGTATCAATCTCGACCGTGAAACTCCAAGATTGCAGCTGAGCTCGTTGAGCCAGGCGCGTTAAATATATTTGATGGGCTCACGCCATGCGGGAAGTGGATTGAGGTACTGGGCTACGTTCCCGTAAAGACTGATCCTGTCTGCATATCGCAATTCCAAGAAGAGAAGCGATTGTCGTTGTCGATGTGGAGCATCGAGAGGAAACGTAATGTAAGGGTTACAGGCAGCTGGCTGTTTTCACCAAATATATCTATAGTCATCAAGCGTTTTACTACTTCGTTGGAATACACGATGCGAAAACTCCGGAAGTTCGAGATCCGAATCTGAAACGGAAGACTTAGGGTCTTTGCGACCAGTACCAAGGCTGATAAGGAAACTATGATGCGATATTGAGTTGTAGGTGTAGTATAAGGCGATCTTGGTATATAAATAGTTCGATTGGACTTTTTTAATGAAAACTTGTAGCGCCAACTATAAGATTTTAGAGGGGTGATAGCGGAATTCAGAATTTACACAATTATTACGAATCAATAAAACGAGATTCACGCTAATTCGATATTATTCAGTGGATTGCACGGACCACGAGTATGAAGCAATTTATATTAACAAATCAAATTGATTGAATTTCTGATGCATATCCGTAACAACTGATAGGAAGAGATTTTAGGTTCACATTTCATAAAATCACAAATGGAAGCATCGATGGACATTCTGAGGCTCGTGGAATCATTTTCCCTTTTCTCTATATACCTAATAACAACGATATCTTTGATTTAACAACAAAAGTTGATCACAAACCTGGGAAACACATAAACAAGCTTACATTCAGTATTATTCACCATTAATACTGTTTGGCTGGCCATCCGATTTTCACGGCCATTCGATTTTATTCAGTAAATTCCGTGGACCACAGGGTACATGGGTCAAAAAGTAGTTATCCCGCTCGACAGTCATCGCTCGAACACAACTCTCATTTCGTAGCTCGTTATGACGAGGTACTCAGTGTTTCGAAAATCCGGATGATCCGACCTCCCGCGAATGGCCAGCATCAACAACAACAAAAGCATCGAAACATGCATATACAGGAGGAAAGAGAGTTCACAGTTTTCCGGTTTGCCTTAATTAACGAACGACTAGTCGGGACCTCCGATGCCCCGCTATCTTGTTTATTGACAAAGGCTAGTCTATTGCAGCCAGCTGTTTCATGCTCCACTCAGCGTTTTAAAAAATTTCAATGGACGACTTGCTCCACATTGGGAATCGTTCAAAATGATCGATTCTCAGTCATTAGTTTTTCTACATTGCCTGAAGGCTTTTTTCCTAAAACTTGGTTTTTTGGTGGCTCGTAACGTTCGATGCCTGCTGTATCCGCTCTCTTCTACAGTATTACTGTACACCATTAGTCTCTCGGTCTTCCTTTCTCACCACGAGCTACCTTTTTTTTTTAGCTTTGGCCTTTTATCCCCTCGTCCTCATAGCCCTGCCTCTCTGACTGAACCTCGCACGGCGAAACCGTATTGTTCCACCATAATAAGGTATTTTAATTGGTGGTTGTTATTATGTTCGGCTCGCGAGGATCGCGCGCGCTCTCGTTAACAAACCGCCCTGCAACTTCGACTCTCCCCGAGTTCTGTGCGGCGAGTAGGTGTACATTGATTCCAGTGGCCGCGAGTGCCGGAGTTCGGAGTGCGTTGCATAGCCCCAGGCAAAGAACAGTACCGGGGGACCCAACAACTCGCGCGAAACTGACCGAGGGTCAACCAGATACCACTATTTCGAAGTTGCAGTGTACTCTACAGTCTCGGACGCGCTCGATTAATTGCACTTCGGACGAGATTTATTGAGTACCAAGTCTCGTATCCTGAAAACGGTATTTCGTCGACAGTCTCCACGTTCCCCATTTTTATTTTTTCTTTGATACTTTTATTTCATCGTTTGAAAGAGTTTTCAATGTTGCTTACTAATTGCTTGATTGTAATGTTAATTCTTTTCTATGTGTTTGTAGCTACTTATTTGGAGTGTTGTCTGAAATATGCTCGGAACTGGAACTTTCGATGAAACGTAAGAATTTACTCAAATATGAAATTCAGTAATTATCGTAATTCTTGCTTCGAAATGACCGCATGGCAGAACCTGGCAACAATCCGTATTGAATAAAGTGATTTGCGTTTTGCTTGTAATTTTATGGATGGATTCCAAAAAATATATAAATTCTCTCTGAGATTAATAGTTATCTTGGGAATGTTGAATCACATTTTTGATAATATTATTTTGTGAAGGAATCTTTTGTGTAAGACATTTCCGGTAAGAGAAACATCTTTTTACCGTCGATTTATAGGTATTCTGTTGGCGAACTTCTCCGATTTTTGGGATCATTCGGTCACTGAATATGATTTTGTCGGAGAGCTTAAATAAGTATCAGTATTCAACTGTGTGTGGGCGTGTTTGTAAATATTGGAGGCTTTCAGAGTGGCAGTCAGGAGACCGCAAGAACTTTCGAAAATGAAGTTCGAAAGCCACAGAGGGCAGTGTTAGAGGTGGGGAAATTGGGGGAGACAAAGAGAGAAGGAAATGAAGGATACATACACTCCGGGGCGCATGTTTGAGTATCCATTAACGGCTTTGGGTTGGTCGCTTGTCAGTCGATAAAAGTTCTCCTGTCTTGTTCTCTCTCACTATCTCGTTCTTCTACTGTTATAGGCTAGTAGGTATTATGTACTCCGCTTCTACTATCATCACAACTCGAAAGGGTATAGCTTCCGCCACTTTTCCTCCCTCTTCCTTTTGTTGCTATATGCGGAGCTTCCTATTATCGACAAATCGGCACATATGTGAGTGCCTATCGGCACAATTTCCTCGAAAAAACATAAAATTTTTTATCAAACTGCAAAATTGTTCTAGACGATTCTACCCGGGACAAACAGAATCATAAAATAGAGAGTGTAGGCCAAATAACACCTGAACACACGTAATCGGAATAAAAATTAGTGCTAGACAAGATAGTAATAACATACAATTTTGAGAATGATAATGTCAAAAGTTAATAACAAGATCACATTAAAGATCATCAAATCTTTCAAGAAATCTGTGAATTTATTTTATAAAGTCAAATAAGCTTCTTCAAAAGTTAGTAAATCTGCATTTGATAACATGTTGACACTATAATTATTATTATCATAATTTTTTAATGATACGAATATCTCACAGGTACCACCAGCACCATGCAGAAATATTGAGCAGACTCCCACAAGGTCGTTTTTTTTTTTCAATTTCCTTAACAAGCCTCCCTCATCAGAGGTATAAAATTTACGAAAGCCTTTATGTGTTCCTCAGCCGTTTATGATAAAATACACAAATTAATAAAGCAATAATTTGAAAGAGACTGCTAAATAAATTTAAAAAAAACAACATAGAACCGCAATATTATGTATAGATTGGAATCACTATAAAGTCTAAACCTCGATCATTGGAAAGAAAAAATGAACAAATTATTTGATATATATGTACAATGAATTGTTTATTATTTTACGTTCTTGAATTATTCAGCTTGTCCTTCGAACCAATCAAATTAGTATCATCAATGGATTTGATTTTTTTTCCAATTTTTGCTGCAGCAAAGTACAATCTCTCTATTTTTCACCCATTGAATCGTTTAGCTGAAAATGCATGTATAATAAATCTTTGAGTGTCCGCAAGATGTGCTTGAAAGGCCAGTGGTCAGTGGCCAGCAATCGCCGCTGTCGCATCTGACCGTCCTTTCCCTGGAGTCATTGGAGAGTTCGGTCACTTTGACCTTTCAAGCGACCATTATAGCCCACTTACTGGGAACACATTGGTCCCAGGTTGGCCCGCGAGTAGCACGCGAGGCTTTCCCCCATTCGGCAAGTATAATTTTGTTAACAGGAATCGATATCTATCAAAGAGATAGACGTGCCACTCTTGCTGCTGCTGCACCATCGTACGGACCAATCACAACGTTCTGGGCTTTCAGTTTGCTGATTATGAATTGCAGTTGCCATTGGTCAGCTGTGCTATGCATGTATTTCCCATTGGCGGTAACCGAAATCGTTGTTTTGATGTCCGTAAGATCTTGAATTTGTTACGGACTTAGCAATTTTTGTTCAATTACAAAAATTATTCTATTCGATCAGTTTTCAGATAAAAATATTGTTAATACTGATTTGCATGGAAAATCAAGCAGATCCGTTTATTGACAGACTAAAGTGAGGCTTCACATAGAAAATCTATCGAGTTTCTGAATGAACTTCGGTATTTGGTACAAATTCAATTGCCAATAATCATGGTATTCAACTTGAATCGAAATTAGCTCAGAGGAAACATTCTCATTGATATCGGTATAAACCAGATTCCGCGTAATCATTAAATTTACTCTCTTCATTTGCATAGACAAAACAGTATTTCAACAATGTCTATTACACAACAGCCGAAACTTCTATTGGAAAATGTTTTCCATCGTCAAAGGGTACATTCAGAATTGAATTCTGTCATTCAATATTTTTGGTAAATTCATTTCACTTTTCAGAATGTTTTAAATCCCATGTCAATAAAAGCCTATATTTCTATATATAACGATGTGTCTGCAAACTGTATGTACGATTGTTTCGCTTTCAAGCTCGGCTGACGACTGCAAATTTTTTTTCACTGAATGATATATCATATCACCAACTTCGGGTGAGGGTGAGTGGCACCTCTCTGGCTTTCGTCGTTCGTCATGGAAATGCTCCGGCGGGTTATAAATAATTATGAAATATTGGCTGCCGGTCACACCTCTCGGTGACTCACTTTTTTTCATCTCCTCTTACCCTCTCGCTGTTCATGCCCACCTTCTTCTTCCTTTTTTTCATGCCCACCCTGCGGTAGTGATGTTGATGCTTTAATACTTTTTTTCACGCTGATGAGCTGGCAAAAGATAAACGTATTAAATTGTTGCAAAATGGAGGAGATACTCGCCAAGCGCGAAATATAATAGAGGAGACATGAAGTATGTCACACGTTCAACGTCCGCGCCAAGTGCATTACCGATCTTCCGTCGCTAAACGAATGCGACAGATTTTATCGTGGACATATAGACTTGAGCCTACTTTACTAAATGCAAATACATGCGCGGCATGGGCTGCGGATTATTGGAGTAAAAATTAATAATCGGTACGGAAAGATCAAATTTGACGTGATAAAAAGAGGGAAGGGGTGAAAACGGGAACAGCAATGGGGTCATGCCACCATTTGCCGCCAATTAATAGGCTTTGGGCTTCTGGCCCGATATAATCGAAACTCGACGCACCACGTCATTCACGATGAGCTGAGAGTGATCCACCAATGAAAATTCAAAAAAATTATACTTCCGGTTCATCACGCAGGCAGAAAATTGAATATTGCAGCTGCACATTTGAAAACCCTAGAATTAGGGAGAAATACGTGACGAGTACAAAACAAAACCCATTCTTTGTAAGTTGAATGTCGTTTTTGTTGCTTAGCTTATCACGGCCAATATATTTAAAAAAATGGTTCGACAGTTTCTTCAAACAATAGTGATTTCTGGTCATGGTGATAATTTAAAGCAATAATTCATTGTAGATTTCTCCAGAATAGAAAGCATTCCTGTATTTTCATCACAAAGTATATCTATTATTCACAATTCAACCAAATCATACTCGAATCTAAAACTGAAATCGGCTTCCATAGAATAATAATGTATGATAGACAGCAAGAATATGAGTGAAAATGAGTCCTTAAATGGCTATAATCCTGTAATAGCTGTTATCCGTTTAATACTGACGTTTTTATTAATTACATTACCCTAAAGACTAATAGCCGACTCGAGTCATTAATATTATAACTTAGAAATTGCAAGTAGAAATCCCGAGACTGTGACTTACCCCAGTGTTAAATGCCTTGAATCGTAATTAGTTAACCCAATTTGGTCAATCAGTAGAACCTCAAATTTAATTAATAGTTAAAACGGAAGATCCAGTTGCTGTACTGAACTAGTACAATAAAACCTACTCCTATAAAAACATTTATTTTATTTTTTTGTACTTGTCAAGTGGTGGTATCTACAACGTAGTGTTATTTATTATTTACTATCAACAAGGCGCTCACTTTACTTGTATGTACTTCGTCAAGTCCATTCTCGTTTTATTTTCTTGTTGTTTAGTAGAATATTCAATATGATATTTGAATCTTCTTCAGTTAGGTCATCTATCCGAATGATGTATCATGGCGCTTCTCGCTATACGATTAAACTTACCTCCGCGAAATCGTCACTATGACTGACCAATCAAAAGTTTTATAAGCTCGCCTGACGATTTCGATATATTTCTGCTTTCGATGTGCCATGTCATTTTTAGCAGAGAATAAACGCAAGACGATTCAAAAATTACGATTTTCCGGCATCTCGGATACCTAAAAAAAAAGATGCAAAGTTAAACTTTGCACACCGCTTCTTCACATAATATTTGAATACAGTTGTAATGAGGATATTTTGAAAATTCAATTTTTATCAAATCTACCTCTATGAGGAAGATATTTAGTATTTATTTTGGCTTCCTTATAAAGGTAGATTTGTTAAGAATTGAACTTCAAAAATATCCTCTCTACAGCTGTCTTCAAATTTTATATGAGGAAGCAATATGCAGGGTTCTATTTTGCATGTTTTTTTTCTTTTTCATTATCCATATTGTGTGCAGCTATAAAACGCCGTTAAAACACCCTCACATTGCATTTTGATTATGTACAAATTTTTATCTTACTCCCTTAACCTTTGCGGAAGTTGTGACCGAAAATGAAGATTCATTAAAAAATTTAAAAAGCCATAAAATCCGAACGGCTTTACCGAATACAAAGCTTCCTCTATGAGAAAGCAAAAAGGAATCCCTTTCGACGAGAAAGGATTGATTAAGCCCCGACATTACAGATTTTTCAGAACCGCGTAATTTTCCTGATCGATGGTCAATGGGCGAATGATCCCGAAGGCGTAAAGCCCGGAACATAAATAGTACATAGTATACATAGTAGAGGTTTGAAGCGGATGAGACTCGAGCCTCTGGTCCGGACAAGCTAAAAATATTAGTGACGTTGGCCGTAGTGGAGGTACCGGGGGATCAAGATGGAAACGCGAAATCGGCAGACCAGACAGCGTGGCCGACGAGATCCGCGATGCAATCAATCTCCCGTTTAAAAATCACGAAATAAACTGGCACGACTGCTCCCTCTCACTCTCGCGTCCTCCGTGGCTCGCAGAGCGATATTGGTTTTCGATTTTTTTTCCCAACGCCAGCAGCAGCAGCAGCATCGGCACGGGCACGGAGTAGTAGCGGTAGCTGGTCGAGGGCGTCCTTTTCCCAGGGAACCACTTTAGCGAACGACCTGGTACGACGGCACTGATGCGCCAGTTTCCGGCGAATCGGCTACGTCGGCCGAAATTGACGGATGCGATGTAATACAGTTGGATAGATAAAATCGCTCTTGGAACGTGAACCCAGGTACCTACTGCGTGATGTATACTACACAGTACGTTATATTGCTGCCGCTCAACGGAACCAAGGTACTTTCCTTTTTTTCTATCCGAATAAATGAAAAACAAAGGAATGAGCAACGAGGGACGTCGATAATTAACTAATCCCGTGGCCTGTGATTGAAAAATCTCCGATCAAGTGAACCGTACGGGCTTGAAAATGTTTTAAAAAACCAAAGGACCATTAAAGAAACAAAAAAGCTACAGGTTAACGACAATCGAGTGAATGGTGCACTTGACATTTTTGTTGATTGGCATCCGGCAGCGATACACGCTTTGTTGTTTGTAGGGTGGTCTTTTCGATTATGTACAACGGAGGTCTACCCTGCGCGCCCTCTGTGTTGATGGTCAATGTCGCCAACTACTGCTGCGTACCCGAAAGGTTATAATACAAACACAATATCGAGGGAGAGTGCGTTACACCATGGCAGACTATTATCGGATCCATTATCGGAATATTGGCTGAGCTGCAACGAAGGCTCCATTCATGAATCTCAGATAAATTTTTCAGAAGAAAATCGATTGTGCAAATATGAACTTTATCGCGTCATATATCTACAATTGAAATCGAATCACTTTCTGTTACTGCATAAAATCGTAAGTAAGGTTCTCATTAAGGGTTCACGTATATGATTTCTCGACTTTTTTCATACGGTCAGAACTGAACACCTTTGACTTTAATAAAATCTTTAGCTGGAATAAAGAAAAAGGCAGAGCCACGCTGGCGAAGTGTTTCAGAGAGTCGAATCAGAAAACAATCATTTGAATGAATTTATATCTTTTTTACCTTCTGACAAATAAACCGGATTTTAATCAATCCTTCGATTGCACATGTTCATGTATCACCTTTTACTATATACAGTTGCTTTATGAAAACTTCATTTTATAAATAAGCTTAGGTTTTCCCTCTGGTGGCTGGTATTTGCGTACCCTTCTCCACTGCCATTCTTTGTCTAATAATCTGATGATAAGCGTCATGCATCAATCCCTTAATCCCAACCGGCAATAAGACAGCAAGATATCATTCATGTAACACCTAGATTAGAGTGACTTCATCATCAAGGAAGACCCCGTAACAACCTTTCTAATAATCCAAATACCTGCAGATTACCATATCCGTGCCCCAGCATAGTAATTATTATCACTTCCGCTGCACATCACACCCTAGACAATATTTTCATCATCCCTTCCATATTCCTTTTCCTGATGGATGGAGCAGGAGATGCTCAGGGAACGATGACGACGTTGGTAAGGGAAGCGACACAAAGTAGCAGTGAGCGAACGTGGGTTGTGCGCGCGCGGTAAGGGCTGTTCTAAACACATTAACGAGTAATCTTGTTGTCCCTGCCGGCTGGCACCCCTATCTCACCGACACACTTTACCCCCTTTTATCCCTGTGCTCCTGTATCCCGACCCACCCGCGTAACACGCCGTTCTTGCTTATCACTCTATCATTAACTCGTTATCCCTGCGGCGCCTAGAGACTACTCTTTCTCACCGCGAGTTCCCCATCTCCGTTTGGCATCAGGCTTTTCTACCTCCACGATACGATGAGACGATGATGCTTGAAAAGATTTGCCCTTAAATAGAGACGTACGTCGGGTATTAAGAAATTTCCGTGTCACTGCGGTGTTTGATTAATCCAACCTAACGATTTCGGAGATTAGCGAGGCGATACTGATTTTCGTTTTGCTTATAACGTCCAGGGGAGAAAAAAATCCAATCACTTTCCGCGCTCATTCATTACTGAAACGTCTTAGGAATACGATCAGAAAATCGTATTTTTTTTCTAGACAGAAAGCTCATCCGTCTCAATAGCCTGACACTTGAAGACGAGATAAATCTCTTGTAAAAGAAGGAATGAATACCACGGCAATGAGATCTCTGGTTCTGGGTGATTATTGTCGACCCTCGGTGATTTTCATATTTAAAAAAACTTGAGACGACGAAAGAAAAGCTCCGGAGGCTCTATTCTCCACTCTCCGTAATTGGTCAATTTTCGGCACTTAACATCCCATTCATTATCATCGCCCGTGGATCTTTTAGTGGTGGATCAACGGCACCCTGACGAGGAGAGAAGGCATCTTTTTACGGCATAATGTAATCCGATCGCCAGATCGATACGACTGGGGAATTTTCTTCCGCCGTTTCTTTCACCTCAACTTCTGTACTACCCCTCCGGCATATTAAAATGCTTGCGCCTAATTAAAATGATTCGCTGTGTAGTTAATCCGTAGTATATGTAACGAGTTAGGGGACTCTGAGCAGGGCGAGCGATTATCCGCGGTACTGTTCCTACCCAAAACGTTTACCTCCGGTTATACTCTCGCCTATAAGCTGCTGCCGCGTGGTGAGAGTGACTAATGGCGCCTCTAATTCTGACTAATTGCTTCGAGAGCGCGGAGTGGCCTTAACAAAGTTCGCGTATATATATATATATATATATATATATACGCAACATAGATGTCTCACTGGAGCTTCGATACCATTTCACCGTCCCGACGAATGAGTGCATAGTCGATACTTACAATTAGTGGAAACGCAGCTACGCCATACAATCCACCGCAGGCACCCCTTTGAAATCGACGAAACTCCTTTGTGACCTGACCTATAATCTCCTTGATCGTTATACTCCGCTGGATAGCACTCTATCCTTTTGCCGATTTCCCCTCACAATCCCTTCAAGCGGAGGGTTCTTGGAGGCTCATTTTCTGGAACCAATCGAACCAAACCGTGTCCAGGAAACAGCCGGACTCTCTATATGGACCTAGCAATTTATTTGAAAAAGGTACACCACAAGAGCGCAGTGTATTGACGACCAACTAGTGCAAGACGCACTGCTGTCTAGTCTGCGTTACAATTAGGTTTATGAACACATGCGAAATGTATGCTTCAAAAGGTTGACGTTTGGAAACGTCGACTTTCTTCCAAAAGTAAAAATTACACAGCGACGGGTGAGAACAATCGAAGCCTCTTTAGAAATCAATTGTTTTCTTTTCACATCGGTTTTGAGATTTTGTTATTTTCTTGGAATTTATCGGTGAATCTATGTTGTTCATGTCTGCTGGTTGGAAAAATAATGTGTTTTCCTGCGTTGTTAGTGTGAGGAGTGTATTATTTTTATTATTCCAGGATGACTTGTTGAAAAACGGTCACCCGGCTCTCTGGTCCGATTTTCAATGTGTTTTTGTTTTTTAATAGAATGTTATGCATAGTTTGTTGAACGTCCTTCTTGACTGCTTATTACACATAATATATGGGACCGTCATTATTTCTTGCGTGTATCAACAATGATTTATGAATCGATATCTATATAAGTTACACAAACCGAGACCGGTGCGGACTGATATATGGGCTACGTACGGTGATTAAGGTTTTACCCAACCTAAGTATCTTGCTCTCTTATACCCGTAGCGTGGACATCGCGATATGAATTTCGATTTACTACCAACAAAATTCAGACCAAGTCTTACATAAATATGCAGATCCTCCAAGACTCTGGTCTGTTTGCAGCCGTAAAGTCCATACTTTCGTGAAGAATTCTCACAGTTATTGTTCCTTTCGGAGGCGTTTCTTTTGAAATCATGACAGATCTAGATTGATATTTTTCAACCCATTTTCGAGTGATTAATGGGATCACTGGGTACACACGACCACCTCTGCAGGATGTGCTTTACAAAACGGTTCGAAAACATTATATAGTGAGGAAACTACGTCAGCTTTGTGGAACACCGCATGTCGCCTTTTTAGCATTCTTCACGCTGTAGCCGGGATGCATCCTGGTGCATTATTGCACGACGCTGATGGCAGTCCCATTAGTAGCAGAGTCTCTCCGACGAAGCAAGAGCCACCTAGGCGGCATGTGTACCTGGTAAGCGTATTGCGGTTACAGCACGGTATGGAGTCAGTTCTCGGTTAAGTAAGCGGCGGCAGCAGCGACCTCCCAGTGATACAGAGATGCAGCTGGTGTGTGGATTCTACCGCTCGTACGTTAGCCTAGTTACCTTGAGCAGCCAACTCACTCGCATTCCGCATATATATCCGCGTTTATTCGAAAAGGAGGGGAATGGCGTTGGGGGGGGGGCAACCTCTCAGTGACGTGCTGGATATGCGTTCACGCTTACCGTACAGTTGCAGTACACCCTTGATGAGGGTAATTTCTGATTTGTGCGTAACCGTTTATCTAGAACTTGGTCTGGAATTCACGCTATGGGTCTACCGTGGAGTTGCGGGGAAGGTCTCGATGAACTGGGGTATTTATTTTGCGCCACAACTTCTCACGTTTGCTTCTAACAGCGTAGTAGAACATGTTGAAATTATTATAGGGGATTATAGACTCAGCATTCTGCATCGTATATCAACATTCCCCGTGAAAATTAGGGATATATTATCCGTTTACTATGGACTTCACGACTATAATTCCTGATATATGAGGGAAAACTCGTGCTTGGGTCATCTTCCCTGTTTCAACTCTCGTAACACGGAACACGCTGATGAGGATTGTTGTATTAAGGCGATTCGAGTGAAGCCGCAGTAGACCACAGGTTTGCGTTACCGTGATTATATACACTATCGGATGTTTAGAGTCTACAGTATCGTATATCCTGTTTGTTAGTTTCCCGCTTTCTGAGTATCCTCTTGGGACACAGGTACTATCCTTCTTAACGTATATACGCGTTGGTTGCGAGCTACCAGATAAGCGTACGTACACGCGACTGGCATGGCTAGAGCAACTGAAAGTGATCCTGCTGCGGGGGCATGGAACCTCCGCTCAGACTGAGAAAATCTGTTTGCCGATCTACACAAAGCAACCGCATCGACATGATCGCGGTATGTTCATATAAAAACTGAGATCATAACCATACGCAGCGGTTATGTTCACCTTGGATCTTAAAAATATTTTGGGCAACACGAGTCCATTGGCCGACCAGAACAAGCGCAAGCTAGCTGATATAATTTTTCATTGAAGGAACGAAGTGCTTATCCGGCTATGATTACAAAAAGCAGCTAAAGTCAATTGTGTGAAGAATTTTATCTGCCGGAGATATTCCAGACATGACACTCTTATAACTCTTATACTCTTATAATACACGTCATAAAAATAACCACTTGATCCAGTGTTCATTCATTTCCAGAAACCAAGCCGATGGAAAAAGGTCGTCGTCGGTGCTTTGACGATCGTCGGCTATCGACGGGTATTATGGATGGACGATACGTGGCATTGGGGCCTTGGTACGAACTTGGAATGAAAACGTCGGCGTAGAGGGAATACACATACACTGTGCGAAAAGGCTCTGAAATCGAATATGAGGTGCGAGGGTTAAGCCAAGCTAAGGAAGCGCGTACAGTAGCCCCTGTGTTATATGTATAGAAGGGAATGGCTTCACCTTTCCTCATGGCTTGTCGTTAAAGCCGAGCCCCCGTAACGCTCGTACGCTTGGAGAACCTAAAAGATGGATATACCACTGTGGGTTTAGGTTCGTGGGATAGTACCTGGATTTAGTAGAATATCCCGGTTGGTGTATCCAGCAATGAGCGTTTTTTTCTTAGGTACACAGTGATGTAAGCTTTCAAACTTGTGGCAAAGTGAACCAGACGATTGTGTATAAACAACTAAGTTGTCACTCTGGACCGTGTATTTTTTACTGATCCCTTCGTAGAGACAAAATAGGAGAAAACGCGTGAAGCGATGTTATTTTTATCGTCAGACTTCGTTTTGTCGTTCCACCAAGGGACATCCGCGTAAGCTCTACTCTAGTCCAGCTTAGAGGGTTGCTACGACGACTCTCTTTTCCGGGCTAGAATTGAATACATTTTTTAAAAATATTATAGCAGAAAGTGGGTTCTAACAAAGAGAAAATCCCATGGCACAGCGAATTTTCAGGATACTTCAAAAGAGTTCAGTCGGATTGGACTTTATCACTATGAAAGCGTTCGCAGGATGTTTGTTCCATTTCTGAAGATTACTAATGCCCACGTAGCTCTCACATTTGAGTTCCAACACCAGCATTTCATTAGCAATTTCGGTTTCCGCGATAATACTTCTGAAAGTTCACAGCATTGTTTTTCAATTGAAAGTTGAGAATACAAGCCATTTCACAACCCCTTGTGTATCCTTCGCATTCTACAAGTTTTGTTAACTCGTTACTAGGTCTTGCAGGTGTTCCGAATCTATTTCCTATTCTACAATGCAAAGCTAGCGACGATCCGTCTTGCATACCCTATTAATTCTACTTTGACTTTTGAACTGCACTTCCTTTCCGATTCAACCACTGACTTTCATCTCCACTCTCTCTCTCTCTCTGTCTCTGTATTCTGCTCCATTCATAGCTATTGTCCTGAAGAAAATGGCTCGAAACGAATTCGAGTTCTCAGAAATTTAACTTCTCCTACTTTTCTACAGCATTTGTAGCTCCTGCTACTTTTTTGATGACTGGTCTGTCGTTTGCTGGAGATACCAGATACATGTGCAAATTTTTGGTAAGCATCAAGGCTTCCGGTCGTTTCCCTTGGCCGCTTCTCGAGAAGTATGGAATGAGGCAGTCTCCCTCCCTTCTTTCGCAGCTTCTATCTCACTTTCCCCTACAGTGCACTTCGCGATGCAGGGTTGCACCTAGGTGCAGTGCCACCGTCACTGCAACCGCCATCCAGTCATCCAACGAGCCAACCAACCAGCTAGCCAGCCAGCCTAACCACCCCGCGTCTGTCTAGACACTCTCCTACCCTCTGAGCTCGCGTTTGCCCCTGCACCTCGCCTCTTCGCAACCCGCCCTTGCTACGCATCGTCCCCAAGCTCACTCCACCTTTTTCACCCTCTCCCTATCGTTGGTTTGCGCTCTGCTTCGACTCTCACCTTCAGCCCTTTGACACTACTGCATGCTGCAGATGAGTGAGACAGCTACGGTGAGAATGTTAGGGAAAATGTCAGTCAATATGTGTTGGTCAACCTATACATATGTGCTCCTATCTATAAGTGCACTATGATGCGTCCATGTGAACCGGGAAACACTGTAAAAGTCCTCCGCACACGACCAGGCCGCTGCAATGCTGCACCATACAACCTACCTCTTGATCCAGACGTTCGCATTTTCTACCAGTAAGAGTATCTCCGTATATGAAGAATTTCATGCGAACTAGAAAGGTTTGTGGTCCATAGATTAAGAACGTCCATCGTTCTTAATCGATGATCCACAAACCTTGTCAAATTTGATTGAAGATGAAGACGGTGCTGTTATCTCCCTAAGTAAAAGGGATTTGTACCGTCACTAAACAACCTTGACTTTGTGGACTGTCGTCACGTAACCTTGCAGGACGTACAGACGTATGAACTAGACCTTCAGGTCGTGTATAAAATGCGTATTTCTAAAATAGCTATCGTGCCACAAATAAACGAGATTGGCACGACTGGAGAAGTGAGAACCAGGCGTCACGTGGGTAGTGCTTGCAGAAATAAGTATTTTTCCTGATAAAAGAATTTATCATCAGGTCGATGTGATTCGAAATCATTTAGAATTAAAATAATTTTTTTTTCCCAAGTTTGCGAAACTTCGACTTCTTAGACCATAACAGTGACAGGGACATGGGTGATAAATTTTTTTCGAGATCAAAATGCTGATTTCCACAATTACTCGACAATTCATTCAACGGTTTATTTGAGATCTATCTCAAAATAAATAAATAGATACATTTTTTTTTAAGCTACTTGACGTGAGCTACCCCGTAGGTATGAGTTCTTCTGCGCATGCACATTTTATACAGACGGTATAGCACTCATAAAATACAGCTGTTGAAGTCACACATCAAGAACCATCGTCGGATCGTCGCATCGTAAGTTGTAGCTTCCGCCTTCGGGCGCCCCACCAAGGGGAATGAGGTTGAAAAAGATGAAAAAAATGAGGGGAAAATAGGGAGCGAGCAAGGTAGAGCGCGTGAAGGGATTCAGCGATCCAGCTTCAGGGATTGTAGTCGTCTCACACTCTCCTGAACATTCCAGTTGCTATTGCCAGTACAGTTTGCTGCTTCTGGATAGGTAAAGGGCGACCTGCTCTTTAACGCTTCTCTAGTGCACCCTACGATATACACACTGCACACTTTCTCCTTGTCTCTGTATATTCATTCGCGTCTACCTTTCCTACCCATTCGTTTGTTCTTCATAACTCGTTTGCTTCTCTTTCGGTTATTCTCCATGATCGTTGCTAGTGCAATTAGTTCTCTTCCTCGAAAATTCTTTTAAAAAAATTAATTACGCATTCAAACGAAAAATAGGAATTATATAATCCAAATTTAGAACAATTGTTACATGGATTTTCGATATAATAACAGTGATCACTGCACTATCAAAATAAAATATCAAACGAAACCCAATTCCTGGTAGAGTGGCACTCTTGAAAATAAGCCGATTACCACAAAAGTCCTCTTCTCGCGAATTCGCTTTTTTTTGGAAAAAAAATTCAATTGCTCCACCCGAACTAGCGTTTGCTAACCGAACTTATGATTCCAGCATCAATAAAAAAGTTTCCTTTATAACATGAATTTCGCGCGCAACCGGATGAATTCTGCTTATGTCAGAAAAATTCGCCGTATCGTCAGGAGCATTTCGCTTTTTGCCAGGGAAATTTTGCTAGTTGCAAGATTAATTCTATTTTCTGCAAACGAATTCAGTTTGCACGTTTGTACTTGTACCAAACCGAAGTTTTTACGTGCACCAAGCGAAATTCTTTCTTTGCGGAAATTCCAAATAATGGTATTATTAGAAACTCTTCGTTGTAACTGAATCGAAGTTCCCTGGAATGTAATAGATATTTTTACAACTGCGTAAATCAAAATTTTATTCATTAGTCATGAGAATTGCCTCTACTAAGAACCTCGATGAGAAGTCAAAGTTTGCAATTGAACAATACACGCTACATCGGAATACCTAAGTTTGGAAACGACCTGGGACGTCGAGCGACGAAGTCAATCCGTTGCTAAGGGGTAGTAAGACACAGAGGGTGCAACTACTCTCGGTGGTAGGAGGTTGATGTGAGGGAGTTGAACCCGACAGCACCGATGAGGAGTGACGCACGGTGTCGCTGCCGACGTGGCATTTGCAGCCGGTGCTTCATTATTGAAGAGAGTTGCCTTGCATCTTGGGCGTTATCGCTCCCAATTTCTCGCCGGAACAATTATGCATGGGCTCCATAATACGAAACTTGACGCTAGTTGACAACATACGTCACACTTCACTCAAAATACACGTTTGGAGTCCAAAGTATTGTGAGTTGTGAATGAAATTCGCTTATGAGTTTTAGGATGTATTATATTTCTGCGTTTGAGGAAATGAACAATTCGTGTATTTGACGTTGGAGCGTAATTGATAATTTGCAATCTTTCTAATCAATCGCATCATGGTTACCTATATCGACGCTTGAGTGAAGACTGAAATAATGGCGTTCGATGAATCAAGTCAATCATCTGTCCGTTCATCAATCGTTAATGAGCGAGCTGTTCTGATTGTTCTTTGTATGCTTCGCATCTGTGAATATTAATAGCGATTTTCGTTACATCATATACTAATTAACCATTCGATCCGATTAGAAGTTGAGTAACGAGAACTGAACGACATATCTGTGAAAAAAATCAAAGATATTGGGAATTGTCAGAAACTTTGGTTTTGAATTATGATAAAGTCGTTAAATGAATCAACCGAGTTTTACAGGACTGACTGTCCTATGGGATGGATTTGGTGGACTTTTCGTCTCAAATGTCAATGTGAAAAAATGTATTTTTTGTTTTTATTTATTTTTTATTTGTTAACTTCATCTTTATAACCCACAAATTTTAGATTCAAATATTTCAAACTCGACAATACCACCAACTATTCCAATAAGAATTTTTTTGTGAAATATGACGATATGGCGAAGAAACGCAGAGATAATTGTTTTTTATTCTGTTACATCGCGATCAATTAGTACGGATGAGAGATATGTTACATTTTACAGGCTTATCTCTTTCCACACCGGTCATCTCGTCAATAGAAAAAGAATGGTTATTCTATGTAGTTGCTGCTCTGCTTTGATAAAATTCGATAAAAACAACCGGCATATCGAGTTCCATTCTACATACATGTCTACAGTTTGATGAAACATCACAGAGCCGCACGAACGAAACGGAGAGACAGGGTAGGGAAAATCGGTCCGTCCTCTGGGTCTTTGGCCGTTATCTACTCGATGCAGTGGAATTTTCACTGGTGGCCAGCCTTGCCCTCGAATTGGACGAGATGAACTGGAAAAAAGCAGTAGCCAGGCAATAATCATGATCGAGTTCGCGTGAATAGTATTCCAAGCGTTTAAATTTAAATAAAAATAATGAGGCAAGTGACTTACGAAAAAAATGGGGATACTAAAGTAGCCTTAATTGTGAATATCAAGAGTCCCAGAAAGTTATCAGTTGAAAACCAAAAAAATTAAATTGTCCTACAATCCTTTGGAAACTGTTTTTAATTTTTAGAAAATCCCATCATTTCTCAGGTATATTGAATCTTATTCCCAATTTTTCTATTGCGTTCCACTTCGAAAATGTATTCCATAGAGTTTATATAGATTGCTTTATTGGATACGTTCTTACAGAAGGATTCTATCCGACACATACATTTTTCTAAAATCACTCGAAAATGCATGGTATAAAATGTTTTCAAGAATAGGAGTAAAGAAGATGAAAATAAAATATATGTATTATGAATACGTTTTCACTTACTTTCGTTGAATCAGTGTAGCTTGTGGATTACGCAATACCGAAATTATGCGTTAAATCTTCCAATCTTGGTTTAATGGATTTCCGAGTACCAAGGCAACTGGGAAATGCGTGGTATATTTAAATTTTAGAAATCCACGAAGAATATGTAGTATTTCGACAGAAATACGAGTTGAGCTTACGTTCCTCGCGTGCCAAGCATTATAATACGCTATGCAATGCGCAAAATGAGATACAATAGACACGTCACGAGTTTGTACGCTGTTTCGTGTAAATATAGGAGGCACAGTAATACAGCACCCCGTAAACCTGCCACCACGAATTACTCAACGCACGATATACCGCGCGCGCTACCGACCTATTCTTACCATTTATAACGTTTGGGGTTTAAATGTAGTAATTACGTGATAACAGTAGACCTCCCGAAAACCTTCTCCGCACCCTTGGACTGTCATCACATCGCTGTAGACTGCACGCAATCTTTCGTACCGTTGTTGTTACCTTCGTGCGTGAGACTGATAGACAGTTTAGGTTTGCAAAGTAAGCACCGATAAAATGAAAAAAGTTTTTATGTAAGTCATAAGAAATTAGCTTTTGCACTTTTCAATTTATTTTCCTAACAAACAAATCATGACTTGAAGGTTGAAGAATAGCTACTACCTTGAGTGAAGTTCAAATTAATAAATGACAAAATGAACAATACTCATTATGCTTCGGAAAAACTTGATTAACAATCACAGAAAACTCATTGTCTCAGCTTTCTCGGGCTTTCACAGAGAATCTTTTCGGTATCGACAGAAAATCGGTGAATGATGTTATCAGTGGCAAAATTCTGATCAACGAAACTTTTGAATCGTTGAAAACTCGAATTTTTTTCCGCCTTATACCTCGCAGTCAGCATCACCAAATTTCGGTGATACTTTGTTTTTGTGTTGGCACACTGTTAATTATTGTTTCAGTTTTTGTTTTCATGCGATTGCTTGAATAAATAGTCCATAATAAGGGAAAGCCAACAGTTTTCAATTTCCGCAGCTCCAAGTTGAGTAATTTCTGAAAAATTCAAAGATCATGGAATGGAATTCATAAGACGTTTCGAAGCTTGTTTCATTATAAAGAAGCTTGATTTATTACAAATACACAAACGCTACGAAATGCTAAGATAATATTCAATTTTCTTAAAAATTTTAGGCGCCGTCCCCATGCATTTCTCTTGTTGAAAACAAATAAACTATTATTGTTACAGAGAAATCAAAACTTCCATTAAGAGACCCAGAAAAACTAAACTCGTTTACGACACACCGTTAACCGTCGTTCATTCCGATAAGTGATATATTTTCCCCGAAATCGTTGAACCCAAAACGTCTCAAAAACGTATTGAAACGTCCCATCGCAAAGCCATCGTTTTCGAAAGTACGTGTTTTACTTTGATTAAACTAGGCGATATCAAAGGACACATTGGATCGAAGCTCAGTTAAACGTTGTCCAATAGAAAAGCGTAAGGCGGAGCGTAGAAGCGTTAGCAAAGGAAATTAACCCGCACTGACCGGGTTTTTCGTTTGCATTACCTCATACTCTTCTCACTATATCCGTCCGGTTCTCGTTCTTTTTCTCCCTCTCTCTCTTTCTCTTTTTATCTCTTTCCCTCTCTCGCTCACTTTCATCCCGTGGGAGAAACTTTTCATCCAACTGTTTTTCTCCCTTTCACCCCCTCGATCACGATCCTTCTGGCGCGCGCTCGTGAGTTTACCACCATCCCCCGTGCTCCTATCAGCCACACCGCGTTCTCGCGCAAGCGACGCTCCATCGCTGTCGTCCACCGGACTCGTTCGCTCTAGCGCACCGCCGTTACTACCAACCCCCTATCGCAATCGCTCTTGCACGTCCAGCATTTTTCTGAAAACCATCTCACTCTGCCCCTGGGACGGCGTGGACCAGCGGGCAAAAGGGTGGAAAGGGTTGACCTAGGGACGAAAGGAAGACGTTACTTTTGCTCAACCGAAAGCTGATTCAGCGAATTCGCCATTTTCTTCATCGCTTTTCGCCATCCGTGCCAGAAGCATATCAGCGCAGTATCACGATTCACGTACATCTGTTATACTTGTAATCAAACCATTCCACAGCCCGCGTCTTGTATTGACGAGAAAGCGTGTTAGGGTGACCCACTCACCGGGGAAAAAAAGTCATAAGAAAACAATGTATCGATGATACATTACTTCTAAAAAAATCTTACATTTGAGCCTCATTAAATATATGTCAAGCATCGTAATTGTGCAACTTTGTAAAGACAAATAGTGCACCAAAATGGTGTGAGGTAAACAGTGAAATGTTTTACTTAGCGTAGGCTCCAGGTCGAGCCGGTGAACGAATTTTAGTGTTTATTCAGTGTCTTATTTTAACTATCCATTCCATTGCTCGATGGAATCATGATAATTAACTTAGTGCATTAACATTTCTTACAATCAGCAATTGGATGGTTTAATCTCAGTTGAATTAACAGTATTTTTTCCCAAGTAGCTGCGCAATTTATACAAACATCGTAAATGACGTATAGAAAATAGTGCTTTTCCTCATAAATAATTTCTACGCCATATTTATTCAAAATCTGGCCTAAATCTATTTAATAAAAAGCAAACATTTCATCAAGGAAATGATTTTCTAATCCGCAAAATTTATTACCGTATGGAATCTACGTGTTTTTGCTAATTTTACATATCACCGGAAACGAATTATCCAACCACATGAGGCTAATCCTAAAACACCACAGGAGACGAGAGCCTATCGTTCGTCCGTTTAGCGTGGCCACGGTGAACATAACCTAATCTACTTTATGGTCTCGCTTGGTGCCCCGCTCCACATGATAAGTTCGCGGCAGCGATCTCGTTGTAGTGTAGTTATATAGTACACAGTATATATACACACTAGATTTTCTATGAGTTACGAGCGGGCGTGCGTAAACCGCGTTATCGTCCACCATAATTAAAGCGTCGCTTTACTAAAGAGTGAATCACGATAAATCAAGGCTCGGCTCACCGCCGACGTCGTGGACACGACCAGGAGCACCAGCAGCAAACCCTGCCGACTGACTTTCAACCCAGAGTTTCCATTACCTGCACCGACTACCTAACTCCATAATTACGTTATCATCCGTGTAACGCACTCTCTTAACGAATTATAATTAGCAACGATAAGAAGAAATTACCCGTTTGCGATAAGACGATACATGCAAGATTTTTCTGATTGTCTCGGCTACTGGCTCTCGACGGTCCGTTAATTATTTTTCTCATACGGTTTTTTTTAAAACACATAAATTTTCTCCGGATATCTTATCGCTAAAAATTGGCCTATTCAAGCAATTTTGAAATTGCACACTGCGAACTGTATTTCTCTATAATGGACCATACGAGTTTGTGACAATTTATGGATGTAAAATCCATACACGCTTGGAATATGAGTAACCTTGTTAGTAGATTAACGCTGTTTATCACTTAGATTTTTAATCACGACTGATATAAAAAAATGTAGAGTGCGATATTGTTATGATCCTTTCTTGATCGAAGATCGCCTCGAAAATATCCATTGCAAAGTAAAAGTTGTAATAAAATTGTACACAAATAATAAAGAATCCAGTTACAACGATGGAATAGCTATTTTTAATTATATCGCTTTAGATGTTCATACGAAAAACAAAAACGCATTCGAGTGTAAACTTCAAATAAAATAAGGGAAATTTTGTGAACATCGAAGCGATATCAATATTAAAGGCTCAAATCATTTTTGAAATCTACACCCTTATAGTAAAATGTGGAGTCATAATAACAGGGATCTGAATTTGCTTTTCTCTCTTAGTCAACACTTCAGGAAATCCATTATCAAAATAACTTCAAATTACGGGGAGCGTAAAAAATCATGAATTAATTACGCTCAAATTACCCAAGGCATTTGCAGTGTTTTTATTGTTATTAATAACCACACGAAGCGTGCAAACACGCCGGACGAGTAAAACAAGAAGACAAGGGTTCCCTTCGCTTAGATTCACTCAAACGATATCACCAGCTACCAGAATAAGGAGCACATCTGTAGCAAGCTCTAGGATCCTTGCGGTAGATCGTGCTAGAGAAGAATACCTCTCTACGGATGTCCCCAAGCGCCTAATCTCAAAGTGGCGTCATTTATCTCGGAGTAGGATGGAACTGGTGAATGTATGTAATAGACATATACACGGATATATTGCGGAAAAGCTGCGGAAGCACATGCGCGTGTACATACATACATATAGTATGGGTGGAAGACGTGACGTACGTATGTATTCCCGAAAGGATACAAGGACGTTCGTGATATATCCGTTGAAAGCTAGGAGATAGAGAAGACGGTTGGTAGAAGAAGAGAGACAGAAATGGAGGTCGTGTCAACACCAGGAGAAATACCAACCTCTCGGAGGACATTCGTCCTCGATGTTCTCGTTCTCATCCGCAAAACATGCTATCCTTCAGGTTGGAATTCTTCTACCTGGTTCGGCGATCCTCGGAACGAGTGGCTTCATCCACTTTATCCTACACTACGTGAGCAAAGATTCACGGGGACAGGAATCAGTAGTCACAGACTATTTTGATATGCAAGGTTCTGAGCTTACTATATTATTCTTTTTTAAAAAGTGAGTCAATATTTATATACAGTAAAAGTAGGAGTAGATTTTACTGGATGACGAAAAATCGATAAATCAGTGTTCTCAATAATACTTAATTTGTTCTGATCATAATATTATCGAAGGGCTATAAATAAATCTGATTTATTCGATATCGGTTGAAGGTTCGAATTTTAGAAGAATTCAAAGTTTGATTTCTCTACGATCAATTTCGGTTAAGATCAATTATGTTTACTTAATTTGAACAAAAAAATAAGTAAAAATTGAGTCGTTCTCAAGTTATATAATTAATCACAGAAATATTTTCCTGGAATTGAAAAAAGTCTCTTTTGCTCGTTTCTGGATTCAGCAACGAGATTCCAGTCTTAAGGTCGGAAAATCGAGCCCAGCAATGTTCCGAAACGAAAAGAGTCTTCGGTTTGTTCGGAATGATGTTTGCAAATGTCCATGCTTCGCCCTCAACGATTTTAACGCGTGAATGCCGACAAAAAATTAAGCGCGAGCGAAAAATAAAGGAGTGCGTCAAGCGGATCAGTCCGGCTGATCCGAATGTCGGTAGCCGCGTCCTGTCGGCCGTGAAATTTCAAGCGTAGCAACAGAAGGCACAGCAGCTCCAAACTCTCCGGTAGGCCGCCATCGTCTTATCCATCTTCGTAGACGTCGTATAGCGGTTGCGTTGTGGCGGCTAAAAACACTTGGTAGCACGACTGGTAACCCGAGGCGTCACCCGGAACCCAAGTCCGTCGAGGTAAGGGCCCAAGTGTCTATACCCCGCGGTACGGAGGTCCAGCGACGAGATGAAACCCTATCCTCTGCATCAGAACTCTTAAGAGAGGCTTCTGCGTTTCTGCTCCATCTCACTATTCGCTTTTTGCAGCAACCTCTCAGGAAAGACATGGGAAAAGAGGGGTTGAGCCAAGAGAATATAAAAAACCACCTAGCTAAGTTATAAGAATGAAGAAATGAAACATTATTAGATTTAAATAAAAAATTGTTGAGATTCGTTAAGAAAAAATAATTCTTGGCACAGCGCAAGAACTTTTCTTATGCTATACACGTTAACTAATCGAGATAATTCACCTCGTGCAGAATGGAAACAATTTAAAATCTAAAAACTATAAAAATTAGAATTTTCTATAATAAATGAGAGGAAAAAATAACACTTCTACACCGACAAAAAAGATTGAATTTATCCACCGCAATTTTCGCCAATGAAAAAAAAAAAAAAATACTCGAGTTTCAATACTATCTTTTCATTGAATGATCTTAAACCCAATGAAAAGTAGTGACATTAAATCAAAGCAATTGCCTCTGTTCTTCTCATTGATTTCACTAGAGAGGTAGCGACACTTACCTCATCACAGCTCGAAATACTCAGATCTATTTTTATGTATACTATTCGACAAGGAAAGGCTCGAATTTTAAGAGAACGTTCACAAATACTGCAAAAATGAGCAAAATACAATGATGTGTTCATTTTTCTCAAATGACTTTTTATTTTAAAAATGCATAGAACTTTTTGACAGAACACATAATTCACAATTTGAAAATAGGTTTTGTAATATTCAATAGTCCTGCAACACTAGAATTAACTGCTTCAGCATCACTAAGAATTCTTGTTCGTAATTTATTTTATTCTCTTTTCGTCGTCCACGTCCTTCAGTACTTTTTCATTTCCAGCACTTGTTCGGATTTCTTGCCGTGCTCGAAGAATTATAAAGCGTCTTATACGACTATAGGAAGAATCTGAAGAAGCGCCGAAGATGGCGACGAGATGGGTTGAGACACAAGCGTTGCGGGAGATATTCACGCGTCATAAAGCAGTAGAACGGAGCTTCGTTTCTCTCCGCACCTTTTATGTCTAGCGGACTATACCTACATTGTACTATGGGTACTGTACACCCTGTTGTAATATGCTTCGAGGCTGCTACTTCTTCAGCTTCCATTCCTTCACAATTCGCCAAGAATATAATAGCCATAGAAGCAAACGAGAGTGTAAAGTGTTTTCAGATTTCTCTGACTTACCCGTCTGGAAAAAATCACTTCTTGATTTTTATAATTTCGCATACCTCCTTGGAAAACTTATTGAAAACGAGTAACTTCCGGTAAAAATATTCATTCGTGTTTATTTTTTTTTTAATTCGTTAAAAATTCGTTAAAATCTATTTAAAGAAACACGAGAAAATTTATTTTTACCAAATATTAGAGGGCTTTACTCCCGCCTATTCGTTACGCTTGAATATCCTTTTTCGTCCGTCCGCATCGCCTCCACTTCCGTTCGAAAGAAGAAACAAAAATGTGAAGCAGAATAAACATTTTTTAATTCTACAAAATAAAAGTTGATCCATAAGCGGATTCTCAAAGGGAATTCTGAAAGCTTTACCTTTTTAATCTGGCTTTTTTTCGTAGTTTTCTACCGCTTCCCGTTTTATCAAAATTTCAATATGATGACACAAGAAAACCCGATATTATTCTATTTGATGAAATTTTTTGTTCAAGGTATGGAACGAAAAAACTAAAAACTAAAAACCCTGAAGCAGAATGAATGAAATTTCGCACAAGGCGATAAATTTAAACGACGTGAAGTTCTATTTTATATTATAGAGAGAAGAGAGATAAATTCTATAAAAAGATGTGAGTTTCGTTTATATCAACACCTGGACCCCTGTTTTATGCGTGGAAGTGTAAGCATGTGTGTAGCCTGTCTCGCCCACCTCCGTAGCCGCGAGTCGATTGATTTTCCACAGGAGCTTCTCTAACACGGCCCCCGACCTCTCAACGAGCCAATCGGAATAAGTGATGATGTACACGCTATAGTTCTGATGTTTCTGCCTCCTTCTCTGCCGCGCTCTTCGGTGTCTCTGCCCTGCAACCCTCGCGTCATACACGTACTACATATAATAGCCTGAACCCTCTTCACGGTTCGAGCGACGCAAACAAAACCAACTGCAAGCGACTAGATCGACGCATCCGCTTAAAGAGTACATAGGTGCAAAACCAGCTCGTGGCTTTATATATATCTGTTTATATACGTACGTACAATGCGTCTGTATACAATAATAGTACGTGCGTTGCATGCCAATGCAACGTTCAGTCTGTGCTAGCTGTGCGAGCATTATCAGATCGGGACGGGCCTGTTTCAGCGGGGGCTTGTTATCATCGTGCGAAATTCATCACGCGAGCCTCGTACAGAGCACTTTAACCCCTCTCTGTCGTTGAGCTCTGAGGGTGAAGTCTAAAGTCAGATTTTTACCGATGCAATCGTATCCAGGATGCACTTGTACACTCGGTACTAACCTATCGCGATTTTTCGATCAAACCGATAACAATATCGCTCGTTCGCAAGGTATTTAAATAGCGGTATCGCCGTATCACGAGGCGTGAAATAGAATTCACATGCAATATGTTACCTCATCAGTGACTATAGAAATCGTTAGATAATCACTTTTTTCAAGCAGCATAATATTGCTGCGATTTGAAATATTTCCTTGATATTTCTAGTGATTGCTTCGCTGAAGTACGGTGCAATTAGGTTAAACTAATTCTTCGCCATGTTTTCAGCATCAATTATTTTGTGGCATCTATGTATGTAAGATAAGAACGAGATTTAGATAATCGAATAAATGTTTTGTATTTAATATTATTCTCGTGTTCATTATCGTACTTTTTTGTAATCCCGTTACCACGATTCACCCGTTAAAATTAGGAATGGATTTTTAATCCTTACGCTTTTCGCAAAAGTGTGTCAGCTCCGCAGCTCGTGGAAATGACAAGCTGTCGTATATTTATTTTCTGCCCAAGTATAGTAACGAACGAGCTTCATTGATAATCAGTTTCCCCCCAGATTGGCAATGGAGATTTAGAAGTAATGAAACTTGTCATGTAAAAGTGTGCAGTTTTAGCCTTGCACATTTTCTGTTCCTCATTTTGCGAGCCTTGTAGCTATGTTATTCAGATAGGACCGCTTCAAAAAGCTCGCAGATCAAAATTGGATAATGCTCTTTAGTTCGCCAATGCGGACCTTTCACAACAATAATAAAAGTAAGCCAACTTGACGGACATCAAGATTCAGCGGCTAGCTAGTCCCTGAAGCGCGTGCTTGTCCTACCGCGATGCTCTCGCTCCCGGGTTTATCGATTATTGCTAGAGTGTGGGCGTAGTCGCGGGACCGGAAATTCGAGGAGTAATTATCGGAAGGCAACCGAACATCTAATAATCCCAGACAAAATCTATATCCGCCCAGAGCAGAGTGCAGGGCATAGGCTCGAGCGGGAAAGCATTGGTGCTATATATATGTGAGAGCTTGCATCGAATACATATATGCATATACAATATTGCAACTATCGCGCCGCAGGTGATGCAGCGTAATTCCCAGTGATGCGTCTGATTCGCACGACCACTACTACTGCGTCACACGGAGAGGAGCCAAAGTATACGCGTGCAGTGACTCTAGCTTGCTCGCTCACAGTTCGCTACCTCGATCACTGGTTTCCCTCCGACTGATCGCTCTTCCAAATCGTAACAGATGCTTCGACCTGTCCAACAGCTGTCATTTATCCTTCTCCATCCAAAGTACTTGTAGCCCAGTACCGCAATTTCATATCTATTTGTTTGACGTTAAAAAAAATGGGTGATTTACGAGTCAAAGGAAAGTTCGAAATTCATCATGCTCCAATTTTTTCTCGGCCCGGCAAAATAAACTCATTCAGTATAACAGGTTGAACGTATAAGCTTATTTCTCCATCTGTCAGACCCAACTTGTTTTGCCATTCAAGCTTCGCAGTCTCGCATACGAGAAAAAAAACCCGTAGGTTAGCCATCTAGCGGCAATTAGCGAAATTCATGAATTGTAGAACTCAGGCGACGTCAGAAAAACTGACAAAAATGAATTCTCGACTTTAATTTGCTAATATTCCCTGAGGTGAAAATAGAGCTTTTATGGTAATTACGACAATAAATGTAATCTAGCTGAATAAATAATAACGGATATAACAATTTGCGAAGACACGCCTCACGCCATTTCCGTTCCTTCCACATTAATCATTCTCCGTGACGGTAGTCGGACTTTTCAATTATTCAACTAAAAACTCCCATGTGAAACATAGAATTTTAATCTGAATCATCAAGCAGTAAAACTAGATAAAGTCTGGCTAAAACGGCGTCATTTCTTTTGAGGAGGGAACAGCGAGACGCAGTGGAGCCCGACGCCGGAGTCATCGATGTGCCGGCGGAACAAAATGGACTCAGTGGTAGGGTAGGCGCTGGTAGACGTCGCGCGAACACTTGCAGTATATATGTATACACAAAAGTTGTGCATTGACGTACGTTCCTCTGCATTCGTGTACAACGCAGCCTCTCATACACTACAAGCTCAATGTGATGATGCACGTGTATACACCTACATCATGTTCTCACTGTGCTTTCGCACGTTTCTGAGGGTTGCTGCTGGTGCTGGTGCTGGTGCTGCTGCAGCTGGAGCTCTGTGCATGTGCATGCGAGTTCACTCCCCTCGTCGGGAGCCAGCCTCGCGCCGCGCACTTGATGTCGTCCGCCTCCGTCGTCGCGCGACACCAGTGGATGTCAATGACTCGGATGACTTCGCGTATGCAACCTCCTGTCTCACTCGCTTTCACTCTCTGACCTGCCTGTCTGTCGTTCTCGTGCTCTTGCTTTCCCTTGCAACGACGAAAGACAGAGAGAGTGAGGAAGTCGACAAGACCCGCGGCCCGACGACACGGTCTGGGGTGAAAAATCGATGCTGCTGCTGCTACTACTGCTGCAGCCATCCCAGCGCACTGCCGACGTAGACGACGTCGACGACGACGAAACACCTTCACCCCGTGTTTGCAGCGGTACCAATGTCCCCAAAACCTCGTTGACTGTGTTTTGTTTAGGGTTTTAACGAAACTGCCGAGATATTAAATCCAGATTTCGCAATGTTAACAATCAGTGCTTAGAATTCAATGGGCAAAAATAGTAACAATAAATACCAGAAATCGTATTATATATATATAATCGATTATTTAGGTTTCTTTAATTTTAATTCTTTCAAAGTACGGCCATTCAGGCTACTAACGATTGAATTCATAGTCCCAGGTTTAACCTTGAAGTCGTAGTTGGAATCGAACTTTACATTGTATTTTGTACTTCAGTTCAAACTTAATTTTAAACTTGGGGTACTTCGACTGGAATTGAACGGCAGCCACGGTAGATACGTGATTTATCACGAGCACCTTCGCGACAATTACACCTAGTTAGTAAACTTAGTGCGAAGAATATTCTTTTGAGAATGCGGGGTTTTTTCAAAAAGCCTAAATGAAATTGTATTAAAACGTCTTCTGTATAAAGTGGCTCAATAATTAGCAGATGCTAGCGGAAAATCTTTGAGGTAATTTGAATCCCATGTGATTAATTACCGTGTCAGATCAAACGATGTATCGAAATCTACGAAATTCATTGAAAAATGCATAAATATATCGTTTTAATTATTTAGTAATCCGTACGTCAATACGGATAAGAAAAGGAATCTTTTAGGCGTGAGATGTGACTATCGTTGACGATCAGGAATGGAAAGTGGAGGATGGCGACAGCGAGGACGATGTGGTTGAGGTTAAAAAAAATCGATGCCTTACCGGAGTTACGGAGGAGAGTAGCTGGCCGGCCTAGGATTCTGTCGGGTCGGATAATTTGCGCGGTATAACGCGAACACTAACTTGATTACGCGTTATCGCTCTCCGAGAGTTGCCGTAGTTGCCAGCACTGGAGGCGACAGTGGCGAGAGCAACTGGGCAGAGAAGTGGAAGGAGAATTAACCCAGACGTATTCGATGTCGTCGAGTCCGCGGTCGAGGAAACGAATCCCCGATTGCGATCTAGATTTACGGCTGATCCTACGAAATTTCGCCGTTGGCGTTGGCGACAATGCTGAGAGGCTAAGACGAGAAGGATTTCCGATTAATTCCTTCAGGAAGGGCAAATCCTCGTGGATTTTACTACTGGAATTGCTAGGGGTTCGATGACCCTCATCCGATTTTTCTGAGACAATATTAACATTCCAATCATCACACAGATTTTTTATACTTTTTTTTAGAAATTACGTGACCCACTGCTGCTTGCCAACCAGAAATGGTAGCTTATCAAATGTTAATTTTCATAGATTACAAAAATATGTGCGAGCATCATATTATGAATGAAAAAAAAGAAGAGCCATATTTTGAGCTTATACTAACAAGTATTACAAAAAAAAAGGCATTTGTTATTTAAATGGGAAAACTTGAAACGCGGTGATGGACCTCTAAGAATTAAAATTATGAGCTCCGCTTTTGACAGGACCGTTACTAAGACGTATTCTACGATATTTTGGGCGGAGGGCAAAGAAAAAAAAATATCGCCTTTTTTTGGCACACCCTAGGGAAGATACAGGTGAGACATATAAGAGGAGACATGCATAATTTATATAATTGGGTAACAGACGGAAACGCAAACTGGTTGACATCACTTTTCTTGCGATATTTCACAGAGTATACGATACGTCTGTGCTTTCTCCGCATTCTCATCAACCCTCTGGCTCTCTCGTTAACCCTTGCATGCGCGGGAGTTCGGTATGCACCTCCACGGTTACACGTGAATCACGGACGAACGTCTAAGTGCACCGTTACTCGACTGCACCGCGCGCAATAGTCCGATTCCGTTAACTTCGGAGCTTTTTCCGTCTGCTCAACTTTACGACGTGTTTGGATAACGAATTGCGAGAATTAAATTAAAACTTACCAGACTCTGGGGAGAATTTCAGAATTTTCACGGTCGTCACTGTGACTGATATTGATCTATAGTGTTTCGAAGTACTCACCTGAAACAGAAAATTATACCATTTGGAAATATAATTATTTGCATTCACAGACGGGACGAATTTTAATTTTGATCAAGTTTTGATATTCCGTGCAATCTGAAAGACAAGCTTACCATGAAATTCTATCCCATCGCAAATATTTACGCGACAAAAACTTTTTTAATTGGAGGAACATCGAGAGACAGTTAACGAGGTCGTATACATATTTATGCATACAACTTGAATATCTTATACTAATATGAATCCCAGACTTTACGTTTTCGGACGTGTCCCAACCATATTAATTTTTTTTTGGCCCCTTTAGCTCTTTGATATCAGAGTAATTATTAAAAAACGTCCTCAGATGTCAAGCAATAATATCGTTTGCGAGAACATTTTGTTTCACATTAAATTTTTTACTGCTTTTACTATCGATCTCTTCTGATTTCAGATTTTCTTTTACATAAGACGATATCTACTCAATTTCCTACGGTAGTGATAATGAATAATACCATTATCTTATTCTTAAAAATTGTTCTTCCATATAAAACCATTTGAAATAAGAATATAAAATTTTGTGGAGATAATATTAATTCTCTTGTAAAATATACAAAGGAGAACAGAAAATTAACATAATTAGAGAACTTGAAATTTCTATGACTATATTGTAAATGTACTTAATTTGATACTTGCAGTCTAAGCAAAGGAAAATCAGCATAGCAAACCGAATTTCTCTGTGAGCCAAATTTCGCTGGAGGTGACGGAGCGGCAATTAACAATTACGTAAGATTAGGTTGAAGTTTCGCAGATATCAGTTTGCTACTCGAGTCCCTCCTACTTCGTACTTACGCGGCGGTTAGCCCGATGCATTGCGCAGACCTCGGATATAGCTTGGAGCCCGGTAGACTGGGTAATGCAACGTAATACAATGCTAACGTGGCTTTTAATTATCCGGTCCGATTACGGGGGCCATTTCTAAACGCCACTGTCCTAGTTTCTATTATAGCCCCCCCCCCTCCCTCCTCCCTGCGCTCCCTGCCTATCACCCTCACCCTCGCCAAGCCACGTGCTTCTACCGCTTCTACTTGAATTTCACCTCGACTCGCGGTACCATTTAGTTCTACACGACGATTGCACCGCTGTATACGACCACGCTGTTACCAAAGTTTATACATTTCCGTGACTCGAGACGATTTTGGTGCTGAAGTATATTGGCCTTTGTGCTGCTGTTCCTGACGCTTCTATTGCTTCCCTACGCTCTTCCGGGCAGCGTCTACGACGGTTCAACGAATACGTGGATATATCTGCCTCAAAAACCTTCGCTTCCTGAATGTATCACGTACAATTGGAAATGGATGCACAGTTTTTAGGTTAAGTAGAAAAAAATGGAGACAGTAGCAAAGCGACATCTGTTAGAGAAACAAACTGATTCTTTGGTTCTGTCAGATGATTCTTCTTTATTCTTATGATCTTTAAAATTTCGCTTGCGGGATAATAATCCATAGACTTGCCAACTCGTGGTGACGAATGATATTAAATTCTATAGTGAGTGCATAGATGCATACAACAATTCTACGACTATGAAAATCCGGTTAAAAAAATCTTTACTTCCTGAATGGTATCACGATTCATGGAACCCGAGGGGTTGGCGATAAATGCCCAGTTATTAGCATAAGGGGTCCAGTCAGCGAGAAATCAAGGTTTTCATTTAACAATATCTTTTTAACGAGCGCCCACCCCCTAAAAACCAAGCGTGTTGCAATTGTGTTATTTCGTATCTTTTACATTATGACGCTTTTTTACACACATCTAAACGGGTTTGGATTACGTATCGTCACTGCGGATAAGCAAGACGCTTGCAATAAGTGTGTAAGAAGGTGTCATAACGTAATATATGGAAAATAACACACTTGCAACACACTTGGTTTTAGAGTGCACTCAGCCCTCTGAAGGAAAACGAAATGGACAGCGGAAAGATGGTTCTTGATAGACGACCGAACTTGTAGTTTTGTTCCGTCAGTCTATTTTTCTCTGTCACCTTCGCATTTTCGCTTTAGAGAGAAAAAAAACGATATTTTCGCCATCTCATGGTGATCGATGAAAGTAGAGTTACGGTAAATACATCAACGTAACCGAACAGCGTCGACAATGGTTTCACACCTACACAGTCTATCTAAAAGAATAACCGGAGGGAAAAATTTTCATTTTCGGAACATATGACAATTTATGGGCCCTACAGACTTGCAAAAAATACACTTTCTTAAAGTAAAGTAGTATAAGGAGGACATAGTAGTAGGATGACGACCCATAGTTTAATGTACTCATTTTTCAGTTCCGACAGCTCATTCTGATTCCGGATATGCTTCGCCTTTAGCGACAAACCAAGTTTATCGATTTGCACAGTTCAGTACAAAATTTCTTATTGAAAAAATGAGGTGTTTTGTCAAACATAAATAATTATGAATTCATATAAAAAATAAAGAAAAGAAAAAAAAAATTATTACCATTTCCAACGATGTTTTCGCAATGGTAACAAAACGTAAGGTATATTTTCATCAAGAGAAAATTTTAGCATTTCACCGCCATTTAGCTGATGCTGCCACTTAATTTGTAGTTATATACCTGTCAGTCACGTGTTACCAACTTATACAGAATTCGCGCACGACTTTCAAGGGACGAGGTGCGATTAATAAAAAAGCAGAATGAACAACAACGAGAGGGCCGTCAGAGAAAGTAACGTGGAAACGACATGCGGTAGCCACGCTAACATCTATCACTCGCCTGTTTAGCACCGAAATAGCCTGCAAATGCTATTCGCAATTTGCTTGATGGAAAGCTTCCCTTCCAACTTCCCCGCAATCTAACCCCTTTTGCTACCCCCCTTAGTCCCGCAGGGCGTTATGCCATCCGCTGATGGCTTGCGTTATTTTCCTGCTACTTTCAACGCGCGCTCAGCTGTAAGCAGATATGATCTCCTCGTTGAAAATGCTCACTCTATTAGCCTATTGTCGCTTAGTCACTTTATGCAATTTTCTAATTAGGCCGCGACAATCAAGGTGTGATTATATGTATAACTTTTGCTTTACTACTTTTTAACTAAGTTAGATAAAGTTCATTAAACAAGTCAATCACCAATTGACTGTCTGTAGTTCAAATAGTCAACCAGTCTTGTGTAAAATTTGATAACGCTTTTTTTACAATGTAGTCTTCGACATAAAAATTTCCGGTTCCATTATAGAAATTTAACATGCAGCAACATTTATTTTAAAACATACAGGTTTTCTCTATATCGCGAATTTTAAGGGGCTTTTTTCTTTTTAGAGGATTTCTTAAACCTAGGGACCATTAATTAGAAACATCTTTCCATATTATTATTTTTTGATAACTCAGCCCCCGTAACTGCCATTAACCAAACTCAATGTGAACGGGCTTTGACCTTTTATTTTCATTGTACAGAAACGGAATTTTGCGAATCATGGATGACGGAACTTGTGAGTAATTGGGAGGGCTATTGGAACACAAGGGCCAAAGGAACATCAAGGCTGATGCGCAGGGGGTGTTTCCACGGTAATCCATGCCTCATATCTCAACGCCTGGTTGACAAGCATTCACGCTGCTCGACGCCTACTCCTGTCGGGGACCTTCGATATAATGAACGACATTCACCGCGACAAACGCCTGGCGTCTAATGCAGGAACCGCGCGCCTCCTTTGGACAGCTATTACAGAACATCCAAGCTATGGGGGTTCCCCTAAATCCCGCATTACTATAGATAGAACGAACACAACGAATCGCACTGTCGTCATGAATACGACACTTACCTCCAGTTCCGATACAAATTGTAGTGTTCTCATGAAAATTATTTTATTGTGTGTGAATTACATTTGCAGGGATATCGAATTCGATACACATCTGTTTTATCATCCTCAGAAAAACCAGGTTCGCGTAATGAAGTTCAAGATACCAAACAATCAAGACAATGAAAGACTAGATCAATTGCACGTATGAAATCACCTTTATAAAAATAATGATATTACACGGAAGGGAAAATTTTTTTATCAGAGAATATTCTCGTTGTAGTCGAATTCATCGGCACGGATATTTTTTCTTATCGTGCATCCGACGTAGAGTTTTGGTTGCAATGTTAAACAAAATTTATCGTGTAAGATCGATATTTATTTGCAGTATTTGCCCGACCGATTACGGAGATACCAATTGAGGAAATAAAGTCATGAAGTCAGAATAAGTTCACTATAAAAGTGATTGTATCGTTTGCGCAAGATATTTCAATAACAATTTTTGTAATTAGGCTCAATAGAGTCTTCATACAAAAAAAAAACAATTAAAACGTTAAGATCGAATTTGGTCCAGGGATTCCCATTTTTTTGTCACACTCATCCGAACAAGTAGAATATAAACAATAGCAATAACAAGCAATAATATTTCTAATATCAGAGAAGATTTTATACGTATATTTGAGGCTTTTTAAAATTTTTACAAAGTCCACATAACTCGAACAATCAGTTAAACTCTTCTAGACGTGATTTTTATTGTACCAATTGCATAAGCCAATCGTTGCCTACGAGGTCTAAACGATTTGAGGGGGTGCCAATAACGATTGGTTTTTCATTTACGAGAACTTTCGAGGTTTCTCATTCGAGGATCTTTTTCTTTATTGGCATGGTAAAAATAGGTCAGAGTAAATGGAAGTTTTGCATGCAAAATTGTTGAAGATAGTTGATCTCACTCGGAAAGTTGGAAATATTGTAGAAGCTCAGAGCACTCGTTATAATTAGATTTATCGGTAGACACGAGAGAAGCAAAAGTCTCTCTGACGCAACATAATATAGTTGTTGGAAGCACCGTTCTCGATGAGCACCTACGGTCACTTGTACATAGCCACTTCCCACGCACATAGTCCCTGCTCTCGTTACATTATGTCGAGTGCTCTATGACTTTCCAGAAACTTTCTAATTAGTAGGTGTGGTTAGCCAGTGGCTTGCAGGGGCTCACGAGACGAAACCAGAAGACGACAACATAGTAGAAGACGAAATTTACCTGCATATTGTAAACCTCTTCAGTAGATGTCGCGCAAACCACCGAACCACAATCATGCGTGCGTGTATAATTTGTGGTATTATATGAGCTGTACATTCCACTTGATGTTGCTCCAACTTAAAAATCCCATAAATAAAACTTACCATCAAATATGACGATTTTAAACTTTTTTAAATTTTACGTATACTGTTGTGTGAATATTCATTTTACACACCAAAAACAGTACGTCAGAAAAATTATTCCGTCTTTCCTCGATCTTGTATGTAGCACTTTTTTCTCAGATTGCCTTAGGGGTTCGTCTATAGCATGTGACCCTGTTGAATAGCAATTTTCAAGACGATTTGTGACCTGCTGTAATTATCTTTCTCGTACATTACTGGCCTTCTTTAGGACCTTGCAGCATATGGGTAAGATAGCATTCAGCAAGCGCAAGGTACTATAAAATCTTGATTATATATTTTCTCGCGTTATTGCACCGTGAACGGAGAAAATACAAAGAGGTAGTTTGTAGCTTCGTGCTCCTCTATTGCTACCAACTTACGTAGCACGATGGTTAACCGTTGCAACAGAGTATTAATATTGTCACGTTCGGTTGATAAATAGTTTTGGTTAAAGTTGTGGTGCGAGGCAACAAGCTTGCTCATAGAGGCTCGTGCCCCTACAACGTCACGGGCATTCTGTTAACAATGGCCCTTGCAGTTGCCCGTACAATCTGAGGCAACTCTATAGTATTACTTGTCCATATAGAGAACCCTTGCCTCTTGGCTGCCTATTTGAAATTTCTTGAATACCAGGCGCGTTATTGGTTTTTGGACCTTCGAATATCCAACGCAACTGGGTGCTTGCCCAAGTCTCCAGGTCAGAGAACTGCGCCATTCGAATGAAAGAGTATTTCAAGTTGGTTTTTTTATTACTGGATACGTAATATTATAGAAAATATTTCGTACTTATTGTAAAATGCAAATATTTTTTATAAATAAAATATGATACTGAATATGGATAAGGTGGTTCGGTGAATGACGGCTTGTGATATTTTTATTCAAATATACGTTTTGTCCTAATCAGGGCCTCTTCAGAAATATTTAATTTCTTATCAGAGTTAAGTTTGTGACCTTTCATATTTTCTTTGCAAATGTTTGGCTCCATTTGTTGTTTATTAACAAAATGCGTTTTGTATATTTTCTATGGTTTGCTGTAGTTGGTGACCAGGCTGTCCGGTCTCGAAAAGTAAAAAAAAAGGTAAAAAAAAAGTAACTCATAGGACAAGGGCGGAAGTTGGTTGTTCAAAAAATTTGAGTTCGCTCTGTCAACTTATCATTTATTGCAGTGCGTTATTGCAAGCGTGAATATTTTATGAATGACATGCAAAAAAATTATCCCTCATCTATATTCTTGTGATGGTTCTCAAGAATAATTGGGTGGATGGTACTTTGTAGCACCGTTATGAGATACGACAGGGAGGCAGCAGTTGGCATCACTGCGTGAGCGGAACCGGCCTATTACTCCTGAATATTGTAATTAATTAGAATTCATCTCTCAAGCTTTATCCACATTTTACAACGCACTCAACTGCGCTTTCTTTCTCGTGCTTTCTATCTACTTGCTCGTCTCGCTCGTGTTTACTTTCATTCCGGAAGAGAGTATAATCTCGAGCTCGATAAATTCTCATTCTGAAAATTTCTTTTACGAGAAATGAAAGTCTTTTTTACACAAACTTACAGTAAAGTATGAGAGTTATACGGGCACACTATGAAGCGATAAAAATTCTGCATATAATGTATAATTAGTCAATTTCGCTGATTACGACGAAATAAATTGTGCAATCTCTATAATTAATTGTCAACTCTTTTGCATCAGTTATTTCTTTCTGTTATTATTAATTTTGTCGGCGAGCGAGGATCAGGTCGTCGATAAAGAAAAATATGTATACGTAAATATGTATATGTAAAAGTATATATAGCTTATCCGAAATTTGAAAGGGGGAATTTGTGTCGTTTGTATGGTTTTACGTATGGCTGAACCGTGAAACCAACATTGGCGTTCCTGTTCGGCGAGCACATACACACACACATTGGAGCCTGGGGATTTCATTCGTTTGTTCGACGCAGCCCACGAGGCCATTAAATTAATCCTGAGCAACAGATACCTCGGATAGAAACCGCTGGATGTACACCGAGAATTGCGTAATCAAGTTATCGAACTCGCCCCTCGGACGCTTTACGGAGGAAAATCTTGATGCTCGAATCTTTGCATCACGTCTCTCCAATCATTGGCCCTTAACACTTCTCATTCTTCTTTTCCCGCTATGGAGACAAGTTAACTCAAATTACATTGGTGTAGATTTTTCAATGTCTATTTAATTAATTGCACTCAGGCGGTAATTGCTTATTTTATTTTCCTGATAGAGAGAATTTCGTTTTTACGAAGACAATTTTTTCGATATATGATTGAAAGTGAACGATAGAAGTAATTAGAAATTGGGATGATGATAAAAAAAACTTTCTGTTTTCCTCGTATGATTTAAAAAGTGGTCGAACTGTCGTGTTAAAAGTTAGCATGATGTAAGGTCAGAAATTTCCGTTAATGTGTGCTCATTTTCATCATAATTTATTACATCATTAAAATTTACTGATAAAAAAACGCTCTGAAGGGATAGAAGCTACCTCGACAAAAGATTAAGCCACCAATCTAAAGATGCTTTAACGATGGTTATTTATAAAATAGACAACGAAAGATTGTTCCAATGTTCATCACACGAGACAGGTAAAAAATATCAAGCTACAATTCAGCGCATGACTAGATTAGTTACTATTAAATGATAAACATTAATCTCTTTCTACCATTATTTGAAGTTATTAAAAAATATGGTAGATTACGTGTCTAGTGATATAGTTCAAAAATTTGATCAGCGAGTTATTCGTAGATAAAGTATTCTGAGGCATATTATTTCAACATTCGCTTACATTGACCCAATAGTTGATTTATTGAAATCATGGAAAAAGGCCGTTGGTGGCTTATCATTGTTGACCTTTTGCCAGTTTCTATGGAAAATCAATGCGCAAAATTCAAACACTTCTTATAAATTTTTCATGCAATGCAATAAAAGCTTAAGCCAAATACTCACCGATTGTCTTGCATGCTCCGTATCATGCATATCCGCATGTGAGAGCTTAGTGTATGCATAGCAGTAGTGTACATGACGCGGTCAATTGCATTTTGAGGTAGACGGGCAAGCGGAGGGTGCCCCGTGGCTTAGCCATTTCCCGTTGAAATATACCATTAGCCGAGATCTATAGCTGAGTTTGCGGCGGTGAAGCCGCTCCGGAATTTCGAAGCTAGCATCGACGAGATAGGGTTGAATCGCACAGCGTTGCTACCAGTATGTGGAGAAACGCCAGCTTTTCCAACGCCATATAGAGTCGATCGGCTCGCTTGGCTCGCACTCCAGATTTGCCTTTCTGCTACCTCTCACTGTACTACATTCTGCTTGCAATTGCCATTTTCGTAGGCCCTCGCTCGTCGATGAAAGCTATTGCTGATGCCGATGAATCGAATTTCCAAGCACATACATCATCGACAGAACGTACATCTAATTAGGTTATTGAAAGCGTATGCACCAACTTTCGATTTAACCCAATAAACATAAGTAGAAAAAAATAGCAGCAATGAATGCCTAAAAAAACCGTTTTAACATATGCTCGTTTTTTCCGAACTTTTTATACGCTCCAATAACTTGAAAATACGAATAGGTACATCTCAAATGAAGAGGGAATCATACGTGCACATAAAAAACTAATAAAAATAAAATAATATTTGCAATAATATCACTTATAAGTGCAAGATTTGTAGAGAATTATATATATTTAAAAAATCCAATCATCGAATAAAATCAAGGCATTTATACATTTTTTTATAGCGTAGTATATGAGAAATGGTTATGACAAAAATTGCAATAATAGCATGCAACTGGAAAGCCTATTTGGAAGATTCAACTATACATCTCTATTAATTACATGAAAATGAGAGTAGAAAATCAAAACGAATGAAAAAAATAAACGAACGATATACATTTTAAATGATCACTTTACATATATAATCGAATAAAAAATATTTCCATTATCAAGAGTGTATTGTACTAATTAACGAGTGGGAATATATGTGTTCTTATTATCGGAAATTTAAAATAAAAAAATTAATTTACACCATTAATAATATCGGAAGCGATGAAAATGGGAGTAAAAAAATGGTGTGCAATTGCGGAAGTACAGAAACGAAAAACGGAAAGACAAGATAAAAGTGGGACCTCTCAAGAAATACGACTATTGTGCGAAGACAGAGAGATGCAAGGTGATGTTAACAAAGGCCGCGTGGACTACAATGAGTGCTTATTACGAGGGAGGAATCTGTCCTAACAGCGTGCTGGAATCGTTTTATGCTTTAATACCTACAATTTATAATCGACGAAGTGCGGTATGGCAGTTACAGTTATAAGTTATAGACGATGGAAGATGAAGACAGAAAGGACAAGAGGAGAACGTTGAGAAAATAGGAGACGGACAGTAATGGCAGAAGGACGAGTGAAGTAACGCGTGAATAAAAGTCTCACTGACGACAAATGTATACCCTCCTCACCATGAGGAGAACGACTATGACACGAACACGAAACCGTCAAGGAAACCTTCACTTGAGTGCACCGGTTGTAAAAGCAATGTCTTTTATATCTCATCTGCTTTACACTGCATTTTTAGATCCTACTACATTCTCGTGTTCTATGTGTTAAAAAAATAAATATGGAAACAGAATACCCGAAGCTGCTTCAATCTTCAAGTAAAATAATATTCAGGTACTCATCATATATATTAACTTAATGTGGGTTATAATTTGAGATAGATTCAAATGCCATAGTAGAGACTGTGTGCATACATAGTCATACAAACCTGATAAAATTAGCATATAATTTCTATCTAATAATGAAAAAAGCTCGCCTGACAATAAATCGTCAAGAAAGGTAAGTTGAAAAATCAAATACATTGCTCATCATTTTGACCTGAATACTATCCCACAAATAAAGAACAGGTAAAAAATAAAAATTCCGATAATTGAAATGAAAATTATCGCCACTGTAGATAAAGAGAACACATATTCAACAAAAAATTTCACTTCAGAATTTAATCAACATGCTTATCATTCCAAGCAGGCGTCAATCCCACAGATTTAGGTAAATAGATAAACCAATCGGACGTTAACTACATATTTGTTTTTGATTCAGATGAAATTTTTTCGATTTTCCATTTTGAAAAAGAAGATCTAACAATATGAGCCCGTGTTATGTGCACCATAATCAGAACATTAGGTCACTTACATATTACTATCAAAAATGCATTTGCGTAAGGAGATTAAAAAGCATATTACTCGGAGCTGAAATCAATCCCACAGATTTATAAAAATAGAGAAATGAACTGTCGGATGAGATTATAATCTCATACTCAACTTGCATGGATCAATTCTAACTTCACATCGGTTCTAAATTGAGATGAAAATTCTCACTGGAGTAGTAATCACAAAAATACAGTTAACAGAAAATCAGTAATAAAAGAAGGAACGAAAGGACATTAGCTTATGATTTCTACAGAATTATCAGCAGATCAGTTGCGCTACATGTGACAATCAAAATGCAAATAGAGGAGTCCATTACATTACGCAGTATAACGACCTGAATCCAATTATTTTATATGGATCAATGATGTAAACCAGTTTTGAAATAAGATAAATTTAGCGCTCCAGCATATAATCCAGCCAGCACGAAATTTTTTCTAACTTCCGAGTCTTCACGCGAAGACAAAAAAAACCTGACAATAGCAGTTTATCAACCAAAAAATGAGCAGTCCTAGAAATGACAACCGATACGGAAAGCATTGGAGTCGATTGCAATGCTTATCATTCCGCGTCATATTCGATGACACAGCCCGTATGGATCAATGTCCAATATCCTCCTCATGGCTCAGGAACGACGACAAGGTTTGCTTGCCGTTCGTTTTACATTATCACACAGTGGGATATATATAGACGTCAATAGCTTGAACATCACAACCATTGACATACTGAGAAGTAGGCAAGTACTAGCAATCGGCGAACAACCGTCTATTGCCGTCCAAAGTATCTGATATGCTATTTGCAACCGGATTTCGACTATCGATGATATGGCAATGAGGACATTGTTATATCATTCAAAGGTCTTTTCTCAAGTGATCTCATTGGATTTTTAAACATTGAATATCACCGCAAAATAATTGTACCATGGATACAAGTATCGCTACAAACAAATGCCATACGCATTTCCTGCTGACGATAGGAAATCGATTTGGCATTTCCATGTCTGTCATATTTACCGGGTATATTCTACTAGTTGGATGGACGAATCCACGATCTGATACAGAATTTTCACAGTGCCCGAAAAGCATAAGACCTGCGCAACGTCATATCAAGCGAATTAGACCACATATAGAACGTTTGATGAAAACAACCTTAATCACAGTTGAATCGTTGTGCCTTATTCTCCAATGTCTATTCTAGCGGGCTTCTGTCTCTCATTTCCATCTCTCGCTCTGGCGCGGTTTCCGGTTTGCTGGCGCAGTTTGCTTACTCGATCGTCATCTCTATATCCTCATCGCCACGGATGTTGGTATAAAAAGATACACTCGATGCTCCAATGCACCGACTACAGATACACTACACGACCCAAAAATAAAACGGTACCTAGCATGGCCGTGTTTCCATCGCTCCAAGCGTTTTTTTACTGTTTCGCCACACGCGGCGCAGCCGTATTTTTCTAATTGGACGACGGCTATCTCCGAATCTATATTACATTTCCACCGCTCTCTCCCCATTTTCCATTCCAAACCTCCCTACGACTACTGTCCACTTTTGGGCAATGTTATCTATAGCACTGGCCTCTATGCAATTGGAGTTTTTTGTATCACCTCGCGTCACTTTTTATTTATCTAGAAAATGTCGAGGGCTGCAAGAGACGAAACAACCTTCAGAGACAATATCGAATCAGCAAATGAAATATTCTTCCATAAACAAGGATAGATCGATCTTCATTTGAAGCTGGAAGACTCGTATTAGATAAATGGTATTCCATGATACTAAACATTATCAGAGAAATTTGAAGAAACAGTAATAGAGCCGAAAGCGAAATGATAATTATTGACAAGGATGACCCCTTTACGGTTGCATAGAAAAAATGTAATTCTCCATTTTTTTAACCGTTTTTTTGCTGACAATTTATCTATTGAGCTTCCAAGTCGCCCACCACAGACAACACCAATTCCAGACCGGATATGCTAAAAATATTGGCAGGTAAGCTATCGACGGATTATGATCCTACAAGTCATTGTAGTATTTTTTTCCACGGTCATAGCCGATTGCTGTTTTATCTTTCCACTATGATTTTTCAATTAAATCTCTTAGTACAGACGTCTGAATAGCCTTTGTAAAAGCACTCCACAATCTTATACATTGTAGTTATCCGTTCCATTCACTATTACAATTTGTCGTATAACCTCCCTCGGTCATTCATGGTATCCCGCGTACGAACTATAAATCACGTTTATATTGGCCACACGTCAATAAAATGCGGTTCATGGATTTTCTCCCAGTACAAAGTGATATCGTGTGAGTGAAAAAGAGGGAGAGGCTGGAGGGATAACATGGCGGCACTAATGACAATGCAGTTTATATGTCGGTCATATAGTGGCAATAATTTCCCAGCGTAACCGAGAGAGCACTGCGATTTAATGGCAAAGATCGAATGCCTGCCGAGAGTTTTTAGCATCATTTACAGAATATACGTTGTGTATTCCGGCGCAGCAACGATAAAGATAACGAGTATAGTGGAGAACCATTTATACTTCGATTCCACAGCAGGATATGTAAGTGGATATCAAAGTAGTATGGAAGCATGAATGCGCGAACACCCTTTGCCATGATATCATACATTATTAGCCTGATTTATTGGTCATTGATAACATTATTGTATTCCAATTCACTTGCATAGCAAAATATTCCATAAGTCCATGGAGACGCTGGGACGCCCGAGAAATTGTGGGTTCGATGTCCATGTCAGATTATCAGTTGGCGCGAATCAAAATGCAGTTGCCAAGTCATATCCAACACAACCCTTTCTCCGTTACCCTCATGTGCTATATTGTTAGCCGTTGAGTCCGTGGAAACCGCACGTTCCCAGCGAACTCGCGAATCCGCCCGTTCCGATGTATTCGGGAATGGAGAAGGGGGTAGAGAATTTCTCGATTCCAACAGCATCCCCACCGAAACGAGCTTCTCTCTCGCTGGTAACAATCCGGTGGCAACAGCACACGAAGAGCGGCAGCTAGCTTGGCTACTCGCACACGCTCTTCCGACCGACCAACCGACCGGGTTCTCCGGGACTATTATTTGAACGGTTATTGGTATGATAGCGCGTATCTCCCCGTCGTGCATCACGCTTCAACTCTACGCTTGTCACCCCGGATCCACCGAGCGATGTGTATACTGTTCTGGAATACATATATACGTACCCCACGACTTTACACTGTGTTTTGCCTCACTTCCTTTACACTCACGAACCATATCCCAACGCGTAACTCATCTCCGTATCGTAAATATATGTTCAAGGATTTCTGGTTGGCACCCAAGCAATGAATTGCCTTTCGGAGAGCTTTACTGTCATGGCCCCTTCAATATTGCTGTGTGAACAGAGCAGACATCCAAACAAGACAATATTATACGTTTTAGTCAATAGCGATGGTAAGAGGTTTTGCGTCGAGTTGATTGATAACGTTCGTCGGATCAATTTGGATGAAGGAGATTGTGGACCAGTTGATCCTGAGTGGAGTAGATAACTCTGAAATATTGTTAGAAGATGTGACGATTGCGGAAGAGAATAATCGTCCAGTGGAAAAGTTGATTTCGAATCCGCATGCATTCAAGTTTCAAGCTATTAAGTTATCACACTATTTTGTAAGATTTCTGCCTGGCGGCCTAACAATGAATTGTTTTCTGAAAGTATTGTTTCAACCGTTATCGATATGATAGCGCGTATCACACCATCGTGCATCACGGTTCAACTCTACGCTTGTCTCCACTGATTCCCCGAGTGATGTGTATACGGCTTTGGAATACATACATAACTCATCTGCGATTGCACAGTGAAACAATTGATTTTGGATTCGAATCACTTTAAGTGTCAAGCTTATTAATTATGTCTTGGCACTTTTCTCGTGAGATGTCTGCCTGGTAACCCACGAATTAATTGCCATTGACAGAACTTTGCTCTCGTGATACTTTTGGTATCGGTATGTAACCAGAGCGACTGCAAGATACGAATAGAGTGTATATTTAAAAATGTGATTGATAAGATGCTCTGCGTTGAATTCACTGCTGAAGTTGCTTGGAAGTAAAATTATGAGTGGTATAAATGATTTTGAAACATTGTTTTGCAACATTATGATTTTAGCGCTCCGAATACTTTTACCCTTCGTTTAGGAACAAAATAACTAGTAACTATTGAATATCAAAGCACGAGATCTTTGTACATGCTTGTCAGCGGTAGCGATAAGAAGTTTTACATCATGTTCACCGATGTCGTTTGTCAAGACTAAATACCAGAAGTTATTAGCTGATTGCTTCTGAGTGAAGTAAATTACCTGTAAACATTATTAAATGATGTAAAAGTCAATGGCGATAGAAGATAATAGACTACACTAGAACTTTGCATATTTCAAGCATTTACCTAAGTGATAAGACTTGAAATTTTTTCCCTTTTTGTGAAAGAGAAAAGAGCTAGCAACTCTTCTGTTTGTCGACCACTCAGGCGAAGTGTTGTTGTCACAAGCCGTACTACCCGAATTATGTGTAAAAGGACGGCTGACGAGAGGTAGAAAGTCACTTTCAGCGATCAATATACCCTCGAGAAATGTGGCTGTTGGGTGGATGCTTGCCCTTCTCGCGCATTAAAAGCATGCCTTACAAGGGGTTAGGCCCACCGAGAATTCACGTGACGCACGGCTCACAATAGAGCCAAGAGTGAGTGACGGGTCGAAGGAGATGGAGTAAAGGTGAAGAGAGAAAAGTTTGAACACCCATAGTTGGCCGCAGCGAGTGGTTTGTGCTTTTTCTCACAACAATTTACGGAAAAAGGAGTTGCTAAAATATGCTACACCGAGAACGAGAGAGGACGATGCTATTATACTTGAGTCGCTGTGCCCTCGATGTTTGGAATGATCTTGACGTTACTGGCCGCCTGATCCTCACCTACCCCAATATTAAACAAGGGTTGTTCTTATACCAAGCTTATATTTCGTCGCATCTCATGATCCTTCATGAACGTTGAACAACGTTGTTTTGGTAACATTTTCCCAACATCTCTGCTGCTCTTCACTTAAATCCTTTGCCGTTAAAAGCCGGGATACTGTTTAAGTCTGTTAATTGCAAAGTGTGTCAAGTGACGATGAATTGGCGCTTTCGTGGACATAAATTTAATCAAGCTTTCTCAAGGACACTTTGTTCTTCGTTTCAATAAAATATGGAACAATGATAGCTAACAAGCCATAACATTCAGGCTTACTAAATGGTAATATCAAAAATTATTTGAACATTGATGATTTTAGGTACCAGCAAAGACAAGCCTTGAATCTTACATTTGCTATGAAAACATGCCTTATATAACACGCCTCCATATAAAAGAGGTGAATTCCTTAATTTTCGTCATTGGTAGGTGGGTTAGCCGAGTGCATTATGGGTAGATGGTGTTAGGAAAAAATTTACAGGAGGTTTTCAGGGAAAATCCTCACGGATGTGTCTTGATGATGCATCGAAAAATAAATTTAATAATAAAAATTTGTCTCTAGCTTCTGGTTTGGGAGCTCTTCCATGATCCATAAATTGAGGATTGCTAAATATGTCCAAAAATTGTCCATTATCATCCACTACCCAAGGCATATCAGTTTTTTTCACGAGAAAAAAAAAAAGGTTGACTGATGTAAGTGATCCGATATCCAGCAGTTCAGCGGCCCATTAGCGAGTATCGATACCCATTTTCACCATCTTCGGTGAAATGTTGTTTCAACCCCTCATATCACCTTCCAGAAATTGCTTCCGTTGTCTATGATTCCAGACAGACACACACACACACATAACCGCCCACTTCGTCGGAAGTCCAGCAAGAAGAAAGGGCATTGTTTCGAACTTCTCAAAGTGCAACAAATCCTTAAGCTTGTTCCTGGGTAAAGTAAACAGCTATCGAGTTTCCAAACACATAGAGTATCCCCGTATAGGTGTCAGAAGGTAAGGAAGCATTAGGGATATTACAGGTTCGGAAAGCTTTTACGCAAACGCTTTTCGACGAAAGGAAAAACCTCCTATAGAGTGTACAACATCTGTACATTGAATGTACAAAGATGGAACAGGAAATGAAACCTTTTCCTGCAAGCCTGTATTTCCCGTACCATCAATATAGACCTGAAATGCCTCCAGGAAAGACGGACGAATTACTGACATGTATTTTTTTATTTGTTAAATCTACTTCTAGTTTCATAGCACGCTTTCCTCGATTACTGGCATTAATTCGAGATTCCAGTCTCGTACAGAAGTATCCTGAGTTTCCGTAGCTTCATTCACTTCTCATCATCCCAGAATCAGGAGCAAACCAAGTCCAGTTGTCTCAGTTCCGCGTATCGACGTTCAGTTAGGTTTCGATCTCTCCTTCCTTTATTCCTGAAGTGACTGAAGGTAGAAACAGAAAGGGAGAGAGAGCGAGAGATTGTGAGCACATCTCGTCCACAATCGCGGCGAGTATCGAGATAACGATCCGATGGCGATCAGCCAGCTCGCGAAATTCCCTCGCTTTTGCCTCGACCCCAGTCTACTCCAGCTTGTATAGTGACATATATAACTAACGGTACTTCCGAATGGTATAGATGATAACATATACATGTACAAGTTGAATTTTCCCCAAGAATTCTCTTCGTCTAGGCTCATTTACTCGCACAAGTTGCTCCTGGTGATATCTCTTAGAGCCGCAAGACCAATGAAAGTACACAGCGAGTTTGACACGTCAATGGGCCACTAAAATACAAGGAATCAATTTTATTTCATTCGCTGTGGCTGTGCTCGACTCCTTGCGAGTTATACAGGTCGATTGCGACCCAATGAGAAGAGCTGAAAGAAGATTGTGAAGAGAGAAAGAGGAAGTGAGATAGAGGGAAGATCAACGGATTTTTCTGCTGATAGGACGAACACGTCCTATCGCAACAGGAACTTTCTCTCTCATTCCCTCTTTCTCTCTCTCTCTACCTATCCATATCTTTCTTATACCCGTAGCCTCTTTCTCCCTTCCAAGCCCTAACTCATTGACAATCTTTTCTCTTTTTCTCTCCTTCGCCATGAGCTTCTCCAGCGGCAGGGCCCCCCGTTATCTTGATAACGCCTGCCAATGTGCCCTTCCTTATTGGCATATCGGCGAATCACCGGCTGTCACGCGAACGACCGTTTCAAACGGCCCCGGCCCGCATTGCGCGGCTCTTTGAACCTACAACGGATTTTATTGCATCCCCGTCGTCGTTGGCCAGGCGCGACGAAGCCACGACGAAGCCGCGAGCGCGCGCGAGTTGTGCTCCCTTGGTTGCTTGTATACCGAGAGCTGACATCTCGCTCTCTCGTGAATCTCCGCTGGTTTCCGCCGGGCGAACGCCGGCCCGCGCGGGCGTTCGCGCTGCGGGGATATAGGCACCACGAGTAAGCGGAATACGGGACAGGTTACACGGGTTACCCCCTCGCTCCTTGTACCCTCAACCCTTCTTCGATCTTCCTGCCGCGCGCGACTTGTCGGGAAATAAAATCTGTCGTCAATCGGAAGCTTGAATCTCGATGCCGCAGACCTGATAAGCTCTCGCGGCTTCCAACAGTCTTTAAGCTGGCACACTTTATCGAGAGAGATGAGTATATCCATGTACGCTCGCGGTGGCAGACAAGAAGTGTTTAATTATCTCAACTCGTTGCACACGCTGGATAAACACACGATGCACGTTTTTTTCTTTCAGTGCAAATAGTAAATGTTATAATTTTCTATATCTGTTTGACATCAAAAGTAAAGATAAAGATGGACATTGAAAAATAAAACTACTCAGTAGATTAAAAATGATATCCTTTCAGATCCATTAATAAAATAGGTTGTTTACCTTTCTGTGCATTTACTTCCACCTTTTTTTATGGCTCAATATTATCATTTTCATCTTTTTATGAATATACTACGAGCTTCCATTGTAACGGTGATTACGTGGCACGTGGCGATCGTGCAGGTTGCAGTTGACTCAGATATCATTGTATACTGTGCCATCCTACCGGATCCCCTTTCCCACCTGCGATTCACTCGCGTATCAATCGGCTAGCAGGATTGCGCTTGAAAACCCATATCGACTCGGGGGGAATTCGCATCCGGAGTCGGGGATAGCTACCAGCTATTCGAAAGCGTGAAAATAACCGGGAATGGTAGTCGAAGCGTGCACCGAATAACGACTGTCGTATACATATACATTTTTTTTTCGATCGGACACTGGTAACTCCAATGTAAAAACTAATCCACCTGACGAATTGACAATTCTACTTCCTTTTTGTTTTTTCTTGAACAGTAGGACTGAAAAGATTTATTGCAGAGTTACGAGAGGTGTGAGCAAGAATGAAACCAATACAATCCTATATAATCATTTTAAATTAAACATTCTAAATATTCTGGGGTCATTTTTTATAAATCTATTTTTCGGAATAGTTAAATTGAGATAATCGCATGATATGTCAATAAAAGCTTTAGGTACAAGTCAGACATTATAAGAGCATGTGAAAAAGGCGTAAGCGATGGCAACTAGTAACATTATGATAACTAATATGGTTATACCTCAATCCTGAATCAACTATGGTTGAGCATTTCTTTATCCTTATTCGTATTCTCCGAATGATTAATTCTCGAAATTTGGTGATATGAAAATATCGGTTAATTTTGTGAATTGCTCATCCATCGCAAAATATCTTAGAGTGTGCGTTCTTTTATTCCGAGGATACATTTTATCGGTCATTCTTTTGTCGCGAGTTCAATCAAAATGCTACCCTAAAATCATGTCCAAGTTAACCGGCGAGAGCAACAAGACGCCAAATGGTCAGTTTGTGATCAACACCCGTTCTTCATTTTCGCCGTAAAGGAAACAAGGGTATACGAGCTTCACGTACAAGTTAGCCATTACAAGAGCAAGTAAGAAAGCCAAGAGTGGGCACAGTGCGGACGTATAATTAGCAGCATGATGCCGGCACTCTTCTTTCTTGCCAAGACGTAATTACCCTCGGTTCAATCCCGTGTGTATACGAGGTAACCCAGTTCACCTATCTCTCGTTCATTCTATCCATCTTTCTTTCTTTATTTCTCGCGGGCTCTCTGCTCACGGTATAACGTTCAATTATGCTAATCGTGCAGACGTGAAAATGATGGTGCGCTGGGACGACTGAACGCGGCAGGGTTTCACCTTCCTACGGTAAAACGTATTGGATCGTTTCATCGGACCGGATTGGTACGAGCACGAATAGTGAGAAAGAGCGAGCACGGTGGGAGGATTCGGGCGATAAACTTCAGGTACGGTTAACGTGGCCTCGTGTCAAAGGGATAATCGAGAGAGATAAAGTTCTTACGCTTTCGGATCCGGACAGAGCTGCGTAGCTGCTCCTGTTACATTGATGCTGTATGCGCGCCAACAAGCTTTGGTTTGGTATCATCTCTTGCAGTACTGCAGTGTGAGCCACGCTCAACTGAATCGGCTTACATCCTCTCTGCAATTGCGGTCTCGATGCGCGAGATTTATCGATTTGGCATTCACCTGCTGTGTCAACTGAAGCTCGAATGGCATATGTATATATTCTTCGGGAATGACAGATATTTCGTCGTAACTGTAGAATAGCTCGTAAAATACATTTCTAGTGCACGATCGGTTTACTGACTTTGTTGTGACATATGGGAATAGATTCTCCCGCTTTAGTAGAGGCCATAGAAATTGCATAAAGGTTTTGGGGTAATGGATTGGTATCGCGTTGCTCACGAATACGAACAATTGCGTTATTGACTGATAATCATTGAATATGCTCATGAACATGAGTTGGACATGAAGAAATTAGTGGACCAAGATAAGGAACAGGTCTTGAGGATACATTTATAATTTTCACAGAATATTTGGTTTCATTTAAGATTAAGCGATAAGAGAAAAAATTGGGAAAAAAAATTCACTCGCTTATCCAAGATGTTTCGAACGCTTATTTTGAATAATTATGGAACTAATAAGCCAGAAAACATGTATTCAAAACTTCTGGAAAAATAAAATTCTAAAACAAAGTGAAAGTCTTCACAAGAATCATATATATTCGGGAAAATAAGAAAATTTCGGCTTAAAAAATTGTTGAAGCGTTAGTTAACCCTTTAATAATAATTTTTCGACGGTATCGTGAAGATTTTTTGCGTGTTGTAAGGCTCTTAATTTTTTCGAGAATGTACATCTAGTATCCATAACTTCCTTGATCTTGTAACATTCCCAGGGGCCAACATTTTGACTGTTCGACTTACGATATTATTGTGTAAAATTTTTTGACTACGTTTGCAGTTTTGTAATAATACAGAGATTTAAAAAATTTTCACTAATACTATAAATTATTTAAAGGAATAATAATAATTCGTTGATACGTCAAGCTAGAAGAATATAATCGCTTCTCATTCGTCGTGACGAGCGCCGCTTTCGGTAAAATGGCGAGTTCCGCGTGATCGTCTGGCACTCAATGTCAGACAAGATTCGGTTATAATCTACTTATATCCATGAAATTTCTGCTCTTGAACGTCGTTATGGTGTTCTGTTTTACGGAGTGATGTGGAGTATAGAGTATAGCGTTGCACGATCAGGTAGAATATTCATGGATGCGAAACAGGTGTCAATTAAAAAAGGTAGTTGGATGCCGACGAGTCGGACGCGTTACCTCGTTTGCGCGCGGCCGCAACGACGATAATTGGTAAGAGAGTAACGAGGAACGTCAATGTCGGGAGGTACCTACTGCTGGAGGTTGGACAGCAGCCGCGCATACAGACCAGCTGACGTGAGCCCCACGATCGCCTCGGTGCGTACGGCAATTGTCGCGTCGGTGCGATCAAACCAACGAACCCTTGTTAAGTTCTGCGACGCATCGCCTATCAGTGACGTGCGAAGAGATCTTTGCTGTCCTAGCTTCGCCATCCGTACAAACTTATTCCCTTAACGAGTATAAGAAAATTAACTAACGAATACACAGCAATTGGAAAAGCGCGTAATTGTTATAAATTTGTACGTCGAAATAATTATTATTTCCGTAGGAAGATAAAAAATGTGCGTGAAAAATCACCGCACATAGCACGCGACATGCCTCAACATAAGCAGCAGACAGAAAAGACGTTATCATCGACGTTATTTAAAAAGCAGCAAGCTGGACAAAAAACTCAACTACTTTTGCAAAATTTTATAAACTCAATCTCGCAAATGACAAAAGTCTATTTACAAAATCAATTCTATTGGATTAGATCCTAGCAGATATGGTAAAGAAACTGAATAAAAAAGCATTCCGAAAATGTTGGAATGCGCACCTTTCCGTCACGTCAAACTTTTAACATATATACAATCAATTTTGAGAAAGGACGAAATAGCAATTCAACGATTAAATTAACCTATTTGCAGTGAAGTTCTATCATAATTGTATAAAGCACCTCTTACGAATAAATCAAACCCACCCTTATTACCTGTATTCAATAGAAACTAAACAACCCTAAAATGTTGTGACAGCCCTTTAAAAAATGAAGAACGCCTGGCTAACCGAGTGGTATCATCCAGGGCAAGAAAACTAATAAAATGTAATATCCTCAAAAATTGGGGCTACATTGGAATGAAGTAGAGGTACTGCAGTTGATCTATTCGAAAGAGGCGCTCCATATAACTTTACTTACTTTACTTTAAGTAATTTCGTTTAAACCATAACCCTTTCAGTCATACATTTGTCATTTTCGAAATTATAAAACTCATTTATACTTGTCAGGAATTTGTTGAAAATAGATAAATCTGAGTGAAAACAGTTGGGTCACTCAGCGACGCACTGTGCCTCAAAGGGTTAAATTATAAGTAAAAGGCCACAATTACTTCAAAATAAATAACTTCACGACAACATAAATTTTACAACAGAAATAGGCAGATTTTAATCTCATTAATAATTCAAAAACTCAAAATCAATATTACTTATAAGAATCTTCCACTATCTGTTTAGAAATCACGTCATTACGAAAATTGCTTCCGTCACCGCTAAGACCTTTTGGCTCTATGTAACGTTCGCCATACCTTTGGTGTTATTGATTACATTATGCATAATATCCACAGCCCTAATGGCATCATATTATAAAGAAAAGTGAGTTGGAAAGACTGTCCAACTAAGGCTTACCACCCTAATCGACGCGAACCGCTCGTTTCCATTCGGCGCACAGTGTAATGCTGACATAATCGTATCGCGTGCTCATTAATCAAACGAAACGACGTGAAAGCATCTTGAGTGAAAGACCGCGAGTTGGTAGTGCTTGCTGTGCACAAAAGCGTGCTCGTTCGCTTGCCAGGAGTACCAAAAGCATAAGCAACCCTCGAGTCCCGCCAATGAAGCTAATCGCCTCAGCGATCGGGTAAATAGGGTTTCTTTGGTATTGAGTTGAGGCGATAGACCGAGAGACGACAGTGAATATTAATAATGACGCCGGCTTCAATTTTCAAGACCGAAACTCAAGCATAATCGATCCGGAAAGAATATATTATGTTTAAGGGCTCTCGATCACTGACTACGATACAATATTAACCAAAACGACAAGCCCGCACTCGATCAGTCGTCATGTGGAATAATTGCAAGTCAAAATTGCCAGCCACGAGCAGCAACGCTGAAATTAAAATTTCGAGGCTGAATTTTAATTTATTCATAATGAAGTTGAGAGCTTTCAAGGCTTTGAATTTTCGATTACGTCATAGTTACCATATCCACCTATTATTTTTTATTGGAAATGCATATTATCCGTCTTATGTCAGGTCGGCCGGCGAAAATATTTTTCAAGATCAGGTTTTTATGATTTGAACGGATTCACTATGCTTACATTTTGTTTGGTTTTTCGGTTGAAAAAAAAATTTGTTTTCAAGATTGATTTATTTATTTGTTTCAAGGGTGATTTCATAGTCTACAAGAAAAGTATCTACTCAGATTTATTCAACGTACACAAACCACATTTTACTGCAAAAACATAAAGAATAGTTCTTTCAAGGGAATCTTCCGACATTGCAGCCCCTTTAATTTTTCAAAATTTCGGGGGTGTGGAACTAAGTTTTTATATTATTTTTGTTACGGGATTAAAAAGTGAACGGAAGTGACGGCAGCTTGAAGTTTCTAAATTCTTCTATCGTGATATACGGGGCATTTACTGTTGACGGTATTTTATTGTGCTCAACAGACCAAAACTTCGTCATAATGGCTGACGTGGAATGACTCATATATATATATTTGCTTATAATGTGAACCTCTATTGAACGATGACGTTCATTCACGTTTAGAATGACGCCGAATGTCGATTACATATATTTAACGATCCGTTGATGCGGTTGATATGTATATATGACATCGAGTGTCCAGCTACGCAGTCTAAATAGCCGGTATGTTGTTATGTCATCCGCTAATGACTTGCGTGAGTGAAGAGGAAAAAGAAATAATAGTTTGACAGTCGCGATTGAGTTTGTTCTCAACGTATATCTATACATAAGAAAGTTTGAAATAAAAAGGGGCTTTGACCCTTTTGTAACGTCGATCAGTTTGCTTTTTCACGTCGTTTGCAGTGGGCTTGAGGCTGTGCGCTTGAAAGGGCGATTTCTTTCAGTTCGATCTCTGAAACTCTTAGCCCCCTCGCTATAACACAGCTCTTTCGCATGGCCGTTGTCCTAAGACCCTCAAAATCGCACTCGTGGTCGTTACGCGCCAATATCAATTTTTCATTCAATGAGTAGATGAGGAAAGCATTCAATCTAGGACCACACACAATGGCTCCGGCTCGTTAATGTCCTCTAATGAACCATATCTCTAAGATTAATGGGGCACCAAAGCCATAATGCACTAGATAATAGCTCTGTAGACTCGTCACGTTTCTTTGGAAAAAAAGAATTATTAATTTTATAAAAAAATTTATTTGCTTATCAAAATCGACTTTCAAATCTTTCACATTGATAAGTAACATCATCATGACTATTTGCAATACATTTTTTTTTTATTCGCATTCCGATATATTAACCGGTGCGGTGGTCTAGTGGTTAGAGTACTGGCTTCTAAACGGGTGGGGGTCAAGATAGCGAATGACCAAAATAGCGAATGGCTAAAATAACGAATTTAAAAATAAGGAACATCTAAATGTAGAATGTCCATTATGGAATTTGCTTTTTCAACCATTCGCCATTTTTATCATTTGCTATTTTGAATGCACTTCAATGAGATGGAGATGAAAATGGCGAATGGTCAAAGTAGCGAATGGCTGAAATAGCGAATTTCATAATGATGACCATTCCAGATTCAGACGTTCCTAATTTTGAAATTCGCTATTTCAACCATTCGATATTTTGGCCATTCGCTATTTTTACTAAACCAGAGCATCAGCAATAACCGTAGTTCATTCACTTTGTAATGGCAAGATGAATGATTTTTGTTTATGGTGTTAATTTATTCGTTTTCTCGCAAAAACATTTTAACAAGAAAAAAAAAAAATTTTTGCATCTGAGATTAACCAAAAAACATGATTTAATAATTATGGACACTTTCACGCCTGATTCAAAATACGTTTCGAAGCGCATATCATTCTTTTTCTGATATTGTAGCTGTGCGTCATCAGACAGTGATTTCAGCAGTTTTTTCTTTTTATTTTTTGTACTTTTTTGAGTAGCCAGCAGGCGAGGGTGGTATTCACCGCATAGCCATCTATCACTCTCCATTGCCAAACCAGGTCGCGCGTACGTCCCATATAGTCGTACGTGTGTGGGTGCCAAAGCTTCTTGTAGCGTTGAGAGCACGTGACCCTATATATCCAGGAGTTACATAACAGTGCGTATATGAGAACTAAAACACGTAGCTACGCATCAAGGCTCTGCACCAACAGGAACGTATATATATACATATGTATATGTATAAACACAATAGGTAGGTAAACGTTTTTTATCAGTTGTCGCTGAGTGTGGATATCAATCACTAGCGATGTCAGCAAAAGTTGGTCGTCACTGTCAGCATATACCGCTGTCCGATTCTGTGTGGATATCTTCGAAACTCTAGATAAATATGATTTTACTGGTATCAATGACAAAGTAGATCTTTAAACGAGGCAATTGTGAGTGAGGGCGAGTCGTTGGATTTTTTCAATCTTATTGGTATATGCTACTCATACTCTTTCTTAATTGTTGGAGGCCACTTCTAAAACGCTTTAGAACGAAAATTAGTTTGGCATCTTTCAATTTCAAACAATTTTCAAAAAATCCTCGAGTACAATTACTAGTAGCTTCCCATCAACTTTTTAGCGTTCTTGGCGTCAAGACGCCACCACTTCTCTTCATTAGGGTGGGTCAGAATCCAAGTTGATTTTGTTTGGATTTCGATACTATCTTCACATACTTTGTATATGATGAGAAACGAACAAATGTTGAAAGACAATTAATTGAAACCAAATTAATTTTCTTAAGATCTGAAAATAAACAACCAATTTTCGATATCGTTTATTATGGCATCCATGCCCTTTACAGTTGGGTAAATGTTGAAGAAATGGAAAAAAGTGATATTCGTAAGGATTTCACCACGCCCTAATAGCTCGGAAGCTATAAAGCCCCCGGACTATACCTGGACGCTATTCTGAGCAACTCAACGTCTCTGTTGTTGTTCGTGGTAGTGTTGCGCGCTGGTGGTGAAGTTTCTGCTGGTGCAGAGGCTCTTCGCCGTGTGCCACGGTAGCAACAGCACCGCACAGCTATAGGGCTACCACGTATGGCAATAAAGGCGACGTTGTAAATCAATTTGCTTGCCGGAAAGTGGAGAGAAGAGATGCACGACGAGTAGCAGCGCTAGAAACAGTAACGCCAGAGTGAGAGAGAAGATACGGTGGCGGAACTAAACGAGAGCACAAAGGGTGTGCACACGGCGGCGCGAGCTTTCGGCCGCCCGGTGTGCCATGGAAATTAAACCACGCCCCCATGGAATTCCAATTGAACTTCAGTAATTATTCGAGTCAAGCATAGCACGCGCTGCGTCCGAGCTTTGGTTCGCTCTCCGCACCCTTTTGACCGGACTTTATATATTTACCCCGCTGTACCAAAAACTCTCTGCTCCTCTGTATGTAACCTGCAAATGTTGGAATTTATAATTGGTTATTTTGATAATAAACAAACAAAAAAAAAAACAATTGGTGGTTCGTAAGGTTTACGCTCGAAACTCGGTAATTTGCAAAAATTCATTGGATAACACACGCACAAGGAGAGAAGAGTCTGGGAATCATTACCCGATTTAGTATAGTAAACTTGGTTTATTCAACGCCTCTGGCGTCTATTTCAATATTTTCCTATAAAGTACTGTGTCGTGTTTTACTGTATCGGTATTTACCGTACGGTTTTCGAACCGTATTGTAAACAATCCGAAGTTTGTAAGGATGTATACGCAAAATTGTCTCGAAAACATCTTAAAGCTTGACAATGGTGGTGACTTCCAACAGACAGTGATTACGATTCGCAATATATGAAGAAATTCATCTTACAATTTATTAATAGAATCTATAGTTAAGGAATTGGTTCCGAAAGAAATACGAACATTTCACATATACAAAATATCAAAATTTCTTTTGTCTGTGGTTGGGTCGTCCCAGAAGGGACCTGTGCCACTCTCTTCACATATCATATTCTGATATCCTCAACTATGCTGCATCAGAACCATCATCAAACTTTTTGAATTGTAATCACCAGAAAATTCTCTCCGTGCAGAGATGGATCTGGTATGAGTTCCATGAGAGTAGGAAAAATGACCATATCCATATAAATGACATATTTTCTATATACGCGATCCAAGCACCAATTCGAATAATTTTTTATAAAAATTCAGTTTCAATTTCAGATTTAGTAACATCGTTTGGGTATTTCCTGCCAGAAGTGAAATAAGAATATTTTGCGCATATTTTTATCCCTTATCTGAAAGCTAGTCACGTGAGAGTAATTACGACTTGTGACAAAAAAATCTGGAATTGGGCGACAATAAGTAGCTATAGTTCTCGTAACCAATTCGCGACGGTGAAAATGTTCTGCTTGGGATCACTGTTCTAAAGTTTAAGGAAGTCTGGGTTAGCTTTGCCGATTTAAAGTGAATAATTGTACCGCTGCAGAAGTTCCACGTGAAAAAGGGATTAAGTACGGGGTATTTTTTCATAGAAATTACACACACTTAGGTTTATACTCTCCACTGGACGCCAGCGCGTCTAATTTACGACTTGCAATCATTTTTGTGCGCCGTAAGTTTTGCACAGCTAAAGGAGAGGGTATTCCACAATCGGGGCGAAGAGGGGATGACGTCGACGGCACAGAGCCATTATTATGTGTTTTAACTTTACTCCCTCTCACGTTCTATGAGGACATGTTATATTATATAGAAAACGACCATTATTATGTGCTTCACCTTCACTGCCTTACGTTCAATCGGTGTACTATTCAATTTATGGTAGGTATGTTATTGCTGATTAACAAAATGCAAAACGGCACTCAACTCGTTTTATCGTGATGTCATGACCAGCACTACCCTCACTCAGCACTTCTATAACTTCTTTTCCAATATAACTACTCACTCCTTGTCAAACACCGCAACATCATGTTCCAATTTAGATTTTTGTCAATCACCAACGAAAGTTTTATAGATTTGAAAAAATGCTACGAGATGAATTCTTTCTTAATGTCTAACGCAATAGTAGATATTATGATGATTTTTTATTTACACTTAAACAGTGATATCTCAGCAATGTAAAGTCGCAATCACAACACTGGAAAGTATAAAACTTTTAAGAATTTTTGTGCACCCAAAGTTTAGCTCAGATGTGAGCAAGGGTGAAAATGGGATGAGGGGTGCGAGGACAATGAACCAGGGTCATTATTGTGTGCTTTACCTTTACTTCTTCACTTTCATTGGATGTGAGACTTAATTTCGGAACTACCATCTTAAGTTACGCCCGTGTTTTATGCATATAAACAAATTGTAAAATGGCGTTCAACTTGTCTTGTTCCTGACGTCAGCACCAGTAACGCCCCCAGAGTCGACTACAACTACTTTTCCAATTTAATCACTCATTCTTCGTCAAGTCCCGCGACATCTAATTTCCACTCGATTTTTTTCCTTCGCCGGTTTATTACCATATGCGCAGCAGTCACTTCCTTGCTTCAGAACTTTGTTATCAGAGTTGTGTGTTACCTATTGAATATTTCTATTACCGTCATAAATAGAGTGAGAACATTAACGCTGTTGTTATGCACTGTACTACCTGTATCCGGCACTTTGTAAATTTTCTGCAACAGTCATTGCTCGGCCACATAACCAAAAGCGTTGCTACCCAGTGGCCAGCAACATTATTCCGTAAAAAATAATAAGTTCGTCGCCGGTAGTAATAACGTCGAAACATACTAGGGCGAGAGTTTGGTGCGCTCGCGTCATTACCAGACGGCGACTGAAACATGCAACGAGTCACGAACTACAACAGAGATGGTGGTGCGGCCAGTCGTAAAGGGCGAATGGGTTGGAGAAAGAAGGTGAGGAAAATAAATAAAGTAAGAACAAATTTAAAAAAGTATGTGGGAGAGTAACAGAGATGATGCGTCGCGACCGACGTTATTTTTACGGGACGTCGTCACTGACGTCACTAAACAAATTAGCCCGTAAAAAGTAGAATGAGCTATGTTGGTTGTGCGTACAGTGAATACATGTGAAGATCTGTGCATACGGAGAACATTGGCTCTTCCACTAGAGCATCTCGTTCACTTACAAAGAGCTCTGAGCGTAAAATGTGTATATGTGGTATTCTCCGCAAATTCATCCGCGATAACTTTTGAGAACATATTTTTTAGCACC